>LR990285.1:23793153-24470653 GCA_905147355.2 Apotomis turbidana
ATATGCATTATATTATAAACCTATAATGTATATTATTATTTTATCGATATCAACTATTTTGATTTGATCACGCCCTTAACCTTTAGAATCAGTAGATGCATACCGCTGGCTGAGCTTACATTACATTTTCTGGGTCGTTCAAATTAAACCCAAGGATAAGGATGAGGTTCAATTTTAAATGTTTTAAAATTGTAACATAAAACCTTGTGATATTTTGCAGGTGTTAATATCAAAAGTGAGACTACTGAATTGACGGAAGTAGAAATCAATTTCTTGTCAATTCGAGACTTTGTCGTACTGAATCATAAAGTTTCATTTGCCTTTTATTTTATTTTTATTTAAGTTATAATAAAAATAAATGCATTGTTTGATATGCATATAAGGGCTAAAATTCTCGATACTTTGATCGTAGTAGTGTATGGCCACGAAAATCGCACACATTAGCTCAGCCAATGTCAACTCACTTCTGTTTGTTGTAAAACCTTATTTTTATACGAATATAATTGTGTGCGTGTAAAAGTCGGCTACAGCGGTGCTAGAACAAACTGCGCTGAATGCCATCTCCATATACTCCGTGTTGTTGACAATCCTCTAAGGAGACACCTTTGACATATTTAATTTCAAATTATTTGACATAGTAACATATAATAATAGGCTAGTTGACTCATGTCAATTGTAATAAACTAATGTTTATTCCGTATAGTATTTAGCAAAGGAAACCTAAATATATATTTTTCAATTCATATAAGTGAAAGATGGCTGAAACAAAATGAATTTGAAAATATGGTTTTTAATCTGTATTTTGAAATGCTTATAAACGCTGTCCGCCATTTTCGCTTATGATAGTGACGTCATTTATCATGTAAACAAAACTGAAAGTCTACTTTGACGACTTCGAATAGTGCCGTTCCTCTCGATCTCCTGTCAAAAGTATATTGGAGTGAGCGGAATGGCACTATACGACGGTCGAATTTCGAATATTTACAGGTAATTCTATGTCACGCCACAGATTAGCAAAAGGGAAAAATGGTGGACGGCGTTTTTGACTATTTATGAAATTTCCAATTTTCAATTGATAAAATTTAGCTTTCTAGCCTTCAGAAAAATACAAGACATTTTTTGTAGAGCTAGTAAGATCATTATTAACCATTTCAAATATATTTAAAAACTGGGTCAACTAGCCTATTGTTGTATTTCGCTTTTACGTTCGTAAATTAGGGCATTATGCGTCTAAGGGCGCACCGTGTATAAATATTGTTGGTAGTTGGTATTTTTGGAGTTTTGACAATCCCTTAAGGAGATATTCTTAACCACATTTAGCTGCATTATGATTATGACATGTAAATGTCTTTTGTTACAATCAATTGTTATGTTTTTTACTATTATTATATTATCTCTTTTTTATCTTTATGACGATCATAGTATAAATGCATGTAAATTGTCTTACTTATACTGACATTTTATATTATGAAATAAATAAATCTAAATCTAATCTGACCTCGATTTGCGTTAACACTGACGATTTCCTTAAGCTACGCATTGTGTGACGCTTGTGACGAATATAAAAGGAGTGCTGCGACACCCCAGCATCATTCCGGGTCAGCTCCTCTCGCCGTACAGTACTAAACTTGCGACTTGTAATACAGTCATTATAATCTCTGAATCTAAATTACGTCGTAATCAACTCCGAAGCAGCATCTCCCTCGAACCAGCTCAGCGTGTCATCGCAATTGAAAAGACTCCCTGGTGGACGACTTATCTGGCGCAGCTGGTAGGATCTTCCAGAGACCTCCGGGTGATAGACGATTTGAAGTAAGTGGCCACCCTTTAAATTTCTACCCTGCGAGTCGCTTCTATTAAGAACTTGTTGGAAGACGTCCCTACATACATACACTCACTTTGCGAGCACATTTGAGTTTGTAGAGGAATAACGAATTCAGATTGAGATAAAATCCACTGAGAGGAGATATTAGACTTTTGGAATCGGGAGGATCCAAAAGGTGGAGAAACTCACTCAAACACCGTTCCTTCCTTACCAAACCTTTTTGCTTTGTATCAAACTTTTATAAATTTCCATTAATTTTATATTTATGTTAATGTAATATTTCTTTACATTGTATATTTGTGTGTGATCATTTTGTGTAAATTGTGAATGCCAAAGGGGATTATTACGCTTTTAAATAATCTGGAGTGTACTACCATTCTTTAAAAATAGTACACCATTTAAGGGCTAGTCCTTGCACATTAATATCGCTAGATAATTTAAACCGTGCATACTCGCTGTGTCTTATTAAAATACTAGGTCGGTGCAGAGTCAGCCACCGGCTAAGCTTGCACCATAGATCGGAGCGGAGTTTTTTTTTTTTTTTCGAAATTTTCTCTTCGTCACGACCTAGCGAAATTAAATTTGTGCATTTTAAAACAAAAATTTCTTTAATCGGTTGAGAACTCGCTGAGATCTGCGCATTGTTACAAAGTCCATTCGAGTCGATCCATGGGAGCCTCGCTCGCTCCGCTCCAAAAATACATAACATCGTTAGAAAAATTAATTAATTGCCATTTAAATAGAACAAATAGACTTTTAATTTGGCAAATTAATTCTATTACATTGTTCTTCGGTTCTATGGACTTGTTAGCACAGGCGGTCGAAAGCCAAAACATGAATCAGTTACAGGCGTAAGCCCAGGCTCAGACCCAGGTTCACAGTCAGCCTCAAACAACTTCGAATCAAGCAGATCATATAGCCAATCAAATGCATGACGAATTAAATTTAGAGAATGAAAGATCTAGCTATGAAGAAGGAACTGACGACGTTGGGAGATATTCATCCTACCGTCCTGAAATACCAGCAGGCTACGCTAGAGTGGAATATCAATGCCCAATGGATAATATATCTCCTTTAAGGGTGCCAACTGTTCAGGAAACGAATATCAATCGTAATCTGTCATATGTACCAACCTTAGGGGAAATGATGAAAATCATTCCAACTTATAATGGAGATCCGCGTCAACTCAGTCGGTTCTTACGCAAATGCGATTTTGTGTTGCTACAATTTAGGGATGGGCCTAAAGAACGTTACGCTTATATATTAGAAGTGATAACTTCGCGTTTAGCGGATAAGGCAGCAGAATTGGTATCAGAAAATGATTACCTGGCACAGAATTGGCCATTGTTAAAGTCTCTTCTTCTCCAACATTTTGGAGACCAACGTACGGAAAAACATTTAAAAACTGAATTAGAAACATTAACTATACAACATGGGGAAAAGTTAAATGAATTTTGTGCTGGAATCCAGTCATTTAAAAAATCAACTATTAAAAACTAACAGAAAGTTATGACGAATCGACTATGCAAATAAAAATGAATATTTACAACAATACAGCGTTAGAAGTATTTTTATACAACATTCCTGAAAGAATATTGCGAGCCATACAGATTAAAGAACCCAAATCATTAGAAGAAGCACTTAAGTACGCACTAGAACAAGCCCATTTCGATGAGCTTACAAGAACAGAAAAATTCAAATACCAAATATTAATAGTAATAATTATCAAAATAAAAACCAAAATAATTCGCGTAAACCAAATTTCGGTGCAAACACGTCTAATTATAATAACTATGTCCCAAGAAGTAATTTTCAATCCTTTCGACCACAAGGTCAGCAACATTATAATAACGGGAACAGGTTTCCGAAACCGCTAAAATTACTGGCAGAATCAACCAAATAATCAAACGACAAATGTTAGGTCAAATCAGGCTGCATTTACCCCGCGTCCAAAACCATCGACGCCTAAACCGAGTACAACTAATTTAAACTTATATCAAATGTACCCCTTAAAAGACCCTGATTGTTACAATTCGGGACTTCCATTTCCGAAAAATCGTTATTATTTCAGAGAACACAATGAGCTCTTTAATGGGATACCGGAAACTAATCCGCCCCCAGAACCATCGACCTCAAGAAATTTTCAGGTAAAGGCCTCCAGCGAAAAACAAAACCCATAAAAAAATTCTTACCCTTCATTATAATACCCGATCAAAACTAAAAGTTATTAATTGACTCAGGCAGTTCACGATGTTTCCTAAGTAATTCCGTTATGAATAAATTTTACTCAGAATATAAGCATATTGAGCCATTCGACGTAATTAATATATTCAACATAATTTCCGCTCTTTAATATATTCAACATAAACCTTGACCATACATTTTATATATATGACATCAACCAAGAATACGACGGATTATTGGGCAAAATTGATTTAGAAAATAAATTATTAATTACAAAACAGGCGCAAATTCCAATTCAATTGTCAAATACTAGGGAAGTAAAAGTACCAATATGAACTATAACGGTGCAGCCGCGTACGGAACAAAGGGTCATAATCCCAACATTGTTGTTATTTATTGTTGTTGAGGAGTTAAGGAACCATTACGCATATAGTAGCGAACCCTAAAATACGCAAGGTTAACATTGTATTATTTTATTACCTTGTTATTGAGTTCTAGTTAATTTGACTAATACTCTGTCAAGGACAAACTCTATTAATTTTGTCATGTACGGGTAATAAAATCAATATTTTATGAATTAAAAGAAAACTTGAGCGTTACTAATATGCCTGACGATTTCCTGACTACGCATTGTGTGACGCATTTGACGAATATAAAAGGAGTGCTGCGCCACCCCAGCATCATTCCAGGTCAGCTCCTATCACCGTACAGTACTAATCTTGCGACTTGTAATCTGTGAATCTAAATTACGTCGTTTTAATCAACTCCGAAGCAGGATCTCCCTCGAACCAGCTCAGCGTGTCATCGCAATTGAAAATTCTCCCTGGTGGATGACTTTTCTAGCTAGTTAGGATATATTTTGATTAGAACTATTTTTAGCAAGGCCTATTGTCGTCTCGCGAAGGGCGTGAGAGGCAGAAGAAATTAGCAACGACGCCAACTTTACATTAATTACTCGGAACTTGAGACAATCTACGTGATCATTAAGGAATTAAACATTGACATTGTTGCCCGCTGGTCAAATTGCAGCTAGCGTCTCCAGAATTCAGTAGTCGGTGAACATGCTGTGGCAGCTGGTGTTGGTGGCGGCGGCGTTAGGCTGGGCGTACTACAGATGGTCGAGGCGGCGGCTGTACCAACTCGCCAGGAAGATACCTTCTGGCCTAAAGGAGTACCCGATAGTTGGACATATATATATATTTGGAGGCAGCGATGAAGGTAGTTCAGGCATTACCATACTGGTATACTATGTAGTGTTAATTGGTGATTTTAGAATTTCTGAATTTCATTTTATTATTTTTCAGATCAGATGAGAGGAATTCAGAAATTAGGTCAAACGGCAAATGGGCAAGGTGGTCTATCAAGTTTATGGCTGGGCTATAAATTTTTTATTTGTGAGTATGAATATCAACCGTTTTATGGTACATCATGTACATATATATGCTGGACAGTTCCATACGAATGAAAATACAGTCACAATACTGACTAGGATTTGGAACTCGCGAGAAATTTTATCATGGAGCGTCTCGAAAGTCCCGAGGCACGGATACAGAGGAGGTGCAATAGTGGCAATATTTTTGTCAATTAAGGGTAATTTTTTTATGTTTAATAGTTGTGTTTAGTTGTTGTGTCATTTAATTTACATTTAAGCTTCAGTATGGGTAGGTTAATATAGTACTTAAATACTTCAATCAATTGAAACTCATTGGCAAAACATATTATTTCATAACGTATACGGCGATATTTATACTCAAATGAGCTTTATTGCTGTAAAATATTATAGCTTCAGACGTCCGTAGATTTTTGCGAGTGTCGCAATTATTTTAAGCATTAACTGTGTGTGCATGGAATATGTTATTGAAAGTGGAGAGAAACCTTATACTTAATAAAATATTTAGATTACAGAACTCCCGACCAACAATACTCGTCATACCAGTTTCAAGTTCCACTTAGTTGAAACATTTCCAGCACTATCGATGATGTTAATGACTTTCCATTGTGAAATCCATGAGTATATGTGATGATATATGTGAAAATGGTGAATCACGCAATTGTTATAATGGAACCCTTGAATTTTAAGTTAATACGTTTTTTAATTTTCTCTTTCACTTGACTGTGTGCAGGTATGACAGATCCCAAGTCCATCGAACTGGTGACTAAGACTTGTCTGGATAAAGATGAATTTCTTCTAAAATGTATGCGGACGGTGACCGGCAATGGATCCATATTTGCTCCAGGTATTAACACAAATTATTTTATACTACATACAGTTACCAAGGCTGGATTGAACCAAACTGGAATAAGACATGCTCGGAGATAGAAACGAGATACCATATAATATAATAGATGTTAATTCTGAAAATAAAACTTAATCCAAGTTAGTTAAACCAAGCCTTAATCGTTTAAATCGTTTTAGATGAGTATATACAGCGTGGGTATTTAATACGGGCATGACCTCGCCAGACTCAGAATGAAGGAATTCGGTATTGGTTACCCAGAACCGAAGGAATTCCAGGCACTACCAACTGGTTCCATCATCCGATATATGAAGGTGGTGGAACAATCCTTTGAGTAGGCGCGATGGGGGTAACTACACAAAAGATCCCATTGGGTCGAAGTGTATCCGCAAGGACCCCTTCCTAATAAGATAAGATAAGATAATACGGGCATAATATATTGAAATGACGATTAGTATCGGACCCAGGGATCCTATTTACATTGATTTCTTTAGAAATAAGTTTTTTTTTCATACGAAATAATTGAACACGTAATGTATATCTGTCGGCGGCCGATCGTAAAATCCGCCAGATCACGAAATTCCTAGGCATATCGTGAAACGCGGCCATTTCATTCGGCTAAAAGTTGACCAGGCATATCATGATATGCCTAATAAAAAATACGGCAGATCGATTAGAGCAACGCATTCGTCGATATTCCTAGCTCTATACCGGGCACATCGTGAAAATCCGGCAGATCACGAAATTCCTAGGCATATCGTGAAACGCCGACATTTCATGATTTTGCTAAAAATATCCTAATTTTAATAGAGAAGACGGTTTGTCATTACCACCAGCGTGGGATCCTGTTGTACATCTTATTAAAGATCAGGCAAGACACAAGACTGGAAACCCTGGACGTCGAATGAAATAAAACAAAAAATATATTCACTAAGATATACAGATTTTTTCACGCCGCCGCCGAGTCAATATGAGCCGGCGCGCCGCCGCCGAGTAAAATGTAGTTGGCGCCCAAAAAAAAAACCTAACCTACCTATTTCTGGGAGCAGTTTCGTTTTTTGGGTCATAAAAAAACAACCCTAACCTAGATAGTTACTTTTTTTATGAGCCTAAAAACGAAACTGCTCCCAGATAGGTTAGGTTAGGGTTATTTTTTTTGTGACCCGTAAAATAGAACTGCTCCCATAGTACTGAAACTATTCCCAGAGTATGCCTAGGAATTTCACGATCTGCCTAAACGTCACTGGTGGGTGTTACTTAGGCAGATCATGAAATGGCGGCCTTTCATGATATGCCTAGGAATATCTGTTGGAACATAGGGTTTTATGTAAACCTATACAAACTCGTTTGTGTGATAGAATAAGTATTTCTATGACAGTTTGTTTGTTTTTATGTTTCTTATATCGGCCCATATTCAGTCTCAATAAATTACTTGAACAGAGCACATGCTTTTTATCTGGCGATCCCGAAACCTTCCATCACGGTAGCAGAGCGTGCGGTATCGGATCTTTAGATGTGTTTTAGTTTATGAAGTGAATTTGTTTTTGATATTCGTATTATATTTTCGTAACATTTTCTAGCAAGAAACAAAAGATGGCATCTGCCAGTCAAAATGTTTCGATGGAAAAACTATCCGGAATTCAAAATTATAATTCCTGGATATTCATCATGAAAATGCTGCTCATTCACGACGATCTATGGGATTGCGTCGGTGAAACTGAAAATAAATGCGAGGATATCAAAAAACAAGAAAAGGCGCTCGCAAAAATTGCCTTGTCGGTGCAACCAACAGTGTTTCCACTTATTAGAAACGCAAAGACGGCGCGAGAGGCATGGGCGAGTCTGCAGAAGGCATACGAGGATACAGGTCTTTGTCGACGACTCGGTTTGCTTCGTACGTTATTCGCAACGAAATTGAGCGAATATGATTGTATGGAGGCATACGTAAATAAAATAACGGATACATCGCAACTTTTGAGTGAAATTGGTTCACCTCTAGAAGACGATTTCCTGGCCGTTATTTTACTCAGCGGGTTGACAAGTGACTCTTTGATTATGGCACTCAAAAACTCGAATTTGTCACTGCCAAGCGAAATTGTCAAAACAAAATTGCTGCAAGAAAATTCACGTAGTAATGAAAAAGAAGGAAATTCAACGTTATTCACAGGTCGAAAAGCACGTAAACCAATAAAGTGCTTCAAGTGTAAGAAGACTGGGCATTGAATGAAGGACTGCCCTGACAAGTCTGACGGCAACAAGAGCGGTCGAAAAAAGCAAACGCTCCTTACAGCGTTGAGTGCTGGAGTTCGACGAGACGTGTGGTACGTGGATAGTGGGTCGACGCTTCATCTGTGCAACGATCGCAGCGTGATGTCGGATTTCGTATGCGACAAGCCGAAGAAGGTGTTCATTGCTAACGGAGAGGCAATGATGACGGCTGGTAAAGGATCAGTGGAAGTTGTTTTGAAGGACAATTGTGTAAGAACGATAAGTAATGTGTACTTAGTTCCTAATTTGTCTTCCAATTTGTTATCTGTCAGTGAAATCGTTCGTAAAGGTTACGAAGTTGTGTTTCGTTTTGGTGTGTGTACTATTACTGACGATGGGGAAGTTTTGGCCACAGCAACTCAGAGAGATGGTATTTATCAACTCGATGCCATCGAAACAGTGTCTGTTTTGTCTTGCGAGACGTCCTCGCAGGCCATATGCTCACCTACGTTCACAGGTACACGTCACTCAGGTGACAGCAAGACGTCAATGCCTCAACGGAAGGATGATGGTCGTCCTGTTGAGCACGTCAAGCTAGCGAAGTCTCCTGCAGTACCACGAAGCCAGTCTACGCAACAAACTTGGCACCGCCGTCTAGCGCACCTGAATACTAGGAGCATGGAGTTATTGCGAAAAGAAGTTCCTGAAGAAGCATGGAATTCGACACCAGACCACAGTTCCAAGATCGCCGCAACAGAATGGAGTCGCGGAACGCGCGAACAAGAGTATCATGGAAAAGGCCAGGTGCATGCTTCAGGAAGCAGGTCTGAAAAAGGAGTTTTGGCCAGAAGCTGTCAATACGGCTGTTTACCTAAAGAATCGCTCTCCAACTAAAGCTGTGATGGGGTGTACTCCAGAAGAAAAATGGACAGGTAAAAAGGAGAATCTTAGCCACCTGCGCATTTTTGGTTGTCAAACCTACGCCCTTCAGCATAAACGGGACAAGCTGGATCCCAAAAGTAAGAAATACATTTTTGTTGGCTAGTGTGACGAAACAAAGGGTTATAGATTAGTAGACCCGGCGAGTCCGAAAAATATCATAATAGCAAGAAATGTCACTTTTCTTGAACATATGTTTTGGAATGACATATCATCGAGTGAAAATGACAGTTTACGTTACAATCTGTTTGAACTAATTAATAACAATGTGACGGTGACTAATGACACTCAAGTGCAACCCAATTCATCTCCAGAGGCTACAGAAGCATATATATAGTGAAAGCTGTCAAGAAAACAGTATAATTACGATAGATGATTCTGAGAGCAGTAGTGCGACCCCAGATGACCCTGCGGATGAGACGTACGTCCCAGGAGACTCGACGCTAGAAGACTGTGATAACTCATTTGAATTTGCTAGTGTAGCGCATGCGCTGTTTTGCGACGCGGGGGACCCTCAGACTGTTCGCGAGGCATTGAATGGCCCGGAAGCGGATAAATGGAAAGCCGCGATGGCGGAAGAGTATAAATCCTTCATTGATAATAAGTGTTGGACTCTGACTGACCGCAATATGAAGCAAAGGCCTGTGAAATGCAAGTGGATTTTTAAAAAGAAACTTGGTCTAGATGGAGAAGTTTTAAGGTACAAAGCGCGCCTTGTTGCAAAGGGTTACACACAGAAGTATGGTATAGATTACCTAAAAACGTTCTCACCCGTCGTGAGGTATAATACTATACGCACGCTATTAGCTTTAGCTGCAGAATATAATATGAATATTGAACATCTGGATGTCAAAACGGCGTTTTTGAATGGTGAACTCAAAGAAACTGTTTACATGGAACAACCAGAAGGTTACAAAATAAAAGGTCAAGAGGATAAAGTATATAAGTTGAATAAAGCCATATACGGACTGAAGCAAGCTTCGAAGTCTTGGTATGAAAAGATAAATGGCGTTTTAACAAACAAAATGAAATTTAAACGTTTATCCTCGGAACCCTTGTGCTTATGTCAAGTCGAGCGGGAAATCTATGATTATAATTGCGCTCTATGTCGATGACATAATGTTATTTTCTTCTCCAGATTGCCGAGGAACGGCAGGTATCAAAGAAGAGTTAAAAAAGGCCTTCGAAATAAAAGATTTAGGGCCAGCACACCACATATTGGGCATGAGGCTGTGCAGAAAGAATAACGAGATAACTTTAGACCAGTCAAGTTACATTAAGACGGTACTAGAACGTTTTCAAATGTCAGATTGCAAGCCTGCCCGGACACCTATGGAAACAGGACTGAAGCTCGTGAAATCCACTTCGAAGGATTGTACTCACGACTACAGAGGCCTGATAGGCTGTCTAACGTATATCGCGATTTGTTCGCGTCCGGACATCGCCCATGCTGTCAGTCTGCTGAGCCAGTTCAACGAGGTGTTTGATGAATCCCATTGGAAAGCGGCAAAAAGAGTTCTTCGCTACTTAAAAGGTACGATAGATTTTTGTTTAACCTTTCAAAAGTCAGGACTAGACATCGTTGCGTATGCTGATGCTGACTATGCGGCGAGTGAGGTCGATCGTCGATCGTATACTGGTTTTGTTTTCAAAATTGGTATGTCTACTATCTCATGGGAGAGTAGGAAGCAGAAGACAGTAGCTCTTTCCAGCACGGAGGCGGAGTATATGTCTTTGTCAGATGCTTGCAAAGAGGCACTGTTTCTGCGCAAGTTTCTGTTCGAAATTTACGGCGTACATTACAACATAACTTTGTATAATGACAACCAATCGGCATTAAAGTTATGCACCAACTCTATGTACCACGCCAGAACGAAACACATAGACGTCCGACACCATTTCATTAGGGAAATTGTGGAACAAGGAACTGTTACTTTAAAATATCTATCCGACTGATCAAATGGTGGCCGACGTATTAACGAAACCTTTGCCAAAAGAGAAACACGATAGGTTTGTATCTCATTTATTTATTTTTGATAATAATAAGTGACATATTATATCTAAGTAATTTATAGAACTTATGTTTTTAGTGTTTACTATTTTATATGATACGGATTTATATTTATTAATTTATACTATTTCTCTACTTTTGATACTGTGTTGTTTTTAATAGTAAGGACAGCAGATGTGTCGTTGTTTTTATTAACTTTTTGTGTAGGTTAATGAAATATGAGTATATTGGTTTAAGGGCCAGTGTTGGAACATAGGGTTTTATGTAAACCTATACAAACTCGTTTGTGTGATAGAATAAGTATTTCTATTTATTTATTTATTTATTTAAACTTTATTGCACAAAATACATAAGTAAAGTACAAATGGCGGATTTAATGCCATTCTCTACCAGTCAACCACAAGGTCAAACAGAGACATTATAGGTGCGGGAAGGGTGTACAACAATACGTGTATACACACGATGCAAATATCGAAACAAAAAAAAAAAAACACTAGTTACGTTGATAAATACATAATTATGGGAATATATATATATTTATATATACTATATATATATATGAGATATATACTATATATATATATTCTATGACAGTTTGTTTGTTTTTATGTTTCTTATATCGGCCCATATTCAGTCTCAATAAATTATTTGAACAGAGCACATGCTTTTTATCTGGCGATCCCGAAACCTTCTATCAATATCATGATCTGCCTAAACGTCACTGGGCAAATCGGTAAACGTTATGTCTTGAACGATATGGCGGATGTCATGTAGCCAAATCATGAAATGGCGGCGTTTCACGATATGCCTAGGAATTTCGTGATCTGCCGGATTTTACAATCGGCCGCCGACATATCCACATTGTTAAAATAATTGACATACCTAAACGCATGGACTAAGTGAGCATTTCTCAAAAAGTTTGTACATTTACTTTACGTCTTTGTCCGGGCCGGTTCGAAACTTGTAATAAATTAAGAGACGATATCTAATATAATCTGACCTTGAAAACTTAAAAATAAGTTTAGTATCTCTAAGATAATATTATTGTCTGAAATCATAATGCATAATATAATTTTATAAAAATATTTTAAAATATTGGGTAGGTCTCATTTGTATGGCAATGCAAATGTCCCCTTAACAAAATTGTAGTTAAATTATCGATTTTCTGTAACAAAACTTAGTGTTTCGGGTTGAGTGTTGTGTTTCATTACAAAAGAGATATCTCAGAATTCATAAAAAATAAGTATTGTTGTCGTTATTTAACGTATATATTTATAATAAACGATAATAATTTGTCCTAGAGAAAGTTCCAATTTTGTTTCCGGTGTTTGTTACGCTATTTTCATAGAATTCTGGGGTTTTGTTAATTCAATCGTAGTTTTATAGGAAAGTGGTAACACTAGGGATATTTTTAAGAGTGGCCATCTTGGCATATTGACAGTCTATCAAACGCAACGGTAGGAACACGCTCGCCGTTGGTGGCAACCGAAAATTTGAACTCCTTGTTTGTTACGGGATAACTTGGTAAGTTTCACTTTTTCTTCAGTTTTGTTTCAACTCATCACTTAATCATATTATGACGACTAAGATACAGTACATACAATATTCGAGTTATTCATTAAATTTGGTTAAAATATTTTTTAAAACGTCCGAGCATCGTTTCGTTACTTTCTTTTTTGTTACTTTTGAATCGTTTCGTATGACTAGGAAGTGAAGGTAACAAAAAAGAAAGTCTAAGGAGTAGTATAGACTATAGAGAATGACGTAATACAATATATATATTTCTCTTTAAAAAAATATATATATATTTTCAATTTTAATAAAAACATATATTATAAAGCAAAAGTTTCTGATTTTGAGTAAAATAATATTATTGATTTCTTTTCTAGCTGAAGAAAAAAATGAGGCTTTTTTCACGTTTTTTTTTTTATTTTTATACTGTACAAACGATATGTTTATTATCATTGGTAATTTTATTGTAAATATTAATTGTTAAATAAAACCACTTACGTCACCCTTGACCGTAAAGCGGGATTTACGCCCGCTTCGCGGGACGAAAATCCCACATCCCGGCCAAGGCAAGACGTAAAACTTTAGACAAACCACGGGCGGTAATTTGTAAAGCCCCAGATTGCATATTTATTAGGGTGGGTAATTTTTTTTTCTTTTTTAATTTCTAACGGGCACAGTTGAAAAAAGGTGCCATTTAGTGTCATTAATGGATACAATATTGTTATTTATTTTTATATTTCGTTTTATTGCCTCCAGATTACTCCAGAAAAAAGTTCCTAATGTATGGAGCACAAAAAAAGTGGACTTGTATATATTTTTTTGTTGTATTTCGTTTTGTGATGCCCTGCTTATTATACTCAGAATAAAAATACATTTAAATATTGGGCCAAATTTAAAATAATAAAACCAGACTTCATAATGCTCATTTAATATGGGCATTTCTATACTAACTTAAAAAGATTGCCGTGTAGGTACTGTAATACTCTGATTTTACTGTACTTTTTGATGTTTAATTTTATTATTATTTGGATTCTTTATTGTGATCTGATCACGTCTACAAGTAGTCAAAACTGCATTTTGTGATTTATTGTAATGTTCCTATAAACAATACTCTTGAATAATAACAGAAGATCTCATGTCAATTCTGCTTGAATGGCACATTATTTAAGCACTAATTAATCTGTATGATTATTTTTTGTGATACATAACTAATAATTATATAGTAAGAAATGTAATTACTATTCAAGTGAGTTGTTAAGCATCTAATTAATATTGTAAGTGTACTAATTGTACACTATGCTTAATAGTTCCGATTTTGTTACCAAGGTTCCTATTATTGTTACTGTCCCTTGAAAATATTAGAGGTTTTGTTGTTTTTTTTTAATTATTTGTTTAATAACATACATTTAATACATGTTTAAAATATAATTTAGATGGTCTTATAAATTATTCTTCAAAGATATTTTAAATAACTCAATTTAATACGGGTGATATTGTAATTTCAAACCTGAGTTTTGACTAAATGGTAACGTACAAGAGTAGTTACCATTATATCTTTAACATCGGAATATAGTAAGCAATTTTTATGAAAAAATATAAGCGTATTGGTTATTACTATGTTAACCAATAAATAAATTCAATGTAATTCGTATGTGTTTATTTTATTTCCCGTTTGAATTAGGGTAACAAAACCGGAAATTTTGATTGCCTTGGCTCAATTAAATAAACTTTACAGTTAAAATTACACATCTAATCTCTGTCAAAAATTAATAAACTGAATCCTTAAATAACAGTTAAATAATAAGCAACAACAAAATCATTAAAATGTGATATTTTTTCTTTGTTACGACTATCCGAGAAATGTACAAACTTTTTGAGAAATGCTCAAGTAACCTCTGGACATGACAAGCGAATAATAATACCAGGAGGGAACGGGACAACTATTTACAGAAACCGTTAAGAGCGACAGAGACATAGACAAAATGTTTTGTCCTTATCAGAGTTCCGCTTTTTTTGTTTAGCGGATGATTGTCAAATTGACAGAGCTCCGCTAAATACTGCCGGGCAATTCAAATGTGCGTTGTAGCCTACTATAAAACAACGAATATTGTGTATAATTTTACATTTCGAAAGTTTATATGTGAATAATAGTGAGTGATATTAGCTATAGATTTGTAAAACAATGGTGCGTTGCTCCATAATTGGCTGTAAAAGCGACACAGGCCAAAAAAGTGAAAATATAAGCTTTCATAGGTAAGTGCGATGTTTCGACTTTGCTTTTGCATTTGATTTCTGCAAATATATATTTAATAATTATTTATACGATAAATAGCACAGCAAAATCATATCAAAACATCAGAAATCTGCTTAAAATCTCATTTTGTAATATCTTATTTTTAGGTATTACCCCTACAAATTCAATAGTCTTTACGTCTTGTCAGTTTCAGTAGTCTACTCTTTGTCTTCACCTTTACTTGACGTTCCGCCGCGTTTTTTACTGCTTTTTAATTTGTCTGCTTTATTCGATTTTAAGGGATACCAGTATAAGAATTGGTAAATTACCCTTAACTCATGGAGTTTTACAAATATATATTTTTGTTTTAGATTTCCAAAACACGATCCGGCTTTACTCCAATGTTGGATACGTGCAACAGGACGATCGAATTGGGAACCAACCAAAAATGCTTGTATATGTTCACGACAATTTAAAGGACAGTAAACATCTTTCCTCATGCCTCCTATGGGCTATCTTGCTGCGCTAAATTTATGTAAATAAATATATTTTACCATTACATTTTGACTGTTTTTTTTGTAAAGTTTTATTGTAATTATTTTATAATTTGTCCCATACAATATAATAATACATTAAAACTAATTCACACCGCTAACATTGTTAGCTAGTTGTTAGCCTAACAACTAGCACTGGAAAAACGGGAGAATTATTTGGAACCTGGTAACCCTGTGTTAGTCATGTACTTTGCTGCTGTCCCTTTCGGGTATACGCATATGCCGAATCCATAGGTACTTCATCCAAGCCTAAACGTCATGACATACCATGTCCATGTCATCATGTGACGCATAACATTTACTAAGCACTAGCGACCCGCCCTGGCTTCGCACGGGTGTTAATACTAAATATACGACAGAAAATAGCCAGACCACGCTGACTATTCCAAGTAAATGAACTGTCAAACCATACAAACTGACTTACTTTGTATGGTTGGACAGTTCATTTGCTTGGAAGTTAACGTAGTCTGACTATAGTATTGCATTTATTAGGCCCCCCGGCCGGTACCGCCGCAACCGCTATGACCCTGCATTTTAAGTCTGTAATATCTTCGAAAATATTCATTTAAATTACATGCTATAAAGGCACAAAAGGCCAAATTGGTCTATATTAAATGCACAATGTATTTAAGGTACTTATTTGGATACGGATTAATGCTGTATTGATTAAAATCGCTTCGTAAATAACTCATTATTTCTCGTAAAAAGTAAAGGATAAAAAATGGTTATAGTGGGTTATCCTAAGACTGGCTTCTCGCTGAGGGTGCACCAGCTGCATTTCCGCCACTACGTGCACTTCAGCTCCTTTGTGGTGCGCGTGCCGCGGCCGCTGCAGGACACCATCGCAAGTGCAGACTTCTGGCCGAAGGGTGTTGGGTTTCGGCAGTTCCGGGGCAATCTGCCGAATCCTGCGCCAGATCAGACGACGCAACGGAGCCACGCTGTAACGTCGCCTAAATCTAACTAGATTTAAGTTTTTATTTTATTTTATGTATGATTTTGTTTTGTCTGATTTTGTAGTTCACAGTGACTTATTTACTGTAATGCTGTGTAACTAATTTGAATAAATAAATAAATAAATATACTACCATATACTGTAGTACAATATTTTAATCTATCTCGTAGGGTAATGGCTTTATTTACGACATCATAAGAAACCTTTAAAATTATCAGTGTTTCTCTTAAATATTATGCATGTATTATACATATAAACCTTCCTCTTAAATCACTCTATCTATTAAAAAAACCGCATCAAAATCTGTTGCGTAGTTTTAAAGATCTAAGGATACATAGGGACAGACAGACAGGAAGCCACTTTGTGTTATACTATGTTGTGATACTGTCCTCACTTAGTGATGTTTTCGAGAATTTCCGGAAACTAACTTTCCTTATTTTGTGTGGGAAATGTTCTCGAGTGAACAAGTGTACGGTGTGATACGAACCGCTGTTACCGTACCGACAAAAAATTGACGGCGTAATCACACTGTTAGCGTATTTTGAGAAGCAGGTCATTGTCAGTTCAAAAAATTAAATTTGTCTTTTTAATACGGTGAATATAGACTAAAGTACTGTGTGTGACCTTACAAACGGTCCGGTAGTTTTGAATTTTTGATATGTTATCTAGGATGGTTAGTCAGTGTTTAAAATGCAAAATGCACAATTCCCCCCCCCCCCCCCCCCCCCCTCCGCACCCGCCACCATATTGAAAAAACCGTCACTTTCTTCATATTTTTGCTCATATCTTCCTTTAGGAGCATTTTAGCTAGAAGAAAGCTTCGACAATGTTATAGAGAGTTAAATTTACTACATTTTCCATTTTATATTTTTTTTCTAGGACAGAAAGTTACGGAGATAACCACATTTAAAAAAACGTAAAAAAATCGCAATTTCCTACTGAAAAACAAACTTCTGGATTATATCTTCGTTTAGGAGCATTTCAGCTACAACAAAGCTTGGGCAATATTGTAGAGAATTAAATTTACTATAATTTACACTTCAAATTTCGTTTCAAGGACGGTTAGTTACGGAGATATGGACATTTGAAAAACAGGAAAAGTCGAATTTTACGAAAATTTCTCAAAATTCTTGGTTTAGGACGCTGTCATTCAGTTACGGACTAGTCTAGGACAAATGAAAACATGTAGGAAATATAATTGCTTATAAAACTCATGTCCATTTTTACATACATTTTCGGAAAATGTGACTTTATTTTTTACATATCTCCGTAATTATCTGTCCTAGAAACAAAATTTTAAATGTAAATTATATTAAATTTAATTCTCTACAAAATTGCCCCAGCACTGTTCTAGCTAAAATGCTCCTAAACGAAGATATAATCCAGAAGTTTGTTTTTGAGTTGGAAATTGAAATTTCTTAAGTTTTTTTAAATGTGCATATCTCCGTAACTATCTGTCCTAAAACAAAATACAAAATGGAAAATGTAGTAAATTTAACTCTCTATAACATTGTTGAAGCTTTCTTCTAGCTAAAATGCTCCTAAAGGAAGATATGAGCAAAAATATGAAGAGAGTGCCGGTTTTTTCAATATTGCGGCGGGCGCGGAGGGGGGGGGGAATTGTGCATTTTGCATTTTAAACACTGACTAACCATCCTAGGCAACATATCAAAAATTCAAAACTACCGGACCGTTTCTAAGGTCAAAATCCTTTATTCACTGAATTATTTCGGTGGTCAAAATTTAAGAGCTTGTATCAATCTAGGTTATGTTGCTATTACTTCGAATTATATAAGAGGGATCATTCTTTATTCTCACAGGCATTTAATCAGAAAATTAGGCCCTGGAATCCTTAATTTCGCAAATTTCCACCGGAAAGACTCGTACCCAAATCTGACAATGACCCAAGCGGTATTGTAACTC
Organism: Apotomis turbidana; assembly: GCA_905147355.2. Taxonomy (NCBI): domain Eukaryota; kingdom Metazoa; phylum Arthropoda; class Insecta; order Lepidoptera; family Tortricidae; genus Apotomis; species Apotomis turbidana. The sequence goes on from LR990285.1 coordinate 23,811,735, forward strand.
AAAGTATACTCATTCCAGTGAACATTTGGCATCAGCGTCGCAAGATCATCGCACCTTTCTTCAGATTGAAGAATCTCACTCACGCCGTCGAGATATTCAACAAGCAGAGCCTCGTCATGACAGAGCTGATGCGGAGTCAAGTCGGAGGCGGCGACTTCTCGATGTGGCAATATATGACGGCCTTTACTTTGGACACAATTTTCCGTAAGAATTTACGACTGTTTCCTCTGAATTAAAGTGTATGATGTAATGAGTGTTTTTAGAAGTTACGAGTACAAATTAGTGTCGCAGCAATTTTGTTCATTATCTCCATTGTAGGCAAAGGATCATGCATACCTGGTAAGCGGACTCAGGTGTATCCATTAATCATGATAGTTATTTTGCCGACTGTTTATATACTGGTCGAAATTTATCCCGAAATAACATCTCTGTGATGAAATGATCTGATGGTCATGGTCACAAGATTTGCTAACACAATACAACCAGTTAGTGACAACAATTTCTAAACCTGGAAACCCTTATTATAAGGATTCCCTATGTTGTGTACTCAGAAAGTGCTGCAGAGATTAAAACGGAGTTCCAAAAAAACCCGGACAACTTTGTGCTGCAAACGATCCACGAGCTGGCGAAGATAGTGTGTGCGCGGATGCTTAAGCCCTGGTTACACCCGGACTTCATCTACGAGAGGCTGCCCGTCTACAAGCGATTCCTGGAAATTAGGCAACAAGGATATGATTTTGTTGATGAGGTTGGTTTTTGCTTTGGATTTCTTTTACGAGGCATTTTGTTATGACCAAATTATTGATATTTTTAAACAATAGGCTAGTTGCCCCATTTTTAAATGAAATTATTAATAATGATCTTACTAGCTTTAACAAAAACGAATTGAAATTTTATGAGAGCTAGAAAGCTAAATTTTATTTATTTAAAATAGATATTTCATGAACAGAAAAAAAAGCCGTCCGCCATTTTTGCCTTTAGTTTATCTGTGGCGAGGTGTAGAATACCGTACCGTATAGTCCTGTCCCATTGACTCAAATATACTTTGACAGGGGATCGAGAGAGACGGCACTATTCGCCTTTCAGTTTTCTTTATGGGACCGGTGACGTCACTATTAATGTGCGCAAATGGCGGACAGCGTTTCAAGCATTTTAAAATACAGAACAAAAACCATGTTATCAAATTAAATTTTTTAGGCATCTTATACTTTTATGAACTGGAAAATGTAGAGGTATTTAAGTTGCCTATCTCAAATACTATACGAAATAAGCATTACTTTACCTTATACAATTTAACATGAGTCAACTAGCCTATTGTTTGAAGTTGAAATTTATTTTTTTATGCTTAAGGCAGCATCGGTCTCTCTTATTACGTGTAGTTGAATATAAAGATGTCAGCGAACGAATAAAACATAGAACACGAGCTTCATACAAAGTTACCATCAAAAACCGGCCCAATAGTCGAAATGCGCATGCGCACCGGTCCACCGATCACAGCCAGTCAAATGTTCTCAGTTACGCTTAACAAATAAATGTGATTCGCCAATTTCCGAATGGCCAGCTGTGATTCGACTAAACGCATGACATTTGTCTATGGTAACATGGCGGTGACAGTGAAAACTCATAATTGGTGAATCGTTAATGCAATAAAGAGTCATTTTTGTTTACTTCATTATAAATCTTGAATGTTAAGGTTATTGCTTACATACGAATTAAAAAAAAAAAAAAAAACATCTTTTAAGGAATCCTTGTTTGTTCCTTGTTGTTACTAATACTTTGAATGATTGTTATTAATGGGTGCTGTATATATTATTATTTCTCCTTCTTTGTAATAATTTATATTTTACCTGTAGGTAAAGTCGATACAATTAACCTTTCTAGTGGAAAAATATCAAACATAATTAGGTACTTACTTATAAGTTTTCCTGCCGGACTAACGGAAAACGCATAGCCTTTTCTGAACGGTCTTTGCAAACATTCTTAATCGTGAACGACAAACGTACACACTTTAAAGAAAATGGTGCGCCATGACGTGTTTCATAATTTCAAATTTTGTCCGCCGCGTGGTTCAAAATTTGTCCGCGCTCCGACCGCGCACGCCATCGCCACCGCCGCGCGCCGGCCGCTCGCTCGCTGAGCGTGAGCGCTCGTCACCGATCGATGTCACCGCTAGTCATCTCCCTCGCACGCGTTGGCTTGCAATCGGGCTTCATACCGCCCACTCTAACACATGGAAATATCCTATGTATCAGGGCTTGAAGTTAGATACGGATCGGCTACTTGCAAATTTCGTGCGCGCGCGCGTAACCAGGGGTGATTTAACTTCACGTTGTTTAGAAATGTTTAGTTAGTTTAGTGTTTGTTTGAGCGAAAAGTAGGTAATAATACTATTAGAAACAGGGCTTGTGTTTTGATTTGGTTTGTTGTTGTGATTACTGTGGCTTTAAACGATGGAAGGAGTTGTTCTGTGCGATTGTGATGAGTTAATGCAGGTCTTATAATAGGCGAAGGAAAGGTAGGCACTAACTTTCGCTCATAAAAAGCTCATATTTTCCCCAAAACCCACGCCCGACCTTGAACACTAATGCGGCAATAAAATGGATTTACCCACTAAAAAATTACCAAAACATATCCCTGGGCTTGCCCTCTCCTGTAAGCCTAGGCACGCCACTGATTGCATTACTTTTTTCAAATATCGTATATAAATTAGTCATATGGCATAACACCATCCCTATACAAAATCTGTTCCGTAAAATAAATTAAATTAATATGTGTAAGGCTTTACTTACGTATGAAAACTGATACCATATTTTTTTGTGTTTTCCTGAGTGATTAATACACCATTTCACTCAACAGTACGGCATATTTTCTTACTTTGAGACTTCACTTTTTTCACGTAATGCAACTGTTCGGCGTCGTCGCCATTTGCAAACTAGACAGCCGTTTGACACAAAATTTACGCCCCGCCTTAACTGACACAAAATCCGTGGGGCCATTTTCCGACGCTAGTTAGGCTTCTATGTTTTATTCGTTCGCTGAAAGATGTACTATTTTTCAATGAAAAAGCGCTGGCCTTGGTGATAAATAAATGCTATTAAATCATAATCGTTAGTCACAACTTCACAAGAAAATGTGGAGAAAAAAGCCGGTTAAGTGCGAGTTGGACTGGTGCTCGAAAGACTAGAAAAACTGACCGTCATTCAAGAATAGATTATTTTTATAGGTGAGTTTTACAATAAATCAAAGTAGAAAAAAATTAGTAAAACTAATTTAAACGTCATTCAAATAAGTAAATTTATGATATATTATTATAAATATGATTATATAAGTCAATCAAAAAAGTAATTCTAAGGAAATTGGCATGAGTTATGGTAAATTAAATGGTATTTTACAAGAAAAAACTTAGTCCTTCCGCTTGCATGTCGACGGGATGGGAAATGTGGTCGAGTTGAGAATATGGACGAGTTGGAAATGTGGAATAATTAATAATAATAATAATAATACTCTTTATTGTGCACCACTAAATATAAATAAAGATTACACAAAGAAATTGCAAAAAACAAATCAGTAGGTAACAACAGGCAGTCTTATCGCTAAAAAGCGATCTCTTCCAGACAACCTTAGGGTAGTGAGATATACGAAAAATAATTATGAAATTGGTAGTGCAATTAACATGTTACCCTAACATGCGAAACTTGATGGTAGAAATAACCTACACGTATGTGGGTTATTTCTACCATCAAATTTCGCAATGTATAATAAAGTTATGCAAACTTCAAAAAATCGACGCGCTCAAGAATAAATCATATTTGAATTAATGACGTCTGGCCAGCGAACGAATAAAACACCATTTCACTGAACATTATGGCATATTTTGTTACTTTGAGTGTTCGGACCCAAACGACCGACATTACTTTGCATAAAACTGAACGCACCCGAGCTGTCACTTTGACACTATGACGTAAGGAATCTATTAATAGAACATACTTGTCACTTGGATTTTTTGGTACGCTTTGAAGACACATGGTGTCCGCTTAATTTGCATATATTTTGTTGTAATCGAGTGATTTGTTTGCCTAAGGGCGGCCTCGTGAATATTTGGTGACATTTTGATTCGTAATTGGCGTGAAAGTTGTGGTTTTGACGAAGCTGGTGTACGGACAGCGCCGCGGACTAGGGCGTCCCAGCGAAACACATTCACACACCACAATACATAACACATCCTACACTTACTCACCTTTGCTGGATATTGGGCTGTACCAGCTCAATGCAAGGTTAGTGCTGTTAGATGTAATCTAGATTTAAGTTCAGAGGCGCGTATCGCGTCCCAATCTTTGTTCCCGTCCGAATTACGTTTTGTAGGTTTAAACAGTTGCTGGCCCCTGTTTGCCCGTAGTCCAGGGCGGGAACAAAACATTGAGACTTCATATATTTCACGTAATGCAACTGTTCAGCTGCGTCGCCATTTGCAAACTAGACAGCCTTTTGACACAAAATTTACGCCCCGCCTAACTGACACAAAATCCGTGGGGCCATTTTCCGACGCTAGTTAGGCTTCTATGTTTTATTCGTTCGCTGATAAGACCGTCCCTAAAAGGCTATGCGTTTTCCGTCAGTCCGGTAGGAAAACGTAGGTATAAGTTCCTAATTATGTTTGACATTTTTTCACTACAAAGATTGTATCGACTTTACATGTAAAGTATTAGTTATTACAAAGAAGGAGAAATAGTAATATATACAGCAGTTACAGCACGCATTAATAATAATCATTCAAAGTATTAGTAACAACAAGGAACAAGCAAGGATTCCTTAAAATATGTAATAGTTTTTTGAAATTCGTATGTAAGCAATAACCTTAACATTCAAGATTTCTAATGAAGGAACAAAAATGGCTCTTTATTGCATTAACGATTCACCAATTATGAGTTTTCACTGTCACCGCCTTATTACCATAGACAAATGTCATGCGTTTTGTCGAATCACAGGTGGCCATTCGGAAATTGACGATCACATTTTTTTGTTATGCGTAATTGAAAACATTGATATGAGTGGCTGTGATTGGTACACCGGTGAGCATGCGCATTTCGACTGTTGGGCCGGTTTTCGATTGTAACTTTGTATGTACATAGCTCTTGTTCTATGTTTTATTAGTTCGCTGCGTCTAGCTGATCATTCTTATTATCATTCAAAACAAACCATGAATACAAAGATCAAAGCTTAAAGAATTTTTTTAAAAGGAGCTACCTGGTGGAAGGGACCGGGAATCGAACCCGGTACCTCTGGATTACCGGACCAGCGCGTTAGCCACTTCGCTACCCTCGCTCCACGTAGACCTGACGAACTTTTCCTTATGCTTTGTGTGTCGATCTTTGCATTGTTTATTTGAAAGGTTTTTACACCTTAGCGACCTCTATGTGAATACGTTAATATTCACATCTTACCGCACCACTTTACAGCGGTGAACGAGCAAGCGAGAGAGGGCGCTGTTTGTTTTATAATTTTATGAAACATGTAATGTCTCATTTTTTTGTGTGGGTACACCACAATTTTTATTTAAACCATGAATACAAGGATCAAAGCTTAAAGAAAAATTGAAAAAAGAGTTACCTGGTGGAAGGGACCGGATAAACAGTGCAAAGATCGACACACAAAGCATAAGGAAAAATTCGTCAGGTCTACGTGGAGCGAGGGTAGCGAAGTGGCTAACGCGCTGGACCGGTAGTCCAGAGGTACCGGGTTCGATTCCCGGTCCCTTCCACCAGGTAGCTCCTTTTTAAATTTTTCTTTAAGCTTTGATCTTTGTATTCACGGTTTAAATAAAAATTGTGGTGTACCCACATAAAAAAAATGAGACATTACATGTTTCATAAAATTATTCAAAACAAAATTTGTCAAATTCTGCTGTCAACAAAACAAATTGATTTTAAAAGGCTTCCGTTTATTCCGCTATGGTGAGGAACCCTAAAATTAGGTTTATATCATAGAATTGAGTGTATAGATAGCATCCCCCTCACTCTTCTGTCAGACACTATTTCAATGGGAGGAAAGACACGAAAGTTTGAATTTGGAATTCGGGTATTAGGCCTTCAGCTCTAAATTTATTGTTTTTTTTTAACTTATATTCTTTTTTCAAACATTTTTAGCTGTTTTATATGTACGGGACGGTGTTACATTGAACGTAATACAACTCATGATTTTTAAACTTGTCTCCCTGGTGCTACTCGTAAAACCCTGTGCTAGGTATCGTGTAGTTAAAGTCAAGTTAATTAATGAATATCACTGTTTTAATTATTCCTGTTTTTTTGGTCTCATAGTGGTAACCCTACTTAGAGAGTTAAGTAAAAAAAGTTTGAATCTAGTTTTGTAGTGAAATCTTTTTGCTCATCTAATCCGATAATTTATAAATCCCATCAAAAACATAAATGTAAAATGAGAGCCAAGTTCAATATCGCGTGCAACGTTGTCGACTTCACCGACATAATAATTGAGATCTATATGGGTGCCAAGTTCTTTGCCCTAAAATTTAGATAGAAGAACTTACATACTTAAATAAATGTATGTAACAATTTCTTGTTTCTCAATACTGCTACAAGGTTTGCTACTTAATAGTTAATATAAGTTCTTAAATTATAACAAACAACTATTTACTCAATGCATTTATTTTACTTGGGATGTCATTCAATATCAAGACTTCACTTGGCTAGTTTTCACATAGAAGTTTATATTATATTTTTTTAATCATTAACCTATTTTCGGTAAGGTAAGTACACAAGTTAGTGTACGGCCTGTTACTTATACTGTTAGCTTGATAATATACTATGTTACTCAAATAAAATTTAGTTTGTTGGTGAAAACTAGCCAAGTCAATTGAATGACGAAGCACGATGAGGACGCAAGAACTGTTCCACAATCGATACCCGGAGAGTCCCATCCCCACACGGCAATTAATCAACACATGTGTACAGGATTTGAGAAACTACGGACAGTTCGAGGTCCCAGCTCATGCCCAAGGTAGAGGCCGACGTCCAAGATACACAGAGGCATTTAGAATACGAGTGCTTAGGTAGGTTCTATCCTTCACCCAGAAGCCAGTACCAGAGAAGCCGCGGCACGATTTGGTACAACCCACATTTTCATATGGAGACTGTTGAATGCCGAAGGATTACACCCGTTTCACTTTCAACGGGTGCAAGACATTGTCCTAGCAGACTATCCCCAGAGAGTACTACGGTTTTGTGACTGGCTATTACAAAACCAACACCTTAATATCTTATGGTCAGACGAAGCTACCTTCACCAGAGTAGGGCTGTTCAACACACACAATGAGCACTGTTGGAGTGATATCAATCCTCATGTGACGCGGTGACACTCGTTTCAAACACGCATCTCAGTTAATGTTTGGGCGGGTATCATCAATAGTTATGTTATAGGACCTTATTTCATTGAAGGCAACCCAGATGGAAGAAAGTATGAAGTCTTTTTAAGAAACGAATTGCCAATGCTGCTGCATGAAATTTCCGAACAAAACTTGCAAAACCTGCACTACCAACAAGACGGAGCTCCAGAACTTTTTTCCCGGCGGGTTTGGAATTACGATGGATAGGACGCAATGGTCCAGTGGAATGGCCGCCTCGTAGCCCTGATCTTTCTCCACTGGATTTTTTTTTGTGGGGTGAGCTCAAACGACTCTTATACAAAAGAGAGTCGAATACTGTTGCGGAGCTCCGCCAAAAAAATATTCAGGCGTTTGAAGTAGTAAGAACGAACGAGTTTGTACTCGATAGAGTGAAAACAAATCTTCAACGACGTGCAGAGCTATGTGTTCACGAAGGAGGTGGACATTTCAAACATTTGTTGAAGTACATATGAACTAATTTGCACTGATTTTTTCTTTTTGATAATAAATTATTTTAAACAGATATCACTTGTGTATGTACTAATGCCCCTTATCATTTGTTTTGATGTTAGAGTAGTACTGTAAACACACTGATAATGAATAACAAAGCTTGACGAATAGAATATATGTCAGATAAGCGTGACGTAATGATGGGTAACCACACTAATAAAAATAATTTCTTCATTTTGTTAGCACACTAGTAAAAGTTCATTACGACGTATTTTAATAACTCAATAAGTGCAATTTGTTCTCTGTCGTTAACTGAACCGGAATTGCTTAATTTGTATTACGTTCAATGTAACACCCTGTATATTGGATTTTATATATTACACATATTTGATACATTCTTTTTTTTTATGGTGTAGGGGCAAGTGCTGTACCTGTGGACACTTTCCAGAATTTGACCTTTAATCAGTTGTTAGACCAAAACAAAGCGTATTACCAATAAACTATTTATTTTGTTTTAATCACAGTTAAACAATCTTTAAAGTCCACGTATGTTTTCTACGATAGCTGTCCGGAGATGGCGGAAAAAAGTTTTTTTTTTTTTAATACTGATTTTGTCCATAGGTACATCTACGTACCTACGGACAATAATCAACAACATTCTTTGAAACAGAATAAACTTCTAAAATAACGTAATTAACAACATACAATTAATGAACATGTAATTATAAGTTGTTCTGCATATCATATTTTTTTTTTCTTCTTGAAATGTAATATTCTTAGCAGAATCTCAAGTATAATTATGGGACTTTAAAAAGCCTCCATAGTCAGCAGAGGTATCATAATCATCGTTTGACACTTTGCATTCTTAAGGAAAACCTCATTTTCTTTATGAAAAATAATCAACAATCAATAACAACATAATTTTAAGTAATTATGCAGCTGTTGCTCCTCGGTATTGCTAAAGATCCTCCTGATATCATTTTTGAGGAGTTCTAAGCCTTCTTCACCAATATTTCGACAGTAATTTCTTTTTTGTATTTAAAGATTATCGAATTTGGGATTTTAAACGTCTCTTTGGCTTTCCTTACTGAAGTCAGAATGTCCAGGCATATCTTGTCTCTTTTTCCCCAGTTTTACTATGAGGCACTAAATAAATCAAAAATATTAATTTTACTGTCCACAGGTACATTCAGTATAATTGTACCTATGGACAGTCCACAGGTACATTTACGGAGGTGTCCACAGGTACAATTTCGGCGGTTTTTATTTTGAATTCATACCGGTCACAATTAATGCTACCTGCGACTAACGCTAAATCTTGTAGAAATAACGTTTACACCACATAAATTAATATGCCACTGCAAAGACACCCGTAACATTTGCAGATTTTGCATAAACATACTTAAAAAGAAGGAAAAAAACTTACTTTTTGTCACAAAAACTTTCGGCAGCCACAAAACACTCAGTTTCTGCCATCCTTAAAGATGGCGACTAGCTAGTGTTACCATATGAAAAAATGCTTTTGAAATAAGTGATTGCTATTGGTCTATGGTTATTCGTTTTCTTGGTATGAGTAGTGTCCACAGGTAAAACCGTCCACAGGTACAGCACTTGCCCCTAGTATTGTTGGTCAGTAATTTATTTAGATTAGTAAGTAGGGTTTGATTAAGTAAACCTAGCGTAAGAATTTAAAACACAATGTGTAAATTGTTACTGAATATATGATTGATGATGATGACATGGCAGCACCCATAATAAGAAAATTTGCACGATCTATTGAATTTCATAAAAAAGGACGGGTTGCACTCCGGGAGTGCCGACAGAAGTGAAAACCTAAACATCAACGTTGTGCATTTTTCAATATTTTGGAATGTTTAGGGAATGATCTCGCACAAATTGTAAGTAAGTAAGTAAACACTTTATTGTACACAAAAACAGTTAAAAAATACATCTATTACAAATAACGTATAGGTACAAAGGCGAACTTGTAAGTAAGTAAGTAAGTAAACACTTTATTGTACACAAAAACAGTTTAATAATATATCTATTACAAATAACATGGTACAAACTCTCGCCACCTACTATTTTATCTTTAAATTGGTTTTCTCCGCTACCCAAAGGTTGTCTGCTTTTTAGCGATAAGACCGCCAGTTGTCTACCGTTATTTACAAATTGTTTTTGTCTTGTTTCCTTTTGTAAACTTTTATTGGTGTGCAATAAAGTATTGTTGTATGGTATTGTATGTCGCTAAAATTTGTCGCGCGTATATATAGGTTAACGCTATAAAGTATGAAACATATTACAAGTGCTAGCTGTGCCCCGCGGTGCTACCCGCTGTTAAAAAGTAGCCTATGTGTTAATCCAGGGGGTCAGCTACCTCCATACCGAATTTCATGAAAATTGGTCCAGCCGTTTGAGAGCGAAGAAATAACAAACATACACTCACACACACTCACAAACTTTCGTCTATATAATATGAGTGAGATAATTAAAACCTGTTTTTTCACCGCCTACAACTTATCTGCTTTGCTCAAAGGTTGACTGGTATTTGATGCCCAATGGCATTAGATCCGCCTTGTGTGCGTTTGAACTATCCGATTTTATTCTATCTCACTGACACTTGATTTCTATTTTAATCTGTATTTCTTACTAATGTAAGTTTATGATTACGCTTCACCATCTGTCACTTACAATATTTTGTTATTCGAAGGCCCCCTTTCTTTGAAACAGACACGGTTGCTAGGTTACCAATTGTTTATACATTATTTAGAAATAAAAATGTCACCATGAACAAAAAGTGGTGTTTTGTATGGTTTTTTATTTATTGTTAAATAAACCCTTTTATGAATGAATGCCCTCAAAATTTGTAGCCTATGTCCTATTCTGATATCTAAGCTACATTACTGCAGAATTTTACGCAAATCTTTTGTGTAGTTTTTGCGCAATAGTGGAACGTAAAGTCACCGTCAATTGAAATTGCAAACAATGTAAAATGTAGCGACTTTACATACAAACATTCACGTTTTGTAATATATATAGGATTACATCTATTATGTGTAGGTACATATGTATATTTTTATAAATTACTCACTTATTTTCTTCCGCTACTTCTTCGTCCTTTTTTCGTTAATGAATGTACTTTCTTCCATTTCCATCTTTGAATTCTTCGTCCCTTTTTTCGTTAATAAATACGCTTTCTTCCATTTTCATCTTTTAAGCACTTTATTTATATACACGAATTTCTCAAGTATACAAACGATTGACACATGAGCAGTCAACACACACGCGCAGGCGCTAAGTATATTACCCATAAGCTTTTCGATCAGCACGTCTAGCACAACTTTGACACGCGACTCTTTTTCGCGCGACATATACTATACCTGCCACTTTCCTGTCAATACTGTGTAAAAAAGACAGGCGACGCTAAGTCGCGCGACAAGCAAAGTCGCCCCATGTTGTACTAGCCCCGATCTGACGATTGACATTTGTCTGTCGCGAGTTTAATATTTTTTACCCATCTAAAAAAGTGCCAAGCGCCGCTAAAGAAGTTTTCACTTCAAAAAAAACAAGCATTGATAATAGTGGTTTTCGTGTATCTATAAACGTTTTTTACTCTCTGTTTCATACAATTGAGTTTATATAACATTTTTTATTATCACTATTTTGAAGTATTTACGATTATAAATGAATACATGATTACGTTACGCACTACATGATTTCCTTTTTTTTAAACTTGCCTAGTGAGTGACCGTGTGTCGTTTCGATTCATGTGCTTTTTCTGGAAATTCATTTATGTCCTGAAGAAAGAACAACAAATTAAAATTCTACCAATCTTATGTTCAGTCCTATGAAAATATGTCAATTATTTTATTAAGATATGGGACTATTGTCATGAATCATATTTTTTCTACTCCAGTACTTTTTTCTGTCATTTATATAGTTACTAACTTTAATACAAAGACATAAATTATGAAAGTCTGTAAAAGTCTATACTCTACTGCCCAAAAAAACACTGCTAAACGATGTTATAATGTCGCCAAAAAAGCATCACTTAGTACCACAGATTACAAGATAAACAGCTGCATTCACACAATTTGCAATTAAAAAAAAAACTTATTGTACCTACTAAGGCATTGCTGCCAACTTAAAAAAAAGTTTTATCTTCAGTGCATGGATGTTTAGTATAGTGATCGTATACCTTTATGTATAAGTTTATTTTTTTGACAGATGTTTAGTATATTGAACGTATACCTTTATCTATAAGTTCATATTTTTTGACAGATGGACGTCAATAAAAAAAAAGTCTATCAGAGACTATTTTTATTTTTTATTTGGTTGATTCCGAGCGGGAACATGTCATTATTTTCTTTGTTGTTTATTTGCATTTTATTTATGAAATGTCGAGTCGTAGAAAAAGTATTGTATGCAACGTTGTATAAGTAGGTCAAAAAACGCTCGTGGCATCTTTCTTACGATGTTCGCTACGCTCACACCGTAACCCATGCCACTCGCGTTTTTTGTCCCCTCTTATACAACGGTTGCATAAAATACTATTTCCATCGAATAATATGCATTTTATTTGTGAAACAGATCAGCAGATCACATGTCATTAATGCACAAGCTATTTTTTACAAAAGAGTTGACAAAGTTGTCACGATGAAGCTGGCTATCAGGCCTGGCTCTAGCCTTAATTAATTATTAACGAAACCTTCTAAACTAATCTATTCAGAATCTAAATCAGAACTTACAATGTATTTATTTTATTACAAGAAAAAGAAAAGACTGCATGCATTTTGTTTTAAATTTACAAGACCTGGGCAAATATTAATTTTAATTTTTTTCTTTAGCTAATACGAAACAAACGAAGATCCGTTGCGAAAATAAAGCGGGAGGGCACAAGTGAGTATATTCTATTAGTGACGCATCTTCTATTAATAAATGTCTGTCTACAGCGTAATAATGATACAAATATTATTGCACAGGAATTAAAAAAGACGGTCTGGCCAGCATGTTTGACGTGGTAATGCACAGTTCCGAAACGAGATATAAAGGCTATTCAGATGTGGAACTACGCGAAGAGGCTATAGTTCTGTGCGTAGCCGGGAACGATACGTCTGCCGTGGGCTCGTCGTCCGCTGCCGTCATGCTGTCCCGGTATCCTGATGTGCAAGAAAAAGTATATCAAGAGTAAGTACGCTCATGAGATGTAGCATTTTCTTCTTATTAAGCATACATACAATATATACAACAGTCAGTTTTGAATAGTTGTGGGGTTAGGCGGTATTAACGCACAATAATTCTCCTATAATCCTAATTCTCCTCTGGCCTCAACTCTATGGATACAATACAGTGGGGGTGGGAACCACTCGTAAATTTTGCATAATTGAACGGCCTTATAGTTGAAAACCATTTGAACTTATACGACATACATTTTACCCGCTCATTCGCAGTTTTTTTTTTTTTCAATTTGAACCGCTTCCATGTTGTTAGTATTGTAGTAGTTTGGTGCAATTTGGAATCATTTTGTATACTTCTAGACATTCGTGCGAATTTTTTTTTGAATTTTTGATTAAAATGTGTGCCACTGGAAGTGGAAGCTCAGAAAGTACGCGTTATTGACTCTTTGGTGTTACTCGTGTTCACAGACTGCAAGAGGTGTTTGGAGACTCGGATCGTGGAGTCACTGCGGAGGACCTGTCCAAGCTCAAGTACTTGGAAGCCGTTATAAAAGAAAACCTGCGTCTTAATCCACCAGTTCCTGTAATCGTTAGGGAAGTTCGCAGCGACGTTGTACTACGTAAGTGTTTCTTTTATGAGCCTTTCCCTTTTTGCTTGCACTTGGTTCAAATTTCTGAATGTTTTTTGATTTTGTGTTCGTGTGTGTGCAAATAAATATTTCTTTTTTTTTCTCTCTTTCTTAGTATAGTATTACCGTTTGCCCGCGACTTCGTCTGCCTAGAACTTTTCCTGTCCTTTGCTGGGACTGAAACTATTTCTACTTATACCAATTTTCATCTAAATCGGTTCAGCAGACCAACAGAGAAATGTTACTGTCGGATTTAAAATATTAAGTAGTGATTGCATAACGCGTAATAATGTTTCACATTTAGCGCAGTGCAGTGTTAAAGCAGCTGCCCACTTAGCTGGCGGTCCTGGATTCGAATCCCGGCAAGAGCAAATATTTGTTATGTGTATTTATCTATTGATCGTAATACCTTTTGTTTTTAGCATCCGGCACGACTTTGGTAAAAGGCACCTCCATCATTATCAACATCTGGGGCACGCATCGCAACCCTGCGTACTGGGGGGCGGACGCGGAGCTATTCCGTCCGGAACGCTTTCTGGAGGGCCCGCTGCCCCACCCGGCCATGTACATCCCTTTCAGCTACTCTTCGAGAAATTGCATTGGTCAGTATAATGAACATTTACTGAATATGTAAAATAATGTCTGTGTAAAATGTTCACAATGATGCGATTTTTTTTTTAAATTCAATGGTTTAGACGCGCGTCTCTACCGGCTTTTCGAGTCAACACGGACGTTCTACCTAATGGAGCACTTTTAGAATGTGTTAGTTTAATAAATGAATAATAAAAATTAATTCATCTTAGGAAAAATATAAAAAACAGTGATGACGTCCTCTTTCTAAGCGGAATACAGAAAAGTAAGAAAATTTTAGTCTTAAAAATATGAAATCTTGGAAATTTTGGAGTTCACCTTAAAGTTAACTGAGTGGATAGAGGAGCTCTTTGGATGATTTTTATTGTAAATAGTTTCAAAAAAGAACGTTTCATTGTTGAAATCATTAATAATAATAATAATACTCAGTAAATTACAGCGTCAAGTACTAAACTAAGAAGGCATATATGTCGCAGTCAAAAGTGTGAACTGGTCAAAAGGACTTTTAACCGACAAAAACAGGCATAACTGCTTTTGACTGAGCGTGTTGGTCAAAAGTAGTTTTGCCTGAAAATCATTGCTTAATAGTACTTTTGACTGTTACTATCAGTCAAAAGTACTTTTGACCGCAGGCACATTCGTCCCTTTATCTCGATGTCTCGCCATCTCGTCCGGTTCGCAGCACTTCTGGTACATTCATGCAACTACGGTTTGCCCAGAGCAGATTTTATCTGGTCAGTCCATCGCATTGGTGATCTACCACGTGGTCTCGTGCCCTCCACTCTCCCCTGAACAACTAGGCGCTCAATGAAGTCACTATTCCGCCTCGACACGTGTCCGAAGAACTTGAGTATGCGTGATTGTACAAGAGCAGATAGACGCTGCTTGATGCCAAGTTCCTGAAGTATCGACACATTTGTACGATACTCGGTCCAAGATATCCCCAGCATTCGCCTCCAGCACCACATCTCCAGAGCATATATCTTTTCCTTTCTATTTCTCGCAACGTCCACGTCTCAGAAGCGTACAAAAATATGGGGAAGACAAGTGTTTTTACGGGTTAGGTTAGGTTAGGTTAGGTTAGTTTTTTTTTATATCCCTAACCAAAAGTGTGAAACTTTTAACGGACAAAAACAGGCGAAACTGCTTTTGACTGAGCGTGTTGGTCAAAAGTAGTTTTGCTGTTTTTGTCGGTTAAAAGTCCTTTTGACCAGTTCCCACTTTTGACTGCAACATATACAAATACAACAAATACAAATACTCTTTATTGCACACCTACAACATCAAGGAATATACAACACAACATGAGATACATTAAAATAACAGGCAACTAACAACTGAGATTTAGTAGTGTTTGTGATAAAATATAATTTTATCTATCCAAATATGATAAACCCTCCATGATACGTTCAAAAACCGCACATTATGACCACCATAACAATATACTGTTTTGTTAGCACAAATTTCTTATCTGTAGAAATGTTATTATTGCTAAATAATAACATCGATTTCGATAATATTATTGTTTATTCAAATTTCTAACATCTCTGAAAAACAAAGAAATTTGATTTGACCTTTATTCTAATATCAGTCGAGATGACGTTTAGTTCAAAATGAATTTTCAATTTGCAATCAAATTTGACAAATGTCGCACGTAAGTAAGATATCGAACGATATGTTAGTTGGGGCCGACTCTAGTTTGTCCCTGAATTAAAACAAAAACTATGAAAGATGCCAGAAAACTTCATTGCCGCCATTACCGGGTAAAATTTGTCATAATGTGCGGCTCCTGAATGAATCATCGTGGAGGCTTATGATATGTGGGTAGATAAAGTAGTGTATGTAATTATACATAATTAGGCATTAAAACACTCGTGTGATGTTATTATGAAACTTGCCTTCGGCTCGTTTCTTAAACTCACACTCGTGTTTAATACCCTTCATTATGTACAGTCACATAAACTACTATTAATATGTTTAGGGGCTACTTATGCCATGCTCATCGCGAAGACAGGGCTGGCCAACCTGCTCCGCCGGTACAAGCTGCTGCCGCCGGTAAACATGGCCGCCGCAGAGCTGAAGAAACCGCTTAGGGTGCGGTTCGAGGTAATGATGAAAGACGTGGACAATTACATCGTGAGGGTTGAAGAGAGGAAGAAAGTGAAGTAATAAAGTTTTGTTTGGGACAAATCTTGCTAGTGTCTTTTTAACCCATTACACTAAAAGAAATGGACTTGCAAACAGCAGTCTAAATGTTGGCTTCTAAGTAACAAATCAAGGGAATGACAAACTGAGGGCAACTAGTATAATGTTGGTAGGTACTTGGCACAATTTGGCAAATTTTCAAGAAGTTAAACTAGTTGAGCAATTTTTTTTTCAGTGTTCGAGATAAGTTTGGCTTAAAGTTCTTATTTACATAACAGTTGTAGTTTAAATTGATCATGTTTAAGTTATGTTTAAAGAACCGAACCAAAATGTTTGCTAGATGTCATCATTATAATAATTATCAGCTGGGAAACTGCTGGAAAAAGGTCTTTCCGAGGTTCTCCAGAACGACCAGTCCTGGCCCGCCCATATTCAGCACAATCATGACCAGATCGTCCATCTAGTAGGAATTCCGAGCTGCCACTAAAGAACATTTCTGCCTCAACAGTTCTCGGTTAGTTTTTGATGCATTTTTTTAATAAATAAATAAATATCAGACAACCTCACACAAATCGATCTTGTCCCAAATTAAGCCCAAGAAGGCTTGTGTTATTTGGTACTAGACGACGAGGAACGCGCGCGCGCTCGGTAGCGACAACATCGCCTTGTCAGTGTCTCAGACAAAAACGTAAAAATAAATTGCTAAACGAGTTAATTTCTACAAGTGAAATATACCAAAATAAGCCCATAGTCACGAACTATTTAGTTGTTATCACAGTGTTTAACAGCAACTATTATATTTGATTAAATCATGGTGTTAAGTTTCAAAAAATATCAGTTATCGTCACAAGCTATTGTGCCGCTAAGCATAGCAGCGACCAGCAGAGTTCGCTGACCCCTGCGCTTCGTGAATCTTCGGGTGCGCCGAGACTGCGGTGCGCCGACCGGCTGCAGCGCTGCAATTAGTGATGGGCCGTTTCCGAGAATATTCCCCAGGCGAGAATATTCCCGGAAATATTCTCGGAAACATTCCCCATGAGGGGAACATAGGGGAGTTTAGGATTTGTATATGAACAACATTTATTTTATGACATTCTCTATATAAGTAAATGCTTATCTATTTAATAGGTTAACAATTAAATATAAAAAGTCAGCTGTAAGTGTAAATTTCCTATGTTCTTGAGAATATTCTCATTGTTCTCCGGGAATATTCTCAATGTTCCCGGGAATATTCTCATTATTCCCGAGGAATATTCCGCAAGTTTTTAAGTAAAATAAATACCAGTGAGACAAGCAAGTTAATTTCTGATAGAGAAGGAATAGAGAAAACACGTGTGTTGTCAACGCAATTAGCAAAATAATAGTATTTTATTTAGTTTTTATCGTTTTTATGTATATATTTATTTCATTATTTCAATAGTATTTTAAATAGGTAGTGTATAGTAGTACCAAAGACAGGCATGCCATAATTCATTACTTAAATACCCTGCCAGAAACATAAAATAAAAAAAAGTGAATATCAACATTTAATCTTTTGCAATATTTGATAAAATTATTTTTCTTTAATCAGTTGGATCCTAGCCAATGTTGATGCTCCAGGCAGGGTTCCATAGCCGCTATCACAAATATATTACAAGATCAAGAAGAGAAGTCTTGTTTTGGTGCGCGGGCTCATCCCCCCCCCGAGCCCTCCGCTTCGTAAATCTACTCGAAAGTTGTGTTTATTATCTAAATACGGGGGCTCTGCCTCCGAGAGTGTCTCTTGTAGTCATTGTCTCATCACTTTGGATTTAAGCTATCATGTTTCTGTTCTTGGTAGTTGCTTTGATTTGAGTGCCGCCACCGCTTGTCCTAGCTCCACTTGTGACTACAAAGTTATATCTTAGTCATCGTTTCCGAAGTTGACTTAAAATAATCAAAAGACTAACAATCTTGTTTCCCTTCTGTTCGGTTTCTCCCCTAGGCCCCTCCCCTATCTTATAGTCTTCGACTCCTCAGTAGATTTTACGGAATTAGAAGACATCTTCTCATTTTCATATTCGGATTCAACCGTAACTTATTGCTGGAAACGTTATTCGCCCCATCAATGAGGCGCATATTTGGCGCACTTTTAGTGGATTATTTCTGCCATGTCTCTGTAGCGGAAAATCATGCCGACTGTCTTTCGCGCGGCTTGACGTCTTTAAAGATTCCAGGCCAACTTCTGGTTTCAAAGATCTTCTTAAATGCAGCGAGATCCTACCGACTGGTCGGTAAGCTCGTTTGATCCGTCAATAGTTTCAAAACCAGCCAAGAGAAGACATGCATTGATTTCAAATCCGTTAATTGACTTACTTACCGCTCTTCCTTGTAATAGTTGAACAGATATCATCTTGGTCGAAGTTGTTGCGCTGTATTGTACGCATCTTCGATTTGGAAAACTGCTTCCACAACTTCAATATGTGTCTGCTTCACGCAGTCTATGTCTACAAGTGTCATTACAAAATGAGTTTGCGGGAAGATAACCTGTGTTCAAGAAATTTTCAGCTCTTAGAATTATTTCTGCAGCATGGTGTTATTGGAGTAGGAGGTAGCTAGGCGAGAAGCTTCTGAATTAACCTACCAACAAAAACACTAGATCATACTACCGTAAAATGGACACAAACACGAAACCAATCTGATTGCAGATTCATAAAATATGTCATGCTGGGCCAGATGAATTGTTTTGTGGCAGCGCGTCAGTGTTAATGATTTTTTCTGCTAACTGCTAACAAAGTCATACAAGTTTTAAGTTTTACTTCTCTAAGTACCCTTTATGAGTTGGTTGACTATTATTACTCGTAAACTTGTAAAGCCTACCCTAGCAGCGTTTATATAGCCAATACCCAAGTACTCCCAAAATTTGCAATTTAAAGTTTGATATTTCACAAACAGATCTATAAATCGGAAAATTGTTGCAACAAACCTGCAACATTTTGTAAGGCCTATCCAACGACATATCACACCATGGGGCAGACTAGAAAAAAAAAAGACTTCCCCACTTTATTATAGGGGGAGGTAAAGTAAAAAAGTATTTTTCCAAGAATTTGTTCTACCAATTTGTCAAAATGACTTATGTGTATAACCATGCCAAATTATAACTTTCTGGTACTAAAATTCTCTCTTTTACTAAGAAAAGTTCAATGTTCCCCATTTTGGAGAATATTCTCGGGAACAAAGGAAATTTCCGGAAATATTCCCCAGGGGACGCATCGCAAGCCCCGCACCGCTCTGCGCGAGAAAGTAAAGCGTGTAAACAAAATATTGCATCTGAGTAGAGCGATTAAGATGCAATGCATGTAAGTGCGACTACCACTATAAATGCCTCAACATGACTCCAGCTTACTATAAAGCAAACTATAACACATTAAAAAGTACATTTATATGCCCATCATGCGCAAACATTACGACGCGTCGGAAGAATGATGATACGCCCGTACGGAGACAAAACGATCTCTCGAAACTCGACTGAACCAATATGTCAGTCGACGACCACGAGGATCAAAGTATAATAGGTGACACTATAGTCTCGCCTGTATCTGCCTACGGATCTCTCCAATTTTCCTTAGAGCAACTTAGCAATCTCATGGATACAAGACTGCGCTGTAATAATGAAACAATAATAACACAATTGAAAAATATGATACATACTGAAATAAAAATCGCCGTTGACCAATTTAGGAACGAAACAATACAACATAATAAAACTATGTCAGCGCAGCAAAATATAATAAAAAAAGAACTGCAATAAATTAATATTAAAATTAGCAACCTAGACGCTGAAAATAAAAAACTCAAAACTGAAATACAAGAGTTGCGGACACAGTTCCGAAACACAAATCTAGAAGAAACCCGTAATAGGAAGATTGTACTTTACGGCCTTGACGAGTACCAATACGAAACGGACGCAGATCTTTACCCTCGAATAAATGATATGTTCTGTGACATCCTTAACATAAACAAAAATAACTACATCGAAACAGTATCCCGAATTGGCAAAAAAGGACATCGCCGCCCGATTATAATTGAATTAATAAGCAAACGCCTCCGGAATCACATCCTCCAAAATTCACATTGCTTCAAAAATACCGGATATGCAATTTCAGAACTTCTAGATGGAGAAGCATTGCGAAAAAGATTTTGACGTGACAACGTCTTAAATTAGGTTGCGGCTCGGAGTCACTCATGAAAAAGTGTAACGCCCGCTCACGGTTGATGAGTGAGAGAGACAAAATATATTTCTATAGTTAAAATTTGTGCAATTCTTATTTTCATTCATCGAGCATTACTGTAACAGGGAAGAGGGCGGAAGAGGGAAGAGGGAAGAGGGAAGAGGGAAGAGGGAAGAGGGAAGAGGGAAGAGGGAAGAGGGAAGAGGGAAGAGGGAAGAGGGAAGAGGGAAGAGGGAAGAGGGAAGAGGGAAGAGGGAAGAGGGAAGAGGGAAGAGGGAAGAGGGAAGAGGGAAGAGGGAAGAGGGAAGAGGGAAGAGGGAAGAGGGAAGAGGGAAGAGGGAAGAGGGAAGAGGGAAGAGGGAAGAGGGAAGAGGGAAGAGGGAAGAGGGAAGAGGGAAGAGGGAAGAGGGAAGAGGGAAGAGGGAAGAGGGAAGAGGGAAGAGGGAAGAGGGAAGAGGGAAGAGGGAAGAGGGAAGAGGGAAGAGGGAAGAGGGAAGAGGGAAGAGGGAAGAGGGAAGAGGGAAGAGGGAAGAGGGAAGAGGGAAGAGGGAAGAGGGAAGAGGGAAGAGGGAAGAGGGAAGAGGGAAGAGGGAAGAGGGAAGAGGGAAGAGGGAAGAGGGAAGAGGGAAGAGGGAAGAGGGAAGAGGGAAGAGGGAAGAGGGAAGAGGGAAGAGGGAAGAGGGAAGAGGGAAGAGGGAAGAGGGAAGAGGGAAGAGGGAAGAGGGAAGAGGGAAGAGGGAAGAGGGAAGAGGGAAGAGGGAAGAGGGAAGAGGGAAGATGGCGGACATAATTTTTTCTTAAAAATCGATATGGGTGTCATCTCCGAAGTTCCTCGGGGTTCCGATTACGAAAATGACATCCATTTTGAAATCCAAGATGGTGGACATTATTTTTTCTTAAAAATCGATATGGGTGTCATCTTCAAGTTTCCTCGGGGTTCCGTTTACGAAAATGACATCCATTTTGAAATCCAAGATGGCGGACATTATTTTTTCTTAAAAATCGATATGGGTGTCATCTCCAAGGTTCCTCGGGGTTCCGATTACGAAAATGACATCCATTTTGAAATCCAAGATTGCGGACATAATTTTTTCTTTTCTGGCGGAAGAGGGAAGAGGGAAGGGGGAAGGGGGAAGGGGGAAGGGGAAGGGGGAAGGGGAAGGGGGAAGGGGGAAGGGGGAAGGGGGAAGGGGGAAGGGGGAAGGGGGAAGTACAATGTTTTAGTAAACAAAATATATTTCTATACTTAAAATTTGTGCAATTCTTATTTTCATTCAATTCCTTGTTCCTATTGTGCAATTTAATAATATTCATATCAATAAATGTTCTATCGAGAATAAGACGTTGTCACGTAAAATCTTCCTTCGGGCGAAACCGACTTTACAGGCAACCATTTTTTTTTGAGAGAATCTCTTCTTAAAGCACGGCAAGAAGGAAAACATGCAGTGATCAGAAATGGATTCCTAATCATAAACGGAATTAAACAAACCCCAAATACAGACCTGCCACCACAAGACGAATCCTTAGACCGCAACTCTATTTCTGCAAGCCAATACGACCCCGCGGATAAAAAAGAAAACTCAGCCTTAGATACGACAGCAGACGGATACCAAAATGGAAACGTACATACAAATCACAGGGAACCGAATCTCGAAAAGTGTGATCACACTATGAATCCAGGAAAACCATCGAATATCCATACTTTTTGTTAGATTTATATTTAATGTAGTTGAATATTTTAGTGTTTCTATTGTCCGGTAGATGGCTCTTTTGCCATCGCAAACTAGCTAACGACATGTTAACGTAGAAATGTTAAGACAATAAGTTTATTTGATTTTGTGAGAATTAAGATTGGGAGTTTAGAGCATTAAAGCGGCTTTTAATATAAACCGACTTTAATTTCGTAGATCATAGAGTTCATAGTTCAATCATTGGTCCATCGAATCGGAAGTTTTTGAGGAAGTGGGTGTAGTAGTTCAGTGCGTGAGCTACTCTTCGCATCGTTCCCATAGTAGCAGTGGTTCGCTGTTCAGAGGGATACGATTTGAGCGGCAGTGTGCAGCGACGGTACCGCCATCTAGCGGAGGAAAGCTGCATCTACAGTTTGCCGAGATCAGCGGAGAGAGGGCGCTAGTAATCGCATTTCAGCAGATCAACTTGGAAATTTTGGTGCATAAGAGTGAGTGTGGTAGAAAGTGCAAACCGTGAGTACATTTTTATATAATTTGGAAGGCGAAATTGAACCTTATTTCAAAGAAGTTCAAAACTTAACATCAGTGGAAAGTTCATAAAATATTTAGACATTTTGAACCTTATTATCAAGGAGTTCCGGACTTAGTAAAAAATTGGACTAAAAATAACTTGTAAAATTTTAAATTCATTAGATTTAGGACTTAGAATATTTAGTGGAAAAAACGGAGGAGCGGGGAATCCATGCCGGATTTCGTCTGTCCCAATAAGTTCAAACACTTGTAATTTTTTCACGATTTTTGCCATGAAATTTTCTAAGTGTTTTTGAGTAATTTCGGACTTGTGATTTTTTTAAGTAATGGTAATTAATTGTTAACCTAATAGTAGAGTAATTTATGTGTTAACTTTAATTGTGTTTGCTTCTTAATTGTCGTTTTAATAATTAATGTCTGGCGGTTACTTTCGATTGTTTGTGTGGTTTGTTAACTTATGTTTGGTTGTTGCAAACATGGAATCTTTAATATCATTTCAAATTGACTTGTCAACTCGTATAAATAAAGCGAGAGTGAATTTCAAAAAGTCTCCTAAAGAACGTATAACGGAGTTTTATGTTGAAAGTAAGTTGGAAGCATTAGAACAGCTGTGGATTGATTTTAGGCAGGGACATAAAGAGCTGTTGCAAACAATTGATTGTACATTGTTAAATGCGCAGTCATATATGTCAGACGATGTTTACGAGCAAACCGAGGATCAATTTATGGCTTACAAGTGTGAGTTAAAACATATTTTAACTAAGTTCAAAACTGAGATTAATGCAAATCAGGCAAATGTCAATAGAGAAAATGTAAACACTAAGTCAAATCTAGTCAAGTTACCCAAGATTAGCATTCCCACATTTTCAGGCCAATATACAGAGTGGCCCACGTTTAGAGATTTGTTTGTGTCAATGATACACAATAATCAGGCATTAGATAACGTACAACGGTTGCAATATCTTAAGGGTTTCTTGACCGGAGAAGCGGAGCAATTGATTCGGTATACACCAGTGACGGACGCAAATTATAATCAGTGTTGGAATCAATTGGCGGAACGTTATAATAACAAAAAATATATCTCACATTGCATTTTAAAGCGGCTGCTTAGTCAACGCAATATTACGACGGAATCCGCCAGCGGCTTAAAGGAATTAATGGATACTTCATCCGATTGTTTGAGCGCGTTAAAAAACATAGGTATTGATGTTTCGACCTGGGACATTATTGTGATTCACCTGCTCTCGCTTAAACTGGATGCCGAATCACGAAAGCAGTGGGAATTAAATGTAGCAACTAATGTGTCATCGGATTCGTTGCCGACGTTCAAGGAATTTCAAATGTTCTTAACTAACAGATATAGAGCTTTTGAATTCATTGAGCCGAAGTATGTAAATAATTCAATAGCAATTACTTCAAAGGTATCGACTAGTCATAAAATAGGTCACACCAAAGCGTTGCATGCAACTAATGTTGTTAAGATGAGTTGTGAATTTTGTGGCGATGAACACAAATTATGCTTTTGCAAGAAGTTCGCTAACCAGGATTATGAAAACAGACACGAATTTGTAACCAAAAATAGAATTTGCTACAATTGTCTAGGTAGCAATCATGGTGTAAGATTTTGCCAAAAAGCCACGAGTTGCAGGATTTGTAACAAAAAACACCATTCTTTACTTCATCCAAAAGGTGTTTTCGCTGGTTCGTCAGGTAGTTCAGGTCAATCAGTAGGAGACAGTACGGGTGATGAAGTGACTAGGGTAAATGCTCATTTAGGGTCTAGTCATTCTTCAAATGAGGATACACCAGTAGTGACTTGTTTCTCAAAAGGTCAGGTAAAAAACCAAGTTTTGTTACCCACAGCAATTGTGAATGTAGAATCGAGAACAGGTCAATACCAGCCAGTTAGAGCTTTGTTAGATCAGGGTTCACAAGCCTCCTTTGTGACGGAAGCTACAGTTCAAGGGTTAGGACTGCACAAAACGTCGGCCAACCTTACAATTTCGGGAGTGGGCGCTGATCAGAGGTCAATAAGGTCAAAAGCATCAGTGACATTAAAAATACAGTCACTAACTGATCCGAAC
The DNA here is from genome assembly GCA_905147355.2 of Apotomis turbidana. Taxonomy (NCBI): domain Eukaryota; kingdom Metazoa; phylum Arthropoda; class Insecta; order Lepidoptera; family Tortricidae; genus Apotomis; species Apotomis turbidana. The sequence goes on from LR990285.1 coordinate 23,836,619, forward strand.
TTTAAAATGGAGTTGAAATGTTTTGTTTTACCAAACATTACGTCTTTACTGCCAGAGCGACAGGTTTTGGTCCCCGACTGGGTACAATTAAAGAATTTGTGCCTAGCGGACACAAACTTTGATTCCCCCAATAAAATAGACATTTTGTTGGGAGCGGAAGTCTATAGCCAAATCTTAAAGGACGGTGTATTGAGAGGACCTGTAGGGTCCCCGGTAGCTCAGTGTACCTCATTGGGTTGGATATTGTCGGGACCAATAGGCCCCACAGGTGTAGAAAACAAAATATCCGTGTTCCATACGCAAGTAGAAGAGAATGAAATAATAAAACGGTTCTGGGAGTTGGAAAACGAACCTTTATTAAGTACAGCCATTTTAACAAAAGAAGAACAAAGATGCGAAGACATCTTCTCAGCGACGACATGCAGAGATGAAGATGGCAGATACGTTGTAAAGCTGCCGTTCCGCGATGAGGAGCCAACCTGCAAAAATGGAAACTCTCGTGAAATTGCTATAAAAAGACTTAAATCATTGGAAAGAAAGATCACAAAAGACGAAATACTAAAAGAAAGATATACTGAAGTGATAAACGAATACTTACAGTTAGGCCATATGGTGCTGGTGCCAGAACAGGAACTTAATGTAGATTCAGTCTACTTACCACACCATGCAGTCGTTAGGGAAGATAGGACTACTACTAAAGTCAGGGTAGTCTTCGATGCATCCTGTAAAAATGAAAATGGAATTTCGCTAAATGATAATTTGATGGTTGGGCCTAGGTTGCAACCAGATTTGAGACACTTGATTATGAGTTGGAGAAAACATCCAGTGTGCCTAATAGCAGACATTGTGAAGATGTACCGAATGGTAAAAGTGGCAGAACAAGACTGTGATTTTCAACGCATAGTGTGGAGAACACATCCAGAAGATAAAGTGCAAGATTACAAACTGCTCACAGTTACATTTGGTACAGCTTCAGCCCCATATTTAGCAGTTAAAGCGCTGAATCAAGTCACAATTGATCACAAGGAAGCGTATCCAATAGCATCAGAGAAGGTTGCAAGGGAGTTTTACATGGATGATCTAATGACTGGTTGTCAAACTATAGAGGACGGTATAAGATTATATAATGAAATGAATGCACTTTTGAAGGAAGGTGGATTCATTCTACAAAAATGGTCCAGCAATGAAGAGGAATTACTAAAGATTATAGGTCAAACGGGAAAAACAGAAGATAGCAGATTAGATAAAACTTTAGAATTAAAACAGGATAATATAGTAAAGATTTTAGGACTCACCTGGAACCGAAGTCGCGACGAATTTCAATACTCGGTGAAGTTACCTCCGCTGTCAGCACCTGTAACAAAAAGAAAAATCATATCAGACGTTGCAAGGCTTTTTGATCCCTTAGGGTGGATTGCACCGTGTGTGATAAAAGCTAAGATCTTCATACAGCGATTGTGGATAGCAGGAACAGGATGGGACGAGGAACCACCGACGAGTATCTTAGAGGATTGGTATACTTACCGCAACGAATTAGCTCAACTTACCGACTTTCGTATCCCACGGTGGATGTTCACAAAGGACAATGATGTAGTTGCTGAATTGCATGGCTTTTCGGACGCATCCAATGTAGCTTACTCTGCGGTTGTTTATATGCGAGTAGTAGATGCGCACGGTGAAGTCCATGTTGTTTTAGTTAGCGCCAAAACAAGAGTTTCACCCATTCGACAAATCAGCATACCACGCCTGGAACTTTGTGGTGCTGTCTTGTTGGTCAAGCTATTGGTAGAGATCGCTGGTGTTTTGAACATCCCTAGGAGCAACGTACGAGCTTGGACTGATTCAACCGTTGTATTGGCTTGGTTAAACAAACATCCAAGCAACTGGAAGACTTTCGTGGCCAACCGGGTTTCAGATATCCACTCCACTGTGGAAACCTCACAGTGGTCTCATGTTTCCACAAAGAACAACCCAGCTGATTGCGCCTCGCGAGGAGTTCAGCCTTCAGAACTAGCTGATTTAGAATTGTGGAAATTCGGGCCAAAGTTTCTGTGGGATAATATCATATTATATAAAAAATTGAAGGACAACGACACAGTGGAAGAAATATCAACGAGAGTTCATATGGCGACAACAGAAGTGTCAATACTCGATAAATATTCATCGTTGCAAAAACTTACAAGAGTGGTAGCATATTGTAGGAGATTTTATACAAAAAATGTTATTATTCAAAAAGGTCACAATGTAAAATCTCTAAACAAATGGGAGCTAGATGAAGCGTTAGTAAAATGCATCAAATTAACACAAGCTGCTGAATTCCAAATTGAAATAAGAGAAATACAAACTTACGGACAGATCAAATCCAAATCATCAAGATTGCTTTGTTTAACTCCATTCATTGATGATAATGGATTACTTCGAGTAGATGGAAGAATATCTAAATCACAGCAACCCGAAAGCGTTAAAACGCCCATAATACTGCCACACCGGTCGCATTTTTCGGATTTAGTAGTGGATGATGCTCACAAGAAAACGTTGCATGGTGACGTACAGTTGATGTTGAATTACATCCGATCAGCATACTGGGTAATTGGAGTGAAGACTCTTGTGAAGCATCATGTGCGTAAGTGTGTGACTTGTGTGCGATACAAGGCCAAGTTACAAACTCAGCTTATGGGAACTCTGCCTGCAGTTAGAGTGACACCTGCAAGAGCCTTTTTAAATAGCGGTGTTGATTATGCAGGTCCAATCATGTTGAGAACATCCAAAGGCAGAGGCCATAAGGCTTACAAAGGGTATGTGTGTTTATTTGTGTGCATGGTCACAAAGGCCGTACATATTGAGGTGGTAAGCGAACTTACCTCTAGAGGATTTCTAGAAGCATTCAAACGTTTCGTAGCCAGACGTGGTCATTGTGCAAACTTATACAGTGACAACGGATCCAATTTTGTAGGAGCATCAAAGGAGCTCAAAGAGATGTTTAATGCCGAAAGATCAACCATAGTTCAAGAAATAGTTGATAGTTTAGCTAGTAACAGTACAAACTGGCACTTCATTCCTCCGCGCGCACCTAATTTCGGTGGGCTATGGGAATCAGGTATAAAATCGGTCAAGTACCACATTAAGAGGGTTATAGGCGAGTCTACTTTGACATACGAAGAAATGAGTACGCTACTGAGTCAAATAGAGGCATGTCTCAACTCGCGTCCGTTGTCAATAGCGAATAGTGATCCAACAAAAGAAAACCCTTTAACCCCTGGTCACTTCTTAGTAGGAGAGCCGCTTGTAACAGTACCTGAGACTAAGTATGATAATTCCAATATAAGCACCTTGAAACGGTGGCAGTTCACTCAAGCGATGTTACAAAACTTTTGGAGACGATGGTCTAATGAGTATTTGACTCATCTTATGCAGCGTTACAAGTGGGCCTTCAAAACCCCTGAACCTGATGTAGGAGACATCGTATTGATAAAAGAGGATGATTTACCTCCTAGCAAATGGCTTTTCGGTAAAGTCCTCACTAAGCATCCTGGCTCGGATGGACTAACTAGAGTCGTGTCGTTGAAATGCAAAAATTCAATTGTGAAACGACCGACTTCAAAACTTTGTGTTTTACCTATCAATGAGTAGGATTGTTAGATTTGTAATGTTTACTTATATTTAACGGATTTATTAATTGTTATTCTGTGTCATTTGTGATTTTTAGTTTGTGTATTGTTAAGTATATAAATAGTTCATCTCTGATTTTCCCTCACCAGGACCGGAAAGGTCAATGTTGCTATGGTGGGCGGTTAGAAAGGACATTCTGTCCTTGGTGGGCGGTATGTTAGATTTATATTTAATGTAGTTGAATATTTTAGTGTTTCTATTGTCCGGTAGATGGCTCTTTTGCCATCGCAAACTAGCTAACGACATGTTAACGTAGAAATGTTAAGACAATAAGTTTATTTGATTTTGTGAGAATTAAGATTGGGAGTTTAGAGCATTAAAGCGGCTTTTAATATAAACCGACTTTAATTTCGTAGATCATAGAGTTCATAGTTCAATCACTTTTCGTTAGTAACAAGTGATTTTACTATACTTATCCAAAATGTACAAAGTATCAAAAATAAAGCACATATAATCGAAAGCTTTCTAATTGAGGAAAAAATTCAAGTAGCTTGTCTGTCGGAAACATGGATGCCGGAACTACAAAAAAACCTAATAAAATAAATGGATACGAATTCGCTGCCGAGTTTCACCGTGAAAATCAAGCAGGGGGAGGAGTTGCCATTTTGATAAAACATGGCATATCCTATATACAAATTCGTGATTTTAATCTGTTGTCAAAGGAAAACATATTCGAAGTTTGTGGAATTGAAATACCTGAAAAAAACCTGATTTTAATAAGTATTTATAGAGTTGGTCGAGATTTCGATGCTTTTTTTGAAATCCTGGAGAAACTTCTTAACAACGTTAAACGCAAAGCACAAACACGAAATATTATAATTGCTGGTGATTTTAATATTAATATATCCATAAAATCCTCTATATCGACAAGCTTATCAACACAATGCATACCTGCAACCTAGTCCAAATAGAATCTAACCCAACACGAAAGTCAAACAATTCGTCTACCTGCATCGACCTTATATTTACAAATTCGAAAAACTGCTCTAACCCTATTGTTAAAGATCACGGCATATCAGATCACAATAGTTTAATATTCAACCTAGACTCTCAAAAAATCACAAATCACAATCTTCCCATTTACATAAATAAACGAAAATTTTCGCAAAAGAACATAGCCGCTTTAAAACAAATTATAAAAAATATTGATTGGAATACAATACTGGACCACGAAAACGATACCTATAAACGAGAACTATAATGCTTTTTCACATCAACTATGCAGAATATTAAATAAAGTCGTTCATAAATAAAAAAATAAAAATCAAACCAAATAAAACTTGGCTAACGAAGGGGCTACGACAAGCCTGTGCACATAAACGAGCATTGAGAAGACTGCTAAATCAAAAATAAAATACAACATTACGCAAATATCACAAAAGGTATGAAAAAGTATTAAAAAAATGTATTATTACTTCCCGAAAAATTATGTACACGGATCGCATGAAACAGTCTTCTAACAAAATAAAAACAATGTGGGAAATAATCAATCAAACTTCTGGTAACAACAAATTAACAAAACCCCCCAAAGTAGTTAAACTAAAAATTGGGAATAGCGTCACACAATCTCCCCTAGAAACAGCAAACGCATTCAATGAATACTTTGCAAGCGTTGGAGAGTCACCAAGTGATCAATCCCGCCCATGCGGCCGCCCAGTGCTTACCCCACAATAAACAGTTTATATTTGAAACCAGCTACAGAACAAGAGATTTCATCCGTAATAAATAAATTGAAAAACAAAATGAGTACCGGTATCGATGAAATCCCTATAGCTCTTATAAAAGCTTGTACTACGAAATTATTAATACCCATCACCCGACTAGTAAACCAGTCTTTTAACGAAGGTACTTTCCCAGACCAGCTAAAAATTTCAAAAGTAAAACCAATTCTTAAAAAAGGCGGAGACGCTTCTAATCCTAGTCACTATAGACCAATTGCACTCCTGCCAGCATTATCAAAAATATTCGAAAAAATCATGTCAAATCGAGTTAACAATTTTCTAGAAAAATATAATATTCTTGATAATAATCAACATGGACTTAGAAAACATAATAGTACCACATTACCTGTTTACAAATACATGCAACAAATACTTGACCATTTAAATAGTAAAAAATATGCAGCAGGTCTTTTACTAGATATATTATGACAAAAGCATATGATAAAGTAGTACATACCATACTACTACAAAAATTAAATGAACTAGGTATACGGGGAACGCGCTAAACTGGTTCAAATCATATCTAGAAAACCGCAGGCAAATCGTAGAAGTTGAAAACATGGAGGATACAACAAATGAAGTCCAGAGTATCATATCAACTACTCGGTACACAAAGTGCTCTATTCCACAAGGTAACGTTTTGGGATGTGTGCTATTTTTGGCATATATTAACGATTTACCTAAAGTAGTAGACATAACGTGCATCATGTTCGCTGACGACATCTCCCTATTGCTAGGATGCAATAATGGCAGCTAATGTAATGAACGCCTAAAAAATTCCCTTCATACGGTACAAAATTGGCTCAAGGACCATAATTTACAAATCAACTATAGCAAAACAAAACAAATTCAATTTAGATCAAAGAACAAAGCCCCATTAGAACTTAGCTTATTGGTAGAAAATAAAAACATTAAAGAAGTTCAACAATTTACACTTTTAGGTACCGTAAAACTACCGAACTATAGTCCAATCGTCCAACTATGTTCCAAAACAAAACTCGTTTATTTTTATCAAAATCCATAGTCTATCAGTGATTTTGTACGTTTTTATTTAAGTTTGTTTAATTATGTTCTTCACTTTAAAGTTTTTTCGTTATAATTGTCATATATTAACGAGTAATTTTCGGATTAAATTGGAACATAGTTGTGTGGGCTGGACTATATTTGGGTAGTTTAACGGTATAACCATTGATTCAAATTTGAACTGGAAAGCACATATTCAAGACATAAAAACTAAAATGGCAAAGTTTCTATACGCATTAAGCGTACTTAAAATTAATCCCAATTTCAAATGTGCACTATCAGCATACCACGCTTTCGCACAGGCATGGCTTCGTTACGGAGTCATATCATGATTATAGCTAAGGCACACGCAATATACATGGATCGTGTCCAAAATAATTTGTCAAAGGACCCTAAAGTGTTCTGGACTTTTATTAGAAACAAGAAGAGCAGAGTAGGTAAACAAAAATTGGTAAGGGACGGGAGGGTCCTTGCGGATTCGGAATGCGCAAAAGAGTTTGCTGCATTCTTCCACTCCGTGTACAATCTGAAACCAGCTTTGTTAGACGTGGAAATGGCAGTCGCATCTTCGACGGCGGACAGCGCGAGGGTACACGATGCTAGCTTGCAGTTAGTGGAGGTGCAACAGGCTCTGGCCGCTTTGCAGCCGAAGCGCTCTACTGGTCCGGACGGAATTCCTCCTTTCATTTTTAAAGACTGTCTGGCGGTCTTATCTGAGCCGTTGCAACACATATTCAATACTAGCTTGAAATCAGCAGTTTTCACCCAGGGTTGGAAATTGACAAGAGTAATCCCAGTACCAAAACGACGAGGTGGGCCAAAAGCCAGTGACTATCGACCTGTCTACACCCGCTAAAGTGTTCGAATCAGCGTTTCACAGAGCGCTATATGCACAGGTGAGTAGCCAGCTTTCGGATGCGCAGTAGGGCTTCCGGTGTGGGCGTTGCACTACAGGGAACTTGCTTCATCTGATGGTAAACGTAGTGCCTGCTGTGGATGCTGGGAAGCAGATCGATGTCGCATACTTTGATTTCCGCAAGGCATTCGATACAGTTGATAACGATGTGTTATTGCCGAAATTAGCGAACGTTTGACGCAGTCCACATACTCTGTATTTCCTGGCGGATTATATGCGTGAAAGACGGCAGTATGTGGATTGCGCCGGGTGCCTGTCGGAGCCATATTACACTAGATCTGGAGTGAGCCAGGGTAGCAATTTAGGACCCTAGCAATTTAGCCTAATGGTGAACGAATTACCAGAAGTAGTCAAACAGTCCGTTTGTCTGCTTTTTGCGGACGACCTGAAGCTTGTTCGGACAGTCGGGGATGGCTCTGACTGTGTTCGGTTACAGGAGGATATAAATAGAGTAGTTGACTGGAGCTTTGCAAATAAACTGAGATTCAATGCGTCAAAGTGTACTATATTTTATTTTAGTAGAGTTAAAAATCCGATTCACTACCAATACATGCTCGAGAGCACTTTGCTGCAGCGACTTGATCAGGTAAAAGACCTGGGAGTGCTGATGAAAGCTGATCTTACGTATCGTGACCATATTGTTCAGGTTTGTAAGAAAGCTTTCAGAAACCTAGGTTTTGTAATGCGCTAATCGCAAGGCTTTAATAATATTAATGCAATACGAGCCTTATACGAGGCAATAGTAAGAAGTCATCTAGAATGCAACGCAGTCATCTGGAGCCCGCGTGAGTCTAAATATAGACTGATGGTGGAGCACATACAGAATAAATTTAGTAAATTTTTGTACTTTAAAGTTATATGGAGTGTACCCGTTCTACCCGCTCATGTACCCCACGTTATTTTTTTTGGGTATGGTGGGATACAATAAACTGGAAGTCCGAAGGGAAATGGGATTGGCTTTGTATAGTTATCTTTAAGTTATTACGGGGCAAATTGTTTAATCCGGGAGTCCTGCCGCAGGTTGGTTTGTACGTCCCGCAGAGGTACGTGTGGCGACGGCGGCGACCCAGCCTGCTAGCTGAGCCGCAAGCCAGAACGCAATTGCTGCGCCAGGCACGCTTTACCAGAGCGCTTCGCACTCTCAATCGAGTTGCTACTGTTGTAGGCCTTTTCTTTTGTTCATTGAACGAATTCACAAGGGCCGCACTGTATGTTTTGTGTAATACGGATAATGTGTAGTGTTGTTGTGATGTTAGCCTGTAAGGACAGCTATGTAAATAATAATAAATAATAATTAAATAAATAATGGGACCCCGAAGATTTTTTCAAGTAGAAGACGAAGTGTTACGCCTACGTGTCTTGAACAGATTTTGTGTATTTGTCACGAGAGTAATTTGAGTTATTTTTGATATTGAGTTAATCTGAAATATACCTATATCTGAAAATTTGATTAACTAATTAAGTTTTTTATTGACATTGTGGCTACATCACTAATGTCACTAGCCACCAAACTGCCCGCTTGATAACGGGGTCTAGTTATAATACAAGTACTTAAAGGTAAAAATCAGAAAAGAATACATTTTGAATTAAATAAAAAGTAGTCTACATTTGAAGTACTTAAAACAGTTTTCCAACGGTAATGTTAAGTTTGCCGCTTAGTACATTTTATTTTTTCTTGAGCAATATGCACTGATTTTATAGTTCGTACGGAATCCTTGGTGCGCGAGTCCGACTAGCACTTGACCGGCTGTTTGTATTAACTGATAATACTGAAAACGTTACAGGAAATTCCTATCCTTAAGGAAATTAAACGAAAGGAAAAGGTTTGTATGAGAAATGTCGTATTTTTTTTGTGTAAGACCTGAGTAACATAAAATGAAGATAAGAAAATGCATGCAATAAGTTTTTAAAGTCTCCATTAGGTATGAAGACGAACTAAGATAAGAGGAGTGTCAGGTAACTTGCTATCACAACTCACCTAGATTTTTTCCGAAAAAGTTGAGTCTCCCTTTGGTACTATTTACGACTATCTATAAATTAGAAAGATTCAAAGCTTTCTTTAGGTACGACGAAGACAGAAAAATTAGCAACATTTTGATGGGAACAGGATGTTATTGTCCTGATTTGACCACAAAAATTTACAGGATCCCTTATTTTTATCGTTTTTTTTACAACAGCAAGTAAATTAATTATCAAGACTCAAATTGAGCCATACAAATACTCCTACATTCCGAACAATAACAGATGCATTATTTTTCTTTGCTTTTACTGATGTCACTCGGAGAGCTGGACTAAGATGTTAAGTTGTTTACGACGTGATTAGAAATATATAAATGTACCCAAAAATTTATGTATGCGCGCAGATTTTTACTAGTTGTATTATTTTAAGAATCAATAAAATTGGTAGAAAGTTACACAGACAATGTTTCCAGACCCTGTACGAGCGAAGCCGCGGGCAAAAGCTAGTAATTCCAAATGCTGGATAAATGTTAAGCTTTATTAGCATTTTCCTTATCACTCACTAAGTGAAGATCTCATGATAATCATCTAGCAGGGCTGGACTAAGAGGGCCAGGGCCCCTAGGCACTTGGCATTTGGGGCCCCCTCCCCTATAAGCATGGTGCAAGTCCTGCGTCAGGGACTGGGTCCCGAGACTGGCTGAGCCCCTAGGCCCGGGCGTTGTAGGCCTAGGGGTAAATACGGCCCTGCCATCTAGTTGTGAAAGGTTCTAAGCCAAGAATTTCAAATGTCGGTTAAATGTTTTATTAGCGTTATCAACAATTTTACTAAATTTTGACAGTACAATAATTTGGTATTGGGCTCGTCTGATTGTTCTTGATGAGCAATTACGTTTGTGTAAGAAAGTCGATAATAAAACCAAGTCTCAGAAAATCTTTTTTAATTTCTGTCACAATACTGGGTCACTGTTTCTACGTTTAGCAATTCTGCGAATTGTCATTAGGACTATTGAACAGGTTCCTTTGATTGAGGTCACAAATAGCAACAGCCTGCAAGATTTTAACGCCACTAAAGGACACGTAAGCTTTAGCAAAAGTACTCTGGCCTAAGTGAATTACAGCTTTTTAGGATTCTGTAGTCAACAAGGAACCCTTATAGTTTCACCATGTCCGTCCGTCCGTCTATCTACAGCTTAGCTCAGACATAGTGGTGTGGGGTATCGATGATTAGGTCTTTCAAAACTTAGTCAAGTTTCCTAGCATCAACAGCAAATTTTTATGGGGCTAAGTAAGCCACCTGTACTATTTGGATCCTGTAGAATGGAAACCTGGTTCTGTTTTAGGCCATAAGTAGCAGGTTCTTTCAACTCATCCAGTGAATTTAAAGTATATATATTATTTTGATTTTCTTGGCTAATAACTTAGCCGTTTTGTCGATATAAGCATTAACTGTTTGACTTTAACGATTTTTTCCCAGAATGTTGCTTAAGGCTATTTAAATCAAAATATATCCTAACTAGCTTTTTCCCGCGGCCTCGCTCGCACTGGGTCTGGAAACATTGTCTGTGTAACTTTCTACCAATTTTATTGATTCTTAAAATAATACAACTAGTAAAAATCTGCGCGCATACGTACATATTTGGGTACATTTATATATTTCTAATCAAGTCGTTAACAACTTAACATCTTAGTCCAGCTTTCCGAGTGACATCAGTAAAAGCAAAGAAAAATAAGGTATCTGTTATTGTTCGGAATGTAGGAGTATTTGTATGGCTCAATTTGAGTCTTGATAATTTTTTTTTTTTTTTATGTCATAGGAGGCAAACGAGCAAACGTATCGCCTGATGGAAAGCGATTACCGTCGCCCATTGACACCTGCAATACCAGAGGAGTCACAAGTGTTTGCCTACCCGGAGGACGAAGATAGAATGCCTCTATGCTAGTAATATCACCGGCTATCTTACCCCCACACCGGAACACAAAAATGCGAACATTGCTGTTTGGCGGTGGGTTAGTAGGCAAGACGGTAGTAACAATCCGGACGGACCCTGCACGAGGCCCTACTACTCCAATTTACTTGCTGTTGTAAAAAAAACGATAAAAATAAGGGATCCTGTAAATTTTTGTGGTCAACTCAGGACAATAACATCCTGTTCCCATCAAAATGTTGCTAATTTTTCTGTCTTCTTCGTACCTAAAGAAAGCTTTGAATCTTTCTAATTTATTGATAGTCGTAAATAGTACCAAAGGGAGACTCAACTTTTTCGGAAATGATCTAGGTGAGTTGTGATCGCAAGTTACCTGACACTCCTCTTATCTTAGTTCGTCTTCATACCTAATGGAGACTTTAAAAACTTATTGCATGCATTTTCTTATCTTCATTTTATGTTACTCAGGTCTTACACAAAAAAAATACGACATTTCTCATACAAACCTTTTCCTTTCGTTTAATTTCCTTAAGGATAGGAATTTCCTGTAACGTTTTCAGTATTATCAGTTAATACAAACAGACGGTCAAGTGCTAGTCGGACTCGCGCACCAAGGGTTCCATACGAACTATAAAAGCAGTGCATATTGCTTAAGAAAAAATAAAATGTACTAAGCGGAAAACTTAACATTACCGTTGGAAAACTGTTTTAAGTACTTTAAATGTAGACTACTGTTTATTTAATTCAAAATGTATTGTTTTCTGATTTTTACCTTTAAGTACTTGTATTATAACTAGACCCCGTTATCAAGCGGGCAGTTTGGTGGCTAGTGACATTAGTGATGTAGCCACAATGTCAATAAAAAACTGAATTAGTTAATCAAATTTTCAGATATAGGTATATTTCAGATTAACTCCATATCAAAAACAACTCAAATTACTCTCGTGACAAATACACAATCTGTTCAAGACACGTAGGCGTAACACTTCGTCTTCTACTTGAAAAAATCCATTTTTAGGGTTCCATAATTATCATATCCATGACCGGAAATATAAATTTCTTTAATTTTTAGCATTTTGTTCTTACAATTCTTACAGGTTGACGTTTCTTGACGCTGTCACTAAAGTATAAAATCAAATAGAATCACTTCGATAACACTTATTGCAGTAGTTTATGCAGGTTTACAGAATCCATCCAACTTGTCATAAAAGATTTTTGTTGACATTGCACATCACTAGCCACCAAACTGCCCGCTTGATAACGGGGTCTAATTATAACACGGTATTATATACCAAATTTCATATTTTTAGGTTAACGGAAAATTTTCACCCAGACCTTATAAACTTTGAGAGTATCGAAATATACGTTTTTTGCGGCATAAACAACCAGATCTTCTTTTTTTTTAAGTTAACTTATTCACTCTTACTCAGACAATCCTTCCCTTAAATTTAACCTCTTAAGGGGATAACTTATAAAATACACGAAAATATTCCTCACGCAACACACGGAATATGAGCAGATTTACGAAAATAATGTAAGCTTTTCTCATCCAAAATGTCGCCTCCCATTAGAACTATTGTGGAGACGAATTTTCAAAGAGTTTTCAGCTTATTTTCTCAGTTTTGAATAAATATTCTACAAAAAACTCGCGTATCTCTTATTCATAACATGAAAATGATATCACCTTCAGTTTAACCTGCTTAGGGGATGAATAATAAAACATGTATTTTTTTCTTACTATGTCATTTCATTTAATCATATGGTGAAAGGTTTGTTGCAGTGATTTGTAATGATTAACCTATATCCGAAATATAATCACTCTTACTCAAAAAATGCCAAGTTCTTTCCTCCCAGCATGCCCCAATAGGGGTTGAGTTTTCAACCCCTATTGGGGTAAGTTTTTTGATGATGAGTCTACACGCAAGAAAATGCACACCTTAGGTACTTATAAAAGCCCACGTTTGTCATACACTTTCACTTTCCATTTAACCCCTTTCGGAGATGAATTTCCAAAATGTTGAAACTTGTTTTCTTAATTTGCATAGAAGAACCTGTATATTACCACTCTCATTAAAATAATCCCAAGCTCTTCATTCACATTTTCACCTCGCTCTAAACCCCATTAGGAGTGAATTTTCAAAAACACTGAAATTCTCAGTTGTTGATGATGAGTTTTCATCAAGGATAATGCATCCCTTACTCAAAAAGGCCACGTTTTTCATACAAAGTTTCACTGTCCATTAACCCCTATCGGGGATGAATATCCAAAAATGCTGAAACTTGTTTTTTACTTTGTATAGAAAAAGCTATACATTAAATATTACAACTCTTACTCAAAGAATCCCAAGTTCCTCATACAAACTTTCACCTCCCATTTAACCCCTTCAAAGGATGAGTTTTCAAAAATCCTGAAATAAGTTTTCTTATTTTTAGATCGAGAATCTGTAAACAAAGTTTTATATCACTAACTTAAAAATTACTCAATTTCCATACAAACTTTCAACCCCAATTTGACACCCATAAGGGATGAATTTCGAATTATCCCTTCTTAGTGCTTGCCTGCATCGTATACTTGATCTATTCTAGAAATTTGAAGTTCCTAGGTTCAGTAGTTGCGGCTCTACGTTGATGAGTGTGTCCGTCAGTCAGTCAGTCAGTCAGTCAGTCAGTCATTCAGTCAGTCAGGACTTTTCCGTTTATCTGTATAAGAAGATTTCAATCTTAGAGAAGACCGCTTTCGTCTTGTTGTACCTACACATAGTCAAGGATCTCGAGGAAAGACTGGAAAGGACCTTAAACGGTGTAAAACCAAAACAGTGTTAAAAGTAGAAAATTCCGAGACGAAACTACTGTTTGTTTAAAAAATATGAAATAAAAATAAAATAAAAAATTTAAAAAACCCCCGACAGGACAACGTGTAAAAAGAAAGAAATAAAATCTACGAAATGTGCCTTAACAATGAACAGAAGAAAAATAATCCAAGCTACGTTGCGTCGGAGGACCGCTTCGTTATACGAGTAGAGCATGCTTACGTAAGTGCTCATTTTCTATTATCTTAAAGAGATCCAACTAATCTTGTTCAGGGAAAAGGTATGCTGGAAAGAAGTTCCATTGTCTTGCCGTACTAATAAGTAATCTGAAGAGAAATCGCTTTTGTGCAAGTCGGGGGTAAATCAACAACATAGGGACAAAATGGAGAAGGTGGAACCAAATCATGCAATCCTTTTCCTCGATGGCAGTTCCTTGATAAACATTATATATTTAAGTATAAATTTATCTATATAAAGAGGTTGCCTGATATATATTTATTTATTAAAAAAATGCATTAAAAACGAACCGAGAAACTGTTGAGGCAGAAATGTTCTTTAGTGGCAGCTCGGAATTCCAACTAGATGGACGATCTGGTCATGATTGTGCTGAATATGGGCGGGCCAGGACTGGTCGTTCTGGAGAACCTCGGAAAGACCTTTTCCCAGCAGTTTCCCAGCTGACAATTATCATAATGATGACATCTAGCAAACATTTTGGTTCGGTCTTTTAAACATAACTTAATCAATTTAAACTACAACTGTTATGTAAATAAGAACTTTTAAGTCAAACTTGTCACTTGAACACTAAAAATAATTGCTCAGCTAGTTTAACTACTTGAGAAATTGCCAAATTGTGCCTAGTAAATAAATAAATAAATAATAAATAAATACATATCGGACAACCTCACACAAATCGATCCAGTCCCAAATTAAGCTCAAGAAGGCTTGTGTTATGGGTACTAGACGACGATATACGTACTTATATAGATAAATATAAACTTAAATACATAGAACAACCATGACCCAAGCACAAATATTTGAGTTCATCACACATATTTGCCCTGGCCGGGATTCGAACCCGGGACCGCCGGCTCAGTAGGCAGGTGTCTACAAACCGAGCCAAACGCGTCGTCAAAAGCCTAATACCAACCAACATTATACTACTTGCCCTCAGTTTGTCATTCCCCTAATTTATGTTACTAGCAGCTAACATTTGGACTGCTGTTAGCAAGTCCTTTTTTTATTGTAATGGTTTAAAAAACACTCGCAAGATTTGTTCCAAACAAAACTTTATTACTTCACTTTCTTCCTCTCTTCAACCCTCACGATGTAATTGTCCACGTTTTTCATCATTACCTCGAACCGCACCCTAAGCGGTTTCTTCAGCTCTTCGGCGGCCATGTTTACCGGTGGTAGCAGCTTGTACCGGCGGAGCAGGTTGGCCAGCCCTGTCTTCGCGATGAACATGGCATAAGTAGACCCTGAAACATATTACAATTATATATTATCACAAACACTGCTAAATCTCAGGTATGTAGATTAAGATGTTGTTGATGACTTCTTAGTTTAGTACTTGACGCTGTAATCTACTGATACGTCGCCATTAATGATTTCAACAATGACACGTTCATTATTGTACAATTCTTCTGAAACTATCTACAATAAAAATCATTCAAAGAGCCTCTATCTACCTAAGACCATGAAGTCTGAATCTTTACGGTAGATGGCGCTACGAGCACTCTATGACATGCAAGAAGCAACTGGTTGGAAAACTCAATGGCTCTCGCATCAGGTTCAGTGGTTCATTAGGTTAGGACGTCCGTGTTGGCCCGAAAAGCCGTTGGAGACGCGCGTTGAAAACCCGTCTGAACCATTAAATTTTTCGCATCATTGTAAACATGTTACACACAGACATTATTTTACATATTCAGTAAATGTTCGTTATACTGACCAAGGCAATTTCTCAAAGAGTAGCTGAAAGGGATGTACATGGCCGGGTGGGGCAGCGGGCCCTCCAGGAAGCGTTCCGGACGGAATAGCTCCGCGTCCGCCCCCCAGTACGCAGGGTTGCGATGCGTGCCCCAGATGTTGATAAAGATGGAGGTGCCTTTCACCAAAGTCGTGCCGGATGCTAAAAACAAAAATTATTCTAAATGCATGTGACATAGAACCAATCGTATGTCTGTAATTTGGCACTACATTCCGCATTAACTTTTTTTAATATCGGACAACCTTACACAAATCCATCTAGTCCCACGGTAAGCTCTAGTAGGCTTGTGTTATGGTCACTTGCCGATGATCAAACATACTTATATCGATAAATACACATAACATCCCAGGCACAAATATTTGCCCTTGCCGGGATTCGAACCCAGGACCGCCAGCTCAGTACACAGCTGTTTTACCACTGCCTGCGCTAAATGTGAAACATTACTACGCGTTATGCAATAACTACTTAATATTTTAAATCGGACAGTTAACATTTCTCTGTTGGTCTGCTGAACCGATTTAGATGAAAATTGGCATAGAAATAGTTTCACTCCCAGTAAAGGAGATATGATTATTTATTCTGGAAAAGTTCTAGGCAGACGAAGTCGCGGGCAAACGGTAATACATGAACACAGTAGTAGAACAAACAAAATCAAAAGCATTCAGAAATTTGAGCCGAGTGCAAGCAAAAAGGGAAAGGCTCATAAAAGCAACACTTACGTAGTACAACATCGCTGCGAACTTCCCTAACGATTAGAGGAACTGGTGGATAAAGACGCAGGTTTTCTTTTATAACGGCTTCCAAGTACTTGAGCTTGGACAGGTCCTCCGCAGTGACTCCGCGATCCGAGTCTCCAAACACCTCTTGCAGTCTGTGAACACGAGTAACACCAAAGAGTCAATAACGCGTACTTTCTGCGCTTCCACTTATTACAGTGGCTTACATTTTTATCAAAAATTCAAAACAAGTTTCGCACGAATGTCTAGAAATATAGAACATTATTCCAAATTGCACCTAACTACTACAACACTAACAACATAGAAGCGGTACAAATTGAAAAAATAAACTGCGAATGAGCGGGTAAAATTTATGTCGTATAAGTTGAAATGGTTTCCAACTATTAGGCCGTTTAATTATGCAAATTTTACGAGTGGTCCCCACCCCCACTGTATTGTATTCACTTTAGAGTTACGGCCCTAGGAAATAGGAGAATTATTGTGCGTTGCTACCGCCTAATCCTACAACTATCCAAAATGGACTGTTTTATATATATGCTTAATAAGAAGAAAATGCTATATCTCATGAGCGTACTTACTCTTGATATACTTTTTCTTGCACATCAGGATACCGGGACAGCATGACGGCAGCGAACGACGAAGCCACGGCAGACGTGTCGTTCCCAGCTATGCACAGAACTATAGCCTCTTCGCGCAGTTCCACGTCTGAATAGCCTTTGTCTCTCCTTTCGGAACTGTGCATTACCACGTCAAACATGCTGGCCAGACCGTCTTTTTTAAATCCTGTGTAATAATATTTGTATCATTATTACGCTGCAGACAGACATTTATTAAATAGAAGATGCGTCACTGATGGAATATACTCACTTGTGCCCTCCCGCTTTATTTTCGCAACGGATCTTCGTTTGTTTCGTCTTAGCTAAAGAAAAAAATTAAAATCAATATTTGTCTGGGCAAATAAATCTTGGTCTTTGGTCTTATAAATTATACTAATTTGAAACAAAATACATGCAGTCTTTTATTTTTCCAGTAATAAAATAAAAGCATTGTAAGTTCAGTTTTCGATTCTGAATAGATTCGTTTAGAAGGTTTAGTTAATAATTCATCAAATTACTTTAATAAACTATACAAACATTCATCAATTAAATCATTTTCCCTATGGTCTATCATACATCTCTATATAATATATGTTAGGTATATCTTTACTTTCTTGTGACTGACGATTGTAATTTAATAGAATTGATTTATCACCAAGGCCGACGCTTTTTCATTGAAAAATAGTACAACTTTATATTCAACTACGCGTAATCAGCGAGTCCGATGCTGCCTTGAGCATAAAAAATGAAAATTCAACTTCTATATTTCGTATAGTATTTAAGATAGGAAACTTAAAAAAATATATTTTTCAGTTCATAAAAGTAGAAAATGGCTAAAAAATTTAATTTGAAAATATGTATTTTTTTTGTATTTAAAATGCTTGAAAGCTGTCCGCCATTTTCGCTCATAATAGTGAGGTCACCGGTTCCGTAAAGAAAACTGAAAGGCGAATAGTGCCGTCGCTCTCGATCCCCTGTCAAAGTATATTTGAGTCGACGGGACAGGACTATACGACGGTCGAATTTCGAACATCGGAGTAGCACTTCTGTTTATTTACCCGGTATTGTACGCCTCGCCACAGATAAACTACTAAAGGCAAAAATGGCGCACGGCGTTTTTGTCTGTCCATGAAATATCTATTTTCAATTAATAAAATTTAGCTATCTAGCTCTCATAAAAATTCAATTCATTTTTGTTAGAGCTGGTAAGATCATTATTAATAATTTCAAATATATTTCAAAAATGAGTCAACTAGCCTATTTTTTAAAATATCAATAATTTGGTCATAACAAAATGCCTCGTAAAAGAAAACCAAAGCAAAAGTCAACCTCATCAACAAAATCATATCCTTTTCACGACACTGCTCGAAAATGTGGTTATAGAATACCTGAATCCAGTACACAAACAGCTCTTATATGTTCATTTGTAAACTGTATATCTATGTTAGCTCCCAACACGACAACAATGTAGCACCTTAGGGTCACAGTTCGTATCTACACATGAATTTCATAGTAAGATACGACTTTTTAGAAAATATTTCGGAGTTATTTTCTCGGCCGGCTCAAACGACAATTTAACCAATCAAAGCTTAATCATCTGCTGCATGTCAAATTAAATTGACCAATGAGAATGCGTCATTTATGAGGTGTATTTTTCTCTTAAACTTATAAATACCCGCAAAGGAGTTTATTTTCTTAAGTAAGATAATACTCCTCAGGTTTACTTTTTAAAACGTTTTCGTTAAAAAGGTTTTACCCCGAAAATCATGAACATTTATATTTTAAAATTAGTAATGGGGCGTAAAACAATTTCCTAATTTCTGCAATTACTTATGTATTGTTTAGTAAATATTAAATATTGGTTTTGTGATGTGCTTAATTTAATAATGTTCTCATTGACTCGCGAAATAAATAATATTAGGAACGTATATTAATATTGACGCCTAACGTTACAATGATCTTTCAGTGTAGAATGTATAGTTGAGTTGTTTAGCTGAGTGTAACCAAGTGTAACCTAGACTAAATGTTAAAATTGTGTTGAAAGTGAGGTAAGTTTTAATATTTTTGTTATTTCTTAATAAATGGGTTTAAAATCGTCGTTGCGTCGTTTGAATCCGGGGGCACAATCAGGTTTACGTATAAAATAGGCCTAATTTTTACAAAAATGAGGCTGCAACAAGGCGCCTAGTTTACATAGTAGTAGGTATATAAAATACTCGTATTTTAATGTATTTCCTCGCAGTAGTCGTGAAAAGCACTGTGTTCAGTCTCGGCTGAAAGTACAATAGATGAACTCGTATTATCGAAGGCCTCCCCTGCGGGTCGGCCTTCGAAATTTACTCGTTCATCTATTGCTTACTTTACAGCCTCTACAACAATGTACTATTTTGCCTAAGTTCCAGGAACCGCTTGTAGACGGGCAGCCTCTCGTAGATGAAGTCCGGGTGTAACCAGGGCTTAAGCATCCGCGCGGACAATATCTTCGCCAGCTCGTGGATCGTTCGCAGCACAAAGTTATCCGGGTTTCTTTGGAACTCCGTTTTGATCTCTGCGGCACTTTCTGAGTACACAACATAGGGAATCCTTATAATATAAAGGGTTTTCAGGTTTAGAAATTGTTCTTACTAACTGGTTTGGAATTTATTATTACCTATTTTAGAAATATGTCCAGCTCATTTTTCAATGCCCAGATCAGATCATTTCATCACAGATATGTCATTTCGGGAAAAATTGCCACCAGTATAAACAGTCGGCAAAATTACTATTATGAAATCTCTAGATTAATGAATACCTGAGTCTACTTACCTACCAGGTCTGCATTTTTCTTTGCCTACAATGGAGATAATAAACAAAACTGCTGCGACACTAACTTGTACTTGTAACTTCTAAAAACACTCATTACATACACTTTAATTCAGAGGAAACAATCGTAAATTCTTACGGAAAATTGTGTCTAAAGTAAAGGCCGTCATATATTGCCACATGGAGAAGTCACCGCCTCCGACTTGACTCCGCATCAGCTCTGTCATGACGAGGCTCTGCTTGTTGAATATCTCGACGGCGTGAGTGAGGTTCTTCGAGCTGAAGAAAGGTGAGATAATTTTGCGACGCGGATGCCAAATGTTCACTGAAATTAGTATACTTTGAGTTACAATACCGTTTGGGTCATTGTCATATTTAGGTGCGCGTCTTTCCGGTGGACATTTGCGAAATTAAGGATTCCAGGGCCTAATTTTCTGATTAAATGCCTGTGAGAATAAAGAGCGATCCGTCTTCTATAATCCGATGTAATAGCAAAGCTCTTGACTTTTGAAGGGACAAATTTTGTTTTTTGAAATGACAATGATTAGCTTCTCAAAATACGCTGACAGTGTGTTTACGCCGTAAATTTTATGTCGGTACGGTAACGGCGTTTCGTATCACACCGTACATTTGTTCACACGAGAACATTTCCCACACAAAATAAGGACATCACTAAATAAGTGAGGACATTATCACTAGATAGTATAAAACAAAGTCGCTTCCTGTCTGTCTGTCCCTATGTATGCTTAGATCTTCAAAACTACGCAACGGATTTTGATGCGGTTTTTCTAATAGATAGATAGCTATTTAAGAGGAAGTTTTATATGTATACACATGCATAATATTTATTTATGTATACACATGCATAATATTTAAGAGAAACACTGATAATTTTTAAGGTTTCTAATGTGATGTCGTAAATAAAGCCATTTTTTGCGCTTACATTGCAAACGCTGGCTGAACCCTACGCGATAGATCAAAATAATCTACTACAGTATTGTACACCTTAAAAAGTCTACAAAAAAGTCCACGATGGTGTATGTATATCTCTTAGGGCTAACACACAATAACCATTTTTCATCCTTTACTTTTTACGAGATATAATGACTTATTTACGAAGCGATTTTAAGCAATACAGCATTAATCCGTATAAATATGAGTACCTTAAATACATTGTGCGTGATATAGTTCAATATGGCCTTTTACAGCATGTAATTTATATGAATATTTTCGAAGATTTTACAGATTTAAAATGCAGGGACATAGCGGTTGCGGCGGTACCGGCCGGGGGGCCTAATAAATGCAATACTATAAATAATGACACAAAGGTAAATTAAGAAAGAAAAATTGAATACGACCTACTATAATCAAAGCGGGGTTTGAACCCGCGACCTCTGCGTTTCCGGGGTTCAAACCCCGCTTCGATTGTAGAAGATGGCATTCAAGTTTTCTTTCTTAATTTACCTTTGTGTCATTATTTATAAAAATAAAAATGTGGTATTACCACATAAAAAATATGAATCTAAAATAAAAGATTCTATACAAATATTTGCAATACTATAGTCAGGCCACGTCGACTCTTCCAAGCAAATGAACTGGCAAACCATAGAAAGGGAGTCAGTTTTTATGGTTTGACAGTTCATTTGCTTGGAAGAGACAGCGTGGTCTGACTATTTTCTGTCGTATATTTAGTATTAACACCCGTGCGAAGCCGGGGCGGGTCGCTAGTGCTTAGTAAATGTTATGCGTTACATTAGTCATGCGACACGATACGTCACTGCGTATGCACCGCCAGCGTACTTGAGCAGCGGTGTAGTCACTTATTTAGAGATTGAGTTGGGGGGAAAATAACATTTCAACAATAGTAACTAATTACATGCTCCCCGCCCCTACTATACTTATTTAAGATTTGATTAAGGCTTGATTTAACTAACATGGATTAAGGTTTATTTTTAGAATCAATATCAATTATAATTATCTTGTTTCTATCTCCGAGCATGTCTTATTCCAGTTTGGTTCAATCCAGCCATAGTAACTGTATTTCCTCAATTTTTTACATAGAATAATCTGTGTTAATACCTGGAGCAAATATGGATCCATTGCCTGTCACCGTCCGCATACATTTTAGTATGAATTCATCTTTATCCAGACAAGTCTTAGTCACCAGTTCGATGGCTTGGGATCTGTCATACCTGCACACAGTCAAGTGAACCGGTGAAAATTAAAAACGTATTAAATTAAAACTCAAGGGTTTCATTATAACAATTCTGTGATTCACCATATTCACATATACATGGATTTCACAATGAAAAGTTATTAACATCATCTATAGTGCTGGAAATGTTTCAACTAAGTGGAACTTGAAATTGGTATGATGAGTATTTTTGGTCGGGAGTTCTGTAATCTAAATATTTTATTAAGTATAAAGTTTCTCTCCACTTTGTATAACATATTTCATGCACACAATAATCTACGGACGTCTGAAGCTATTATAACATTTGGCAGCAATAAAGCTCATTTGAGAATAAATATCGCCGCATATATAGGTACGTTATCTATTAATTTGTTTTGCCGATGAGTTTCAATTGATTGAAGTATTTAGGTACTATATTTATATTACCCTACCCATACTCGAGCTTAATTGTAAATTAAATGACACGACAACACAACTATTAAAAATAAAAATATACCCTTGTAATAAAACCTTAATTAACAAAAATATTGCCACTATTGCACCTCCTCTGTATCCGTGCCTCGGGACTTTCGAGACGCTCCATGATAAAATTTCTCGCGAGTTCCAAATCCTAGTCAGTATTGTGACTGTATTGTCATTCGTATGGAACTGTCCTGCAAATATATACATAGGCGCATGATGTAGTATCTTAAAGCGGTTGATATGGATACTCACAAATAAAAAAATTATAGCCCAGCCATAAACTTGATAGACCACCTTGCCCATTTGCCGTGTGACCTAATGTCTGAATTCCTCTCACCTGATCTGAAAAATAATAAAATGAAATTCAGAAATTCTAAAATTACCAATTAACACTACATACATACATACCAGTATGGTAATGCCTGAATTACCTTCATCGCTGCCTCCAAATATATATATGTCCAACTATCGGGTACTCCTTTAGGCCAGAAGGTATCTTCCTGGCGAGTTGGTACAGCCGCCGCCTCGACCATCTGTAGTACGTCCAGCCTTAACGCCGCCGCCACCAACACCAGCTGCCACAGCATGTTCATCGACTACTGAATTCTGGAGATGCTAGCTGCAATGTGACCAGCTGGCAACAATGTCAATGTTGATTTCCTTAATGATCACGTAGATTGTCATAAGATCCGAGTAATTACTGTAAGATTGGCGTCGTTGCTGATTTCCTCTGCCTCTCACGCCCTTCGCGAGTCAACAATAGGCCTAATTAACAGCGACAGTAAACAGGCACTTTTCAGTTCTAATCGTTTTATAAGAAAGTGATAGTTGCTAAAACTACACATTCCGGCTGGGTGTGCGTAGGCAATTTCGTAGACAAGGCGTCACTATACCTACCTACAGTTTTCTGATTGCCCCAAAATCTTTTTTATTAAAATATTAATTTATACATATTGTTACTTCATGTTCTTATGGTTTTGTATTGCAATAAATTGATACAAAGAGTCATTCAGGATGTTTCTGCTTCCCTTGCCGCTGCTGTAGGTAAGATAATTTCAAGGCACTTCGTTACATTGTAGGAAGACACATTAAATGATAATGTTGCTCGTCAATTAGTGTAGCGTGCAGAGCAATAAGTAAATTTATGGAAGTAAGAAGCGCACGCGCTGCTAATGATGTTGATTGTCATGATTCCAATATTATGCCTGGACAAGGCTTTTTGTGGCTTATAAATGGTTTTGCTTATTCTGATTATGGTTATAGGCTGAAGAGTAGCCTAATTCAAGCATAACTCGCTCTATTGCAAATTGAGTTAAGCCTTCTTGTACCAATGCCATAAATGTTACTACCGTCAGAAGCATTGAATATTATGTATTTACAGATTATAATTCTAAAATTGAAAAAAAAAGCAAATACTATACAATATTAACAAACATATTCCAAATTATAAAACGTTACAATATACAGATTCCAATGACATCATAGGTTGTCGCTATTTTATGATAAGAGCAGTGGGCCATATTTGTTAGTTTGACTGATGGGTGCATTCAGAAAATTTATCTTCTTTTGTTTTAGCTGTGTTTACCAGAGTTCGGAAATTCGGATCGATACTTACCTAAACTTTAGCGGCGGCTTTGTTATTCGGTCGTAGGTATAGGCGGCTTTGTTTGACGTATGAGTGAGATAGCAATAGGAATTTGTCAACTTTAGGTGAATATCGATCCGAATTTCCGAACCCTGGTGATTACGCAAAACAGGCACTGGTATGGATGGCAATGATGCTTACCAACGTCCGGCCGCTGAACGAAACTTCTTTTCACAGGTCACAACTTCACTATACAGACCGCACGTTTTCTATAATCTTATAGACAATTTATTATCAAGCTAAAGTCAGTTTTTAAATACAAGTATGATTCCAAGGTTTATTATTTTTATACACAATATGAGTATTATCGGAGTACTGTTCTGATTTGACACGAAGATAGTAATTTTCCTTTGACGTATCTATTTGGTCCTTAGGTTGGAAGAACGATCTCGCTGTTACTTGCGCTGATTTCACAGGATTTGTTCTTTCCTGTGCCTCACCGGGACACCGCAGCCCAAGAATCTTATATACTAACTGGATGTTGCGTGCCGAACTATGAGTTGAAGCCAGGTTCATTCACCTTTGCTCATATGTTTTATCTCTTTTCCACACTGTGATGTGTTACCATGTTATTTATAAAAAAACTTATTTTTTATAGAAATAAGAATTATCGGGCATTACCTAATTAATTTACTTTAAGCTAATTCCAACAAAAATTTATATTTTTCATATAAAACTTTCTGCGATCAAATTTACTTAGTTTTCTATGTATTATACAAAAAAAAGAACTGAATCAAAATTCTCATTTCACGGGTATGCACCTCCTACGTACTATGACAACACTAATAATCGGTCGGGGGGCACGGCAGTGCCCCCGCCAAGTCGAGCGCGAAGCAAACACTGCCGTACCATCCTTTACTGGAACCATTTCGCCACATTTTCAGGCCCCTATTTGAGCACCTCTGTATAAGACCAGAACGCAGAAATTTTCGTCATCCAGTAAGCTATAATTACATACTTAAAATCCAAAATTTCAAGTCTGTATGTCATTTAGTTCCGAAGTTGAGCGAAAGCAAAGTTTCGCATTTACGACACTCACTCACTCACTCATGATCATCAGTAGAGAACTAGTACTTCCCATAAATTCAGAGAGCTGAAATTTGGTACAGAGTTAGGGTTTAATGGCCACATAAAGCGAAAACTATAAAAATTGGCCAAGTGCGAGTCCGACTCGCGCATGAAGGGTTCCGTACCATAAAACAAGTTTGTTGTATGGGAGCCCTTAAATATTTATTTTATTTTATTTGTAGTATTTGTTGTTACAGCGGCTATAGAAATATGAGGTCCTTACATATGAAATAGGCGTTTGGCGAACTGGTAACTTTGGTTCAAAATATGTGGCGTTCGGCTAGGAATTCCAAATTCAAATTTATTTCAAATTTAAGACCATGTATTTCTGTGTTCGAATTACGAAATTTATTTGTTATCACGTCATTTGTTTTTCTTTCACATCGTTCTGTTCACAATATGGAGAACTTAAAATATCACTATATTTACGAATATGACCTCACCTCGGCACCAGTGCTGCAGAAACGGCTCGTAGGATTAACAATGCGTATGGGGAAGCTACTGCAATAGAAAATACGATACGTTATTAGTTTCAACGTATCCGTTCTGGAAATTTTGACCTACAGAACAAGCCCCGTGGACGGCCGGAGACACAAGTTGACAACGAAGAATTAAAAGCAATTGTGGAAGCAGATCCATCGCAAACCACGTCAGAGTTAGTGGCAGGCTTCTGTGTGAGCGATAAAACCATTTTGATTCACTTGAAATAAACTGGAAAAGTGAAAAAACTTGAGAAATGGCTACCGCATGAATGGTCAATCGATCTAGCCCACTGCTGCTTCAGGACAACGCTCGACCACATAAGTTTGACGGCCGCAAAACTAAGGGAGCTGCGACTGGAATGTCTTCGACACCCACCATACTCCCCGGACCTTGCTCCAACTGAGTACCATTTTTTTCGGAATTTGGACAACTTCATCCAAGGAAAAAAAATCAATTCTCACGAGGCTGTCCAAACGGCCTTCAAAGATTTTATTGATTCTCGCTCACACACTTTCTTTAGTAAAGGAATCAATGAACTACCTTCGAGATGGCAAAAGTGCATTGATAGCCATGGTACATACTTTGATTAAATAAAAAAATTGTTTCATAAAAAAAAAAACATTTTCATTTCTGCCATATGAAACGCCAATTTCATATGTAAGGACCTAATAGATCATCTGTGAAAATTTCAACTGTCTAGCTATCACCGTTCTTGATATACAGCCTGGTGACAGACGGACGAACGGACGGACGGACGGACGGACAGCGAAGTCTCAGTAATAGGGTCTCGTTTTTACCCTTTGGGTACGGAACCCTAAAAACTAGGATAATCGAAGATCTGGAGTACTCTGATTAGAAAACACAAGAGCCCAACCAAACTATTAGAGATCGACATACCGCCTTTACAAAAAAAATTCAACTTGTTGTGTTCGGTTGGCCGCCGTCGTGACTGATCGTCTCTCCTGATGATGGATCGCGTACCGATTCGAAACATGTCGAGTGTTATTCGATTTCTACGACGTGAGTAAACCCGTTTAAGTATTTTAATATTCAACTTGGTGGGCCGCTTCATTTGATGTCAAAATCCAAGGTCTAAAGTATTTTGACGACGCGTTTGGCTCGGTTTGTAAACACCTGCCTACTGAGCCGGGGGTCCCGGGTTCGAGTCCCGGCCAGGGCAAATATTTGTGTGATGAACTCGAATATTTGTGCTTGGGTCATGGTTGTTCTATGTATTTAAGTATACCCATAACACAAGCCTTCTAGAGCTTAATTTGGGACTATATCGATTTGTGTGAGGTTGTCCGATATTTATTTATTTATTATTTATTTGATGAAGAACCCTCAGCTAGTCTCAGCTGTATTAGAGATATGGTAATGCCCCCTTCTACTATTGGTACATAAAAAAATCGACAGTCATTGCAAAAATCCAGCGTAGTGGGACACAACTTCTAATTTAATCTAGCCTATAGCGTAGGGTGTTGCTTAAAAATTAACTTTCAAAAAGTTAAACCCTGATAAACGGATGCTAGTTTTTTTTTTTTTCTTTATTCAATTTTAGAGGTCGCTACCGCTTGATAAAGTTTTGGAAAAAACATAATTTAGGTGTCAATATGACAAGCTTGGCAGTCACTATTTTATATTTATTTTAGTTCTATAACATTTTGTCGATTGCTTGGGAATCCCCCTTGATCGATACATACCCCACGCCTCCCGGCAGGCCGCGTTAAGATAAGCAATCGGTCGAGTTTAGAGTGCACTGCACCCTAATGCGAAAAATCTACTTTAGTGTCATAAAAATTGAAATTTTAATTTTCTTTTACTTAATTATCATAATTTTAATAAGAATGTATGTAAATTATATTTGTTTATTTGAACATGTTTTTATTGTTTTTCCAAAACTTTGACAGCTGGTAGCGACCCCTAAAATTGGTTTAAAAAAAAGCAAAAAACTAGCATCCGTTAATAGGGGTCGTAGAACAAAATGGGGGGGTGAGACTTTAAGATTTCAGTTTTTTTCCTTTTTTCGCCATATAAGCAACACCCTACTATAGCGTCCCACAGATGGGCGGGTTACGTATTACAATCCCGAAAGTTCATAATACCTACAGTTGAAATACCGATGGTCAAAATACCGAAAATCAAAATACCGAAAGTTCAAAAAGCCGATATTCGATAAACCGAAGCTCAAATTACCTATTTTCAGAAAATCGAAAGTTCAAAATCTCGAAATTTCCTTATCCCGAAATTTTTAAAATCTCGAAATTTTATAATCCCGAAAGTCAATGAGCACTTTAAAAGTGTCAGAACACTAAACTTATCTGACTTTACCGTGGAACCGATCTGCTCCGGTGCTGCGGGATGTTCAGCCCCTCCGCCCTAGCGTAAGAAAGTGCGGTACCTACGCTCGCACTTTCTTACGGCGGCCGGGGGCTGCCCTCCCTCCGCGCCTCCGGGCTTTTATATACACTCTAGGGGTAGGGCAGACAAGACCACGTGGAATCGGGGTTGACAGTTTCGGTTCTGTGGCAAGTCGATTAAGAAAAGGAAAGAGTCCGGGAAAGTGGGAAATTAAGAATGACACTAAATATTCGATATTATGATAAAACATTATGTCATGGACTGCCAACCGAACCGAACTTGTCTGGAAGCGAAGCTGTCAACGCTCGCCTCCGCAGCTTCGGCTTTTTAGTCACCTTCGGCGACCAGCCTCAGCCGCTGCGACTCGCTTGATGCCCGCACTTTCTTACGCTATGGACACAGTATAATAAAGAGTACTAACGTACTAGGGCGGAGGGGCTGCACATTCCGCAGCGCCGGAGCAGATCGGTTCCACAGAAGAGTTCACTTATAAATAGTAAGTATAGTAGTAGGCAAGTAGGTTACGTAATTTAGGTTAATATTCTTTGTATAAAATAAACATTAGAATCTGTAAGACTACAGAAATACGAGATAATTCTCGAGAGTTTAAATAATATTCCGGATTACAACCTTCAGGCAGGATCATAGTCTTCGGGATTACAGTCTTCGGGATTACATTCTTCGGGATTACAGTTTTCGGGATTATAATATTCGGTATTTCATCCCTTCCATCAAACGTTCTTTCGGGATTTTAAACTTTCGGTCAAATAAACATTCGACATTTTAATTTTCGGCCTTCCGTCCATAGGTCTTATGATATTCGGTATTTTGAACTTCGGCATTGTAATACGTACCCGCTGGGCGAATGCCTCCCCTTCTGCTTTTAATACGCATATAAATAAAATTAAAGGAAAACTCTGGACAAGACTAGACTGGCTTTTATACTTATACTCACAAGTTTACAAGAAGAAATAGTCGAACGATTAACTTTATTCTACTCGAACATTACACAAATTAAATAAACAAATTACACCAAAATATTAATTTCGCTCAAAATTTGGTCTAAATATAATGCATTGGACTAAGAGTGGCGGTGAGGCCGCACACGTCGCTAGATGGCGCTGACTGTATTTTAAAACGCGCCGTCGTTTGTTTTTCCGATAATCTTATATGGCGAAGTGGCAACCGGCCGCGTTACAGTCGTTTACGACATACTTCTACTGCGCTTGGAAACGTTTGCTAGGGATTAGGAGGGATTATTTGCATTTCGTTGATTTCGCTTATTATTTCGTGAGGTTTGCTAAAGTGAATTAGCAGGTTGTTATAAAACAATATGCCTACGTTTCTACAAAAAGAAGTGAAATCCCACCAAAAACATTCTGTAAAAAAATAGCCAAGTCTCGATGAAGCCGCTTGTTTATCTCTAAAAAGTAATGAAATCTAGACAAAGTCGTACCAAGTCTAAGGTTCCTTACTGAGATTTCTTTATTATTATAGTTAATGTTGTGTGACTTGGCCGTTGAAGGGTACACAAGGGTACAAAACCAGGTGCTCCATGACACCATTGCACCAATCTGTCGCCAGAACCGCTACAAGTCAATTTTGTTTACACGTACCTAATGTTATATCTTTTGTAACTACCTGTTTGTTAAGCGAGATAATAGCCCATACTGGTGTACCCTTCAACGGCCTAGTCACACAACATTAACTATAATAATAAAGAAATCTCAGTAAGGAACCTTAGACTTGGTACGACTTTGTCTAGATTTCATTACTTTTTAGAGATAAACAAGCGGCTCCATCGAGACTTGGCTATTTTTTTACAGAATGTTTTTGGTGGGATAAAGAAATATCGCCGATATGTCAGAATTGTCAAAAGTCATTCACCAATTCAATATTTTTTTTCGTGAAATAAACGTATTTCGTCGATTTACTTGCGTAATGCGCTATGTATTGCATAGTAAAGCATTGTAAAAGTAATTGGAGGCAGAAATCCGACACAAAATTTTACAGGTGAGTACTTATTTTACGAAAATGTTCAAAAATCTTACTAGCAATCAGTCTTCCTCTATTTTGCTTGTAAGCTTTGTTAATTTTTATTCAAGAACCCCACGAATAGGTTTATAATGATAAGTTAGAAGTATATTTTGTTTATTTGAAGTTCAACATTGTCTTAAATGAGAAACTAAAGATTGTGTGGTTTTACAACTCGGGTGACCAATTCGTTTTCATGCATGGTATTTACTCGTATAAAATGGACCTAAATCTATCAACTTAGTACGTTTTCTATTCTCATAATTCATATCACAGAATAACATGTTTATTGTTTGTGTCTTTACAATTTACTTGAATAATATTAAATATTGCAGTTTTCCAAAAGATGAACGAAGGAGGCGGTTTTGGCTGTCGATTGTACCGATAAAGGGTTTCAGAGCGTTCGACAATTTGATGACCCTGCTGTCGAAATTGTTCTCACATGTGGAAAATAAAGAAACTGTTATAACGTCCTAGTATTTTATTATTTTTTATCCATTGACAAATACTCCCCTTATGTTTTTGTTAGTAACTATTTGTGGCGTGCTCAGGTAAAAGGAAACCTTTTGCCGGATATCATTAAGGCGGACTAAGTGCAGAGTGGCATAGAAATGCAACCAAAAATGGACTGACAAATTGGTATCTTTTACTACAGAACGTCACATTGATACCTACACCAATGGTAAGTATATTGCTAACCTAATCCACTAATGGCTACCTCACTGTGAACTTAGCCATAGTCACACTCGTATTCACAAACACATATAAACAAAAAACGTGTACCTATACTAAAATTGCTACTATATTTAAGGATTTGCCTCATAGGTGCTCACAATACTCTGGCGTTGCGTAAAGGCGGCTAATACACGGTGAAAAAGGGACGTTGACGTATGCGTTGCGTTTTTCTCCATACATTTAGCCGTCCGTTTAAGTATCAGTAAGTAGTCTCCAGTTACACGGACACTTGAAATCAGCATTGCCTAGAATGCTAATGTTTTATCGCCGACGTAAGGCTTCCATTCCTTTCTGGTAAATTAGCCAGTGCGAGCGGGACGGCAACGCACGAAACAACAATAAAATTTAGCTATGCATATACTTTCCTATCCTACTAGGATGGGTGTTCACTTTCATGATAAAACAGTTGATCGGATTTGAATTTAATAAATTACAAAATCATCAATCATCAATCTGTTGTATATGTCAAATTCCGCGGGATATTCCTAATGTATGCTTAATCATGGACACCTTAAAGAAAGAGATGCAATATCGGCGTGACGTAATTCAAGGTCATTTTTTCTGGCTTCAAAGGAATGTCCGGCATGCAATATCCAGTTAGTATATAAGATTCTTGCCGCAGCCTCGTCAGCTGCCATGTCCAAACACTTGGTTACTTCGAGGTTGGGCTAATATGATAGCGTGGGCGTGAAGAGACACTGCGCTGCAGAAACACACTTCGGCCAACTTCGCGAAAGTGTGGAGTCGGGGTTATGCTTTAGTTTGGGATACGTAGTCAAAGACTTCAAGACTTGCCGGTGAGGCAGAACTTTTAGTGTTTCAGACGGATTATACTAAATATAATTTAAGATCGTGACGTGACACTTATTTGGCGGTCGACACGGGTCTGTCGACATCCATACAAGGAGTAGGTACAGTATTGTTGTGCTCCTTTTAATATTTCGTATCCATTCTCCCGGCCTTGAGGAAGGATTTTTTATGAAAGTTACCAAATAAACAAACGAAGAACAACTTTATTGCTCAATAAACTGGAACATGATACTAAAGTAAGTGGAAAAAAACAACAAAAACATAAAGTTTTTACAGTTCTCATTAACAAGGTCATGGGCATAAACTTGACCACATACAAGACACCATTGCAATTTAATCTTATTGGCCGAGAGAGCGAAGCGTCGCCGTTTCAGCTTGGCCGAAAATTCCTTCGTATATCCGGATTCACGAAATGTAGGCTTTTTTCGCCTACATTTTGTGAACAGATCCAATAATTAAATAGAACTTTCGGTCGTGTAAATTTTTAAACATTTTAAAAATGGAGGATACGAGTTCGAGAATAATGGGATTGAAAATGTAAAAGAAATACTTTTTTTTATTCATTTGGAAACAACTCGCGAGGTCTATAGATCACAGCCACTGTCCTTATAATTTTATTAATCTAGTTATTTAGCCGATTAAAATGACATAGAAAATATGCCCTATAATTTTTAGGAAAACAAGTTAAATCTGTCCCGGCTTGCCCAGAGATTGAATATTACGCCACTATGGCATAACATCTGACATAAAACATTAAAAAAACATGTTTCTTTCTTGACCTACACGTAGGCGTACATCTCACTCCTATGGTGTAGTTATTTTTATGTGTAGATGTAGGTGTGTCTATGTACATTTTAGGACTGAAACGGAAACGGAATAGGAGACACTTCGCTCGCTGCGCTCGGTCGGTCAAAAATCAGAATAAGTCATATGACCTAAATGTTGAAGAATGCCACTACCACCATCACTAGAGCGCCTGTCGAATTACGCATAGCAACATATTTACCGGTGAACACCACACAGCATATAATAAGTATAATTATCATCATTTGTATAAGTAGGTATATAGAGTTTTGATTAATGCAACCGATATCAAAACTACATAAACGAATCATTTATTATTCAAGAACACGGATATAATAAGCGTTTAAGTTACAAGCGGTAAGCGTTTTCAAGTCATTTGCAATTTAAGAGCTGCGCTCTAGTCGGTGTATCAATCGCCAGCCGTTTCTTTCTTGTGTTTTCTCCTTCACTTCTTGGTAAGACATTGCTCAAAGTAAAAGTCGTCTTGGCCTTCCTCTACCTTTCGCTTTCTCTCGATTTTTCCTTTTATGATATTTTTAGGAACAAGTCATGTCTTAGCAGATGCCCTTTTGATGGTAAAACTATATAGGTAACGTTGAACAAAGATGGTGCTGCCAAATGGTACCGGTAATACAAATATTTACCTTATCAATGTAACACGACATTGGCATTTAGGGTGAAGCCAGACAAGAGTAATTTGAGTCGCGTTATTTTGGTCGTGCCATACTTAGGGTAATGATCACGTGACATGATTTATGTCGTGACTGAAATTACGGGACTCAAATTACGCGCCTGGCTTCACCCTTAATTACTTACTTCTGAACCTGAGCTTATTTCACTTGAAGACTTCAGTCACCAAAAATGTGTTACTCCTGTTTGTCTCACTGTGGACCTTTTGGGTTTGTCAGCCTAACTGTAGCAACTCTAAAAAATATACAAAGAACCCTGTATTACTAGTGGTTCTCTGAGGTAGACTTGCGAGTCTGTTTCGATATGAAGAAAATATGATATTTTAATTTTTTCAAACGATTTTGAATAATTTTCATTTTGATTTATTCACCGGGACACCGACTCAGTAGCTTACCTAGTGGACAAAGCGCCCGGAAAGCTTTTGGAGACGCGGGTTCGAATCTTGTTTGAGTCGTTGAATTTATAAATTATTCGCTGAAATCGTAATTATAAGTAAGTAAGTAAACGCTTTATTGTACACAAAAACAGTTAAAAAATACATCTATTACAATTAACATATAGGTACAAAGGCGAACTTATCCCTATAAGGGATCTTTTCCAGTTAACCTTTGAGCAATTGAGTGAGTACGAGAAGAAGATAGACAAACTAACACCGTGTACAAAAAGGTATTAAAAATAATAAGACTACTAATAATTACACATATAAACTATTAATACATACATACATATATACATATATGTAATATAAATATACACATAAATATAAATACATTGTAGATCCAATTCACAAGTCATTGGAAAGCCATAACTTCTTAAGATTCGTCTTGAGCGAATTATCATTTGGTTTACTTATAACCTTTTCAAAATATTACTTTTCTTTTTAAATTTTACTTTATTTTATTTTGTTGATAAAAAATCCACAGCCCAAATTAAAATAACGTTTCATACAATTTTAATTTCATCAGACTGGATTTATCTTCTTCTTTATTTCCCACCAAACACTATTAGTGGTAATGAGATTATTAATAGTACATAGTACCTATCACTCCTCTGTTTGACATATTATATCTACAATATTTCTTCATTCCAATCACTATCGAAATCGATAGTACCGTCATTACTTGATGGGAATGGGAATCATCATAGTGTCTGAACCGTTCTGCGAACCAAATAAAAAAAAAACAATCCTGTCCGTAATAAATTTATATAGCTGCACATTATCAGTACAAAAACAAACTTTATACTTCCCGAAGTTTCGGTCGCCTCGACACGACCTTGTTTTGGTTGCCTATAATTAAATAAAAGTGACATATTTTTCAACCCGAGCTATTCACGACAATATGAATTGAAGATATCGATAACATGTTACCGTCACTATAATTACAGTACCCTTACCATTAGTTAACGTGACCGTGCTCACTAGCGACAGCGTAAATAATTTGTATGAAGAATAGTACAGCGCCTCTAGCGTTACTTTGAAGAACTACAATTCTCCATACAAATCCTTTACATAGTCGCCAGCGAGTACTGTCACTGTAAACTCATGGTAAGGGTACAGGCCCTTGATTTGTTGGAACAGTTAGTTCACAGAAATGAAGTCATTTTATACTAAATTGTACATGTATTTATCATTTTCACGTGTTACTTCGAAAATAAAATATTGTAACAGTTGCTAGTAGAATGTTTGTAGGTTGGGTTGTGCCAGCGACAAACAATGTTCTCATTTTCACACAAAAGAAATAATTTAAATTATAATAATGACCAGAATATAGTACTGCTCTTTAAACCTCTATACGCGTTACTTTCATTGACCGGCTTATTCCCTTATTCGATTAAATTCCCGAAGGAAAAAAGTGATAGAAAAGTTACAAGAGGGTCGTTTTTACTACATTCTGTTGGCGGTGTTTTGATGTGTACCTACGTGTCTATATATTTTGTAACACATTTCAAAAACGCCACTATGAACTGGAAAGGCAGTTTGACAGATGTGACTTTCATCATTGAAATATTATTACTTTTAATATGCTGCTTGACTCCATATTTGTGTGCAATTCGGTATGGAAAAATTCACGTATGGATGATATCTAAAATAGCAATCGCTTGGGCTGATCTTAGTGAGATGTCGAATAATGCAAAGCCCATTATGGCATATTTGCGGAAATTATTCATCATACCGGCAATAGTTTGGTTACTTATTGTATTACCAATAGAAACATATTTAATTGTAATTGGAGATCTTAACGTATGGGAACAACTGTTTTTGCTACTGCCCGAAGTGATCCCAACTTTGGTTGTTGCATTTTACAGCGCTCTGGTATTGATGGTGATTGGTGTATTAAAGAATATAAAAAATCAATGTCAGTCTCTGGATATAACCAAACATTGGAATCATTATCAAAATAATTTTGAGGAAAGTAAGAATTTGAAAAAGACCGAGGTTCTCAGCGATTTAGAAAAGGCATACGTAAGCGCCTTACAAGTGAAACAAGACATCAATATTATTTTCCAAACGCCTATGGTGTTCATTATAATGCAATGTTTCCATAATATTTTATGTGAAACACATACGTTGTACCACGAGTTGGTGATAGCGAGAAGTTTTGACCTGTTTTCCATAATCGACAGAAGTTACTTGGCGTTGTATTCATTCATGAAAGTGTATATACTTACCGTTACAGGATCACTTCTAAGTGATGAGGTACGTTTTATTTTATGTATTTATAAGGCGATAAGTCTTTAGTGCATCTTGTACTGAAAGATTTTCTTTACCTTTATTCTTTTTGTAGTTATTCTGGTGATTTAAGAGTAAATTACTCTTTTTATAGTTGTGTTATTCGTTGTATTTCTTTCGAATGGTCATTCATAGTCGTAATATAAAATAAATTCATGTTGACCCAATCGTAGGTAATGTTTTTTACAAATGTTCTACCTTTTCCTGCCTACAGACGAGGGTTTTTTACTGAATTTTAATAATTTTGTATTTTCTAACCATGTTATAGACTATTCTTTCGTTGTTGAAAATTATAACTGTATACCAATTAACAATTAGAGTAATACAAATTATAACCAAAAACCGTTATAATATCAAATGTCATACTAAATTAAATAACTTTATGTCAATTTGTTGCATATCAAGTGTATGTACATTTTTCTGAAATTATTGGAGCTCCCATATGGATCGACTCGAATGGACTTTGTAACAATGCGCAGATCTCAGCGAGTTCTCAACCGATTTTAGAATTTTTTGTTTTAAAATGCAAAAATTAAATTTCGCTAGGTAGTGACGAAGAGAAAATTTAAAAAAAAAAAAACTCCGCTCCAATCTATGGTGCAAGCTTAGCCGGTGGCTGACTCTGCATCGACCTAGTATAGAACATTACGGACCCCAAATTTAGTTCCTGTAAATACACCGTAGAGTATAACTATACATACTAAAGTATTTTTTTTTTCAGGTTGCTCAAATTGGGCAGGCGTTGAATGGTATCCCGATCGAAAAACAAGATATCAACATGCTCATGAGAGTAAGTGGTATTCTGGGGCACTAATTCTAGTTTAGTACTTTAAGGTATCGCAAAATATGCGATGTCTCAGATATATGTTCGGTATATCGACTTTAACTGTCATATAAAACACGATGTTTGCGATTCAAGTTGCATAAAGTGACATTTCATGTTACTATCCGGTCAAGTCAAGTTTGCATCTGATATCTATGGAGTCGCATATAAATTAGGCACAAACTTAACTCGACTGGGTTGGCAAAGTACACTGGCACTTTGGAGATCTCTTCGAGATATATATGGAACAAGAGCCCAGCACCTCCACCACAACTGTGACACCCGTCTCTTTCTCGCGCGAAAAATATTACCTCTCTTTCTGTACAGTACTGTGTGAGAGTGACGCTATATCGCGCGACAAGAGTCGCGAAGCATAGTTGTGCTAAACGGGTTGGTGTTAGGGAATGCAAACAGGTAAATTTTTTCATAGATTCTATTTAAAAAATACCGGTTTGCTATCCCTAGCTGGTATACGCTGCGTCGGCTACTAGTGCGGTTCGTGGCCCGCAGTGAACCCGTCCTGCCCTTATAATGCGAGCCTTATCCAATGATCTCTACTGATTTTCCTACCTTGTACGACAGTTCTTTAGTTTGTCAATCGGGACAAGTGCAGCTACCATATCGAAATATCGAAAAGTACGTATTTTATACTACTAACGCCATCTTACAATCATGCACGCAACTATAGTCAGATAGTTTACCAAAAGTAAGAGGGCGTTAGTAGCATATAACAACTGTAGTTATGTTTTTAGGGTTCCGTACCCAAAGGGTAAAAACGGGATCCTATTACTGAGACTTCACTGTCCGTCCGTCCGTCTGTCACCAGGCTGTATCTCAAGAACGGTGATAGCTATACAGTTGACATTTTCACATATGATGTATTTCTATTGCCGCTATAACAAAAACACTAAAAATAAAATAAAATAAATATTTAAGGGGGGCTCCCATACAACAAACTTGTTTTGTGGTACGGAACCCTACATGCGCGAGTCGGACTCGCACTTGCCCAATTTTTTTTAAACATTAACTGTTTCAGGGCTGTTTAGCCGTTACTACCAGTGAGTCGTACTTTGTGTGGGAGTATAACCCGCTCATGGGATTACCTCCACGCTATAGGTTTTCGATATTTCGATATCGTAGGCGCACTTATCCCGCTCACGCACTTGGCCCGGATGACCGTATAGGTTTCAACGTCTGAATTTTAATTTAAAATGCGTTTTTTTTTTTGCAGATTCAGCATTTCTCCACACTGATTAGCTTTTATACAGCTGATATTACTATTTACGGTTTCTTTACCCTCGATTCAACGTTTTTGTTCAATGTACGTACTTATCTTGTAATTTGTCGGCTTTTAGTAACTACTAGCACCACCGCGCGGTGTTACCCGCACATCCAACGGGAATACTATTTTTTTTTCGGGATAAAAAGTTGCCTATGTGTTAATCCCGGGTGTCACCAAAATTGGTCAAGCCGTTTGACCGTCAAAAAGTAACAAACATACACTTAAACACACTCACAAAACTTTCGCCTTTATAATACTAGTGTGATTATTAATTAATAATTCCTGAGATTTTGGATATTCTGATTTCAGATGGTGGCAGCACTGGTTACTTACCTAGTTATATTAGTGCAGTTCGATAACTAGGCAACTTATATGTACAACCAACTTCATTTTATAATGGGTATGTATAACTTATTGGTACTTACCAAAATGTATTTATCTACATGATAACGGGATATAATGTGTATTTAAAAAATATATAAGGTGTTAGTATGGTAGATTATAGATTTTAAACCCCACATAAATATGAATTGTACATTATTTAATAAGATTTTCTAACTTTAAGCTAACGTTTTAGTTGGATATACAGAAAACGAGCTTGAAAAGAAAAATCTTTGCGTATCCTTGAAGTCACATTCCTATTTAAAAAAAAGTTTCTTTTTTCTTTGTTTCGTGACCATATTGAGCTGATTTTATTCATATAATTACAGTATGTTGTATAATTCTACGTCAGTGAATTTGCAGTGTACATTATTCCTATAAGTAGGTATAAAAGTACATACTTATATAGGAGTTTGGGGCTTACGAGGTTATGACTTCAAAAGTACGGAAAATAATGTTTTTTTTAAACAAAAAACTAAATAGTCCTCATAATTCAACAAAACAATCGTGTACTTAAACGCACTGTTTCAGGGTCAAAATGGCAACTTATTTTTCCATCCATACTGGTGCGCTTACGGGTAACGTCCCGGCCCGCCAGTACCCTTACCACGAATTTGCAGTGACCACGGACACGCTAGCGAGAACGTAAACGGTTTGTATGGAGAATAGGCTATTTGACTGATGTTGAATTCTACAGCGTACTGTATAGTTATATGAATAAAATTAGC
Source organism: Apotomis turbidana (assembly GCA_905147355.2). NCBI lineage: Eukaryota > Metazoa > Arthropoda > Insecta > Lepidoptera > Tortricidae > Apotomis > Apotomis turbidana. Next base: position 23,876,000 of record LR990285.1, read on the forward strand.
TCAATATATCACGAAACAAAGAAAAAAATCCAGAAACATATATCTTTTTTGGAAATATGTGACTTCAAAGGTACGCAAATTTTATGTTTTTTTTTTTTAATCCAAAATAAATTTTGAAAATGTTTTCAGAATCCTCATAATTTTACGAAACAATAATTGTATGACAACTATGAACTTAAACGCACTTTTTCACGGTGAAAGTGCCAAATTTCTTAATTTTTCCATACAATTATTGGTACCTATACCGGCCTGTGACGTCACTAGCCTGACGCGTTTTGTATGGAGCGTTTTTAGCGCTACGTAGAAATTTTGAACTTTGACGGTCATTTCTGACTTTTAGAGCAGTTTAAGTGTAGTCAGTCCCATATAGACATTTGATCACAATAAAAAATAGAATCGATTGACATCCTCAAAAAAAATTAGTCAACATGTCTATTGTAGTTCTACAAAGTAAACGCTAGGAGCGCTGAACTATTCTCCATACAAATTGTTTACGCCGTCGCTAGCGAGTAGCGAGTGCGGTCACGTTGTCTTTGCGCGACAGCGGCTGCGGTGTGGGCCTTTGGTACCGTTTGGTAGCCAAGTTTTGTAACTGGCTACAGAATAGGAATCCGAAATTCCCAGTTTGTAGCCGGTTACGTAATGGGCCTGCGTAGTGCCGTTTGGTAGCCAAGTTTTGTAACTGGCTACAGAATGGGAATCCGAAATTCCCTGTTTGTTATACTATACGCCATTTGTTTGGACCGTTTATAGCGCTCCGTATAGGAATTTCCAACTTAAACTCTAAATGTATTTAGTCCCATATAGGAGCGATTGACGTCTTAAAATACTAAGTATTATTAAAATTCTTGGATGTTAAAAATAAGTGAACTTCTTGAAGAAATTTTAATGAAGCAACCGCCAGCCGTTTCTTTCTTGGGCTCTCCTTCACTTCTTGATAACAACTTTAACCTTTTCTTTTATTTGCTCAAAGTCATTTCTTCTTGCCCTTCATCTACATCGCTTTCTCTCGATTATTCCTTCTATGATATTTTTGAGAATAAAGTCATGTCTTAGCAGTGTCTAATGACGAGTTATTGAATAGGATAGGAGAGAAAAGGACAATACTAAAACTAAAGAAAATAGAAAAGGAAATATGATAGGGCATCAGCTAAGTAAACTTACACGTCATATTTTTTTCCTTTATTCAACAAGCTTCCTTTAGTCGCTGTCCTTAAAGACGGGTGCACAGTTGGTGGGGAGACCCTCCTTGACTCTGGCGACTTCCAGCTTGGATTGGTCGTGCGACAACACGAGGAATGGCAGCGATGTGTGTCTCTGTTTGCACTCTACCTTTTCCTCCAATTCTTCCAGCATCTGCTCGTCCCTGTAAGTTATATTTTTAACTAAGAGATGGGCAACTTTGTCTGCTTTAGTGCCGTATTTACCCCTAGGCCCACAGGGCCCGAGCTTTGGGGCCCAGCGACTCTCAGAAGCAGGACTTGTACCATACTTATGTTCTTCAAATACTACTACCTACTATTTAATTTGCTGAAAATCGTTTACGAGATAGGGGAGGCCCTAAGCGCTTAGCATTTGGGGGGCCCCAAATGCCAAGTGCTTAGGGCCTCCCCTATCCTGGGCCGCCGACTGTTATTAATTATTACTAGAAGGTGATCAACTTCGTACGCGTAATTGTTTTATACCGTAATCGGGTAAAGTATTCTATAAGGATGTCTGGATGTCCAGCTATCCCTTACCAAAATTGGTTAAAATTTGTCCAGCCGTTTCGGCGCGATGAGAGGAAATTATGACCATCAGATGGCACCAGACTGGCATGGCGCCGCGCGCCCATACAAAACAAAAGACAATCCTGTATAACGCTATTAAGATTTTTCCTGAAATCGTGACCCCTCTCCATAGAGAAATTATTTTCAATACAAATCCAAGATTATATAATACTATAATTTATGTAATTATCCACGTTTCGACGAGTCTGTTTCTATCAGTGTGCTAAGCGAGGTTAGGGCCTGGCCACGGTGGTTTTATATACGCTGACACCGTAAAAATCCACGGCGCCGCGCCGTTTCACGGTGACGGCGCCGTGTCGTGGTGATGTGGCCAGGACCTTATTCTTACGACAATAAAGCATATTATTATCCTATTGGAGTATTTTTTCCACGGACACCATCTACCTTGCACGGGACTGTTAGGTACTTACAGCACGTCTTTTCGACGATGAGTAGAAAGGATGAGAAAAAATACCCTCTAGTAATGAAAATACAAGGATAATCTAATGTGAAATGTACTCACCGACACGTCCGAAGTGTTACATTGAGCTGGTATGTACCAGGAACTTGGACTGCGTATCGAGCTTCGTTATTCTCGTCAATGATCATGTAGACTGGTTTAAGCAGCTTCACGGGGCAAATAAAATAAACAAAAACAAAAATAAGTAATTGGCTTCGATGGATAATCTTGATGAGTACGAATTCATTAAGTAAGGTGCGTTAGGATAATTCCGAAATACAGTGTAGGTAATTCCGAATCTTAAATAAAATATATATTAAGCGGCATGATATTTGCTTATTGGCAATACTGGCTTAGACACTATGTTGATAACGTCGTCCCGTGCCTTTATTATTGCGATTGCAATTTTTTTATTTTATTTTTGGAATTACATCATGTTTCGGAATTATCCTAATACATCTTATTTTCATTTACCTTGTAATCAAACCTGCACAGATTACGAGTATCTGGGTCACCAGACCGATCCCCGGTTTCTTGGGTTGGCATTTGTACTTTGACATCCTGTGAAATTAAAAAAAACCTCTAGATAATCTATGAATTATTTAACTAGTTAAAATATGTGGGACAATCTTTAACATATCAACTGACACTACCTATTTACTTAAGTGAAACGTTTTAAGGAAAAAGGTAGTGTCATGTGGACAGAAGACACTACTGTATATTATATACATTTATAAATACAATATATCGTCGTTCCCATAGTAAACTTGCGAATCTGAATTTTAGCGAACTTGGAAATTTAGCCTAAAACCATACAGAATTATGTCTAAAGTCAAACGAAAAAAAAAAAACAGATCCGTAAGTTCACTATGGGAACGATGATATTATGTATTAAAACTATGTTCGTGCTCATACACATAAATGCTTACCTACTCTTGCCGGGCTTCGAAATCTGATTCGCCAGTTTTATAGCAGTTTTACAACCAATTTGGCTAAACGGGTTTTAAAATTAATCTATCTATAAGGCAAGGTGGGGACTAATGTAAGACTATCACCGGTGAAGACTGCCAACAGTCCAATAACTACATTAACTCTTGGTCTTACCCCATTATAGACAATAAACTATGTTACCCCTATTCCACCTTACCTTATGCTTGTAAAGTACCCCAATTCATTTTACGTTCCACCAACCGTGGAATGCGCTATACCGAGGTTTTCCCCGGGGGGTACAGTATACAGTATGCGGTTTTTCAAGAGGGGAGTACCTAAATGGGTTCTTAAAGGGTCGGCAACGCGCGTGTGATGCTCCTGGCATCGCAAGCGTCCATAGGCGGCGGTAACTGCTTAACAGCAGGTGGGCCGCGTGCTTGTTTATCACAATCGTAGTATAAAAAAACAATAGATAATACAGTACCAACTTACCACACCAGAGTATAGTTTTTTTAAAAGTGATTCTGGAGGATAGTCGTCAGGCCTGTTGGTGCAGTAATTGAGTCCAGCACAGTTCTGAGGCCAGGTGACTTCCGAATTTCCAGTGTGCGGCAGTGCCATATTTCCTTGGAAATTCAGGAGACAGATCAACTGAAAAAAAAAACGATTAGTTTCTATATCATAAGTAGCATTACTCGACTACTCGTACATCGAGGCACCAATAAACAAAATATGTATTTTTTAAATATCGACTTTCCTTAGACTACATAGGGACAAGTGGCATACATTATATTAGCGACCCGCTCCGTAATGCTATATTAAGCATATGTAAACCATCCTTTTTTTTTCTCTTCCTTTGGGAAGCCGGAAGCCTTGTATGGCTGCATCCGATTGTCATTTGCATTTGATTGTGGTTGATTGTCAGTTGTGAATTAATGTAAACCATCCTCTTCAATCACTCTATTTATTAAAAAAACCGCATCAAAATTCGTTGCGTAGTTTCAAATATGTGAGCATACATGACTGGAATAGACAGCGGAACCGACTTTGTTTTACACTATGTAGAGATTTGATTTACGTATTTAGTATTTTATCACTACATAGTATAAAACAATGCTGTCAGTCTGTCTGTCTGGCCTGGCCCTATGTATGCTTAGATCTTTAAAACAACGGATTTTGATGCGGTTTTTTTTAACAAATAGTGATTCAAGAGAAAGGTTTACATATAAATGTATAATACATGCATAATTTATCAGCATTGCACCCATGCGATGCCGGGGCGGGTCGCAAGTACTTTTTAAAATAAAAACCCTTTTTGTATTCAATAATAAGAATAATAACAGTTCAAGGGTGACCGTCATGAGGGGTGTTGATTCGACAATCGTTGTCCTGATTTCAGTTATCAATTGTACTTACGAATAATGATGTGAATGGTAGGTCCATTTTATACATCAATTCTTCACTGACAGGTGGTTTCTCCTCCGCAGATGAGTGTACTGTAATTATTTCATCAGCACGGTTGCCCGTTTTATATTAAATTTAGTTTTCCTTGTAATCTGTTACTTTATTGGTCAGCTTTACGTCAGAAGACGTACGATGTGGTTTGTAGCTACGAAGGTTTTAATTAAGTTACACTTCTAGTATTTTTTTTACGTACGATAAATTCAAAATGTATCTGATTCAACAGTTGCGAAATTAGTATTCCACGCAAAAAATATAAATATATATAAAAATATTTGCCTAAACGAAACTTATGACCTAGTTAAACCTAACTTAACTTATTGGAACCTAGACTATATTTTATGTTCGTACTTTGTACATGAACCGGAGACAGATAGAAGACATAGTGGTTGTTAAATTTACTTTAATTTTTATTTTATAGTGAAATAATCAATTACATCACTATCCCTAAGAAAGTATCAAAAAAACCGGTCAAGTGCGAATCGGACTCGCGCACCGAGGGTTCCGTACAAACACTTTCCATCCTTAAGTGGTAAAGTTAAGTTTGCACCTGGTATGTATAGCGCCCCATACAAATGAGGTGCAAAGTTAATGCAACCAATCCCGTTTGTTGTATGGGAGCCCCCCTTAAATATTTATTTTATTCTATTTTTAGTATTTGTTGTTATAGCTAGCACCGTTGTTGAGATACAGCCTGGTGACAGACGGACGAACGGTCTATAACAAGTTTGTTATATGGGAGCCCCGCTTAAATATTTATTTTATTTTTAGTATTTGTTGTTATAGCGGCAATAGAAATACATCATCTGTGAAAATTTCAACTGTCTAGCTATCACCTTTCTTGAGATACAGCCTGGTGACAGACGGACGGATGGACAGCAAAGTCTCAGTAATAGGTTCCCGTTTTTACCCTTTGGGTTCGGAACCCTAATAACGATACTACCGAAATAACACATTGTAGAGATCAGCTGAACAACCGAGTCACAAAGACCTAATTGACATGGTATTGATTCTTATTTTGGTAATTTGTGAAATAAAATGTATTATCATTTTTGATACCGTATGCATTTAAAGGTTAGTAACAGACCGAAAACAAAACGGATAAACGGTATGTAGTGTAATTTTAACCACATTTTAAACCACATTATATAAAATATGTTGAAAGCAAAATGACCGTCTGTCCATTAGGTTTTCCCTAATATATAACAAGTATTTGTAACTTTGAACAATAATATTAGTTTATGTGACTGTACATAATTAGGCAATAAAATAATTTATGGGTGTTCTTAGTGATGTAGCAGATAGATAGTATGAGGACGCTGTTCGGGTAAAAACATGATTTAGGCTGCATTTAATCAAAGTCTTTTATTGCAAGAATAACGCCTACTCTCGGATAGTAATGTTAGAACTCCCTATTCATTTGACATTACTATCCGAAAGTAATTAGAAAGTAAAGCAATGCACATTTGTTTGACGCCCTGCTTGACGTATGTATGTCAAAAATGGCCGCTCAAAAATCGTATTTATATAAAATAAGAACAATCAAACACTTAAAGTTGTGATGACGATCATCATTGGGAGATTATATTGATTACTATTATTATGGTTATTATTTCGTGTGGTTGACATTGTTATACCTAGTTATTTTTATTACTTATTATAATTTTTATTTTGAATGCTTATATTGTTGACTAATGCAAATAGAATAGAATAGAATATAAACTTTTATTTCAGGTCATAGACCAATAAAAAATATTAGCAACAATGATACTTATTTTCTATGTTAGTAGTATAATTTAAACAAGGAATTTTAAAATGTTTACATGCAGGGACGTCCAGCGCGCAAACATTGGACAGTCCCATCGGTCAGCAATCACGCTCAAAATGCGGTTGGGGCTGTCGCGTAACCTAGAAAGAAGTGAGGCACATCTCTTTCTCATTACAGCCGCGAAACTATCCGTTCGGGCCTCGGCGAACATGCCTGACGCACTGCAACGCCGCGGCAGCCCCATCAACACCCGGAACGCGCTGTTGTATTGAGCACGAAGGTCATTATATGCTTTCTACATGTATTTGACCCACAGGCTGCATGAATAGAACGATACACAATAGGCTTTAAAAAGTGTAATCTTAACGTCGTCCGTGCATCGTGCAAACCTGAAGCCAACATATTGCACCGAACAGACAATGACCTTCGCTTTCGCTCGATGTCCAAGTTGTCCTTCAAGTCGTCTGTGACCCAGTGACCCAAATACTTAAAAGTATTCACCTGTTTCAAAGGAACACCCAGGAGAGTGACTGGTGACACAGAAAAGGTTTTGGTGCCTGCCTTGAAAATCATGAACTCACTCTTGTTTCCATTATATTTGAGCCCATGAGTCACAGCATAACTTTCACATATATGTACCAGGCGTTTTAGAGCGCCGATTGAAGGGCTCAGTAACACCATGTCGTCTGCATAACTGATGTTATTTATGCAAAGACCCTCCATATGACATCCGACATTAGTATGTAGTTATTTTCTCATGACATAAATGAATCTTTATACTGAATCAAAGAGGCATGGAATGGAGTTTCATGAACGTCCAACTGAAGGACCTGATTAAAAGTGGATAAATTAAATGTATCAGTAAAAGATGCAGTCAAACAAGTACTAACACTTAAATGGGCAGGCCATATCTAAAGAGTTTCAGACAGTAGATGGTCAAAAACTGTTACAAATTGGTGTCCCATTTACAAGATCAGAAGACGAGGTAGACCACAAAAGGGGAGTGAAAACATCGCACAAGTAGCGGGAGCACTTTGGCCTAGAGTACCTCGCGACAGAGAAAGTTGGCATAAGCAGGAGGAGGCTTTTACCGCAAAAGGCGGCTCTTACAACAAAGAAATAATAAATGCAATAAAATAAAAATACTAACACAACTTATAGTAATAAGGAAAATACTAAAGCTATTTAAGAAAAAACCGAGAGTCTGACTCGCGCATCGAGAGTTCCGTACAAACTGTCACTTATCCAATCTAAGTGGCCTGGTTGAGTTAAGTTTGCACCTGAAATGTATGGCACCGGATACAAACGAGGTGCAAACTTAACGCAACCGAGTTCTCCAAATATGATGTTTGAAAGGGACTATATTTTTTATGATTTTATTACAAATGTATAGTTTTTTTGTAAGTATTTGTAGTATGTGACGACATTTCTTGTCAAATTTCATAGTTCTAGGTAATCGGGAAGTACCTACCCTATCTGTCGAAATGTACGTTTTTTGCTACATAAACGGCCGTATCTTTTTTTGGCGTTAACGTAGAAGTTTGATTTTTTCACAGCTTGAAGGGACCGTAGACTTAAGTATATGAGTTAAATTTCAACTCGATAACTCCTCGCGTTCTCGAGATTAAGGGGTCTTGATAGATATACAGACGGACGGACGGTCAACAAAGTGATCCTATAAGGGTTCCGTTTTTTCCGATTGAGGTACGGAACCCTAAAAATTCAGTATGTAAACAAAATATTGATACATATTGTAAGAGATAAATAAAGCTTTATTATTATCCAAAAGTAAGCGGTATTCTCGAAAACATGCGAAACCGATTTGGAAAATTCTATTTTGTTTCAAAGAACATACTTTATACTTATTAGTTTCCATTGTCGTATGGGACGCTTTCGGCTCGTTTCATAAAATCGCACTCGTGTTTTAAGATGTTTCATTGGCGTATGGGACGCTTTCGGCTCGTTTCATAAAATCGCACTCGTGTTTTAAGATGTTTCATTGTCGTATGGGACGCTTTCGGCTCGTTTCATAAAATCGCACTCGTGTTTTAAGATGTTTCATTGTCGTATGGGACGCTTTCGGCTCGTGTCATAAAATCGCAGTCGTGTTTTAAGATGTTTCATTGTCGTATGGGACGCTTTCGGCTCGTGTCATAAAATCGCACTCATATTTTAAGATGTTTCATTGTCGTATGGGACGCTTCCGGCTCGTTTCATAAAATCGCACTCATGTTTTAAGATGTTTCATTGTCGTATGGGACGCTTTCGGCTCGTTTCATAAAATCGCACTCATGTTTTAAGATGTTTCATTGTCGTATGGGACGCTTTCGGCTCGTTTCATAAAATCGCAATCGTGTTTTAAGATGTTTCATTGTCGTATGGGACGCTTTCGGCTCGTTTCATAAAATCGCACTCGTGTTTTAAGATGTTTGGATATGTAACAACTTTGCATAACTTCGTTTCGTTAATGTCGGTAAATTTTGTTAAAAGGTGATTATTATAATTACCTTTAAAACAGGATAATGTAATTTAACTGAAATTATGTCATTGTAATAATGCAGTTTGATTTACGTAAGTGTTTACCAGGAAAATAAGTGCCTACTTATTATGCGTGGGGATCCCGAGGGACAACCCGATGTTGAAGTCTCGAACGTTGGCTGGAACCAGGAACCCGAAGTCCGATGAGATTTTACAACAGTAACGATGAAGATTAAAAGAAGAGTAAAGTAACGATGTAGTTTACATCTGTACCTATTTTTGTGATATCACAATAAATGATTGAGTATTGAGTTCCTCGAGCCAGGGTGGTAATATAAGTTTTGTAAGTTGGAAATAAAAATTGAGAAATGTCGTCACAAGGTGCGTTATAAACAGGCTTCGAAGTATCACGCTTCAGGTGGAACAACTCGAGGGGGTAAAGGAATTTCATACAAAATTTAGGATGTATTTTTTTTAAACATGGTGCCTGTGTCCTATATACGTTTACAAAAAAACGTGATTTTATTTTTTAAACACGGGTACTTATTAAACATCGTAGATATTGGTCGCCACTGAGCTCCTTGGTATGTATAAAATTTCTAAGTTTCCCTAAAAACACTTTTTCTTTACCGAAGATCATAAAAAGCGATAATGGGGACGATGATAAAGTTGGTGCCAAAATAAAAAAAAGGATATTTTTATAGATTTTTTTTTATCGATTCTATTTTTTATGTAGAAAGACCACATTTTTATTTTTATAAATAATGACACAAAGGTAAATTAACAAAGAAAAATTGAATACGATCCACTACAATCTAAGCAGGACTCGAACCTGCGACCTCTGGGTTTCCGGCGCATTGCTCTCCCAACTGAGCTATTAGATCGCTACGTCAATCACACCAAATCTTTCATTCCATAATTCTTACGCTACTGGAGCGTCCTCTGCGTCATATGTGTGATTAAATATATTTAGAACAGCGCGAACAAAGAGATAGCGCTGTTCTAAATATTTGTATAGAATCTTTTTTATCGATTCTATTTTGTATGTGGAAATACCACATTTTTATTTTTATAAATAATGACGCAAAGGTTAATCAAGCAAAGGCAAAGGTAAGCGCCATCTCTCTCGCAGTCTTCACACTTGCTGTAAAGCAATGGGGACAAGGGATCGTGCGTGTAAAGCTAAAAAATCCTAGGGTATGGCTAATGTACATAAGCATTTCAAAGATTTGGTGTGATTGACGTACCGATCTAATAGCTCAGTTGGGAGAGCAATGCGCCGGAAACGCAGAGGTCGCAGGTTCGAGTCCTGCTTAGATTGTAGTGGATCGCATTAATTTTTTCTTTCTTAATTTACCTTTGTGTCATTATTTAAAAAAAAAGGATAACTTGCAACTTAGCTCGTTTTATGATTTTATTTAAATTTGTTTTTGTGTTTACCATGCAGTTTGCAGTGAATGGTATATTTCCATATTAAATGATAATTTCCTTCCTTATTATTTGTACAAGTGACATAATTTTGCGGCAAATTATTGAAAATATTAGATTCTTTGAATATGAATCGCCAATTACGAAGGAAAAATTATATGCAATCACTGCACTCCAAGCGTGTTTGCAATTTTTCCGCAGAAGTGTTCTACCAACAAAGCTATCAGATATTTACATACGTTGAACATTATCAACAATTATAGATTCGATAGAATATATATTTTATTTCTGTATCTTTCTGTTTAAACTAAAAACAACACAAAAAAGAAGAGTACAAAAGTAACAAGATAATAATAGAACCAAAATAATTCTTGGAAATCTGTTGAATTATTTACCAAATTATGCAGTAGCGTCCGATCCGAAATCTTGCCACTATAATTACTCCCTCCTTGTGTCGTGTTCCTCATTGCTGAGGGTCGCGACCTCCACGAATTATTTTGTGGACGATCGCCTTCCACTTGCTGCGGTCTTCGGCGTTGTGCAATGCCTCGTGGACTTTCGAGTTGTCACTACATACTTTAAAATTAGCTATGCAAAGTAACTAACTAAAACCGATGTCCCCCAGACACAGTATATATATGGGCTAAAGCAGTATGGAAACTACGAACAAACGGTCGAAACAGCGCACACACACAGACGCAAGCGTTTACGAGGCGTCTCGACGGACTTCACGGTGCTGTCAGTCGCGCGTGGCGCATCGAGACGACCGGTCATGGTTTGTGTTTATTGCGCGTGCGTGCGCTGTCCGCGATTTTTTAAAGATGCCACGAGTTTATAATATTTTATATATTAATAATTGCTTTGTATACGGCTGCTTGAATTCTGCTTCTTTAAAACCGGAGCTTCATTTTTTTAAACTTCCTGCTGATATTGAAAGGTAAGAATGCTTTATTATCACTACATAGTATAAAACAAAGTCGCTTCCTGTCTGTCTGTTCCTATATATGCTTAGATCTTTAATACTACGCAACGGATTTGATGCGTTTTTTTAAATAGATAGATTGATTCAATATAAAGGTTTATACGTATATAATACATGCATAATTTATCAGCATTGCACCTGAGCGGAGCCTAACGGGTTGCTAGTTAATAAATAAAATGCATTTCCTTTTAAATAAATCGTTTGGTTGTTTATGTGATATTTGGTGTAAATTTACAAGTATAAAATATATATTGTATTTAGGTTAGTTCGTGGGGTAGCGTCCAGGAAAACAACGGTTCAACCGTTACGGTTGGTGATGGTGGCAAAGACTATAATTCTTGTAAAAGTCACAGCACAGTTTTATGGGGAAATAAGAATAACACAAGATACAGGCATACTATGAGAAAAGCTAGACACGCAAGCGATTCGTACGAGTAGTGCGCGCGAACGTTGTATAATCGAATGTTCGGGAGTCGGGACCGACGGACGCGATGGCGATGCGTGCCGGCGCCGCCGCATGTGCCGCCCGCTCTCCTAACCCCTCGGCTGTCCGTGGATTACGTGCGTAAACACGTCGAATACTGCGTGAATAAGTATTAATATTGTAAAGGATGACATTTAAACAATTAACACTATAGAAATTGATAACATTATAATAAATAATATAAACATTGTGGTGTGTATCCACATAAAAAAAGTCAAGTGCAAGTGACACTCGCGCACTGAGGGTTCCGTACAAAAACCCCATTTTAACTGCCTGTTTTAAACTAGTAAATTCATTCGATTACTATCTCCTTTATTTATCTTTCATCTTAGGCTAGGTTTTTACAATAAATTTATATAAAAAGTAAAATACAATACAGTAATAACAAAATCTAAATACTTACATTATAAACTTAGGGTGCCGCCGGCAGCGGGTGACAACCCTAGCGCGTAGGTATTTATCTTCAAAAAAGGCCTTAGTTTCCATACTGCTTTAGCCCATATATATACTGTGCCCCAGATCATGGCCCTGCGGCAGGGTACCCATGATGCCGGCTACATTCCCCCGCTGAATAGCCAAGCTAATCCTTTGGCCGAGGAATGAGCCGGCTCTGTGGTCCGAAGAACATTCTAACAGTTTTTGTTTTATTGGAGCGGAGCGAGCGAAGTCAGCGAAGCTCCCATGGATCGACTCGAATGGACTTTGTGACAATGCGCAGATCTCAGCGAGTTCTCAAACGATTTTAGAAATTTTTGTTTTAAAATGCAAAAATTAAATTTCGCTAGGTCGCGACGAAGAGAAAATTTCGAAAAAAAAAAAAAAAACTGCTCCAATCTATGGTGCAAGCTTAGCCGGTGGCTGACTCTGCATCGACCTAGTTTTAGTGTAAGTCTGCGGGCGCCCGGACTCAAAGGTCCGAGTGTCTGTCTCTCTTTATTTAGGTTAAGTTGATTACTGCTATTTTTTACTTGTTTTTCGTTACATAAATATAAATATACCCCCTAAGGCTATGCCAATCACTATGTCCATTTGACTGTTATCAATTAAATTAGATCTATAAATAAAATCATTTTGAGGAATTCATATTCAGAAGGACATTTTTGCGAGAAGTGATACAATTAACTGTGACATAATTGGCAAATGTTAATAATATATTCTACTTTGTTGCTATTTCTAAGACAATATGAAAAATTATAGTTCATTAAATATTAGAGATGGCAAAATTATCTCGTAGCATTCTAAAAGCGGTACTAGCAACATGTTTTTGATAATTTTCGTATGCCTAAGAAACGTATAGAAGAATAACGTTATTTATTAGTAGTTATTTGCCAGCATTATCATAAACATTGTACGTATAACCAAATAAGGATAACACAAATGGAGGTTATAGGCACAGTTCGCAAAGTTAATATTATTAAAACATAATATTTTCTTCGCTTTCAGCGACTGTCACACATTTAAATTAAACAATTCAAACGGATTTTATCGCGTATATTCATTATTTGAGCCCTTGAAGTTTCAGAAACTTTCCAGTTACTGTTCCCAAATTATTAATTATATATAAAACATTTACTCTGTTTTATCATTATCATGTATGTAAGTATTTTAATTAATGTGTCATCCCGGTTCGTTCGTTCCAATATACCTTTTCGCGTTGATTATATGTTATTTCCTTCTTCCCCAGTAAACATGTGGGTTAAATACATAAATTCCTAAGAATATCCTGTATAATAATTGTATTGACATGGGTCCATATTGGCTCACATAAAATTCTTTATTCATAATTGTCATTAGTCATAATTTCCAGTCATAATTTCTACTTTTCTCTGAAGTAAATATTTTTTTACGATTGTTGTAATACAAAACTCTTGTAAAGTTAATTTCAGTTATGACTAAAGATTTTATGACAATCAATCGTTATGTGAAAAATGCGCACGCTATTATTTATTGACATACATAAAATATATTGGTTACCTACTTTAAATGCTCACCTAGCGTAAATATCACATAGTAGCACACAGGGTGCACAATCACCTTATAAAGCCTTTATACAGCTTAAATTAAGAGTTATAATGGCCGTATTTATACGCTAAGAAGCTGAATAAGAGCTTATAAGCTTTTATTCAGCTTGCTAGCTACCTGGGACCGATATTTCACACTCAGTCTTGTGAGACAGTAATATCTTGCGTATGAGACGCCTGTAGCGTCACGAAATGACGTATCAAGCTCTGCCTCTCTTTACCCTAGCTCTACATTACTCACGAAGTTGACTAAGGTTGGGCGAAGATGATAGTGTGGAGGGGCACTTCACTTCGGCCAACTTCGCTTCGGCCAACTTCGCGAGTAGTTTGCGACCATCTTCTATCTCTTACTCTTTGAATGTGTCCTGCCCACTTCCATTTTAGTGTCAGTACCTGTTTGACCGAAGAACGCAGATAGCAAAAGTGAGCAAAGAAATAAAAGAAAGTATACGGAGAGACAGAAGACAGCAAAGAATGGAAACAATAGAAAAGCATATAAAACAGACAGGTGGAATTAAGAAAGCATACAAGGAGCTTACCAACAAAAAGGACTGGATTTTGAAGATGGAAGATAGAAACGGAAGACTAAAAAATAACAGGCAAGAAATACTAGAAATAGCTACATCATACTATGCAAAATTGTACGAAAACGACGGTGCTGAGTGTGAATCAGATTTGGCAGGGCGCGCAAAAATACCAACCATCATGCAGGAAGAAACCGAATTGGCCATACAAACACAAAGGAAAGACAAAGCTCCCGGACCAGACGGCATAAGTAATGAAATCCTAAAGCAAACAAATTCCGTAATGTACCTATTCTAACAGAACTGTTTCATGAAGTGGTTGATACAGAAACAATTCCAACACAATGGACGCAATCTAATATAATACTGCTCTTCAAAAAAGGTAACCATTGGGATATTTCAAATTACCGTCCTATCAGCTTAATGTCCAACATATATAAAATCTTTGCAAAGATCTTATTACGGCGAATGGAAAGAAAATTAGAAGAACAACAGCCAATAGAGCAAGGAGGCTTTCGCAAAGACTACTCAGTACTGGACCATATTCATGTAGTAAGGCAGATCTTGGAAAAATATGCAGAATATAACCTCACATACTACATAGCATTTATTGACTACAGTAAAGCCTTTGATTCACTAATACACACGAAGATCTGGGAAGCGCTAGAACAACAAGGGATAGAACACAACTATATAAGGATATTAAGGAATATATATAGACACAGCTCAGCTTGTATTCAATTGGAAAAGAAAGGCGAGGTGTTCAAAATTCAAAAAGTAGTGAGACAAGGAGACCCCCTCTCTCCAAAACTTTTCCTAGCTGTCCTAGAAATGATCTTCAGAAACCTAGATTGGGGAAACCTAGGTCTAAACATTGATGGTTGAACCTTAACTCACTTACGCGTCGCTGACGATATCGTATTATTCGCAAAAACGTCAAAAGACCTGAATACGATGGTAAATGAACTACCGTCAGAGAGCGAGAAAGTGGGGCTAAAGCTCAACCCAGAAAAAACGAAAATAATGACAAATGGCATTAAAAATCCGATACTGATAGGTGAATCACACATCAATTATGTAGACGAATACATATATCTTGGGCAGCTGATGGCTCCAAATAATACAATAACCAAGGAAATTGAAAGAAGGATAGCAAGCGGATGGAAGAGATACTGGAGTCTGAAAGAAGTAATGAAGGACAAACATCTCCACACATCTACAAAGGGCAAACTGTTCAACACCAGCATTCTACCAGTCTTGGTATATGGAAGCGAAACATGGTCATTAACAAAAAATACAGTCTTACCATTTGCCAGCACATTATGGAAAGAAGCATGACAGGATTGAAAAGAACAGAAAGAACAAGAAACAGTATCATCAGGAAAAAGACTAAGGTTCAGGACATAACACTAAAAATAAGGAGGCAGAAATGGAAATGGGCTGGCCATATGATAAGGGGACGAGAAAAATGGAGCAAAATCGTCACACAATGGTACCCAAGAGAAGGGAAAAGGAGAAGGGGAAGGCCTCATAAAAGGTGGGATGACGACATCAGACAGGTAGCAGGAACAACGTGGGGCAGAGTGGCCATCGATAGGCTAGAATGGAGAAGATTGGAGGAGGCCTTTGCCAATTGGCAAACAGATATACAAAAGTGGAGAAAAACACAAATATATGAATAGTAATTAGTTAAAATGTAATTTACACTTTATGGTATCTGAATAAAGGGCTATTATTATTATTATTATTACCTGTTTGACTGCATCTTTTTCGTTTGTCCTTTTCCTTATATCCAAGCTTCTGATCCGGTTCTTTAATTTTATATTCAGAAAACTTCTTTCTATCCCTCTTTGGCACGTTTTTATTTTATTAAGATGGATTTTTTTGAGAGGCCAGGTTTGACATGCGTAGGTTAAGCAGGGTGTTAGACAGATATTCATTGCTTTAGTTTTTAATTTTGTAAGGATATTTCCCTTAAATATTTCCTTCATAGACCAAAACTTATTCCACGTGACCTTTATTCTTCGCTCTATTTCTTTTTCTGTACAGGATTTAAAAGATATGAGATGGCCAAGATATACATATTCTTCTACATAATCTATAGGTACTGATGCTATAGAGATTAGCTTTTTGTCTCTGTTCGTCATAATCTTCGTTTTTTCTCTATTTATTTGTAAACCGACACTATCGCTATGATGACTGAGAGACTCTAGCATGTGTGCCAATTGTTCGGAGCTTTCAGAGAGAAGAATAATATCATCAGCAAATCTGAGGTGTGATAAGTAAGTGCCGTTGATGTTGATGCCCATGTTCTTCCATTTTAGGTTTCTAAAGATGGATTCGAGTACGGCAATGAATAATTTTGGTGACAGGGGGTCGCCTTGTTTTACCCCTCGCTCTACTTCGAATGGTGGTCCTTTTGTCTCCATTCGTACTCTAGTCCTACTGTTGGCATATATAGTTTTAATTAGATCTATGTACTCGTATTCAATACCTTGTTCTGTGAGTGCTTTCCAGAATAGAGCTATGTGATATGGAATCGAATGCTTTGGAGTAGTCTATGAAGGCGATGTATATAGGCAGATCATATTCAGCATATTTTTCCATTATTATTTTCAATGTATGTATATGGTCGATCGTAGAATACTTTTTCATAAAGCCTGCCTGTTCGATTGGCTGGTTTTCATCAATAGGCTTAGTTATGCGTCTTAGTAATGTTAAGGCAAATACTTTGTATAAACAAGATATCAAACTAATGGGTCTATAATTTGTGATCAATTTTGGATCTCCTTTGTTGTATAATAGCACTATCTCTGAGAGAGTCCAGGATTCAGGCATTTCTTTTTTGTACAGAATGAGGTTAAACAGCTTAGTTAGGGGTCTTACTAGCTGATCTTTTCCCGCTTTAATCATTTCATTTGTTACTCTATCCGGTCCTGGGCTTTTCCCGGTTTTTAGGCTTCTTATGGATAGCTCAACCTCACTCTCTATGAATGGCGGAACAGAATCTGCGTTATAAGCTGCAGGCGTAAAATTTTCGCTTGTATTAGGATGTATGGTGTATAAGTCCTTGTAGAAATTAGTGGCTATCTTCATTAATTGCTCATCCTTCATAATAGACCTTAGTTACGAGCAAGATTTCAAGCTCTATAAAAAGGTCGTAAACGCCAAAGTAACTGTAGTTACTTATTACCTTCTGGAAGTCAACTTACGTCCTTCTAAGAAAATTATGAAATTTTGTGATAACTCAAAAACGGCTTAACCGATTTTGTTTAATTTAGTTTTCATTGAAAGTACTTATAAGGCCTCATGTTCATGAAATTTTTTCATAATTTTTTGACCTGTGGTTGAAAAGTTAGAGGGGGGGGACACTATTTTTTTTATTTTCGAAGCGAATATTTACGAAACTGCTGACTTTATAAAAAAAAAATGTTTGGAGACCCCTATTATTTTTAAAATACCTATTCAACGACACCCCACACACTAGTGTTGGAACGAAAAAAAAATCACCCCCACTTTAGGTGTTAGAGAGGTACCCCAAAAAAATCGTTTTATAGTTTTTATTTTATCGTTTTGTCGGCGTGATACATACACATACTCATACCAAATTTCAGCTTTCTAGTACTAATGATCACGGAGCTAAGCCGCGGACGGACAGACGGACAGACGGACATGGCGAAACTATAAGGGTTCCTAGTTGACTACGGAACCCTAAAAATGGGTAGTTTGCACAAATGTAACTTTGACAGAGAAAAATTGAGTTTTTCTCAGTCAACCTTTGACAACGGTATCTGTAAAGGTACTGAAACGTCAGGGAGGCTCAAATAATTAATATACGCGATATAATCCGTTTAAATTGTTTTATTTGTGACAGTCGCGGAAACCGAAGATTCTAAAGCTGTTTTATTTTTATACGGTCGTCTTGTTATTAGTATTGGGTACCTGCAGTGAACAAATAGTAGTTACAAATATAGTTATATATGCAGCGATGCGCGTAGGCTGGTGACCGCCTAGCGAGAGCGGATCTGCATGGAGGGAGCGGAACCTTGTAGGTGCGCTTTCGCAGCATTTCCTTGTGCCCATCGGAATTGAGTACGGTGCTATGACGAGTCACGGCCTTAATGACGAAAAGCTGCCTCACACGCAGTAGATTTGTCTCGCTGTACAGCAGGTCAGTAGGGTACCGAAACGGCTTTTTTAGCATCACCTTTAATACTGCTCTCTGAGCACGTTCAAGAGGCAGCAGGTGAGTCTTTGCCGCGCATCCCCAGACAGCCGCCCCGTAGTCTAGGATAGACTGAGCTAGTGCCTGATAGACCAGGCGCAGTGTATTAAGATCGGCACAGTTCCGAAGTCTCTTCATCACAAATATAAGCTTCCTTACTCTTGAGGCAAGAGTCGTGATATGCTGTGCAAAGGAGAGATGCTGGTCGAATAATATTCCCAGGTACTTAACAAAGTTTTGCCTCCGAATCACCTGACAAGAGCAAGCAGTGACTGAGCCAGTCTGCCCCAAACGACCCCTATATGCGCAGGTGTGAAATTTTATGTTTTTTTCTACAAACTAAAGGTGATGTTGCTGACGTTTTGGAAAAGGCTACAAAGCTGGTTTTGTCAACGTTAAGTGTAAGCAGATTATTATTTAGCCAAGAGCCCACCCTTGTTAGCGCATCCTCAGCTCCAGAAAAGGTGTCATCCCACGTCTTGCCATTCACAAGTATCACGGTATCGTCTGCATAGCAGATGAGACTTGCATTCGGTATGGTAATGTCAAAAATATCATTTCTCATGATCTAAGCTTTATAACGACTTATGTTACGTTTTATGATAACATAACGTATATCTTTTTATGTTACTTCTATGTCACATTGGTGAATTCTCGCGGCCTTACCCATCAGCGGATGTGGAGTGTTTGTGTGTAGCCTCAAAAATGGTGGAGCGTTCAGTGTTTGGCTAGAAATGCAACAGTTAACGAAAATAAGCGGATGTTACATTTCATGCGTAGGTACAAGTTTTCTTGTATTTTATTTCTCAAATCTCAGAAGAATCAGGTTACAAAGTTCAATCATTAGTTATTATCATGAAAAAACTTATTAAAATAGGAAAAATCTGTAAAAAAAAATCAATTATCGGGTTCGATAATCATTTAGTTTGTACTGGCGATTCAGTTTTTCGAATATAGCGGATACTTCAAAATAGCGGAGATGAGGGTTGAAAACGAAATAAAAGTTTTATTTGGGTCATCGCAAAGGATCTCGACTTCTATATTCAGCTCACAAAGCCACATGTACCACGTAAGTGTAACTGAAAGGGAAGTCACTTTTTTTGCGATTTCTATTAAGTATAAACGGTGTAAATTTAAGTGCCTTGCAATTTTATCTGGGGTAAAAATACTTAAATTTGCACCATACTTAAATAATAAAAAAATGGTAATTTTCATTACATTTACGTGGAATTCTCCGTATTTTATTAGTGTGAAAAAGGCGACGCAAAATTTCGTTGGGCGTGGGCGGCGTGGTAACATGGCCGATACTACAATTATTATTTTAACAGATATTTTTGAACAAAGGTCGAAAGTGGAGTTACAACAAGTTAAAACATGCCCGCTTACAATACTTTCGTAAAGTGATGGTGAAATCATATTCAAACATTACACGATTTCCATACTAAATTTGAGCACCAATTCGACCCCCTTTGAGAATGAATTTTGAAATATCCCTTCTATTTAGTATGACGAAGCAGGCAAGGAATACCTTGCCTGCATACTTGATTTATTCTAGAAATTTGAAGTTCCCGAGGTTCAGTAGTTTTGACTCTACGTTGATGAGTTAACCAGTCAAGACTTTTCTGTTTATATGTATAGATAAATATTAATAACTAGCTTGGTACAGTTGAGACAGGCAGAAGAGATATTCAGTAGGAGCGGAGCGACAACCTACGAGAATTTCACCCTAATGCTATAGATTCAACCTCTTCTCGGAAAAGAGAATAGTGTTGTTGTTCAAAATAGTGAAATGTAAGCGTAGTGAGTAAATAATTTAATTTTAATTATACATAGTGCCTATAAGAAATATAATACAGAAACAGGAAAAAATAATGCGTTGCAAATATATAATACACAGGCTTTTAGCTGTCGTGCTTAAAACTACTGTTAGGTCGATCTAAACGCCGAAGTTAAGTAGCATTCCCAAATAGGATGATACTTTAACAACAAAATCATCCGCGTCGATGATAACGCACACTAATGCATAAAACCATAATTGTGTGGCAATATTCTTTGTGATGCTTGAATATTAGGTATGTTTGTAATCCCATTATTGTATATAAAAAAAATATGTACCTATACATAACAAAGACATTACCCGTGGTCACGGGGCCGGGGTAACCCGTGGCTAATTCTGTGTAGGTAATATGTCAATGTGTATTTGTAAATTGTTTTTGTGTTTTTGTGTTTTTGTTTTTGTGTTTTAATTTTAATTTATATAATTGTAATTATTATTATTATTTATTATGGAATCTCGAATTCAGGAATAAAATTATTTCATTTCATTGTCATTAAACAATTGATATGTACAATGGCGAACTTATCCCTGTAAGGGATTTCTTCCACCTAACTAATAGGTTCCTAGTTGCTTGAAATTTTGCGAACGCAACCGATCGCATTTTTTTTATTATATACATTTAATTTGTTAAAAATGATTCATGTAATTTTCTAAGTACATTAAGGTAATGGGCACTAATTATTAAGTATGAGAAAAGCATCCTGTACGAATTTAATAAACAAGTAACAAGTAATTATACTTAATAACCACGTAATTCAGCAGTTATTTCTTTTTGAACACATTATTGATAAGGTTCTATTTATTAAATAATTAATTTGATAGGTCACGAAAATTACTAAATATACATACAATATAGTTAAATGCCTTCGCATTGAGAAAAACAGGAAAATGTTACACGGTAGGTAATTAAAATATATACGTCTTTCAAGAATTTAGCTATTCTTATTCCGTTACCTGACTTTATTTTATTTCTGGTAAAAATAACCATTGTTTTTTTCCCGTTTCCGCTGAAATTACAATCCGTACGTTGAAATCTAGAAAAGAGCGTCCATGACGATCTTGTTTTAATTTTGTCTGCCACTTTGAAATTTATATAATGTATACTATTTTTCTAATCAGCACCGCAAAAATCAAAGTTATTTTTCATAACCGAAAACGCACGATACAAAAAATAAGTGTAAAATGGCGGATTTAATGCCTTAAGGTATTCTATACTAGTCAACCACTGGGTTAAAAAGAAATATGTAGTTGACAATCATAGTTAATGTCATAATGTCAATGAAAACTAGACTGTGATTATTAGCTTACGGACAGATGGTGGCGTTATGGGCAGGAGGGCAATGGAGTCGCCTAGGTATATTTTATGATTTAATGAATAACAATGAAATAATTGATTTCCCTAAAACATTACACTTCTTATTCAAGTAGTGCCAATGAAGTTCTTAAAATGAAAATATTGATTTATTTTTCATAATATATTATTTCTCGATTTAAATAGGTCAAAGGCAGGCCAAAAAAGAGTTGGAAATTTCAGTCCAGGGTCTAATGGAGAGAACGAGGGGAGTCCGTTACCCAAAAGTGGGACACATAAAAAATAACCAATAAAATTCTACTGTACATTAATACTACATGTTTATCATCAGGAAATTCACGTAACTAAGTATTACAGTCAAACTTTAAGTATATGCTCGTATAAATACTAAGAGAAGGAATAGCTGCCAATGAGTATAGTGTCCACTACGACGTTTAATTACAAATGTGGGCTGGAATAAAGTATTCAACATCTTCCTCGTCGTTTTCATTTAAATCGGTATCCATATTGTAGAATGAATCGTCACCTGTAATATGAAATAATGTAACCGCCAAAATGACGAAATTGAGTTAAGTATAAAGTTCGTCTGTAAGTTTGACGATCTAAGCATTGCTGTTATTAAAATAACGATATCTTGAAAAAAATGTTGGTTACATTTAATCAAAAATTGACAATTTTTTTAGTTTTCTGTACTTATTTATTTTGGTGTATAGCACATTGTTTGTAAATTACTTAATATCAGATTAACGTAACCACAAGTATTGGCCAAAGTTGAACAAAAGTCATTAATGTAAGACTCATCGGTAAATAAATGATTCTTACATTAAATCGGTTATAAAATGGTTCTTACATTAAATGGGTTAAACTTTTACTTTTTGAATCAGATCATGTAAATAATAAGGTACAAAAATGATTAACATGCCCAGATTAGATAGGTAAAACAAAATTAAACGAGATTATAAGAAAGCAACCATTTAAAGACAATTATAGTCTTGTCTTGTCACAAATTGTGCTTACTGCAAGCTGGGTGAATATATAATTTAGTCAGTACCTAACATTAAAGTTTCCGTAGTTTTTAAAGCAATTAATGCCTCTTACAATATTATTTGTCTTCCCAAGCCTCGAGTGATGACGGTAACATTAAAATTATGTACTTAATTTAGACAGACCTGGTGCTTACGTTATTTTGGTTACCAGGAAATTTGCGACCATCTCTTTCCTTTGCAGTGTTAATGAGTAGATAATGGTGAGACGACCATACATTTGCCTGTAGGAAGCAATTACAAACACTACCGCGTGCGTCTATTTGGTGTTGTGATGGATATGATAGCCACTTTAGTTTGTACCGACCAGCGATCGGATGCCGGTATTCGACTCCATACAAATACCGGTATTAAATTTCGGTATTTCGCTTATTATTACACATTTCTTTATTTTACTGAGCTAATTTCAAAGTTCTGTACCAATACTTTAATTTTTTTTAAGCATTTGAAATAAAATCTGTAATATTTTTTTTGTAATTTATATGAATGCCGAATAACGATCCCTGGTTTCAACAATTCGTGATAAGGACAGTATTGTGCCATTGCGTTGGTATACATCAATAAGTACAGTTAAAAATTACGAGTTAAGTACATTACTCGCTGTATATCAGGCGATCCGTTTGCTCGTTTGCCCTCTACGACATAAAAAATAAATAAATAATAATATCACAAAAAAAAACTTAAAAATAAAGGGAAATTTGAAAAAGATAAGTACTAAGTAAGTACTATAGAAATTGTTATCGCCTCAAAAGGGAGTCGTATTTCTAAGGCGGAATGAAGTTCGTCGGGATTTCCAGTATCAAAAAAAAAATGATTTTTTAAACTTTTTAATGTTAAGTTATTTATTAATTAGCTATTATGCCTATTTACACCATGTTTAATTCTCGAATTAGGTACTTTTAATTGAAACAATCTGGCTTAATGCATTTCGTTTTTAGGGAATCTCTTAAATGTCTGATTAAATGGACTGTGAAAACTTTTTCTGTGAAAATCAGTCACTGCCACTAACATGTAGCAACATGTAGGCATAATAAAATGTATATACTTGTATATTATTTTTAGAAAACAAGAGACAGGAATGAATGATGGTAGTAATAGTGAGATGGTGGAGGTTAATGACATTGAGATACTGCCAATCATTTTTTTCAGTAGCCTACGTATCCAACGTAATGTCATTGTATTGATGCGATGATTCAATAAAATACGTTAACTATTTGCTTGTCCCTTGACCATTATTTTTTTCAGCCAAAGAAAGGCGTTGAGCTGGGTCATACTTTCGACTAATAACGGGACACCAATGATGCTTCAAATAAGTAGTTCGTGAGAAAACAGCAGCTTACAAGATTTAAGAAAATCTCTAAATCCGTTTCAGCTCTATAAGAAAGATGTCCAAGCCAGCGAACGAATAAAATATAGAACACGAGCTTCATACAAAGTTACCATCAAAAACCGGCCCAATAGTCGAAATGCGCATGCGCACCGGTCCACCAATCACAGCCAGTCAAATGTTCTCAGTTACGCTTAACAAATAAATGTGATTCGTCAATTTCTGAATGGCCAGCTGTGATTCGACTAAACGCATGACATTTGTCTATGGTAACATGGCGGTGACAGTGAAAACTCATAATTGGTGAATCGTTAATGCAATAAAGAGTCATTTTTGTTTACTTCATTATAAATCTTGAATGTTAAGGTTATTGCTTACATACGAATTTAAAAAAAATACATCTTATAAGGAATCCTTGTTTTTTCCTTGTTGTTACTAATACTTTGAATGATTGTTATTAATGGGTGCTGTATATATTATTATTTCTCCTTCTTGGTAATAATTTATATTTTACCTGTAGGTAAAGTCGATACAATTAACCTTTCTAGTGGAAAAATATCAAACATAATTAGGTACTTATAAGTTTTCCTGCCGGACTAACGGAAAACGCATAGCCTTTTCTGAACGGTCTTTGCAAACATTCTTAATCGTGAACGACAAACGTACACACTTTAAAGAAAATGGTGCGCCATGACGTGTTTCATAATTTCAAATTTTGTCGACGCCGCGTGGTTCTAAATTTGTCCGCGCTCCGACCGCGCACGCCACCGCCGCGCGCCGGCCGCTCGCTCGCTGAGCGCTCGTCGCCGATCGATGTCACCGCTAGTCATCTCCCTCGCACGCGTTGGCTTGCAATCGGGCTTCATACCGCCCACTCTAACACATGGAAATATCCTATGTATCAGGGCTAGAAGTTAGATACGGATCGGCTACTTGCAAATTTCGTGCGCGCGCGCGTAACCAGGGGTGATTTAACTTCACGTTGTTTAGAAATGTTTAGTTAGTATAGTGTTTGTTTGAGCGAAAATTAGGTGATAATACTATTAGAAACAGTGCTTGTGTTTTGATTTTGTTTGTTGTTGTGATTACTGTGGCTTTAAACGATGGAAGGAGTTTTTCTGTGCGATTGTGATGAGTTAATGCAGGTCTTATAATAGGCGAAGGAAAGGTAGGCACTAACTTTCGCTCACAAAAAGCTCATATTTTCCCCAAAACCCACGCCCGACCTGTGTATTATTGAAATTTTACATTGAACACTAATGCGGCAATAAAATGGATTTACCCACTAAAAAATTACCAAAACTATCCCTGGGCTTGCCCTCTCCTGTAAGCCTAGGCACGCCACTGATTGCATTACTTTTTTCAAATATCGTATATAAATTAGTCATATGGCATAACACCATCCCTATACAAAATCTGTTCCGTAAAATAAATTAAATTAATATGTGTAAGGCTATACTTACGTCACCTTACGTATGAAAACTGATACCATATTTTTTTTGTGTTTTCCTGAGTGATTAATACACCATTTCACTCAACAGTACGGCATATTTTCTTACTTTGAGACTTCACTTTTTTCACGTAATGCAACTGTTCGGCGTCGTCGCCATTTGCAAACTAGACAGCCGTTTGACACAAAATTTATGCCCCGCCTTAACTGACACAAAATCCGTGGGGCCATTTTCCGACGCTAGTTAGGCTTCTATGTTTTATTCGTTCGCTGGTCCAAGCCCAATAGCGAAGGTATTCGAAGCATTTCAGTCGTAATTTTACCCCTTGACGTTCAAGTTCATAATAATTATGTGAGAGTGAGTTACTAATTATGTGACGAAACATTTAGTCACCATTTTGCCAGGAAATGGTCAAATCATTCGGCTAGTTTCAGACAGGGCCTTACACTGAAAATATGTCTTAGGCTTTGTAAAGCCAAAATTGATTATTTATACAACGTAAAGCTGAAGTTTAAACTTAAGTCACTAAAATCAAAAGAAGGGAGTTGATGAATGAAATAGAAAGAAGGTAATATATACGAAGAAAACTATATACAGAGAAATCTAAAGGTGCCTTTACCAATTTTGGTTTATATAAACAAAAAAGAAATTGTTTCCCGCTTATAAACCGGTTTTTATCACGACTTACTATCCTGCCACTAATTAACTGAAAAACAAGAAATAACTCTATGTTAAACCTTATTAGAATTGGATAAGTTGAAAAATTTAAAATTTCCGCTAATGTAAGTCCACGTTTTGAAAATGTGTGTCCCTTACGTTACATTTTTTTACCTTTTTGTGACTTACTTTAAAAAGTTCTTAATTTTTTGTAATCAATGATGTGTTGTGCTAACTATAAATAGCAGCCTTTTTGAGACCATTATCAACTGAAAAATCTTACAAAATTAAGCTATAACTACTATACATCATTTTAATCGGACTAGGAAATAAAATGTTACTGCACTTTTTTAATTTTCAATTTCGTTTTTGGCTTCTCCTGAAAAATCGTCATTTGGCGGTTACCTTAATTCATATAACAAGTGATGGAATGGACTATGGCCATTTGCTCCATGTTCTTCGGGGTAAATCTGTTGCGTAATTTATTAAAAACCCATTTGTGTGCCGAAAATGATCGTTCAACATCTATAATTTATATGGTTTTTTGCCAGTAATGAAGGTTGTATCTGGTTAGGAAGTATTTATATCGATTAAGTGTGAGAATTGTAAAAGAAATGGAATAGCATATTTATGTAACGTAACATCTCCGTCACAGTATTTGATTCTATAAGTAATTTCATACACATTTTGAATTTATTCATTCAATCATAAAAAGTTTGTAGATAATGACGACTCCATTTTCCTCTCTGTTCAGATTGCCACCGTATCGTGTGTCCGTACGAGTGATTATAAATAATAAGAACCCTTGGTCATAGTGGTTCATTTACAAATTCTAGTAGTCTACTCGTATATCGCCTAAAGAACAAACAATGTAATGAAAATACGTTTTATTTACCTTTTTTAGGCCTACACTGAGTAAACCGACCATTAATATCTCGTTCGCTGGATCATAATACACTTCAGAAATAGGTTGCTTTTCAACCAACGTAAAATAAAGTTAAATGTTACAATAACAAAGTTAAATATTAAGTACAAGTCGTTGGAAATACCTATTAACCCGCTACCGTGACTTATTTATTTAATTTATTTAATCTTTATTGCACAAAAGAAAACTTATCGTACAAAAGGCGGACCTAATGCCATGCCATTCTCTACCAGTCAACCTTAGGGCAAAGCAGAAAAAATTGTAGGCGGTGCAACTAACTTACACATAGTAACAAAACATAATTACAGACTTCATCATTATATAGATATAATATAACGGTAGCGGGCTATCTTATTCCAGCGAGGCAGATTAGAACGGGCTCAATGTGTGCACACCAGACGGCTCCGCCTTCCGAATTTGTTTCAACGAAATTTGTTACTCCATAAGATAATCAGATAAGATAAGATAGAGTAAAGTCTGCTAGCATATACCGAATGTTTTGAAACTGCTTGCTTTGCTTTAATAAACATATTGACACGGTGTCGATCATGAAGTCAGAATCTTCACGGTAGACCCCATGAAGCAACTAGTTGAAAGATTAAATGGCTCTCGCATCAGTTCAGTGTTCCAATAGGTAGGACGTCGCTGTTGGCCCGGAAAGCCGTTGGAAACGCCGGTTCAAAGTTCTAACCCCGTTTCAATCATATTATAATTTTTAAATTGTTCGTTTCAATGTTATAATTCACAATAGGTACCTATTTATTTATTTACGAGGTAAGAAATCTTAAAATAGAACTAGATGATTCGACGCCATGTGATGAATTGCGTCAAATATTATTACATTGTTAATTTTATTTCATTCCAATTATTTCGTAACATTTCATGAAATTATTGGAAAATGGATGGAATACATAGCATCCTTTAATTTTAGAAACATTTCAACAATTTTTTTTACATACATTTTCATTATCATTATTGTTCCGTTGAAGTGGGTTATTATTTGAAAAATATCTTCAATGCATACTTAGACATTGCATTTTATAATAGTACAGAATAGATACCTATTAATAACTTTCCTGACTGTAGTAGGTAATCGTTAATTCCCGGCCGCAAACGATGTTTTCCTGTCCTACAGATATAATTCTTGGAAAGTAAGCTATTACCATGGATAAGAACTGAGACTAAAGTCGAGGTCCCTATTTGTTTATACTACGACCGTGATAAACACTCATGCGGCCCCTCTGATGTTAAGCAGTATTATGTTATGTAGCTAATGGCATAATTTATGTTCTTTAGCGATTGTACTGTATTATTGTATCGTTTCTTTATTGCAATTAATTGGTTTCACCATGCAACAATTTATAAAATTCACATCAAATGATTTACAGCCACATCCAATAAAATTATAAAGAACAATCCATTAACAGTAAAATTACAAATTACAACATTAAATTCATACAATAAAATTACAAATTCAAGATATGAAATCCGTAAACAGCATATATACCTATAATTAAATAACAGAGTACATCATTAAATCCTTAAACAATAGGTTTATTTATTTATTTATTTATTTAAACTTTATTGCACAAAAGAAAAACTTAACGTACAAAAGGCGAACTTAATGCCATGTTTAAATGCAAGATAAAATATCTATGTCAGAACAAGTGTAAAATCAACTTATAATAATCATTATTTTATTTTACTTTGTATTATAGGACAGTTAAAATATAAATTATAAAATGCGAGGACTAAAATAATAGTACTTGAGTGACTAGTAAGATTACTTAAAACAAATTTAAATGTTATGCATAATTTATTGTTTAGTATTTTCAAACTTTTTTCCAAAATACTCGTCTAAATTGTAAAACGGTCTTTCATTCAAGTATGTTTTTAGCTTCCGTATGAATTCCGTAAGATTATCTGACTTCTTTATTGACTCATCTAGGTGGTTGTAGGTTTTAATAGCTATGTATTTTAGGCTATTTCTAAATAGCGCGGAATGTGACTTTGGAAGTTCTATGTCAGGTTCCTTCGAGAAGGGTACCTTTTTGTTTGCTTGTTGGATTTGTAATGTTGTAGATTTTTATAAACCATAAATACAAACATGATATATGTACAGCGAGACTACAGTATACATGCGATTTTTTATGAATAGATGCCTATGAGTGTCAGAAAAGTATCCCTCTATCAACCTTATACATTTCTTTTGTAAAAGTAAAACTTTATTCACGTCATTCCTGCTTCCCCAGACCTCTATCCCATAGCAAATTATACTTTCAGCGTATGCATAGTACACTGTCCTGAGTGTAGAGTTATTGCTTGCCCTTGATACTGTCTTTAAGGAGTAACATGCACTTGCCAATTTCTTGGAAATATTGTCTATATGATTATGCCACTTCAAATTAAATTCTAGATCGACACCCAAGAACCGAATAGAATTTAAATTATAGTGTACCTAGTGATTATAGTGTACCTAGTTCACAATTTTAGAGGTTATCGCCAATGGCGAAACCGCGGCGTTGAAAGCGGCAACCAGAAGTTGTCTCGTCTCCAACTCTTGCCCCCACGAGACTAGATTCCCTATTTGTAGTGTTTGTCAATATCTATTAATGACGGCTTTTGCAATGCTTCTCCATCTCTCTCTGTTTGTGACACTCCGTGTTAATAGGGAACATTTCGTCGTGGACTTTATGAGATCAGCGGGCCTATGTTGGTTGCGTTTAACACGCGATAAATAAATGATAAAGCATCTGTTATTCACCCTCGCAGTTTATCAAGAAGTGACAGATGCTGTATAGGCAACCATCACAGGCCCGCTATAGTATAAAATTAGCTGCAATGACCTGTGTTGGTAAAATTATAAATCGAAAACCCCCTTTTATTTTTAGAGTTATGATAGTAGTATCTATATAAATAAAATTGAGATATGTTTCTCACTTGCATGCTACGCCAATTTATAATGAATGTAATTTACCCATGGAACGCGGCTTATCTCTTTAGTGTATAAGGTTATCATATTTTGAATGAGCAGTGGGCCTATGATAGTATGTATGTATGTAATCACTTTATTGTACACAAAAACAATTCACAAAACTTCAAAAAAAAATAAAAATAAAACATGTACAAAGGCGAACTTATCCCTATAAGGGATCTCTTCCAGTTAACCTTTGAGCAAATGAGAAAATAATGGGATATCCAAGAAGATAGACAAACGAACAAGTTAGTATGCACAGATAAACTAAGGACTAATGTCTTAATATAATAAAATATGTGTTATTCCAAAATATAATACATATAGATATAATTACATATATATCATAAAATAAATAAATATCATATATATGAAGTAATCACTCTAATCAATTAACCTCGACGAGATCAGGTATCTAAAAGCCATAACTTTTTTAAGTTCTCCTTAAGCGATGCCACGGATTGTGACTGCCTCACGGATACCGGCAACGCGTTCCATAATTTTACTGAGTGGAATGTGAAAGATTTCCGATAAGTGCGCGATTTACAGGGCGGAAAGGCAAGAGCGAGATTGACACTCGAACGCAGGCGGTGTGCACTGCCAGACGCCATATAGTTAAATCTTTCGGAAAGGTAGAGAGGTGAAGCAGGGTTGAATAATACATTGTAGAGCAATGACAGGACATGCACATCTCTACGACGGCGAATCGGAAGCCAGCCGAGCTGTGCACGGTAATGAGAGACATGATCAAACTTCCTTAGACCAAAAATAAATCTTATGCACACATTTTGAAGACGCTCAAGCTTGTCAAGCAGCTCCTCCTTAAGGTCCAGGAAAGCAATGTCACCATAGTCAAGAAGAGGAAGCAAAAGCGAACGTGCGAGAGAAATTTTTGTGTGAAATGGTAGGAAGTTCTGCAGACGCCTCAGAGAATGAAGTGACGCAAATAATCTCCTGCTAATCTCGGATATGTGCGCTGACCACGACAGTGTCTGATCCATAATGATGCCCAGATTTTTAACAGTTGAGGCGAGGGGTATCGTTATATCATCAAAAAGTATATCTGGTAGCAACTGGTCTGATATTTTGGTAACAAAGTGGGGACTTCCAATGACAATCGCCTGCGATTTCTTTGCATTAATTTTTAACCCGTAATTAGATGCCCACACACGAATGGATTCTAAATCTCCATTGATTGCATCAACCAACGAAGGAAATTCTTCTATGCTAGCTGAAGCATAAATTTGTAGGTCATCCGCGTAAAGATGATAATTGGACTTCAGTGACCTTGTAATGCCATCAATAAAAATTGAAAAAAGAAGTGGCGAGAGCACACCTCCCTGCGGGACACCAGCGGAAAGGTCACACCACTCAGAGACCTGGTCGTCAACTCTAACACGCTGGCGCCTTCCGAAAAGGTACTCCCTGAACCACACTAAGGCGGCATGAGATAAATTAAGCGTCTGAAGGATTCCTAAAAGAATATCATAATCTACAGTATTGAAGGCACTGCTGAAGTCCAATAAAACAAGAATAGTGAGTTTTTTGTTTTCGATATTAAAGCGAATGTCATCGGTAACTTTAACCAAAGCTGTGGAGGTGCTATGCCCAGGACGGAAACCAGATTGGAAAGGATTTAACAAATTGTTCCTGTTGAGGTGTGATAGGAGGCGACGATTGACGAAATGCTCTATAATTTTGGACAATACGGGGAGAATAGATATTGGACGGTATTGGGACAAGTTGGATGGATTAGAGGTTTTGGGAAGTGGGATAACCTGAGCATATTTCCAAATAGAGGGAAAGGAGCCAGAGGTAAAGGAATAATTGATGATGTCCGAGAGGATGGGAGCGATATGGTCCGCCACGCGCATGAGCATATCCAAGCTAAGCCTATCTTCACCGATAGCCTTCGTCTTAATAGTTTTGAGAATTGCAAGAACTACTTGCGGCGAAATGCTACCCAGCTCAAAGGTAGGTGAGTCGGGGTGTTGGGTATTAGCAAGAGAAGAAAGAGTAAGTTGTTTAACACAAGTATCTAGAGTAACCGGAGACGTACTGAAATGTTGATTAGCGGCGTCTAGATCAAGAACACCGGCAGAACTTTGTGAAGCTTTGCCCACCCCAAGTTACTTTAAGAATTTCCAGAGCTTAGCCGGAGGGCAATCATCGATAGAGTTGTGAATATATTCCCTCCTTGCGTTACGGCAAGCACTGTTGCATCGATTACGCAGCGCGATATAAGCCAGACGATTGTCCTCCGAAAAATGGGATCTTAGTTTAATGCGAGCTTTGTTCCGTTTTGCCATTAACGACTTTATGGCAGATGTAAGCCAAGGCGCAGGAAGATGCTTAACGCGCATTGGCTTTAACGGAGCATGCTTATCATAAATCGCAAGCAATATGGCATTGAAAGCCTCCAACTTATGATCAATATTGTTAAAAAGTTCGATGCTACGCCAGTCCGCATTGTAAAGGTCTTCATGAAAAGCCTGCAGATCAATGTCACGAAGGTTACGGCGTAATATAATTTTATGTCTCTGCTTAGGAGGACGAATTTTGAATGAAGCAAAGATCAAATCATGACAGGAAAAAGCAGCAGCATTAAAATTACCATGAGAGGAGACTAAGTCGGAAGAAGAAGTCATGATTAGATCTAAAAGAGAAGGTGGGCCATTGTGTGGGAAGTGAGTGGGACCAAGAGGCAGAATATTCAGATTAAGGGAAGTCGCAAGTGACTGAAGTTTTCGTGAACGGTGATCTTCTTTTAGAAGGCAGGTGTTGAAATCACCCATGATTATCCGGTGATCAAACTGCGGGCTAAGGTCAACCAATGTTCTCTCCAGAGTATCAAAATAATTGACCTGAGAGGATGGGCTATAAAAAACACCAAGGAGAACTTTAGAGTGATGTAAGGACACATCCAAAAAGAGATATTCGGGAGAGTTCAACGAGAGATTAGGTGACTCTGCGACCACTTGGCAAGCAAGATCACCTTTTAAGTAAATTGCAACACCACCTCCCCGGAGGACACCAGATCCGCTATCATTAGTGCCTGCCCTGTCATTGCGTATGAGACGGTACCCCGGCAGGGGATAGAGTGTGGATGGTAATGACGGCTTAAGCCACGATTCGGAAATGAGGATTGCATCGATGTTGCACGAACTAAAGGTTGCCAATAAATCCGAATAGTGCGCCGGCACACTCTGAGCGTTAATGTGGACTACATTAAATTGTTTATTACATGAGGCAAAAGTACAATGCAACCGGTCATACAAATCTGGCATATCCGAAACATCACTCAAAGAGTTATAATGGCTTGAAGACGACAAAGAGAAAAACTCGCTCTCCAAACTTGCGTTAAAAACGTCAGACATGATTAATAAGAGTGAACACTATAATAAATATTAATAAACAATAATATCTAATATTATAATTATATAAATGCAGGATATATATTTATATATGTATATATATATGAAACAATGGCTATAACTTACAGTTGTAGGTACCCTTAGGTACCCCATGAGTATATCCTCATTAGCTCGCCAGCAGTTAACACCAGTAAAAGAATAAATAGAACAAGATTAAACAAAAGACACATGAAAAACGAAGTTAATTTACACACAAAAAACAAGGTAAAACAAAAGAAAAACATCAACAGATTTTGCACAGAAAAATACATCTTCGTCATAGCAGCAACAAAACGCAACGTCATGAAGTGACACTAATGACAGAAACATTTAATAGAAAATAAATTACGTACCTACGCTTACGTTTAAATTATATTTCACGAATTATTGCTGAGTAACAAGGCGACGGTATTCCCAGAAAAAATAAAAAAAAACAGCGGTAAAATATACCTAGCAACCAAAAGCACAGAAACGACACAAAACTATCGAGAACCAGAGGGGACGGGGCTCTTCTTACTGTTACGGGCCCGCAGCGCTGGCCCGGACGGGCCGACCTGCGCTGGCGCTCCCTTGGAGCCTGCGACTATAGGCTTGCTTGCACCAGGAACCTCAGCGGAGCATGCAGGAGGGATAGTAGCGGGCTTAACAGCGGCGCTTGCCGAGACGGGAGCGACAGCAGCAGCCGTTGGTGCAGGCAACGAGCGCAGCTCCGCCAGCGTCGTAACTTTGTGCCGCGATCCGTCGTGACACTGCACTACGACCCGACCATCACTAGTCCAGCTGCCCCGGATGCCGAAGATGCGACGAGCCTCAACAAATACCTCATGGCGTGATGCTGTGAGAAATTCCGAGAGCGTATTTCCCGAGCCCTTGAATTTCTTCTTCGCTGACCAAACCTCATCTCGGGTCCTCAAGCATCCAAACTTAATGAGAATGGGTCTTGGTTTGGAGTCTCTGACCCTGCCAAGGCGATGACAGGAGACAAAGGATTGACTAGTGATTGACTGAACTTGCAATTTTTGCTTGAAAGCAACGGTCACCTTCCCAATCACATCTTCATTTTCCGCTTCCTCGACTCCATGAAGCAGTAAAATTCCAGCTCGAGACCTGGTTTCTAGTTCTTCTAAGGACGCTAGCACAAAACCCATCTGCTGCTGCAGGCTCTCCACAGCTTTCCAAATGATGATCTTGAATGATTTATATTCAGTCTCCAAAGACTGTACATCTGGGCTACGGGCTGAGACGGAGTTTTCAAATGTGGCCATTTGGGATGTGAACATCTCTTTGAGCTCGTCCATTTTCTTTTGTAGTTGGTGCAGGTGATCCATCTTGAGACTTCGGTGTGAAACAGTTGTGCTCAAAAAAGTGACCTTTGGACCCAACTATTTATCTTGTCCAGTAAGTTGAAATTAAGTGGTGAAAATAACTGATGGCGGCAGTGAGGACTTAATTATTGCATTTAAGGTAAAATTTAGTTATTATGTAAACAATTAGTATTTTTTTTATACAATAAACACTCAGCAGTCAAAAACATATGTCTTGTTTATCTGCCTACCCACCAAGCTAGTTGCTTTTATCATGCGATAAATAAGTGACAAAGCATCTTTCACGTTTTAACAAAATGCGAGTGTGATTGACGTGATAAACGCAACCATCATAGCTAGGCCCAAATTTCACCATTGCATGCGTTTGTTTTTTATTTGCTTCTATTTGTTCTGACTTTCGGAACTTGGTAACCTTAAGTCTAAGTCCTAAACGGTTAGCCAATAATTTAGAATTAAGAAATGTAATATATTTTATTTTTTATATATGTATTTAGTGTGTCGTGGGCACCTTTGGGCCAGAAATGACAGGGAGCGGTGTTTTTGAAACATGTTCTTTTTAGATTTTAGTTTTTTTTTTTATGTAGTGTTCATTAGTTGTGCATAATTTTTGTTTGTATATAATGTTTAACTTTTTTTCTATTGCCATAATATTGGATAAATACAACTATTGGCAAAGGCTTATCCAATTATGTTTGGATAATTTGAAATCGCTAATGAAATATTTGAAGAATGTTTATTCAAAAAATTTAATTATATATGTATACTTATTCTTTTAAAAACGAAATCCTTTGTACAAATGTCATTTACTAAATAAGACAAAGAAATGCTTATTTAAAGTATGAATAGCCAATAATTTCACCAATAGCAAGGTAAATATGGAACAATAAATAATAATAATAAATAAATAAATAATAAATATCTGACAACCTCACACAAATCTATGTAGTCCCAAATTAAGCTCAAGAAGGTACACATAAATATATACTTAAATACATAGAACAGTCATGACCCAAGCACAAATATTCGAGTTCATCACACAGATATTTGCCCTGGTAAAAACATGGTACCAATTTGAATGCTTTTACATGGATTTTCACGACTTACGTTTTCCGTCTATTGTATTATATGGACTGCGGGAAGTACCTACTACCTACATTTTTTCTGGGAAATAACTGGTGGTCTTTGAATTTTCCCAAGCGTTTATTCGTGTCACTTGATTTAATAAATGTGACATTGAAATAAATATAACTAACTTACTTTGTTTATTGTGTTATACAGCATTACATTGCTATTTTTAAACTAATTCACTGTGAAACTACCACACCACACCACCACCACTGTGTCATATGTACCTATACCTACTGTCCCATCTATAATGTAAAATGTGATACTCAATCAATATTTTAATTTACTAAAATATATATATATATATATATGTAGGTACAATGATTAACACGAAAATGTGTAATTAGTAGTACCTATCCGATCGAAAATGGATATTCACGCGAAAACATAAACGAAAATTAAGCTTCAGTTCCGTCACATTTTCGAGCGAAAGCGAAAATGATCCATACCATAAAAATATTAATCAAAATCGGCTAAATGGAACCCCGAGCGGATCTGATACACTTCGAAGTTATATTCCGACGTTGCCCGATATTGTTTACATTAAAGGGCAAATAAAACAAATGCTCCAACCGGGATGCGAACGCGTCTTCACGGCTCTCCGGGCGTACTTCACATTGTTCTATCGAAGCCTCATGCATCAAGTTTTTTAAACCATTGCTTAATTTTTTATGTGGCTTAGAGTGGCATCGTAACTCCATCTACCATAAAATTAATTACGTGAGATCTTAGAAGAACATTCGGGTTTTATACCTCTCTCGCTCGCTCATACGCGATCCAGATAAGAACCTCTCAGTTTTCACCCGAACCCGAATAGAGAAGAATAAGATCTCATGTACCTACTGTAGTCACTTGATGTTGCATGTAGTAGGCACGAGGTATATGGCACGACGAAGTAGGCTAGAGGACGCGAGCTAAGTGACGGAGTTCTGACTTTCGGTTTGGACGAAACTTCGGCTGGTTTATGGCCGAAAACGAAAATATGGCTGAATCATGATTTTTTTTGGTGAACAATTGTCGAAAACGAAAATTCAGTCGGTTACTAGTAATACGGTATAAAAAAACCGCCCAAGTGCGAGTCTGACTCGCGCACCGAGGGTTCCGCACAAACACTTATCCCATCTTAACTGGCCGCTTAAGTTTGCACATTAGGTGCAACCGATCACGTTTGTTTCAACTGTACTATCACGGTTCATGAGATACATCCTGGTGATTGACGGAAAGACTGACAGATGGACAGTGGAGTCTTAGTAATAGGGACCCGTTTAACCCTTCGGGTATAAAACCCTCAAAATGATCATCATCATCCGTAAATCATAATAGTAATAGTAATATTAAATCTGTAAATTATTATTTTTTTTTTTTTTTATAGCCGTTTAGGTGTCCCACCGCTGGGCAAAGGCCTCCCCTTCTTTTTTCCATTCGATCCTATTGCCAGTGCGGTTCTGCCATTCTTTGCAGAATGCGTCCAGATCGTCCCGCCATCTCCTTTCGGCCTGCCTCGGTTCCGATATCCATCTTGTGGGATCCATTGGGTTGCTATTGTGGCCCACCTTTCCGGATGCATGCGACAGACATGTCCAGCCCAGTCCCATTTCAGTTTTGCGGTCTTGACACCCACATCCACTATACTAGTTTTGGAGCGCAGTTCCGTGTTTCTGATTCGATCAGTCCTCCGAACACCTAGTATACTGCGCTCCATCGCTCTCTGGCAAACTTTCAGTTTAGACTTTAAAGCCTCAGTCAATGACCAGGTTTGAGCACCATACGTTAGTATAGGCAGTATGCACATGTCGACGAGTTTGCGCTTAAGATACAGAGGAAGGTCACCCTTCAATAAAGCCTTCATGGACCAGAAGGTTTCTTTACATTGCCTGTTTTCGAAAGAAGCTATCTGGCCCAAGTAAATGTATTCGTCGACATAATGTATGTCCTGCCCATCCACCGTGACTTTATACTTTGCTCCATTGGTCATCAACTGAGTTTTCGCTCTATTCATTGTGAGTCCTACCTGAAAGCTCGCCGTGCTGAGATCTTGCAGCATTTGTTGTAGCTGGGATGCCGTGTGGGAGAAACGAACAATGTCATCGGCAAATATTATATTTATTTACTTAGATGTAAAATTTAAATGTAATTGGTTGCAAAATAAATGTATCTTCTTCTTCTTCTTCTTCTTCAAATCGTAGATTTGTTAGCTTTTTACCGCCAATTTCAATGCCCATTTTCTCCCACGAGACCGCCAACTGTTTAAATATTTCCTCGAGGCAACTGGTGAACAATTTTGGAGACAGCGGGTCTCCCTGTTTGACGCCTATTCCGATACTAAATGTTGGACCGGGTGCATGTAGTTTTATATTGGCTGTGCTATTGCGGTAAACGGTTTCAACGAGTTCAACATATGTGGATTCCTTGATTCTGCATGGCAGAAAATATAGCAGAATGTTTGATGCTGTCGAACGCTTTGCTTTGCTGTAAATTATGATAATATTTAATTAGCAAAATTATAATAATAATGTTTGATTACCTATTTGGTGCTCAGTAAATAAAATTCGTTAAAGCTATAAAAAGTGAGTTCGATAAGCCAGCTTTTAAGGCGCGACTTAAAGCTGGTCAGCGGCGGCACATCCGTGATGTGTGCAGGCAGTGGGTGAGTTTGCTCAGCGTTGCCAGAGCTACGGAAAAATCCATAGATCTACGGAATTTAGGCTTTCTGCCCTGACCTAAGGAAATTATAGGCGCAGGCTGACTACTTTTATTTATCACGAAAACATGATGTAAACGAAGTGGAATGTACTTTTTCTGCAAATAATTAATTGTAATCCTGGCTGAAACACCCGCTGACTAATCAAACGATCTGAGTTTCATTACACACAGTTTACTCAGTGATCTGTTTCGTTAATTTCATTTTCTTTATACTAGCTCAAAACGATGAATATACTACGGACAAGGTGTTCAAAAATATTAGATTTTTATTGCCTTTTCACCTGTCTTTGCTAAAGTTACTATCTTTTAATAAAATTATAAGCTTCAGTAGTCATTGAAGCATTGGAAAAAAGGTCTGTAAAAATACGGCTTTTTCAAACGACGATCTAGGGAATTATACAGATTTTTTTGTCTAACCCTACAAACTTTCATAAATGTCGTCTGGCAACACTGAGTTTGCCTAACTTCACCAGTCGGTGCCTTCCGGAGAACGAGATATTATGAATTTCACAATCGTATGCTATCAGTTTGCTTGCAACTGGCGACCGTAGTCACATGTTGCCAAGGTCACGGACGCTGCGAACCGAATGTTATCTATATTATCCTCTTAGTTCATCGACTTTCCGAGAAAGTGTAACTCACGGAAGTTTGCTTTGGAGAATCCCCGTACTTATTGATAACAGTGTATGCTGGGAATTTTTGAAACTCTTATGAAAGGATGCTTTCATTCATAATGCGCATATAATATGTTTACATACAACTGTTTTCCCTAATAAGACTAACTGTATAAAACTACAGGCGAAGTGCGTGCTAAGCAAGTTTCGTCGGAGTGTTTGCGCCGAACGGATATAATGGAGTTCTTTGCAGCATTTTGCTTGGTAAATATGATACTTTATCACTTATACTATACTTATCGTATATACCTATCTTTTTTTATAAATGATAGTTGCCTGATTAATATTTTTTAATACTAATACAATAAAAAATTGGGCAAGGTCCGACTCGCGCATGAAGGGTTCCGTACCATAATCTATAACAAGGTTGGTCTATGGGAGCCCCCCTTAAATATTTATTTTATTTTATTTTTAGTATTTGTTGTTATAGCGGCAATAATAATACATCATCTGTGAAAATTTCAACTGTCTAGCTATCACCGTTCTTGAGATACAGCCTGCTGACAGACGGACGGACGGACGGACGCACAGCGAAGTCTCAGTAATAGGGTCCCATTTTTTCCCTTTGGGTACGGAACCCTAAAAACAAATGTTAACAGGATCAATACCTTATAGCACAATTGTATTAAGTTTTCGGAAAAATTCGTTGCAATTTGGATGTTAGTGCACAACTCTATGTGGTTTAAATTATATTGGCAAAAAAATTGTGATAAGTAGGTACGAGTGTGAACTAATGGGTCATACTTACAAAATACATTTCAAATTAGATTTTGTTTTGATTTTCACTTCTCATTTAGGTATTTTTCTTTTATCTCTTTTCTAATTAAAAACAATACCACAAACAAAACTGACTTTAATTACATATTTGAACGGAAACGGGAAAGATTTAAGCAAACATTGTTTATGTCTATTCAAAATATGGTGGCTATTTTTCCTTAATGTTAACGGTTAATTATAACGGTTTCAAATTAAAGACCTTGATTTATTTTATCAGAGGATTTTACCGAACGAGTATTTTTTCCCATTCTAGTAGGAAAACTCGAAGTAATAACTTACATACAAAAAATAACGGCGTTTACGTAATTATCTAAATTCATTCAATTTAACCAAAATTGTCAATCCATTATGTTTTTATTGGGATTAAAATGTCAATATGAGGCTACCTACACTAAGACTGCTCTAAAAGTCAGAAATGACCGTCAAAGTTCAACATTTTTACAGAGCACTAAAAACGCTGCATACCTACAAATGGCCTAACCTACATACCTAATGACGTCATCAGTTGAATATCAATATTTGTATGGAGACAATAAGTAAATTGCCATTTTTACCGTGAAAAAGTGCGTTTAAGTTTTCATGGTTGTCATACAATAGGCATGCGTACATTTTTAAGGATGGCATTCGATTCTATTTTTTATTGGGATTAAATGTCTATATGGGACTACCTACTTCTCTAAAAGTCAGAAATGACCGTCAAAGTTCAACATTCCTACAGCGCACTAAAACGCTTCATACCACAGATGGCCTACCTGCATATGACGTCATCTTTGGATTGGGGACCAATATTTGTACAGAGAAAATAAGTCATTTGCCATTTTCACCATGAAAAAGTGCGTTTAAGTAAGTAGGTACATGGTTGTCATACAATTATTGTTTTGTGAAATTATGAGGATTCTAAAAATAATATCAAAATTTCTTTTGGGTTAAAAAAAGAAATCATCAAATTTTGATACCTTTGCAGTCACAAATATATTTCAAAAAATATTTTTAGGTTTTTTTTTTCGTTTCATTACATATTGAGCAAATTTTATTCATATAACTACACTATGTTGTATAATTGGACCACAGTCGCATCCCCTATTATTATTTTGCTAAATTAGATTGTCCCTTAATATTTATTTTATTTATTATGAGGGTTTCGAAAACAATTTCAAAATTTCTTTAAGAGAAAACAAAATCATAAAATTTTTGTACCTTTGAAGTCACATACTATTTCAAAAAACATTTCTATGATAAGTCGTCATTATCCTCTTCAGTTTCCGCAATTGTCGTTTATTTATAATTATAAATACAATAGATCGCTCTGTATCAATTGGGAACCTTTTTTTTTTAATCGGTATCGTATTCTTACTTAGGTTAATATAACATAATAATTATTTAAAAATTACTTTTATTATAGCAAAATATATAAATGGACAATTAAATTCAAATTAAAACTAAAGAACTAACATCTAAAATAATACTTTGATTAAAAGTAAATTAAATTAAGCTAAAATAAATCTAAAAAACTGTGCCCCCGCGGCATAGTCCCGAAGACGCTGGCAGCATTTCCTCGCTGAATCGCAATGCTGATGCGTTGTGCGAGGAAGCTGCCAGCTCTTCGGTCACCAGTGGACTCAATGAGCCTTTTACTAATCTCATTTAGTAGTTTGTGGGCACTGGGACCCCACGGACCTAAGGTCTCGACCCCAAAAGGAACAAAATTATATTCGGGACCGAGACCCCTATATTTATTAATTTTTAATTTTTCGGCCGCCTCTGCTGCCGCCCCCGCCCTGCCCGATGTTCCGTGGAGGTGGGACGGGGCCAGTGTGTCTACGCAGGTGGCGTCCCACACCAGCACCCGGCCCAATTTCCACGGAATCAACGACATTCCATCGGGTCTCTTGCCATCGTCACGTGCGATGCCCGGTGGTTCCAAAATGGCCGGCACGTTGACGGTGGCAAGCGAACGGCGGATTGTGTCATTGAGGGCGGCGTGTCTGGAGAAGCGGCCGGCGCTTTTCTGACAAGAAAGTCCGTGGTGTCCCAGTGAATCAACTTCACTGCCGCAGGGGCACTTGTGTGGGGCACAAATCTGAACTCCAAGACGCAGGCAGGTTGCTATTCGGAAAGTGTCGGGTTCCAAAAAAGTTCCCGTATTGGAGGATGGATATGCCTGGAGCCAATGGCCTGATTCTAAGGCACCTGCCGCTAAAAGTCTGGCTCGTTCTGGACCGCTGCTGTGGTTTAAAAGGGAATCATAAGTTAATTTAGACATGACGTCATCCCAGGCCCTTTGTGATTTTAAATTTTGGGGTATATCCTTACCCGGGCAAGCAATTGACCATGCTCTCTTGGCCTCCGTTAAGCCCGCAGTCTCATAGTTTAAAGGACTGGCCTTTAGAATTTTACCTATGAGGTCTGCAGAGCTGTGGACGGAAGACAAGAAAGCTGGTGCGGATATGGATGAAATTTTGCGCGTCCCGATACCACCAAAGCGAATGGGAAGCGACGCTTGAGTCCAGGACTTTTCGCTGAGCTGAATGTTAAGAATGGATTCTAGGATTGCTTTGATTAAAACGTC
Source organism: Apotomis turbidana (assembly GCA_905147355.2). NCBI lineage: Eukaryota > Metazoa > Arthropoda > Insecta > Lepidoptera > Tortricidae > Apotomis > Apotomis turbidana. Next base: position 23,918,642 of record LR990285.1, read on the forward strand.
CATTTGTAATAATTCATTTTGGAATTTAGAGAAAGGGCAGCAGCGAAGCACGTAGGTGAATTTTGGGACGAAAAGACAGAATTTTAAAATAGAAAATGCGTAATGAGGGCTAATTTCAAGGAGACGACTTTCGTAGTTTTTGAATTTAGAAATGGACTTAAGAATATGGTTCGAGAAAGACTCTTCAAAAATAGGGGACCCTAGGAGGCAAAGTGAGTTTCTGTCAACAATTTTAATATTGGGTGTAAGGGCGTCAAATTTTTGTTTTATGTCTTGAACATTTAGTGCAAGGTTTTGGATAAAAAGTTCGCACTTGCTGAAATTGAGCTCTAAGCCCATGGATGGACATAAATTTAGCTTTGATTGTTTCGAGATCAATCAGCACGGTGTCTAAGTCACCACCTAGGGTTCCGTCGTCAAGATACCAAACATTGAATTTGGATTTTAAATTTTGAATAACCGGATTAATAGCTAAGCTGAAAATTGCTGGCCCGAGCGGATCGCCTTGCTGACAGCCTACTTCAGAGGATATAACGTTTTTGCGGTACATTAAATTTGAGGGCTCTGCATAACAGTGCAGGAGGTAATTGTAGAGTTCTGGAACATTGTTTTTAATTTCAGTCAGCAAGACGTCTCTGTTTACCGAATTGAAGGCGTTTTTCACATCAATTTTGACCAAAATATCGCAAGGTTCGTTGGAAAGGAATGTACGCAAGGCATGGACGGCTGCCTCAGAACCTCCTTTGGTCCCAAAACCGAGTTGAATTGGTTCGAAAAGAGTTTGTAATTTTGAAGCTATGTATCTTACTGCAATTTTGGAGGCGAGACGTCTGAGAGTGGAACCAACGGCGATTGGCCTCACCCCTCCGTCCTTTTTGGTGAGAGCGATGAGGTTTGCGCCGTATAAAATTGGAACTATTGTTGGGTTGACGTTACCCAAGTACATATTATTGATTAATTTAGTAAGTGACTCAACTAGGCGCTCGCCCGCATCACCCACGGAGTGAGACGTCAAATCTTTCAAATGTTGGGGTGAAAGGCCATCCAGGCCTGCGGAGGAGCCAATTTTGAAAGATGAAATTCCTTCGATGACGTCTCTATTTTTTATTTGGAGGCAGGCCTGGTTTGCCGCTGGTGGGTCGAAAAAATATAGTAATGGAGGACCTGGGGGATGTTTAGACTGTAGGGCCGAAAGGGTGTCAGGGGTATCGGGAGCTAGCACGTCATTAGAAAAAAGGAGACTAGCGGCACCTTTCAGATCACCATCACTCACTTTAGATTCTACGGTTTTGCGACGATTGAACGATGTAGGGAAATCTTTTGAAACTATGGGCGGTGTGGAATGTCTTACGCAGTTATTTTTAATTTTCTGAGTGAATGATATAGAAGAACCATCATCGTGAGCATGGAGGACATGAAAAGCGAAAAGCAAAAGGTTATGCCAGTCGTCAATGCCGTTAAACTCGGTGCAATTATTTATTAATTTTGAAAGATGAGTCGCGACGGTGATTCTAGCGCCGCGAGGAATCCGTTTAACTAACGGAACATGGTTTTTAAGATTACTGAGTTGAAGGTGGAATGGGGTGGATGGTTGAGTGGTGGCGGAAGGAGGAGTAAGATGGTGATTGAGTACTGGTACAGCATTCTGGCTGAGACAGCGTCTGTGAGTTTTCGATACATGAATGTTTAGACCTTTGATTGATTTAAAAGATTTATTGCAAATTTGGCAAATATGGCTAGACGACGTGCTACCAACCGGTTGAGTTGCAGATTGCATCCACACACATTAAAAGAAAAAAAAACAAAGAACAATAAGCTTATTACTACTACAAAAACAAAGTAAAAAGGATATAAAAATTCACTGCCACGGAGCGAAGAACAATGATCGCACTGAAGATATGCACTGGTGGAAAGCACTGGAGGTATGCACAAGTTTTTAAGAAAAAACAGCTTCGTCGGACCATTAACTACGATAGTTATTCAGCGGAATGATCGCATGTTTTTCGCATTTTGTTGTGTAAATATAGCTTGACAACATTTTCTTGACATATGTCGCAGCGGACGGAGCGCTATGCTCAGCAAGAAGGCCCGCGCTGCCGACTCCGTGTAAAAAGGAACGACGATATCAATAATAAATAAACTTCCTTGATATGTATTATAGCGCAGAAAAATTGCTATTCCAATTATATTCACAAAAAATATCGGGAGAAAAATTATTTTTGTGTTGCCTCGTTGCTAGGTTACGAGTTAATTAATAATATTTAGATACTTACGTTTAATAACTACCGGGTTACCGGGGTAAATCCGGGGTTTCAAAAGTGGCAAAATATAATTTAAAACATTGCAAAAAAGCACTGTTTATTTAAATGAATAAAAAAATATGTTTTTGTCCGTAGTAACTATTTACTATTGACTTGACTTCACTTACTGCCAAACGGCAAACACAAAGTGAAAGTCAATAAAGTACAAGTATACCTCCTGTCGCAATTTCCAAATAATATTCTTACGCCGAAATATTGTTCGGTATAAGAGACCTATTCCCAGGCATGGTTTCGGAATTAATACATACTATATATCCAAATTGCCAATATTTATTTCTTTACAATTTTTTGACGACGCTGTTGGTGCAGTATGAACAGTGCCTACTGAGCCTGCGGTCCCGAGTTAGAACTCCGACCAGGGAAAATATTTGTGCGATGAACTCGAATATATTAAATAATTGGGTCATGATTATTTTATGTATCTATATTTTCGTCAAGTACCCATAACACAAGCCTTTATTTACTACTTTTACTAGCTTTGGCCCGTGACTACGTCTGCGTGGAACTTGGAAGTATGGAAGCAACCTCGTACAACAGGATAGATATATCCACCTAATCACCTTAATTAATAAAAGGGATTATTAAAAGCGCCTAAGCAAATGTAAGAGCAATTGTGCTTTTGGTCCAATCATTACATTTCCTACAGGGTCATCAATGTCATCATGAATTACTTACTCACTTTTCAATCTTTTAGGGATAATTTCCAGGATGAAAACTATTCTATGTCCTTCCTCGGATCCTAAACTATCTCCATGCCAAATTTCATCAAAATCGATTCAGCGGTTTAAGCGTGGGAGGTAACAGACAGACAGACACACTTTCGCATTTATAATAATAGTATGGATTTTTCAAATCTAAAAAATAAACACGATTTAAATCTTAGCATTGCTTTTTATATTCGTACGAAGTTCTTAGGTACCTATTGAAATTGATACTAAAACATGCATTATAAAAACAACTTATTCTAAAAGAGGTAATTTAATTTATCAGTGGGTTTTATCAATCCATTAAGTTTAACCAGTGGCATTCTCGACGGGATTCCCTACTGATAACGTGACGCAAAACACAGGAATTACAAATAAGAAAAGTAATATACGTTGGAATAATTTTGTTATTTAGACCCTTACTTACCTGGGTAGGTATGTCTAGTTCTTAGTCATATAATTTTATCATTTTACTGTTTACGGTCGAATTCATAAAATAACCCAAATTAAACATTTAAAACTACCCCGACCCAAGTAGCTGGCCATCATCATGAGACTCTCATCAATGAGTGATATAGAAAATGCTAATAAAACTAAACATAATTACAAAATTTGGAATTATTAGTCTCAACATTGGCTGAGATCTTTTGTTCCAAATAAAGCAGAATATCTTGCAAACTATTGGTCGTATTTCCACCAGACATAGCTAAGAACCATTTCGAACATGTCTTTCGATTAAAAAAATGCACTCAAATTGGTAGCTACATCTGTTTGGGAGCTACGATGCCCCATACAGACATACATATATATATATACAAATAAACACATGTTAAACTTTTAACAGCCCGTTTTTGGTCTGGGCTTAATGAGTAGAAATTTGATCAACAATATGTAAACTCACCTTTATTATACACGGGATACCGTGCTCAGATATGTTTAATCAAAAGCTCATAAAAAGAAGTCGACTAGACCAAAGTACTCGATAAGATATACTTAAGCAAACAAAAAATTGCATCAAGTATATAAAAAAAATCTTTAATTTTTAGGGTTCCGTACCCAAAGAGTAAAAACGGGACCCTATTACTAAGACTCTGCCGTCGGTCCGTCAATCACCAGGCTGTATCTCATGAACCGTGATAGCTAGACAGTAGAAATTTTTACAGATGATGTATTTTTGTTGCCGCTATAACAAAAAATAGTAAAAACAGAATAAAACAAATAATTATTTTAGTGGGGCTCCCATATTTTATTTTATTTTTTTATTTTTCTTTATTGGCACACTAAACAGATTACATTCATTTCAAAAAATAAAGATACAAAGGACAGGCATTACAGATAAATGTCATCCAAAATAAGCATGCACATCATGATTTTAACAATATAAGTACATTAAAAAAAATATCCTAAAATAAAAATTATTATAAATGTAATATTATTATAATGGCAAAACTGTTTAATTCAACATTTTATACATATTGAGCATCTTGAGATAGAATAACAAAACATTCAAAGATGTGTAAACAGAGAGCGTTTAACGCGAAAGCAATTCTACAATCTGCCTCCTGAAAACCAAAAATCGTGGATTGAAAATGTCGATGTCATTATTTTTTGACACTAGGTCGTTGTACTGACGGCACATTCTTACGATAGGATTGTAATAAGAGGTGTTGTTCCTGTATACCTGCAGAGCAAACACTTTAGGGGCGCGCGATCTAAATCGTGGTGTGTTGAAGGTGATATGTGACAGAATATAGGGGGAATAAATTTTAGAATGAAGGACCTTGTGTAAAAATAGCATGTCATACAAGAGACGACGTGACTGGAGGGAACTAATGCCAAATGTTCGTAAACGCTGGTATATTAAGAATGTTAGTGCCGTTTTTTGTTCGATACTGTCACTGGGCTGTATTTCTGTTGCCGCTATGACTACAAATACAGAAACCAAAACAAAAGTTATAAAATAATGTAGTTGTATGGAACCCTCGGTGCGCGAGTCCGACTCGCACTTGCCCGGTTTTTATGAGTTGTGAGCTCACAGATCGGGATTCGGGATTGGGTGAAAACTGAGGCTCTAAAATACTTATCTGAATCGCGTTAGAGCAAGCGAAACGGGTATAAAACGCGAATATCATTCTGTCAGCTCACGCATTGTAATTTCAGTTTTAATTTGCAACGAAAATCTTTATATTTCCAGATTTCTATGCTTCTTGCCGATACCATAAATGCCGCAGTACAACAAGAAAGCCACTCTGGTAAGGATCAAATTATAAAAGACAATTTTTTGGGGTTCCGTAATCAAAGGGTAAAAAACGGGACCCTATTACTAAGACTCCACTGTCTGTCTGTCGGTCGGTCTATCTGTCGGTCTGTCACTAGGCTGTATCTCATGAACCGTCATATCTAGACAGTTGAAATTTTCACAGATGGCCCTGTTCTAAGTGGTAACACTGATAATATGTCAAGAAAAATATTAAAATACATAAAAGGGTTTGTATTTTAATATGTCTGACTCACGGTAGTTTTCTATGGTAAGAAACATGTTTAAAGTTAAACATGGTCATAGAGAAAAATGTCTAAAACAATTAGTATTTTTGAACCAATAAGAAGCCTTAATATATTTTTTAATATTTCTCTTTTTAAGTAATCGCAATCAGGCTTATTTATTTTTTGTAAAGATTTCATCATCACTGTGCCTCCCGAGTGTGTGGGAAAAGAATTATGCTTAACAAGACCAATCGACTACCCAGCAGAAGAAATCGACCAATTGGCTAGACGTATGGTTAGTATTCACTCTTTCATTATTCGCTACGTGTGCGTAGGATAGAGAGAGTATGTAATTTATAAATTACACTGTCTGAGAAAGATAATTGTCTTAGGCTGTCTCAATACTGTCGAAAGACAAAATTCAATTAACTTCATGAACTCTGGTAAACGACCGCAGCTTATTTTGGGATAAAAATAATTATTACCTATACTACACATGGACTGTCAAAATTACCAAATTGTTTGGTTTTGTACTTGAATGAAAGTAGCAGGTTCCTCGAACCCCTTCAATTACGTAGCGACATTGGGCCGCTGAGCGTTTTCTATCGCCTATACCATAGTGAGTGCTCTGAAAAGTTATTTTCTCTTATTCCACCTTCCCCTTTCCGTCATAGAACCACACGTATCGGTTTGCAATGTCATCGGCTCACCGTGGAGAATATTCCCACACGTACCAAGAAGTTTGGCAATTCGTTCATGTTGAACTATTACAATATGAAACTCTTTGCCGGCTCTTGTGTTTCCTCCTTCTTATAATATGGGACCGTTCAAACGAAGCGTGAAGAAGCATCTCTCGGGCCAGCACGGCAGTTTCAACTGACATGGCACCGTTGGTTTCTTGTCAGTTTAAATGGTAATACCATTGCGACTTGGGCTCCTCTTTTTGCTTATTATAAGGCGAAGTGGAGCCACTATGTTGTACCGTTATAAAAATAACCTGTATCTGGGATTGTGAACTGTAACCTAACCAGTCCTTACTTACTAATTATTGGGCAATTTAAAATTAAATTAAATTGTTGGGAAAGGCCCAAAGGTGATAAAGTTACCGCGCGTCTGTACGGGTAGCAGGCCCAGATGAAAACCTCCATACGAGTTCGAAACATGTCGGGCTGTTCCTGACAATTTCACGTAGTGATAACAACTTAATACAACTTAAATATAATCTCACGTACATCTATAAGTCTTAATATTTCGTGCTTCACTTTGTTTTAGGCAAGAAGAAGGCGAAGACAAACTATCTCAGTCCAAGAACCAGTTTATAAAACAGATAATGGAAACTGTGTTGAAAACCGAAAGGTAATACAACTTGTCGGAAACCTGCGATGCCAAGTACCAAGAAAGCTACAGAAGCACTTATACAGCCTTTATTCAGCTTAAACTTGCAGTATGAGGGATGTATAAGTTCTATATTGAAACATTTGTACGTTAGAAAATAATGAGGTTTATTTATTTTCAGAATATTCAACCGTTTTTGATCTTCCACAACTCCACGCAGCACCTAGTCATTCAATCCCAGTTTTTTACCCAAGTTATTCCCGCGGTGACCTGCAGGTAATTATATACATATTATGTATAATATAATTTGCCATTTTCACCGTGAAAAACGGAACAATATATTTCGAAGTTAATTTTCAATAAATATTTGGATTTTTATTATTTGTTTCATGACATATTGAGCTAATTCTATTCATATAACTACAGTATAATGTAGAATTTAACATCATTCGTCATCCCTATTGTTTATTTATTTCCAGGACCGAGCTCTCGCCATGCTTCCAATCCTTGAACTTATCCAGTACACACTACTGCCACACTAAACATTCCTCATGGTCCTTAGCTGTCTACGATTTCAAGCAGAAGAAAGTGGAGAACTATGAAACTAGGATTCCAGTCGATTGCGTGTGCCAGGTGGATTGATAAAGGAGATTCATATAGAAAGGAGAAATAAAGAAGACAACAGCACTCGAATGCCGATACTAACGGTTGACATTAAAATGACTTCACTTGGAATCGCGGCCCTGTCTAATCTCCAATCAATCATACAAGAAGGTTGCCTGATGCTTTACCAAGTTGCGATTCGCGATCTACCGACCTATCATCGTGGACGGTTTTGAGATTCATATTGGTGAAACTTTTTTTTTTCAACTATTGCCATTTCTTATTATTATTGTTAATTCGTTTAAAGTTTTTATCTAGATTAATATGAAACAAGATCCTTAATGTACATGCCAGAGCATGTAGACATAAAAATAAAACACATTTTTACACATAAATAGGGTGAACCTGTAGATGAACCGTTTATTTCACACAAAACTGGGGAACAGCTGTATCTATAACAGCAATAAGTATATCATAACTTATGTATAAAATACCAAATTATGATAAGGCTGTAGCTTTAATATCTATATTTTAAATGAGACCGAATGACCCAATACAGTTTTCTAATCACTTTAAGTCGGAGTAGTTAGGTGAAATATTGATTCAAGCATTTCAAGCTATTTTTTTACCTGTTTTGTTATTTTTCTGAAGGTTGTCTGGGTGAGATATCCTTTTAGCTATAATACCTGACATCTACCTCTACTTGTAATGTTCTGTGTATATTTCTTTTGTTTGTTTTGTGAAACATGCTTAAAGAGTTTAATGGTATTGTAGTGTAAGTATATGGTTTCATAATATGCATGGTATTCATAAACAGATGGTTCAAGAGGGCTTTCCTACTAAGTAGAGAGTGGCGTTTCACTGAGAAATGTGGCACCTACATAGAAAATTCTATGTCCCAACATACATTTTCTAGGATGTTTAATGTATACATCTGTTTAAGAAACTAGCGCCATCTATGGATCTTTCTAAAGGTCTCTTGGGATCACTGGGTGGCATTTAGACCTTTTTTGGCGTTGCATAAACCGACATGCTAACATTGCATCTCTGAGTAATTTGCTATGGAAAATCAGTAGGCACTTGAAAGATAATTAATAATTATTATTATTATTACAAATAATGCTAATAGTACCTAACATAATTTGTTAAATACATTTTCAATAAATCAAAGTTATGTTTATAACTATTTATTCTTTATTTCTTTTTATAAAACAAAAAACTTACTAAGGGAACGAATTCTTGGCAAGCTCACATACGCAATCAATTTTTACATTAACGGGTACTTGATCGTCCCGTTTGCTTTCGTCGTGACAATCAAGTCACGAAAAGCAGTTTTAGTCGAACAGACATTTTCTGGTCCTTCAGGGTATTTATACTGAAGGACTTACACGGAAGTATCCAACTCGATACATGATGCACCATCAAGTCACGAAAAGCAGTTTTAGTCGAACACGGGTACTGTGTCGAACAGACAGTTTCTGGTCCTTCAGTGTACACTGAAATACTTACACGGAAGTATCCAACTCGATAGATGCACCCATGATGATGATCAGGGAGCGAAACTTTGGTGCCGGTGACGTCATTATGACGCAAAGTCGCATATAGGATGTTTTTTTTAAACAAAATTGCAACACCTCAGTGATTCTTTAAAATGTAATAATGCAGAACGCTTATAGTTCAAACCACAGACCATAAGGTTCAAACATAAGAATCGCGTCTTCTTTTTATTTACATGTAGGAATAACGATTGTACTCGTACGAACTTTTGGACGTGATACAGGAGACTATTTGGAAGAGTTTGAACCCTGCGAGTATATACCTACTTTAGTCCGATCCGTGACTGTTTTTTTTAAATCGAGTTTTTCCAATTTATTCAGTGCGTATCAAAATTTGTCATGTAGAGTTACATTTAACTAAACTATGCATATAATTTACATGTTTACATTTAACACGTAAATTCAGGGCAATATAACTCTCGAACCTCTCGCTAGTTATAAATATGCCAATAAGTTGACATTTGAAAAACACTGCATGTTGTAGCTTGACGTCATACGTCTGTCATCGGCACCAAAGTTTCGCTTCCTGATCAATGATGATACATCAAGTTACGAAAAGCAGTTTTAGTTTCTGTCTTCTTTAATTTTCTTTCATGTATCAAGACCAAGAAAGAAAAGGAAAAACAGGAAATTGTCTTACTATATTTTTGATGTGAGCTTTGAACGTTAGAACGTCTTGAGTGTTATGTTCAAGTATGTATCAAGAACGTACAATGAAGTTAATTATTTGAGCTTAATTTGGGACTAGATCGATTTGTGTGAGGTTTTCCGATATTTATTTATTTATTTATATATGAAGTTCTTCAACAGGAATTAAGAGACGAATTTGAAACCAGAAATAAATAAATTAAGTACAGTCCGTGAGCTCTCAGATTGCGATTCGGTTTTGGTTGAAAACTGAGAGATTTTTATCTGGATCGCGTAAAAGCGAGACGCCTAGTGCACAAAATGGTATATTAATAAGCGCAAAAATCTAACCGGTCCGACACAGAACATTTTCTTCCCATTCAGGCTTCAAAATTTCGTAAAGATTTGTTTGGTTTTGGAGGAGGAAACAGACGAGAACAAAGCCTCGCTTTGTATAGAAAAATGAGCCATGGTATTTCCTTTTAACACGTTCGCTGCGGGACCGAAACTGACGTTATTTCGTATGGTGCGTTAAAAGGCCGATTGGCCTGTTACTTAAACTATCCAGCAGTGCGTTGTAGGGCTCATAGGCCTAGTAAGCTATTGACGGATATTAAAGACTGTAACTATGCGAAAACTTAAAATGTTCGATAACTACCTATCAATGTCATTAGTAGACGAGTTGGTTATCTCAGTGTTCGCCTCGCCCCGGGTTCCTGCTATTTACTTAAGAGGAATAAATATGTAAAGGTGTAAGGTCTTACAACCCGACACCGCACTGAATAACAGGAAAAAATAGAGAGTTATTAGTGATGGGCAACAACTTATCGACATATTATTTATAATATCGTTTAATAAGAAATAGATATGGGCCTTATAGAAATATAATAAGCATTAATCGTTTCTGCCATTCCACACAGAAAGGTTATTTTTTACATTTTTATTTGCTTCTCGGCTGGTGAGTGCCCCACGCAGCTTTAGCATCGCTTACATCATTTATTTGGTCGAGACGTTATTAACGGCTTTAAGCCACATAAAAACGTACACAGACACTAGGAGATATTGAATTATGTACTATCGTAATATACGTTATAATAACGTCATAGTCACAACACTAATCGGAAGTAAACAATGCAATCATCTACAACAGTGCGGGAGGGGGCGGAAAGACCTTGTAATCTATGATGGGCCTTTCGACCCGGTACCCGCAAGGAATCGAAAAGTATATCAGCCAGTGCGTTATCGGGCCGAAAAACCTTAGCACAATCTTAATGCTTTATTGAATTGTCCTTAAGGTCCTAAACTCAAACCTATACTTGTCTCTTTTGTACATGCAGAAATACTCATAGTACAGCCGCCGCACCAGAGCAAATTCACCGTTTCTCACCTCCGCACAGAGTGGGAGCACATGCATCGGGTCTTTTAACCTTATATCGCAGCGAACGTGTTAAGACCAGGAAGGAATTTCAAGTGATTCACAATGGAAGATTATAATATCTACAACTACAATATTTTAACATATCCACTGCCAAAATCGACATATTTATGGTTAGGTCCGGAGGTTCTACACGCTGGGGCTTGCATTCCGGTATTCCGGAATTTTGAAACTTCGGAATTTCGGATGATTTTTCCGATAATACAACTCCAGAATCATGGACGTCCAAAATCGAAAATCCGGAATTGAAAAGACCCTATTTAATGCAGTTTCTAGACAGTAATATGAGATATTTTGATGGGAAATCCAAGGGAATTGCTTTCTATGATAGAAACGTGTGATGAATGTGCTCGGTAAAAACTTACGATAGTGACAGGCGGAGGGGGGTATGGAAGGTCAATATAATAAATATCATGGGGTATCTCAGGTAGTCCATCAGGCCAATTAATCTTATGAAACCGATAGAATAAGAAAGCTAAGACGGAATCAATACAACGGAAAGAAAGAACTAGAAGGACCTGAACTGATCCTACCTCTACCATTTTCCTGGCTGAGCATCACACTGAGTAAAAACATAAAGATGGAATAGCAGCAATACTGGTCTAACTTAGGTACCTTCCAGTGAGAGGCTCTTCCGACATTTTGCCCCGGGTTGTCGCGCAAGCTAAGGCAACTAAGAAGGCAAAAAACAATTATTTACTGTAGGTGTCACTGACAGCCCTCTTTGCAGAGCCTGCATGGAGGCAGAGGAGACAGCTGGCTATGTCATTCTCGAATGTCCTGGAGAGGCCAATTACCGCGCACAACACCTCGGGTCGCCGAGATCACTCCCAAAGCCGTTGGTAACATACAGGTACTGCTAAGTTCTCTGGTAGAGTTGGTTTGGCAAGAGTAGTTCCCCTCACGCAAAATAGGCGTATAGTAAGACATCGAGTTGCGGAAACCCAGCCCGCGATAACCTAGAACCTATAAACAACTGAAAGAAGAACTTAGATCAATGAATTAATAATTGAATGAGGAGTTCCCCTAGCTAGCTTCCCGTTGACTCCACGGATGCTCAAAATACGTATCGTAGTCAATGGGATGACTGATCATAAGTGACTCGTGTGAGACTGTTCTGATCGCCTAGAGGCGGGCTAAGACATAGCTAAGCAAGCTTTCCATTACGACACTTTTGATGCGTACACTAAGTCAGATACTGGAGCGTCTGTGTGGACAACACTGTCGGAATGAGAACAAAGAAACAGACATAAATATGTAGCATCTATGTACAAATTGATTGTATTGATTGAGAAAGACGCAGTAGAACCGTCTAAATATATTATTTAAACTGCGAATTTTCTGAAAAATGCTCTTGAGATTAAATGTCCGCAAAATTTGACCTCAAGGTATTTCTGAGACTTGGATATAAAGCCTTGTTAAATCTCTTGACCTCAAAAACCTCCAAAATTAGGACATCGATTTCCGCCTTCAATTTTAAAAAAATACTCGTTTTTTGTATACTTTTGTATAGTAAAGCAATTCCGGAACCAGTTCCGGAATTCTGTAATTCAGTGCCAAACTCGAAGTCAATTCCGGAATTAGAAAACCATGCCGATATTGCAAGCCCTACTACACGCCAGCGACATTCTTACTTTTCCTCTTCAGCTTCGCTTCGCTCTTGTCAGAGCGGTCGTGGTCTTCATGTCATGTGGCAGGGCCAAGGGCTGCTGTCACCCGCCAGCATGCCCGGTTCCCAGCACTTCTGGTAATTCTAGGTTATTGATATCCCAAAATGATCCGGAGCATTTAAAATTTGATTCGATTGCCAAAAAATATGAGAGAGTAGAAATTTCCTGGCAGATTGTGGTCATGGAATATGTTTTGACCTTGGAAGCGCAAACGGGTTGCCTAAAAAGTCTTGGCGTTATTTTTTTAATGCTTCGGATAAGATGAAGTCACGTTTTCTAGGCTCTTTGGGCCAGATAACATGCTTACCGAATTGATCTAACTACAACTGCAACTGGCTTCGATAGATTCATGTTGGTGGATCACTCGTTTGGCCCAGGAAGCCCAAACAGGCCAGGAAAGAAACTCGGTCTCGAATTCCGCTCGAAACATATATTTTTAAATTTTTCGCTTAGATATCTGTATAATTTAGACACTATCGGTTTTTGGTCCTCGTCACTCACCACGGAAACCACCACAACGTCAAACGCTTACGTGGATCTGTATTACTTAATACGGTTACAGGAAAGGTAGGTGGTGTCTACGTGGTTATGTGATGCTCAAATACGTCAGAAATGTAAGGAAAACCAGAAATTACAAATGGTTTATATACCCTAGTACCCTCACCACAAAATCATTACAAGTTTTGCAAAAGGACCGAGTGACTAGCGGCTTTCAGTTGTAAATAATCGTATGGGAAAATTATTATAATAAAAATGGATACTGCCACATTTTTCACCATCTCGGTAAGTTTTTAGGATTTCTACTTAAATCAGTAGGTATCTATGTAATAATCTATAACTCAAATATTTACATATGTTTAAATTTTTATTTTTTATTTTTTATTTAAAGAATCATTTTTTTTATTTTTTTATTTGGATACTAATATAATTACTATATAATTTCATTAAATACTATTTATATAACACAATTTACAAACATTAAAAAAAAACCTTAAAAATACTAAAACTAAACTAAGCTATACAAAATCCTCACTCCCCGTCCTCCCCGACGCAAAGGTGCCCATCACGCTCGCCGCGTTGCCACGTTGAACCGCAATAGACAACCTTTGCATCAGGAAGGACCCGGAGCGAGGGTCAAGCCCCGCCTCCCGCAAACGCCGCCCAAGTTCGGCTAAGAACTCCTTAGCCTCCGAACACCAACACCCGGTCGTCTCCACCGCAAGAGGAACAAAAAGATAATTGCTCAGCGCCGAATATTTCTCACGCTTCCGTAAAGCTGCCCGCTCAGCCGCCGCCCCTGCCACCCGCACGGAACGACCTATGTGCGAAGCCGCGAAAGTGCTGACATACGTGGCGTCCCACAGAAGGCACTTTCCACTCTTCCATGGCACCAAGGTCAATCCGTCAGGCCTCTTCCCGTCTGTGCGACTAATTATTTACATACCTAACATAAACTAAAATATGTAAAAAACTGTGCCCCGTGCCATGGTCCTGAAGACGCTGACAGTTATGTATTGATTGTAGAATTTTCATTTCTAAATTCAAAATTTTGCGAACTAGATGCAACGTTCATACAATCTACTTAATTATTAGTAAACGCCATATATTCGTTTTAATTAATAACACCGTTTTTTTTTTGCAATTGTGTTATACTTACGTCTAACATTATTATTGCATTTGCATTAAAATACTTACAGCAATAAATGCATAATTTGGGGCCACATAGTTTTTTAGTATTATTTCATTTTAGCTACAATTTATTTAAATTTTTTGTACCGACCTATTTTATATTTTTTAATTCTGGTTTAAGTTAAGTTTATGATTTGTTACCCAAGTTATTTACTTATATTAATGAATTATTAATTTCTCATTTGTTGCAGATGGTTTTCCTGACGGCATTGAGAGTGAATCATGCCTACCCTAGTAAGTACCGTCACTCATTCTCAACTCATAGGGTCAAAACCCAATACACGTTACGCGCCGCGACTTTAGGCGACGTTCCACGTCACGACGTACGTGTCAAATAGAATTGTATTTTTCCCGTTAAACGTTATGCTATTAGGAGTTTACCCCTTATGATTTGGCACAGATGTGTGCGGGACAATGGAACCTCACGTTAAAATATCAGTTCATTTTAATTTGACGTGGCATACGAGGAGTAATTGAGTCTAATAATAAAATAAGGCCTTACTTATATAGTATTTATTTATTTATTTATTTAAACATTTCCCATTCTAAGATCTCCTAATTTATAAACTTGTTATATTTTTATAGCTGCACAAGATTGGCCTGAAGAATGTAAAGGAAAATCGTATTGTCACATCAAGCCAGCCTACTACCCGACCGAGACTTTTACGAAACTATTGGAAGGAATGGTAAGTAAAATAATTTCACTACTCGCAATACCTACGCATCTAATGCTTGTTATAATAAAAAAAATAAGTAAACTAGTCAAAATCTTATAGTTTTGTTTTTAATTTGTTTTTGTATTGTTGTAACAACAACAATGCAATTTATATATATTAGGTACTCCAGAAGATAGTACAGGCCCCTTACGCGGTGACCTAATGATGGGACAAATGGTCTTTCGTTGTGGCGGTGAAGAATCTTTCACACTACCCTGTGTGGGCTTTCGGCTAGTGCCTAGGGCCTCAAATCTCATGAGAATCCCAATCTGATGTAAGGCACCGACAAAACATAAATATCTAATGCAAGCTTAACAACGCCTTTGATTACCATCTGTATATATTTTTTGGCTGATAATATCTGTTTATTCTCAGAAATTAGACTTTGAGCAAAGTGCTGAGATCGGCAACCGTAGCAGTGAAGTAGATGTAGCTGATTGCGCCCGCAGGAAACTGGTGAGATATGATTAGATAATAACCGCAACGATCACTCCATACAAGTGACTGAAATGGCTCTCAGTTCGTTTGTAGTGAAAGAGCCCACCCTTTTAGGCTGCATTTCCACCAGGGATGTGCGAGGATGTGCTTTTGTTAACCAATGGAATAACTTCATTTACTTATCCTTGCTCAGCGCAACTGATTCTATTGGATAACCAAAACACATCCCTCGGTCTCGCTACGCATCCTCGCACTGGTGGCAACGCAGTTTTAGCGGGGCAGAGAAATTGAACCAATCTAGCTGCTTCTCCGTAAAGCTCCCTTTTGGGCTTGGTACATTTAAATCTGAGGAATCTGATTGGTCCATTTCACATAGCTTCGCTCCGCTCCAGTGTACATTTCATACTGACGGAGCCTGGTTGGATCAGCTGCAGCCACGTTGCAGCTGATGCTGGAACATCCGATGGTAGCCAACCGCGTCCGTCCAAGCGTGAAAACCTACCACGACCGGCAATGACAGCCGACAGCAGATCTATGCTCCTAATTCCTTTGGCAACTAGTTAAATATCCTTAACCGCGCTATGACTAGGCCTCGTCAGTGGAAATCGTTAACCATCTATATTGCAGTAGCCACTTTAGTAACCATTTTGATTTCAAATTATGATATTTTTTATAGATTGTCCAAATTCTGTTCTAAAACTTATAAGACTGACTTTGATAGGACGTTGATTGAGAACTTCAGAAACCAGCAAATTGTATCATGTTTGGAATTAATATAAACCTCTAGGACTTGCTTGGGTATGCTCCGTCGACATTATAATGTATAGTATTGTGTTAGCAGTTGTGTGAATAATTATTTTTTGTTTTAGATCGAGAAGCTGTACCTGATCTTAGACGAGAGCGACACGATCCGATTTGTCGCCCAAAACGATGATACATTCAGCTTAACTCTTGAAATTGAGGAGTGCAAGTATGTTACTACATTCATATTAGTTATTAAAGCAGTAACGTCTGCTTACCATCCTAAATCATACAATAAGTAACTGGTTGAAAATTCAATGGCTCTTGCATCGGTTCAGTAGTTCAATAGGTAGAACGCATGTGTCAGCCCGGAAACCCGTTGGAAACGCGAGTTCAAACCCTGCCTGTACCATATTTTTTGCTTTATTGTTTACATTTAGTAAGTAGTGGTTGTGGAGCTATATGGGCGCTATGAGGCTTTTATTTTATAGTCAAGAGGCCTTTCAGCTGATATGCTAAGTATACAATTTTAACTGAACTGACAAACAAGGTCCGTGCTTCTATAGCTAAAATCCAATGGGTTCCTCTTATTAATCGTATTTACTTACGTAATTTCAGAAACCCTGGGCGCTCGTCTTCTTCTTCATTGGACGAAAATAAACTGCAAGAACAACGCGTTGACTGCTATGAAACGAGACTACCCTTCATGTTCCCTGTACTCTCAGTAGATGGCACTAAATTGGAATCCGCAGCGCCTAAAGGTGGCCTGCCTTTAAGCTGTTCCGCCAAAGTGATGGCGACGTAGCTGATTTGGACTTATCTTAATTTAAATTTATTACTTCGTTTAAAATACTGTGATAAGTATTGTTCAAATTCTGCTTAGCTACTTGGTTAGCTGAGTAGAGTACTGATCTCCGATAAATTTAGTCACTCCATAGCCATACAGCGTGGGTATGCTGCCTGCATCATAGGCACTCTACAGGAGTCATAGTTTTAGGAATATTTTAAAATCTTAGTTTTGTTTTTAGTGTTGAGTTGAATGTATTATAACCCATTTTGTTATATTTTTTTATGTTTCCTATATATTTTGGACTATAATAAATATTGCCATTTATATATCACTCAGGCAATAATATCTTTTCGTACGAAACTCAATGCGTCTATTTTCCAGAAATGTTCAACATGACTCCTTAAAGTAGAGTGTATTATATATGGCACTTAACGTAAAATGCTTATCTATTTACATGAAACAAAATACTTTTTGTTTTGTAGTGCCTATTAAGTAGATATTTAGAATAACATAATAACTTATTTTAGTATTTATACTAAGTAATCTAGAAACTCATCGACTGTGTATTCTGTCCGTTCTAACCTACGGTGCCCAAACATAGTCCCTAGTTACTGAGTACCAAAAGTCCAAATTGAAGATTTGCCAACGGGTCATGGAGCGCAGCATGTTACGGTTGAAAAGGACAGATCGTGTCCGAAACACCACGCTACGCTCCAAAACACGTAAAGCTGATGTAGGCAACAAAACAGCCAGGCTCAAGTGGGATTGGGCAAGCCACGTCTGCCGTATGAACCCGGAAAGGTGGGCCAGCATAGCCACCAAGTGGGTGCCCCGAAATGGGTGACGTAGACGTGGCCGGCACAGATGGAGACGGCGGGATGACATAGATGCATTCCACAGCAACTGGTCCGCTGTCCAGCAGTGGGACAGTCCTATCAGCTAAAAAAAAACTCCATAAAAGCTGACATAATTATTATTAATATTAAAGGATGAATTCTGCTTTGAATCAGTTGATGCACGACGCACGATGGATGCATTTCAAGAAAGAATCAAGAAAAAAAATGTTATTTAATTATTAGCAACAAACATAGCAATGGTTTTTACTAGGATGTGCGGTCTTGAACTTTATGTTATCTTATATTATGTTGACCATGTCTAATATTGAAATTCTAAATACAAATAAACAAATGATAATTACACTTTCACATACTAGTTTATAATTTATTACGTCAGACATCTCACATCACCCTCAATACGGTTTATTTTGACTATAGTGAAAATAAATTGTTTCATTGGAACCACTACTTTAAACACCCATTCAAAGATACACCGAACCAAATAAACTGCCACTAACTTGGTCATTATCATTATACTATTTTTAATTGGAGAAAGACTAAAAAGAAGACCAAAAAGAAATGAACTATTTATGCAAATTTAATTTCTGCTACCTATATAGTTAATAAATATAGAATAATTACAAAAATACAAGGGCCGCAAGGAAAGGTCTAAGGGCTGAAATGCGCACCGTGTGCAAGCGGTGGCCAACGCTGGTTTATAAGATTAGGCAGGTTTTGAGAGGATTGCCACAGTGATTGCTAATAGCGGCTTTTGACAGGGGACCGTTTACATGTAAGAAACTAGAGTTATGCTAGCTAGACCTACCACGCGACGAACCTTTGTATTCTCTTATGGCTCCTCTGAAGTATCCATGTATGAGACAATCATTGGCACACAGGCTATGATTCCCAAAACTTATAGACTCCTTGATTTACGTCACAAGTGTGTAAATAACCATTCCTGCTGTTAATAAGTATAATATGTTAACTTCTACTAATTCAAAGGCATGACGTGATCCAGAGAGCAATAGAGGACGGAGTTCAAATTCTCTAAATTAGACAAGTTCCAGACGCTTCTGGGTGTATTAAATCTTGGCCCTTAGCAAAGGCTTGGTGAGGCCATTAGTAGAGCCCCAGGAAGCCCTTAGTGAAAGTTCAGAAGGCATTTGGTGGAGCCCTTGGTGAGCCCAGACCTTGCACCGAGACGTGCTGGTCCTCATTCGAGGAATGCTGAGGGTGGCACCAAAGGGCGCTTTCTTATACCCACGACTCTTAGTAGGTATGCAAGAGGTTCCTTGCTTGTCGAAAGACTGAATTCACCTCGGGCTTACTGAATATCTAGCAAGCAGGGACTAGTAAACGCAAATAGTGACTAAAACTAAACTACATCCTAAAATTTTGTACACTCATTATTTCTAACATTAATGATATAAAGATTTCATCCTTGGCTATGTCTGTTAGCCATAGACATAGCCAAGCATGATCCTTGAGGGCCTTTGGAGGGTCATGGAGCATTAAGAGACCACCTTCTGCAGTCATTGGCCCCACGTTCAGCACTACTCGAATGAGGGCCCTCCACGAATAGGAGAAAGATCCGGGCTTACGAAGAACTCCAACAAAGTCCTCCTGGACCTCCACTAAGCACTTTCTAGAACCTCGCTAAAGACCGAAGCTTTCAATGTGTGTGAAAACAATGCTAGAAATTCAACGACAATAGTTTTAGCATTTAATACCTCATAGTACATCCTAAATTTTTTCATTAAAATCCGTGAGTATATTACGGCACACACTTTTAGATATTTTCATATCGCATAGCTATTATTAAATTCTAAAATGGTATAGAGAATCAGTTTTCTATTGAGAGGTCATTATTTCGAGAAAAATCTTAACAGCGCGATACAGTATTTGTATTGGCGCGCGATGGTTATTGTATAGCACCATCGCAAGTGCAGACTTCTGGCCGAAGGGTGTTGTATTTCGGCAGTTCCGGGGCAATCTGCCGAATCCTGCACCAGATCAGACGACGCAGCGGAGCCACGCTGTTACGTCGCCTAAATCAAACTAGATTTAAGTTTTTATTTTATTTTATGTATAATTTTGTAGTTCACAGTGCCTTAGTTTAATCACTGTAATGCTGTGTAACTAATTTGAATAAATAAATAAATAGCGCCATCTGTTGGTAAAAAAGTATTTGACCACGCATCAAAAAAAAAAAATCAGAACACCTCACAAAAATCGATCTAGTCCCAAATTAAGCTCAAGAAGGCTTGTGTTATGGGTACTAGACGACGATATACATATTTATATAGATCACACTTACATACTTAAATACATAGAACAACCATGATCCAAGCACAGAATATTCGAGTTCATCACACAAATATTTGCCATGCCCGGGATTCGAACTCGGGACCGCCGGCTCAGTAGGCAAGTGCTTACAAACTGCGCCAAACGTGTCGTCAGAAATTACAGCTCTCCTTAGAATACTGATTTTCAATACCATTTAAGATTTTTTTATAATATAGAGAAGAGCGTGGAGAATACACTTTGTTCTTTGTAAACTATCCCAAGCAGAAAAGGTCCTCGCCACCCTCGTGGCGTAAATCAGGGATTGAACAAGCTTTAAAGATCATAATTTGTGGGGAAACGCTCACCCCGTACATGGATCGTCGCCCAGAGGAAAGACAAAAGGATACAAAGATCTGCCACACAGTTGGTCAAACAATAAGCTAACTATTAGAGGACTGTAAAAAATGATCGCAGCTTTTAGTAGGAATGACTATGACAACACACCCAAATAGTAACACAGCACACCCACATGTTCACATAGTTTCTATAAAAAAAAATATATTTAAAAAAGGCCGTGACTGAATAAGGAAAGTAAAAATTGGGTATATAATGATGATTATAACAACGTTTGATATAATGTATCATTTGATATTACAACAATAACCACAATTTCATTGAGTACAATTTTAGTTAGTGTAAAAGACATTTGATATAACGTTTATATTCGCAAGATAACCTAACGCTCCTCCTGGCTTCGCTCGTCGTCATTTTAAGTGTATCGTGAGCTTTTAAACGAATTATATCAAATTAACATTATAATAAATAATATTATGGCATATGGAATTGAACCATCCTCACGTAATAATCAGATTGGCGTTTCAGCGAGGAAAAGCTGCCAGCATCTTCTGTTCTATGTCCCGTTTTTTAGGGTTCCGTAGTCAACTAGGAACCCTTATAGTTTCGCCATGTCCGTCTGTCCGTCTGTCTGTCTGTCTGTCCGTCCGCGGCTTAGCTCCGTGATCATTAGTCCTAGAAAGCTGAAATTTGGTAAGAGTATGCGTATGTAGCACGCCGACAAAACGGTAAAATAAAAAGTAAAAAAAAAATTTTTTTCATTTACCTCCCGTACACCTGAAGTGGGGGTGATTTTTTTTTTCGTTCCAACACTATTGTGTGGGGTGTAGTTAAATAGGTCTTTTAAAAATAATAGGGGTCTCCGAACAAAATTTGTTGATAAAGTCAGCAGTTTTGTAAATATTCGCTCCGAAAATAAAAAAAATAGTGACCCCCCCTCTAACTTTTCAACCACGGGTCAAAAAATTATGGGAAAATTCATGAAGATAAATTCAATGAAAACTATATTGACTAAAATCGGTTGAGTCGTTTTTGAGTTATCGCAAAAATTCATAGGATTCTTTAAAGTGACGTAAGTACCGCGCGGTGTCCTTATACTTCAAATGTTACACACATTAGTTTTAAGTGCCATACTGTATTAAAACATTTCGCTCAATCTGGCGCGTATAATCGATAACTTCCAGAATGTAATAAGTAACTACTGTTACTTTGGCGTTTACGACCTTTTTATAGAGCTTGAAATCTTTCTCGTAATTTAAATGTTTCTCTTAATTTTCGTCTATTGTGAAGTATGGGCACCTACGGAACCCTACACTGAGCGTGGCCCGACATGCTCTTGGCCGGTTTTTAGATTTAGTTTATCTTTATTTTGTTATAGTACTTATAGTTTTAGGTACCTTCTATTTTGTACCACAATAAAGTTTCATTTATTTTTAATACTTAAATTTATTAAATCTTCTTAATACAAGTATTATAATAATAAAGCAAATAGTTTTTCCTTAAGTACTTTCATTTTAGTATTTTAGCTGAGCAACTGAGAGGAAGCCCTCCCCTCGGTGATTTGAGCTCCGTTTCCAGTTTAGTAAGGTCTTGCGACAGTACGGGAAATTTGAACGCCACTCTTTGCTCTATGCAGTGCACTTCTTTTTCCATTAGTTCTATACTGTCCAAGCCATTCTGAGAATCGTTAGTAACCCGGCCAGGATTCCTGTAAAATAAATAGGTAAACCTCAATAAATGCATTGGCACCTCAATAATGGTGATATGTTTGTAGCGAGCACATGGCGTATTTTTTGTAGTCTACCTCCAAATCAATACGTAGTAGATTTTAGGAACATCGATTTAGTGTTAAAATATAAACTTTTCTCCAACAAGCAATGAAATATCGTCATAAAATGCGTTAAAAGAGGCTTCGAAGTGTCATGTTTGGGCGGAACAGTTCGAGAGAGCTGTAAAAGAATTTCATACAAAATTGAAGGCATAGGCCGGAAAGTATTTTTTTTAAACATGGCGTCTGTGTTCATTAACGGGGTAAACAGCTGACTTATGTTTTTTTGAGATGTTTTTTTTTCATTGCATATGTTTGAGAAAAACACTATACGTCATGCCTTAGCCGTGAAAAGGGCTTGCCGACTTCGTGTCACTATCCGGGCTCCCTACGGTCGGCCGTCTATACCTACTCAGCCGGCGAGCCCTTATTTACTGGCGTCTGCAGTAATGTACCTACTATTACTAAACGATAAACAAGCAAAAAATAATTCAGAAAAAAAAACGCTGAATCGTTGTTTTAGGGAAAAAATAATTCGGGACAATGATGTTTTCGGACCAAATCAGCTTATTCCTTGATCACCTCTGATAACTGATCAAAAAACAAGCAGAAATAAATTCTACTCCTTACTCAGGTAAAATACGCAAAAATAACTTACTTGCATTCGTAGGTTTCAACATTTACTATAAAGTTGACCGTTTGTGGAACATACCAGACGATGTCGTTTTCATCCTTAATCGCGTAAATTGGTTCCACATACTGAAAGAAAAATATATCTTAAATGGTGTAAAGTATCTACGCTTTTTGGGTAGTGCCGCATCAGGATAATTAGCTTCCGGATACCAGTTTTTTTTAATATGTTTATTATTAATAGTCTGGTAAGCATATGAATCACGTAGATTGATATAAGACCACTTAATTAAGTGGTCTGTGGGTTATATTTTTTTCACCTCACCAGCTCAAACATGCTGATTTTGCTGCGAGGTAACAGTGAACAAAATGCGACTTTCTAGCGTGAGTAGAAGAAGTAGCTTTTTTTGTTTTCAATTTTTGACTAAGAATTGTCATTTCTCATCTACGACAGGTTAATTATAAAACTTGTTTAATTTGAGATTCGATGCATGTCTATATGAAAAAGACAGTGATAAAAACATATCAATTCGAAATTCGATTTTCTAATCCGACATCGAATAAGAACACGTTCCGATACCATACAATTAAAAAAATACCCGAAAGTTTTTTTTTTTAACGACCGGATGTTTAAATAATTGTGTCTTTTATATAAATCAAACAGATTATTGTTCAAATAACATAAGATTTTTCCACTTTATCTTGTAAATACCTGTACCAATAATTTATGACTTTATTATAGATATAATATTAATTAAACTACATGTATCTCCTCAATCTTCCAATTTGATTAAATAATGACAACCATGGTGGTTGTGGACTGGTACAGTGTCGGAACGTATAATTTCAATTTAATTATATTTTCATTCCATTTCAAGCAGCAGGTATCTATTTTCTAATGAATCATATCATTTGATTGAAATAAGCAACAGACTTAAACATACCTACTCGTACACCTGAATGCTTGGAAGATAAAGTACCTACATAAAGTCGAATAATGTTCTCGCTGTTGAAGTGAAAAGGTGTGTGCTACACGAGAGCAAAGTTTTTTTGCAACCTGTGCTATTGAGTCCCTTGATACACTCAGGATTCTAAATTAGAATCCTTTGCTTGCTCGGAACTCAAAATCAGCACTCGCAACAAAAAACAACTTTGCTCTCTTGTTGCACAAATAACTACTTTAACACGTTTTTATTTCTAGTGTAAGTAAGTTGGATGACGTACACTTTGTACGAAGTCGCAATTGGCCACGTCGTTTATAACAACTCCTTGGCGATTTCCCAGGCCAGTTGGCACCGAAGTCGGATTGAACATGTCCTAAAAAAATAATAAGCGAGTTACAAAAAATGGGGCAGTTGGGCATTACAAAAAAACGTAGGTACCTACCCGTTTTGACAGGATTCGGAAATATTGTATTTTTTCTAGTCAGAATAATGAACCCTGATAGTAGAAAAAGTGTCTCATATCCCATTTTTTACCGACTTCCAAAAAAGGAGGAGGTTTATATTCGACTGTGTGTATTGTTTTTTTTATGTATGTTCACTGATTACTCCGCCAATTGTGGACCGATTTAATTTTTTTTATTTTTGGTCTTATTATGACCGAGTTGGGATCTGATGATGGGATCCCAGGGAAATCGAGGGCAACCCTCACATTTTATAGCCACTCATAATGTTTTTCATATATTTTCTAAAGCTATTTAAGTATTTGCATGTTGTCGTAATCATCTTCTTATGCAGAGCTGATAATGGAAGGTATAACTCCTTAACGGTTAGGAGTTAGGGGATAGGGGATAAAATATAATATATAAATATCGAACAAAAATAGTCGTAAATACCAAATGGTAATCATTAAAGGCTTCATGCGCGGCATCTTTTTCATAGTAATAATTGAGTGGTTTGGCACCGACAAAACTGATTCAAATGTAATCTGTACATGAACGGGGTTTTTTCGGCTTTTCAGTTTTTTTGAAGTCAGTTCCTTTTTTGTTAAATCTTTGTTTTAACATGTTCTTTTGAAGTAACGGAATAGAAAATACAAAAGGAATATGATATTAATTGTGAGACATTCTTCTTTTCACATATTTATCAGTCGCTGCCGTGACGATTCCGAGCAAAGAGAGCATACAATTTCCAAATAAATAAAAAAAGATGAAAGTACGGTGTACAATAAAATGCTTAGGTAGGTACTACTGAATATAAGTACTACGAGTCAAGTATCAGTATAAGCTTAATCTCTACAGACATCGCGTAGGATATGGTATTTTTATTTTATAAAATAAAGGCATTATGTTGCGATAGACCGCCACCACCACTACTATTTTTTAGGGTTCCGTAGCCAAATGGCAAAAAACGGAACCATTATAGAACAGACAGACATGATGAATCTATTCATCATGTCTGTCTGTTCGTCCGCATGTCACAGCCATTTTTTTCCGAAACTATAAGAGCTATACTGTTGAAACTGGGTAGGTAGATGTATTCTGTGAACCGCATTAAGATTTTGATGCAAAAATAAAAAAAATAATAATAAATATTGGGGGCTCCCCATACTTAGAACTGAAACTCAAAATTTTTTTTTTCATCAAACACATACGTGTGGGGTATCTATGTATAGGTCTTTAAAAATGATACCTATCGAGGTTTCTAAAATATTTTTTTTCTAACCGAATAGTTTGCGTGACAGATGCTTCCAAAGTGGAAAAAAGTTGGTCCCCCCCCCCTCTAACTTCTAAAATAAGAAAATGAAAAATCTAAAAAAAACATATGATGATATGATTTACTATAAAAACTACCAACGAAAATTGTTTTGAACGAGATCTAGTAAGTAGTTTTTTTTTTATATTTTAATACCTAACTTTGCACCTAATTTATATGGGGCGCTATACATACCAGGTGCAAACTTAACTTAACCACTTAGGGATGGAAAGTGTTTGTACGGAACCCTCGGTGCGCGAGTCCGACTCGCACTTGGCCGGATTTTAACGGAAGTGGCAATAGTTTCGCATCATAATGTCGCTTTAATCTAAATTCGATCGATCTAACCATTTGTCAGTTCAATAATAGATTACTTTATTATGGTAATAGTACCATAATAAAGTAACAAAATGAAGATAAAATAAATCTAAAAATGGCCCCTGTGGCATAGTGCCGAATGTGCTGGTGGCGTTTCCTCGCTGTATCGCTAAACTGATTCTTTGAGCGAGGAAAGCGCTCTCCGGTCATTCGTAACATCAATAAGCCTCTTCGAGATATATTATTTGTTTTTTTTTTTCATCGAGATATCTAATCTAAATTCAGTAAAAGGCTCATTGAGTCTATTGGTGACCGAAAAACTGGCAGCTTGCTCGCATAACGCATCAGCATTGCGATTCAGTGAGGAAATGCTGCCAGCGTCTTCGGGAACATGCCGCGGGGCACAGCATTGTAGATTTGTTTTATCTTAATTTCATTTATTTTACATTTTATTTCCTAAGTTTTATATTTTTAGGTTTAATTTTAATTTAATTGTCCTTTTATATTGTAATTTTATAGTCTACTAAATATAATGATTAAAATCTAAATTTTAAAAGTAAAGGTTAACATACCCGGTTCATTATCAAATTTATCTGTGAGTCGTTTGGATAGGACGACGACGACGAGTTCGGTTTTATTCTGCAGTAATTCTTTCCTTTACATTCATCGTCTTTTGGCCATTCCAGCGCACCTGTAAATATTTTTTTATTTAAACTTTATTGCAAAAAAAAGTACAATTGTGCTAAACAGAAATATTTTATGGTGCATACAAGTTTTAAAGTGAAAGTAACTTCAGCCTCCAGGATGGAAAAAATAACTGTTTTTTCCTTTGCCACAATACTTCAACGAGTGCAATGTTTTTTTGACGAGTCCAATGTCTTTTAATATACAATACAAATCCTCTTTATGATACACAAGGATACAAAACATAAGAGATACAGTTAATTAATAAAGAAGTCAACAACAGGCGCTGTTATCGATAAATAACAATTACTTCCAGAAAAAACTCATTTTTTTATTCTGAGACTTAAATAGCCTTTAGAAATTTAGTAAAAACACGTGTGTACTATTACAGATATTAGAGAAATAGAAATACCCTCACCAGTTGTAGCATAGTTTACTGATAGTCCCACCAGGATCACCAACTGAAAGAAATATAATTAAATATTTTTTAATAAATACGAAACCCGTTAATTATATAATTTTCAAAAGCGTTCTCTGAAAACTTTACTCTTGATAAAAATATCACTAGTTTGGGTACTGTGAAGGTTGTGCTTCACAGTTGGTGCTAATTGGCTACCGACATAAAAGTAAAGTTGTTTTATATTTAGAATAAGACGCGTGACATCCGTCAATGAAATAAAATGTAGTAGTTAGTCTTTCTTTGGCCTCCGGGCAATAAACATCTAGAACGTACCTCTGCTCTTTTAATAAACCGTCTGACTGAATCCCCTACAGTACGTATAAAGTATGCTATTGAGAATTAAAAAAAAATTGTATATTGTACATATATATTGGATGAATAAAAATAAAAAGAACCTTAAGTTAAATATGCTCTATTCCAATTTTTGGTTTACTTACATTTTAAAAATAAAAAATAAAATCAAAGCACGCGAAAAAAGGCGAAAAACACTTACTGCCGACACGATGGTACCCGTTGCCATTTTATTTAAAACTCGGTTAGTGGTTTTATTCTAGTAGCACTCACAATTGGCAACTGATTTATGAGGACCAATCTGCATTTGCAAGCATTTATATATGATGCGATTATCCCTAACATTTACGTCACAGGCACTAGGCTTATCGATAACGCATTTAGTTTGTTACTACTTAAATCGAAGGAAATTCCCATATGAAAAAACATAGGTTTTGTGGTTTTATAATGACGTTAAAACAGTGACGTAGGTGATCGACGCCCATGGCGTTAGCAAAAAATATTTTTTTAAGCAAAAGCAATGACGGTGAGGAAATTAAATGATTTTTTTTTAATTAATATGTAACTAAAAAACAATCACGTACGTAAGTTGCTATCACCTAATGGAAATCCATCTTTTTATGACACATAGGACGCACCCGACCAGATTGATCGCCCGATAGTGAGCGATTACCGTCGCCCATAGACACCTGCAAGAGGGGTTAAAAGTGCGTTGTAGAAATGAAAATAGGATGTAGAAAGCGCTTTCATAAATTAGCGCCACAATATAATATTACCACGCCTAAGACAAACCACTCGAAGTCCTTATTTTATGTGTGTTAAGATATTCAACAAAATTCCAAATGAAATAAAATGTCTCCCCTTAACAGACTTTAAAAAGAAACTGCACTTATGGCTGTGTGAATTATGCGTGTACTCCGTTAACGAGTTTCTTATTTTAAATTTAAAATCTAGTGATAAGTAATTAATTTATATTTAAGTACATCTAGCTTTAAGTATCTCTATTTTGTTTATCTGTCACGGTAACAAAATTTATATTTAATATTTGCATGCTTTTTTAAGTAGAGTATGGTGGTTCTTATAATTTGTAAATTATACCAGCTTATGTAACCCATATTCCGCAAATAAATAATCATTTCATTTCATTTCATTTCATTATTTTTAGTAACACTGTTGGCTTAGTTCTAGGTCGATCCGACAGGTCGCAGCAAGCTAAATATCAACAGCATGCCGATATGGGTGTACCGGTGTGCCGGAAACGTCGTTTCGCTTTCCGTCCGGTGGTTTCCACTCCAAAACGTACTGCCATTATCGTTTCTCGTCTTTCCCCTATCAATTTATATACTTGTTCTTCCATCATCACTCTCGTGAGCCTTATGATCATATTTTTCTTAAAAATGGAGATGTCTCCATTTTTACTATGTAAGAAAACCGGCCAAGTGCGAGTCTAACTCGTGCATTAAGGGTTCCGTACAAACTTTCATTTATCCCATCTTAATTGGCCTGGTTGAGTTAAGTTTGCACCTGAAAGGTATGGCGCCTGATACAAAAGAGGCGCAAACTTAACGCAACCGAGTTCTCCAAATATAAATAATAAATAAATAAATATTAATGGACAATCAATAATGGGATAAATGAAAGTTTGTACGGAACCCTTAATGCACGAGTTAGACTCGCACTTGGCCGGTTTTCTTACATATGATGTTTGATAAGGACTATATTTTGTTTAAGTGTATAGTTTTCAGATTTTTATGTGTATTTGTAGTATGTGACGATGTTACTTGCCAAATTTCATAGTTCTAGGTTATCGGGAAGTACCCTGGCCGTATCTTTTTTTCACGTTAACGTAGAATTTGGTTTTTTTTCTCAGCTTCAAGGGACCGTAGACTTAAGTATATGGTGTAAATTTCAACTCGATACCCCCCACGCGTTCTCGAGATAAAGGGTCTTGACCGACAGACAGACGGACGGACGGACAACAAAGTGATCCTATAAGAGTTCCGTTTTTTCCGATTGAGGTACGGAACCCTAAAAAACATGTCTGTCTAGTTGGCGTAATGGTTATGTAGTGGACAAAAAACGGCATAAAGTGGTGAGGGTGATCTCTCGAATCCGGTCCCTAAGATCAGTTCGATTCTGCTGAGGTAGTTGTTCTGACCTAACTTATTTATCTACTATTACTAATCTTTTATATTGTAACTGGTCCACCCTAATCCGGCCAGTTTCTGTTGGGGTTGGAGATGTGCCGTTTATAAAAATTTCGGAAAACTTTCCTAATTTCCCATACAAATGAGGAAAGTTTCCGGATCACTAGATGGGGTCACAGCTTATTGGGATAACTGAGTAATTTTCAAAAAACATGTACATAGTTAAAGGCTTAATAAAAACAAAAATTACGATCGCGTCTTTTGTGTTACGAAAGTTACTCATACAAAAGATATGGGTAACTATCGTTACACAAAGGAATCAATTAAGTTTGGTTTTAATTAAAGCCCTTAACTATGTACATGGTTTTTGAAAATGACTCGACTATGTACCTAGGTAGTGTATTTAATTTTATTAACCCTTAAGCCACACAACCTCATTTTGTTAGGCTCTGTTTAAGCAGTTTTATTTAAATATATATATACCTATATTTTTTTATATTTACCTATACTATAATGTAGTCAGATTTAATGTAGTATCAAAATATATTGAGTGATACAAAAAAGGAAATGCTTAAAAAATACCAAATTCCTAACGTAAATAATCTGCATTTTTAGACTAACAGGAAGGTTACAAATGGAAAAACCATAATTGAATTTACCATGCTCATTGTTAAATAGGTAAAACGGTCGGTCTTCGTCACTAGTTTATCGATAGTTCCTGTATTAGTATAAACGGAAAATAAGGATCTATATCAGAATTTGTAAAAAAAATTGTCCTATTTTATTTTTCCCTAATATCTTTTATCCTTATGATTGTTTGTCCTAACGTTATTTGCCCTAATGCATGTGCCCTAATATTTTATGTCTTAATTTTCAATGTCCTAATACTTACTTCCCCTAATATTTAATGAACTCATTTTTCCTAACGATTACATATCCTAATTTTATATGACATAAGTATCAAATGTCCTAACACTTTTGACCCAATATTTCATGCACTACGATGTACGTAGATTTTTTTATCGCAAGGGATAAATGTGCGTAGGGCCGCAGTTCTTCCTAACACTCCTTCTCGCTTCGCTCGTCTTCGTACCTAACGAAGACCTAA
Source organism: Apotomis turbidana (assembly GCA_905147355.2). Classification (NCBI taxonomy): domain Eukaryota; kingdom Metazoa; phylum Arthropoda; class Insecta; order Lepidoptera; family Tortricidae; genus Apotomis; species Apotomis turbidana. The sequence continues at coordinate 23,949,332 of LR990285.1, forward strand.
ATCACGTATTTCATATTTAGGACTTATTAATTGTATGCCAAACAATCATCAGGTCTTCCAATATTAGGATAAAATAGATTAGGACATATGAGTATTAGGTAATTGTATATAATGGATTTTGACTTTTAGGACAAAAGAGTGTTTAGGACACAAAGGCCATTATGGCAAATGAATATTAGGTTAAAAGTGTTTAGGACAAACATGCAAATGATTTTAGGACAAACGTTGTTAGGGATCTCGAGGGAGACTCGAAAATTATTATGAAATCGATAACGATACGAGATCGCTCTCGCTTGTGGTGGTATATTCTATAGGATATTTTCCCCTTTTGTTTCATGTACCTATAGCAAACCAAACTAAGTCTCAACAGTTTTTTAAATGTGTTAAAGAGTTTACCTAATAGTTAACACATAAAACATATTAACAATACTAAAAACAATAGATAAATATTAAAGAAAGCATAATTAATTAGAAAAGCTAAAGCTAATTAGAAAAACAAAAATAAAATATATATTTTACTAGTCTGAATCAGACATTTATTTGTCTATGTTTTCTATAACCAGCGGCGGCCTTATGATGGTTGCTTTTATCACGCGATAAATAAGTGACAAAGCATCCGTCACGTTTTGACAAAAGCGAGTGTGAGTGACAGATGCTTTGTCACTTATTTATCACGTGATAAACGCAACCATCATAGGCTCCCTGGTCTTACATTTTAAAGAGAAGTATCACTTTACTGTATAGCCGTTAGGCATACATATATTTCCCCTACTGAATAATAGTTATGCTTTATTTACTAAAAGCGAATACAAGTTTTTTTTTAAATCTACAATGTTTTCAATAGACACATATTGTGGCAATTTATTGTAAATTCTAGGTGCCATTTTAAATACAATCATCGTTATAATATACAAATATCGTTAAATATAATTATCTTTAGATAAAAAACTATTTATTCATAAACTGACTTGCAATTGCCCTCAGTATCACTTGATGGCAAGTGACAACGGGGTCGAAGATGTAGCTCGCTGATTTAGCAACAGCCTATTCACTCTCTCTTTAAGAGATCCAAGTTATAATTTTCTGGTAAGACACACTCGTAAGGTTGTCTGGAAGAGATCGCTATTTAGCGATAAGACCGCCTGTTGTTTACCTCTGCCTGTTATTTGAATGTATCTCATGTTGTGTTGTATATTCCTTGATGTTGGAGATGTGCAATAAAGAGTATTTGTATTGTATTGTAAAGCGGTTCGTGCGAATAAGTGACAACATAAGGAGGAAGTCGCTCCTCTCACCTGCAACGGGGATGATGGGATCAAGTCATGGAATTCCTGTGCACACTTCAAAACATACCTACTGACTGACAAGCTGGCAACTTTGCGGCGATGTTCGAGGCAACAAGATCAAATCACCGAACAAGTTTTATGTCTAAATCCTTTACCGTCCACGTGTCTCGCCTTTGGAACCGCCTTCCCCTCAAAATCAAGCAAGTCCCGAATAAGTTTGCTTTCAAAAAAGCTTCATGTGATCTATTTGTTGGCAGAAATGTGAACTCATAGCTTATCTGATTACTTTGTTCGTCTGTATTTATTTATTTATATATGTATATATTTGTATATATCCTATAGAAATATGTATTTATCTAAGTACCTATAATCTTTTGAAATTGTTTTAAGTTAGTAGCACTGCCCACAATTTATCTGGCGAGCGGTTGAGCGAGAGATCCGAGCGTGGCGGCCATTACGAGTGAGCGAGACACACCTATGGCCGTGTTCAGACCGGGCTGACTGTCGGCCGCCAAATAAATAAATAAATAAATAAATATAGGACAACCTCACACAAATTGATCTAGTCCCAAATTAAGCTCAAGAAGGCTTGTGTTATGGGTACTAGACGACGATATACGTACTTATATAGATAAATATATACTTAAATACATAGAACAACCATGACCCAAGCACAAATATTCGAGTTCATCACACAAATATTTGCCCTGGCCGGGATTCGAACCCGGGACCGCCGGCTCAGTAGGCAGGTGTCTACAAACCGAGCCAAACGCGTCGTCGAAATATGTATGGAAACTGCGTAACGTTGCGTAACGTTCGCTCTCTTTGGGCGGCCGACAGTCAGCCCGGTCTGAACACGGCCTATACAGCTGCTGCCGCTGTCGCACAGAGTCGTGGCATCTCCGGTAGCTTGGTAAAGAGTGACAAGCTGTTGCGGCGTGAAACACCGCTTTACCTTTAGAGGACACCAAGTTTTTTTTGAACAGGTGGTTGTAAATGACAAAGTCCGCCATTTGTAGGTACTTACTGACTTTTTGTTTGGCCAATAAAATTTAAATAAATAAATAAGCTCAATGCATTAGAGCTATTCCTTTGTAGGTGTGTACTACTACATAATTAGTATTTTTGACCATGAAAATGTGTAACTCTCAATTTTAATTTTATTTTTGTCTCAGCAGTTTCAGCGACCGGCGAACATGCCAACGCTTAGTAAAGTATGGTTTTAGTATTTGAAAGTGAGCATTGATTCCGTTTTAGGTACTAAGGCACTGTAATTTCTTGCATATAAGTTTCCTTCCTTGTATACTGCGACCGGCCAGAAAGAGGTACATAATATATATAGCTTCCTGCCTAAGCTTGTAGTAAGTATATATTTCCAATTAGTTGGACTCAGTTAGGTACACGTTATCGTCATTTGTTTTAATGCATAAAAAGTAATTAGTAATTCAGCCATGATAGGGAAATGCGCACAATAGTGACGTCTTATACCACAACTACTCTTAATTCATGGTAACTCCTTATACGTGGTCAAAATGGTCAGATGCACGCGTTTAGCGAGGGCACTCGGCTTAAAGTGCTTGAAACCAAACAGGGCTCTAATTCCATATCTGGGTCGATTGCAAATAATTTGTACATAGTTAAAAGCTTAGTTAACATAAAATACGTTCGCTTCCTTTGTGTGACGAAAGTAAGTCATACAAAATGTATGCGTAACTTTCGTCACACAAAGTAATCAATTTTTTTTTTTTTATTAAAGCCCTTAACCATGTACATTTTTTTTGCAATCGACCCATCTATCTGATATCTCCGAGAGAACTCCTAAGTAGCAATATCTCTAGTATAATTTATTAATGTCACTTCGCCAATCCGGACACGTTGGGTTTGCGTCTCATTTACATATACGACGCCATAGATATCAGACAGTTTAACTTGACTTGGCAGTTAACCTAAAATGTTACTTTATGAATACATAACATCGCGTTTTAATGACAGTTAAAAGCGATATACCTAAGACATCGCTTATTTGGCGATATCTCAAACATCACTAAAATTTGCGCCCATTTATATAGGTGTACAATAGGTAACCTATTTGACGCAAATGAAGCATGATATTCGTCCGTCACGGGGTGCAGAGCGATATCAACCTACACGCATTTCAGTAGCATTCAACGTCGAGTTTGTCATTCCGATGTTTAGAGTGTAGAATAGCTTCTGTGTTTGGCAGAGCTTTGGTTAGTTTTAAATACCTTAATGTTCCAATTACCAAAAATAAAAACACCCAAATTTTTTTTTATCGTAAAGTATAAGCCAATTGAAGATACTAATTTCATCCGTTTGCCAATTAATAATTTTTCTTCATAGTACCTAAGTATTTTGTGATGACATCACGATTGACTTGACTTTGTAGTTTAAAAGGCAAGGACAAACTGAAAGTGAATAAATTTAATATGAATAATTTTTCACAGGTGTCATATTGCCACAATCGAATTGTTTATTGCGGTGTAAGAGCCCCACCCCCGGAAATGGTCTCGGAATTAACACAGGTAGTAAAGAACTGGTATATACCTATACCAATTGCATAATAAAAAAACTCAATTGATCAAGAGAAGAGAGAGAGCATAAATTGAGAGGATATTGACTGCTAATCGTAGTCGAAAAGGTTTTTAAAATATAGATATTTATTTAAAAAAAAAATAATGCATGATAATGATGTTATTTGTATGTACGTATTAGTAATTAATATTTATTTCTTTTCTAATTACATTAGGTAATGCGACACATAATAACACATAAATTTAAATACTAACTACTTTTTCAAAAAGAGACGAAACTATATTAGTACATGTACATTAAGGGCGGTAAATCAGGAATTACTAACAAGAACTGAAGCTGAGGGCTCTTATGATCATCATTTCAGCCATAGGACGTCCACTGCTGGACACAGGCCTTCTCAATTGACTTCCACATGGGCCGGATAGAAGCGACCCGCATCCAGCGAGTCCCCGCAACCCTGACCAGGTCGTCCGACCACCTTGCGGGTGGCCGTCCTACGCTGCGCTTGCCGGTACGTGGTCTCCACTCGAGAACCTTTCTGCCCCAACGGCCATCGGCTCTTATGATACGAGTTTGAAATTCCCTTACCGCCAATGATGCACGATATTGGAAAGTCATATAACTATAGATAGGTTATGTTCGCCATTTGGATATGGAAAAACTAATTCTACTCTAATAAAAATATTTTTACTGAACCAAGCCAGATTTTAGGATGTAAGTAGTGATAAGAATAATGTTTAAATGTGTTACCTTACCTTACATTACTTTGAATTATATTAATGATCTCAACACTTTTATAACAGGAAAACAACTACCTATTTATTTCCGATAATTATTTTACATTGATTAACGTAACCTATTTTACTGTTGAGGACAAAGTTTAAACCAAAGTTGATATCTAGAATTATAATGGAGAAACGGGACTGGTAAAACCCCGAAGCAGTATTAATCTTATTGTCAGGAACGGCGTTCACGTGAGTGTAAACTGCTTAATGAAATAGGTACTTATCCGAGAAGCAGTATCATAATTTAATTTGGTTATCATTGCTTTAGTGAGTATGTCTGTACGACGTGGGAAACCTTTTATAGGGCGTTAAAATTCGACTTAAATGGCTGCCTCCAAAAGTTCCACTATTAATTAATGGCCACCCTGTATTAGGAAACATAAACTAGTTGACTACGGAACCCTAAAAAATGGTAAAACACTAATTTGATAACCCTTCATTTGACAAAAATAAACGATGGTGGTTCACGCCTCGCTAAGGTTGAATAGAGCAAGCTCGGTTAAGGTTCATCATCATCATCATATCAGCCGATAGACGTCCACTGCTGGACAAAGGCCTCCCGCAAAGTTCTCCACAACGATCGATCTTTATCCTCATCCAATTTCTACCCGCTATCTTAACCAGGTCGTTGGTCCACCTTGTTGGAATCCTTCCAACGCTGCGTCTTCCGGTCCGCGGTCGCCACTCAAGAACCTTTCTCCGCCCCGCCCACTGCCACTTAAGTTTGGCGACTGTCTGAGCTATATCTCCAAGCTTGGTTATCTTGCGTATCTCATCATTTCGGATTTGATCCCGCAAGGAAAGTCCGAGCATAGCTCGCTCCATTGCCCTTTGAGTAACTTTGAGCCTTCTTATGAGGCCCATTGTAAGCGACCAAGTAATATCTTAGAATAAAAATTTGGTCAAATAGTATGTTGATCCTGGCATACGTTGCCAAATTAAGTTCTGTCACTTAAGAACCTGTGAATCACTTTTAAGGCCGTTCCCTGAGCCAGAAATGCAAAAATACCCCAAAAATTATCCTATTTTTCTACGAAACGTTGATATTAGTAAACGAGGGAAAAATATATATCATTCTTGATTATATTATCTTTAATAACACAGCATTCGATACACGATTCATAACACTTCGCTCGATACAATTAATTCCCAAAGTAACCTCCAATTCGAATGTTTACTCCAACTTTACTTGTTTTTTCACTACGTGACACTATGAAACAAAAAAGGAGAAAAATCAATCATAACTAAAATAGTAATTTGACAGCTTCCGAATTTCAATAATTTGAGGCAATATTTTTAAAATAAATAATCATCGACAAATTCTATCGTAAAAAGATATCGCCTTACGGCCCGCAAGCTCTATCTCCGTCACTCTTTTGAAATGTGACTGTTATGTGACAGGGACGGGTGGCCTGAGGAGGGGCTCGGGGCTCTGGCTCAGGGAACGGCCTTAAGAATATGTGATATTTTGTCGCCCAACAAGACCAGCATGTTTAGCATAAATGTGCAACGCAACTCTTTGTCGCGCGACATACACTAACCGTTATTTTCACTTCAATATCGTGTGAGCAAGACAGGTGATGCTCAGACACGCGAAAAGGGAAGTCGCAGCGACAGCTCTAGCACAACTATGAGACGCGACTCTTTCTCGCACGAGATATACTATCTATCTCGTTCTGTACAGTAGGTACTGTAAGAGAGTGACGGTTGATACTATGTCGCGCGACAAGAATCGCAAAGCACAGTTATGCTGGCTGGACGGACAAATAGACTGGAATTCGCGACGACGGTCAATGGCTTGCCACCAATTGTACCGCTATTACCATCGCCGTATATTGATAACAAAACAAGGCTATGAATTAAGAGTTCTTATTCTTTTTCATTTTATTTTTTTCATAATTATGACAATTATATTGATAATTTCAAACGCGTGAATTTTGACAATTTTGAGTAGTTTTTAAAACAAAAATTGTCAAAAAAAATTGAAAATTATAGGTTTCAAATATATACCAATAGATCCCAATAGCCCTGTTCTAGGTAGGTAGGTAGTAACATCAATAATATGCTAAGAAACATGTTTGATCATAGAGAAAAAGGTCTAAAACAATCAGCATTTTAAAAGGAATAAGGCCTCTTAAGAGTCTTACTCTATTAGTTACTAACGCTGATGCCGACGTAGAACATTTATTTAAAATAGGCTCTGTTAATTATTAACGTATTATATTTAATAGAATTAATAACTAAAGTCCATGTTAGTAATGTAGTAAAACAATTCATTACAAAGGATAAATACATTTCCTTGATGGTCTAGGCTTTGAATTTTGACGTCGCAGAGCTTCTTTCGAATCGATTTTTACTTATGAAAAACCGGCAAAGAGCATGTCGGGCCACGCTCAGTGTAGGGTTCCGTAGTTGCCCATCCTTCACAATAGACGGGCTTAAAACAGCGGTTTTAAGCCCGAGGTTTAAATTACGAGAAAGATGTCAAGCTCTATGAAAAGGTCGTAAACACCAAAGTAACTGTAATTACTTTTTATCTCTGGAAGTTATCGATTATACGAGCCAGATTGAGCGAAATGTTTAATACAGTATGGCACTTAACTAATATGTGTAACGTTCGAAGTATAAGGGTAATAAAAATAATAATAATAAGGCGTAGGGATGTGACGACCCCATCGCCCGCTGGTTTTACCAGCGCAGTCAGTCACCGCAGGGCAGCTTATGGCGAGCTGTTGGGGGGTAGCGACCCCACGTACCTGAGTGCTGCTGGGGGTCCTGATGGGGGGTGATGGGTCGGGGCCTCCGCCTCTGTCTTGCCTTAACCAGCCGGGCAGAGTGGAGTCGCGAGAGTTTCGGCTCGGGGGCGGATGTGGAAACGTAAGGGGTTAGTTGGCTGCGGTTTAAAGCCCAGTATTACACCTCTCCGCCCTTAACCTTCCGCACTGGTGTTGCCCTTAGGCCACTCTATGTGTCGCTTTTTATGGGGGCCCATCTAGCGGGAGGCGAGTCATCGTCTACCAGTTTTTTTGCTATAAGACACTTTCTTGGTAGACGTCCGGCTGTCTCAAACAATAGCCCAGTAGTTAGTCCATCGCATTTCATGTAATAGCCTAGTACCATGTTTAGACTCCATACAACCACAATAGTTCGTACATCTTGCGGGTGCCGTCTCTGTCTGCGTCCCATGACGCAGGCAGGGGGAGCATCCGCATGGTGTACCCCTTACATTTCATTAAATTTTCGAAAGGGCCTCTGCTCGTTGGCTTCGGCTCCGTGCACGCCTCCCAAAGGTCCGGGACACCATTGTCCCGTGAAAGGGTGCGACATACAAATAATAATAATACAATTCTTTATTGCACACCAATAAAAGTATACAAAAGAAAACAAGACAAGTACAATTTATAAATAACGGTAGACAACAGGCGGTCTTATCGCTAAAAAGCGATCTCTTCCAGACAACCTTCGGGTAGTGAAATTGATGAAAATTCTAACTTAATACAGAGTAGGTGCAGCAGAAGGTGAAGGGAGCACATAATTAGATACTAACAGAAAACAAGTACGCATATGAGCAAATATACACATACATCAATAGATATACATAAACTTACGTATAATACATACATAAATGCAATAATATAAATAGACACTAGACAAATACGAATCCTATATAACACAACGCAATACAGTCAGTAACGAAAAAACAGTTTCATATATTAAACCAACAATTTTATTGTTCGAGAGATAGGTAATGCTCTTTAATTTTATTCTTAAATATAGTCAGAGACTTAGCACTTCGCAATTCAACTGGCAGCGAATTCCATAGCAGAACGGCTTGGACAGTAAAAGAATTGGAATAAAATTTAGAATGTGCGGCGGGGACAGTTAAAAGGAAAGTTTTAGCGCACCTTGCAGACGAAAAATAACTAAAACGCTCTTTAAGGTACTGTGGAGTTGCTGGGTTGAAGAGTATGCCAAATAGAAGAGTTAAAATGTGAGAGTTACGCCTATGACGAATAGGGAGCCACTTGAGTTGTGATCGGAAACTAGAAATATGATCATATTTGCATAACCCAAATATGAATCGTATAGAGATATTTTGAATGCGCTCAAGCTTATTAAGTTGCTCTTCTGAAATATTGAGATAAGAGATATCGGCATAATCTAGAATTGGGAGAAGCAACGTCTGAGTGAGCGCAATTTTGGTGGCGATAGGGAGAAAATTACGAAGCCTTCTGAGAGAGCCCACAGCGGCAAACATCTTCCTGCTCACTTCATTTAATTGCCAATCTGTACGCTGTTATCTTATCTAGTTCGTACGCTCAGACCGCGCAGCGCAGCGCGCCCACAAGTAAGGAACGACGGCAAACTTGTTTTGTATGCTTTTATAGTTCTACCTCCGAAATTGTATAGGTTTAGTTTTGCGTATGCCAAATTAAATAGAAATGTATTTACGCTCACTAGCTTACGTTACTTATACATATAATATTTCGTTCTCAAGTAAGTGAATATTTGTTATTATTTTTGAGAAATAAAGATCTTTAAACCGAAATAAATAATACTTTTAACTAAGGGGTTACCTATCCGGACAAAATAATACAAGAAGTTAAATTTAAACTACAATTTATTAATAACAATACTATAAAATAATTACAACCAAAACCTTTAGGTCTATGTTGTATCCTTAAATTAAGTTTTATCTATAAGTTAAGTTAACTTAAGTTAAGTTGACGCATTAAGTTAAGTTTTAGTTTAATTAAGTTTTAAGTTTATTTTTAGTTTAGGTCCAAGTTCTTCGATATGCTAAGTTTTAAAATAGATTTAAGTCGTTTTACATTTTAAGTTAGATCTTTAATTTTTTTAAGTTAAGCCTTAATCGTAGTTAGGTAGCAAGTTGAGCCTAAGAAAGGTCTAGAGTGGGTCCGAACCCTAGATTCTGGGTCATAATCCTGAGAGTTGGGTCAGTTCCTCTGAATACCCTCACGCCCCTTGTGGTGTGACGACGTGGTAGCGGCGGTTGGCAGCATGGCAGCGTCAGGACAAGAACGTATATCTCGCAGACCTCCTCTTCAGCCCGTTTCAAGCGTCGAAAATGGACGACTCCAATAGTCGTCAGACTTATATTGATGAACCCGTACGGTGTTCCCATTTACGGGATAATACACTTAACTGAATCTAGTAAAGTTAAATATTTAATATTATTAAAAAACATGTCCGCTCGGAAGGCGGCGCTCCAAGGACAAGTTTGTATGATAAGCGACCGCAGGCGGCTCGCAGGAGTGCTCGCGGCCGGCTAACCGCGCGGCACTTACGTCATTATAAAGCAAATTATGATTTTTTGCGATAATAACTCAAAAACGGCTCTACCGATTTTATTCAATACAGTTTTCATTTAAAGTGCTTATAAGGCCTCATTTTTATGAATTTTTACATAATTTTTTGACCCGTGGTTGAAAAGTGCGGCGTGATACATACACATACGCATACCAAATTTCAGCTTTCTAGTACTAGTTATCAAGGAGCTAAGCCACGGACGGACAGACAAACAGACAGACAGACGGAAAGACGCACATGGCGAAACTATAAGGGTTCCTAGTTGACTACGGAACCCTAAAAAGGGGTTCTCATTTCAGTTGTTTTTTTTTCATCCTCTATTTTCTGACACAAACACAGTCCACATCAATCTCGCCATCTATGGGTTGAATCTGTTTGTCTTTCGTATATACGTATAGCTTGGTGTAAATGGTTTTTTGCATGCATTTGGTTTTTATTTTGGACCCATCACGTATGAAATCGCCGGCGCATTCGATGTCTGGAGCATTACCTCTGTAAAAAAAAAACTGTATAAAAAAAATGTACCATAAAGTGGTTACATTGAAATTTTACGCACATACACATTAAAAGTCGTTAGTTAAACGTATTAAAATATGTATTTTTTTGTAAACACGCTTTTGTCATGACAAAGAATGCATTATGCCTATCAATGTCTTCAAAAGACTTTAGGTACAAGTTTTTTGGAGATGCGTAGAGCATGTTCTCATAGACAGCGCTAAGGGTAACCTTTCACGGAAACCATCAAAGCGGTGCCTCAGCATAAGCCCCGCTGGCGGGGTTCCTAGTTCGCGTTTTTCTCTACATCATAGCCCGTCTCTCTTTCCCCTCTCCTCCCGCCCTAAGTCAGGCTGACCCTTTTCAGTCTATTCACGACGCAGTCCATACGCCCAGTGGGCCCGCGTCACTCTCCCCCAAAATTACTCCTGTGGTGCGGAGATAATCCCATTAGCGGGTTAAACTCCCACATAAAGTCCGACTCACTGGTAGTGAGGGTACAAAGTTCATAGCAGATGGAGAAATTGAAAGTGCACATTCAGTTCGCCTCTGCTAGAGTAGATTCAACGTTGGCCCGGCAAACGGGTTCGATTCCTGGTGTGGACCACGGGTCAGCTCAAGCTAATTGTTAATCAGTGAACACAATTTTCATTTGGTTATAAATAAATAATCACTGCTTTTGAGCCTAATTCTACGCCCATCAAGAATAAGCCCCGCATAATAATTATGATGATGTACTTACTCATCGTAATGTGTCTTGCAAGTCACCGAAGGTAAGGATTGAATGAAAAACTTGGACTGCACGAGAAGCTGTGGAACCTGTCCATCCTTGTTGAAGATGTATGGTGTCTTAGTCTATAATAAAATATAAACATTTTAACAAAAATAACTTAAATCAGTAGGGTTCACACACGCGACTCTTTGTTGTATTTGAAAAGGCTACACTTTCCTTACAATATGGTCGTACGAGCAAGACAGGTGAAGCTGCATCGCGGCAAGATATGATAAGGACATAATATATATTATACAAAATTCATAAACGGATTTACTTACGTCGTCGTAGGAGTCAAATAACGCTCGACATGTTTCGAATCGGTACGCGATTCATCATCGCGACGGCGGCCAACCGAACAACAGTGTTCGGTTCAGTGTTCGGTTGGCCGCCGCCGCGATTGATCGTCTCTCCTGATAATGAATCACGTACCGATTCGAAACATGTCGAGCGTTATTCGACTTCTACGACGTGATTAAACCCGTTTATGTATTTTAATATGTCTGAGACTCACGGTAGTTTTCTATCTAAAATATACAAAATTCATTCAAATCCCCGCTCTAGCCTATCTGGTTCAGCAACAGGGCGAGCAGATCTTGCCACGACAGCGTTTGTCTGTGTAGGTGAACCTTTTGAACTTTTATAAGAATATTTTAGGAGGGGTGATAATTTACTATACGAGGTTTTTTTAAGGTATTAATACTATTAAGCGCATACCTCTCTGATCGTCTCACAGTTTCCCGCGATGCTACCAGGTTTGATTTCTGGTATTTCTAAGTCCGCCTCTTTCTTCAAGCGATGGAGTTTTGTCTGAAATAAAACAATTAGTATAAGTAGGTAAGTACTTAAGCAATTGTTTTTCTTAAAATCAAAAATATTTCTAAAAGAAGTAAAAATGCTCCGTAATTGAGAACTTTATGAAAATTCTCACTTTTCGCAAATTTACTTCATGTTCTTGTGGAAATTGAGAACTAATGGAATAAGACTTTGCAACTAGCTAGTTTCTATTTGTAAGTTTTTGACGGAAACTTGAGGTTATTTTGACGACGCAGTTGGCGCAGTGGTAAAGCAGCTGTCATAACTGAGCTAGCGATCTTGGGTTAGAATCCCGGCAAGGGCGAATATTTGTGATATCAACGCGAATATTTGTGCCGGGGTCATGGATGTTATATGTATTTGCGTAAGTATGTACCTACATCGTCACCTAAATAGTACCTACCCACAACAGACTAATAAAAGTATTTTCTTGTGATCTGATCTGAGATATTTTATTTATTTATTGATTTAAACTTTATGGCATAAAAAAGTCAATACAAATGGGGAACTTAATGCTTAATAGCGTTCTCTACCAATCAACTATAGAACCAAACAGAGAAGCTTCAAGTGGGTGCAGAGCAGAAAATTAATCGTTCGGAGAGCGTCTTAGTTACAAGTGAATACTAAACAAGGTACCATAAAATACAATGATACATATATTATATTTACATACTATAAGATGTACATTTGTAATAAATATGATGAAATTTTATCCGCGAGCAGTTGAGATAAAGTGGATGTCGTTAATCCAGCAGTGGGACAAAGTAAATGAGATCATGAATTGATCCATGTGTCCGTGGTACAAGAAAACAAGGCATGACACCCCGGTTAGTGAGACTTTCTACGTCACTGATTAGCAGCCCCTTTATGGTAACAAATGTTATGGCTGAATATGGGGTGAATCAACTTTTAAGTGCACCTTGTTGCTATGGTTACGCAAATTTTGTCCCTCGGACAACCTAAGCATTTTTCTATGAAATAGTATGAAGATGTCACTTGGACAACGGGACAGAGTAAACAATACAAAAAAGTTGATTCCCAGTCGTAAAAAAAATTGATGACAGTTGCAATGCTCATTGACTAAATTTTGTCCAAATAATAGATTTAAAACACACAATTTTATGAGATTCATACAGGTAACAATGGAATCGGCGAGTATTATGAATATTATGATACAGCACTGGCAACAGAAACATATTGACAGAACCAAACCAACCGATCTTAGCGTGATGACGTCAAAAGTCCACCTGTCATTCCGGTTTTTTTTAAGACATGTCTTGAACTGTATCAGGGCTGGTTAGCCCTCACTACCAGTAGTCGGACTTTGTGTGGGAGTATAACCCGCTAATGGGATTATCTCCGCGCCACAGGGGTAATTACTGTCATTCCGGTGTGCCATATCTTGTTATTATACCATGGATTGATCTTTACCAGTTTTCCCTCCATGATGAGCCGATCTATTTCCTCGTCCGGGTACCCAACCGGCTTCTCTTCACAAAAGGTCTTATTTTCGCAGCCCTTTGGAATGACCAGGTCATCTGAAAAAATTGTAACTGTATGTTAATATCTTATGTGGAAATATAAAAAAAAACACTGGGTTCGAATCCCGGCCAGGGCAAATATTTGTGTGATGAACTCGAATATTTTGTGCTTAGGTTATGGTTGTTTCTATGTATTTCAGTACCTATATATTTATCTATATAAGTATGTATATCGTCGTCTAGTACCCCTAACACGTTTCATAGAAATTTAATTTTCATAGAAATTACGTTTCATAGAAAGCATTTTCTTTCTGAAACCATACAATATTTTGGAATATTACACGAACCTAACCTACAGTCTGGCCAAAAAGAGTAGAAATTAAAAAGTGGCAATACTGTAGTGTCGTCCCCGTTTTCTTAGATTGATTAGAAAGGGACAACACTACAGTATTGCCACTTTTTGATTTCTACTCTTTTTGGTCTGACTGTAACCTAATCCATAGTTTGGCAAGGTTTCAAGATTTCTGAAAAAAAAAGATAACTTCCAAGGAAAACATTGTCTATAAAATGAGGCGTTCGGTGGTGAAGTGCTTTACTTAAAAGAAGAGGATCCCATGAAACAAATATTTCGTAAAGGAACATTTTATTTTCAGATGAAATAAACTAGGTTACGAGAAAATAGTTAAATTACATGTACATTAAGGTGAAGCGAGATTTTTTTTAGGAAATTAAACTCAGAACCCCTCTAAAACGTTGCATTAGGCTGCTAGGTAAGTACGATAAAAATAATATGTTGTAATAAAAAAAAAAAATATTATTTACCATTTTTGAGAAGAAAAATATTGGTTCCAGGTCGATCAGACAACTTTTTTTTTCTCCATACATCTACGCTCCACCCTAATATACATCGTCGCATTGCAGATTTGAATGAATCGGTTGGACGTTATAGTTTACTACTTAAGGTTATGACTACCAGGAAAACATACAGATAACAGTTGTTTTTCCTGACATCATCCATCCATTACGTGGATTACTTCAAGTGCACTATTTTATTCCCTTTTCTTATAAATTGCATTCCATGTTGACAGAGTTACTTGTTCATGTAACTAGTGATTCATGTAATTACATGTTAGATGTGAGTTGTCAGCAGAAATTATTGTCTTGTTAGTAGGAAGAATGTCCAGTTTCCTGTCCAGTGCCGGCTGTACACACTCGCCCAGACTGGGCAAGATATGTAGCCTATCGCCCATCGTTTATAAGGTTTGAAAGAGACGGCGTGCTTGCTTTACCTTAGCTCGTCGAGAGTGCACAGCTAGCGTAAAATGATGGTATTCACCGCTAAAAGTGTCATTTTGGTGAGGTTTCTGGAAATTTCTAATGCACAAAATTTTTTTTTTTAGATACTTACTTATTTATTACATATATATATACCTATTATGGCTAATCATATTTTGATTGTTGCAGATTTACATGCATAAATTAACAATATCGCCAACAGTCGCCTAGTTTTTTGAAGACGACATTTTACGAGAAGACGAAACGGAATACCTATGCTCTCATAAGGCTAATCAAAGTTGCAAGAACCTGCAAGCGTTGCAGCTAATCTTCTAAGGTGGTGTTCTACAGGTGAGGCCTATGTCCCGCAGTGCACGTCTTTCCGCTGATGGTGATAGTTATAATGAAGAGCATAGGTGAGTAAAAGTCCTTTGTAATGGTGGTGCGTCTTCTTCGCTGCAATAAATGTGTTTTCTTCTTTCTTTCTTTTTTTCTTTAAAACGAGCTTTACCTTTCGATAGTACATTCCCGTTGACGGCAAATGTTGACGCCTGTAATAGAAACATAATGCATATTACGTGTCATACGCTGTTTATATTGTTGCCGGCGCCCAATTATTATAATAATAAGTTCATTTAGATGTCTTAATTATGACATCTTTTGGTCTTTCCTTGGTGATGTTTTTGCGTAGATATAAAAAAAAACGTTTTTATCAAAGATGTGCGAGGAAGCTTCGAAGTTCTTTTGCGTGACGGGTTGATAACGTACATCAGCATTCTTGTCAACACAACTCCTCTTTTCAGATATAGGAGGCACATAATTAAATAATTAAAGTAATCAATAAGGAAGTATCCACAGCAGTCAAAGTCAACGTGCCATATCGAAAATATAATAAAATAAGTAGAGGGTAAAAATTTATCCTATCATCATCTTTGGATCTCTAATACTTGAGCTATATTCCTTACCAAATAAATTTTGACCAATAGATGACAGTGTACGGCTGGCACAAGTTCTGCATCACACTGTTAAGATTTTTCCTAAAAGAATTACCCCTCTCCGTAGAGTACTGATTTGCAAATACAAATTACTACTACTAGGTACTCGGGCTCAGTGACCCAAAGGGGATCTTGGCCTCTGATACAAGGGAACGCCATGCAAATACAAATTAAGAATTGTATTATAATACGGATATAAGGAGTATAATGAGTGGATGTTGCCCCTGCCTATTTTAGGAGACACCTTATAGAGCACCTACTATTTAATCATAAATGAATAAACTAAAAAATACTGATAAAATCTAAATGGATTGGGATTCATTTAAAAAACCTTATTATTGACAAGATTTGAAAGAAGGCAGTCCGATGCCATAGACGTAAAAACTAAAATTTTGCATAACGTTTCCTTTAAGCTTAAATCACAATATTAGTGCTTTCAAAATTTCATCAAAATCTGTATAATACGCAAATAAATACAATCAAATACATACTAGCGGACAAATTACCCACCAAGGACACAAAAACTACACAAAAACTTATCACGTCACGTTCACAAAACATTATTAAAGTAAACTCACTGAGCACTGATATTTAACTTGATATTCAATGTATTATACTTATTTATTTGTTTATTTAATAAGCTGTCATGTCAGTCTGTGTCTGTATACGTCTGTGAGTGAGATCATAAGAGGACTGTCGGATTGGTATATGATTGGTGTTTATGTCTCGGCTGGTGCCTCGACCTACGATTACATTACGTGGCGCGGACCACACCCTGACCACAGCATAAATAAGTTATTTTGTAATAATACCAGTATGGCACTTTATACTCTCGCAGTTTGTACGTATTCGTATTCGTTTATTGCTGTCATGAATGGGTAGGTACAACAGGGTGTTTACATAATTATATGGCAGTCATTACCATGACGCCCAACAGGGCCCTAACAAGGGCTTTGCTTTACCTTGAAAGCTAAAAACTAAACTTCTTAAATTAGATTTTACTCATCAATTTAAAATTAATCTCATGGTATAACAACTCGAGTGAATTAAATTAAATTAAAATAGAACAAATGCCGCATAATTACGATTGTGACTTTGGCGGCAATATACAAAACACTGTTTCATAATCTGATGCACAGCGGCACCCTCGTCAAGTATGGCACAACAGCTCTTTTTATTATTTTCTCTAAGCCAATCAAGATATTTTAGACCCCTGGTAATTTCGTTGCCTGGCAAGTTCAAAGTCTCGTGACCAATAGCGATACATTTCCAAATTACATTATTTGATTGATATTTTAAAGCGGCCTTGGGACGTAAACTTCTCAGGTAAAGGTTGAATCAGAAATGAGGAGATTCTTATTCAAACCAAGGTGACCAACGTAGCAAACCGGGTTAACCAGCTGAAGTGCTAATGGGCGGGGCACATCGCTCGAAGAACAGATGGCTGTTGGGGCAGCAACATGAAGAAACCACGTACCGACAAGTGCCAATGTCCAAGGCCAAATGTGATGGCCAAGTCTGACGACCGTCGGGCCTATGATGATTGCTTTTATCACAAATAAGTGACAAAGCATCCGGCACGCTTTGACAAAATGGGAGTGTGAGTGACAGACGTGATAAACGCAACCATCATAGGCCCCCTGTACGTCTAACATAACCACAGGGCGGACACTGCCTACTAAAAACTGAACTTGAATGACAGTGACAATGTATGCGTGTAACACGCACAGGGCTGCCTCAGGCGCATTGCAACAACTAGTTGGTGTTGTTTTAGTTGCACATAATCATCATCACCATCATCGCCACCATCAATATTTCACGAGTCTATGCCCACCTATAGCCCATATACACAGTAGGTAGGTACTCAACCCTTTCAAAATTTTCTACGCAGCCAACTCGACTCCAACTCGGTGCCCTTGCATGTGCGTGTCCGTTCTGTTTGTAGTACTATTAAATATTCTGTGACATAGCTGTGACACGACTCTTGGTACGCGACAAATACTACTTGTCACTTTCCTTTCAATACCTAACGTGCAAACAAGAAATGTAACGCTAAGTCGCGGCAAGATAATGCTCGGCCCGCTGGTTAGAGTTGCGGCGTCTCGCTGGATGCAGATCGCTTCTATCTGGTCCTTAAGAAGGCCACCACTTACCCGAATCGTAGAAACAACAACTTTAAAAACCTCAACCTTGAACCATCTATTCTACGCTCAGAGGTATTTGCGGCCATTAAATTGCTAAAGAGTAGGAAAGCTCCCGGTCCGGACCAAATTACGGATGAGGTTCTGAAAGCTTTGGGCGCCAAGGGTGTACACAATTTGCATAGAATCTGCAATTGCGTTTGGGAGCATGGGGAGTGGCCGAATGACTGAGCCGAGTTGATTATACTACCACTGCACAAAAAGGGGTCCACCAGGGTATGCGATAACTATCGGACTCTAACCTTGATATCTCACGGAAGCAAAGTTCTCCTACACATTATAAACAACAGGATCCGCCACTATCTGGATTGGCAAATTCCACCTGAACAAGCTGGCTTCGTGAAGGGAAAGGGCACTAGAGAACAAATCTAAAAAATCAGACAGCTGATTGAGAAATCTTATGAATATAACATCCCCTTGGTCTTACGTTTTATCGACTACAGTAAGGCATTCGACTGCGTTAATTGGAACAGCCTATGGAACGTAATATCTGAACTTGGCGTACCACAGCACCTAATCTCGCTCCTTCAGTCGTTATATACCAACAACCAGGGAATTGTGAGGGTGGATCAAACCCTCTCAAAACCTTTTAAATTTGGGAAAGGAGTGAGACAAGGATGTATTTTGTCTCCCATCCTCTTCAACGCTTATGGGGAATACATCATGCGGCGCACTCTCGAAGGTTGGGAAGGCGGAGTCTCCATCGGTGGAATCAAAATCACCAACTTGCGCTATGCGGATGACACTACACTTGTCGCAACTGACGAAACTGAGATGGGAACACTACTGGAACGCTTAGAACGAGTGAGCGGAGAACTTGGCCTGTCAATCAATAAATGCAAAACGAAAGTCATGGTCATAGATCGAACGAAGCGACTAGAGCTCAGTGGGACACTCAATCTCCAATATGTGAACAGCTTTGTATACCTGGGCTCTACCATTTGCAACGATGGCTCATGTGAACCAGACGTTCGAAAGCGGATTGGCATGGCAAAGAGCGCGATGACCCGACTAAATAGAGTCTGGACAGATAGATCAATCTCGCTAAAAACCAAGATAGGCCTAGGTGAGGACTCTGGTTTTCTCGATATTTACCTACGGTGCGGAAACTTGGACCCTCAAAAAGGCAGACAGATCTCGCATTGACGCATTTGAAATGTGGTGCTGGAGGCGGATGTTACGAGTTCCTTGGACAGCCCACCGCACAAATGTGTCAATTCTTCAAGAAGTGGGAGTCACCGTTAGGCTGTCGACAATATGTCTCCGCAGGATGTTCGAATTCTTCGGTCACCTAGCCAAGAAGAAAAACGACACCTTGGAAGTGCTCATGGTGACAGGGAAAGTACAGGGAAGGCGACCCAGAGGAAGAAGTCCTATGCGGTGGACAGACCAGATCCGAGATAATTGCAACTCGAAAGTCCACGAGGCATTGTACAACGCCGAAGACCGCAGCAAGTGGAAGGCGATCGTCCACAAAATAATTCGTGGAGGTCACGACCCTCAGCAATGAGGAACACGACACAAGGAGGAGGAGGAAGGAGGCCTGTGTCCCGTGGAGTATGGCTGAAACGATGATGATGAAATAACCGTCAACAGCTCCAGTGTATGTTAATAACGCCCCGTAGGATAAAGAATATGTCGAGGATAACTATTAGAGGACTTTATGAACAGAGGTTCTGCATGATATTTACATCACGGTTAGTCATTATACTAGTATGAATGATTATCATATTATTCAGTAATTGAATACGGAATCCGGCAAAATAAGCCTTTAACTAATCTTTGAGCGATGTTAAATCGGGTTATATTCACGTGAAATTGTCAGGAACGGCCGGACATGTTTGGAACTCATATAGACCTCTTCATCAGGGACTGCTACCCGTACAGCAGCGGCGCGGTAACTTCGTCACTGATTTTTTGGTTCGTACATCTATACGAAACATGTTGGGCCGTTCACGACAATTTCACTTGAGTGTAAACCGCTTAAGACTGCGCCAAGCGAAATGTGAATAAATAAACAAACAGGGCAAGCTAAATAAAACCGTTTCTAATTCTAATTTTAAAATATGGCTTCCATCAGGTTAATGATGATTTCGCCAATTTCAAGTTTGCTCGTAGAGCATGCCGTTGTTCGGTGAGGTTTTGCTTTTTGTAAAGTGATAGCGATTTACAAAAAACCACGCGGACTATCGGGCCTTGACCCAGGAAGGGCTATGAACGCTTCAAGTTGAATTCTTCATTAGCTATTCACTCATACGTTAGATCACTGCACAATACGCTATCAATACTACACATTGAACAACAAAAATGAATAAATAATGAACAACGCAACTTAAACGCATGCGGCCATCTTAAGTCACAAACCGGAAGTCAATAAAACCGTTTAAAAAAAAACAGGCAGTTGACGTTAAGTAGATAACGTCAACACTAGTTGTTTAATCAATTTCTTAACTATATATTTAGCACTTCGAAGAATGTGTTAACAACTTCTCCGTGGAAAAATTATAAGATTAATAATATTTTACCCTAGAGAACTAAGTAAAGTTGGACGAAAATAAAATTGTAAAAACGTAAGCAGGCGTTAAGTGGTTTTTTATACTTAATGGAAATCTATTCTAATTTTCAGTTTAAAAAAAAGATGAATGTTTACATTACGATTTGTCCGCATCAAATATTTCAATTATTGTTTGGTATTAAAGGTCCAGATTTATTAAAAAGTGTTTTTAATTCTCCATAAATTTTTACTATGCAATGGCGGCCGCGCGCCGATCTAAATACGCATTCCCCGCGCTCTATGGTTTAATGAATTGACGTGAGAGACTTCATCCTGTACTCGATTGAAGTTATTATTTTTTACTTAGAGACTGTATACATCTCTTATATACTTAGTGTACTGTACAATGACGCTCAGACCTTATACATCTCTGAGGAATGAAATTTTAACTATTATCATTTATCATATTTATTATTATCATTATAATTTTTTTCTGTTTTGTATATTGTGATGCCTAGAGACCTTATACATCTATAAGAAATTTAGGTTTAATAATTATTTTCTATTGTAAATTATTCACGTTGACGCCTAGAGACCTTATACATCTCTGTGAAATTAAATTAATTAAGTAATTGTATTTTATTGCATGTTGTGACACCTAGAGACTTTATACATCTCAGGGTATATTTAATATTATAAATTGATCGTTAAAATTTTATTCTAATATTCCTACCTAACATTGATTTGGAGTATCTATATATCTCCTATACGTGTACGCAAATTGTAATAATTAGTTATAACACTAATGTAATGTAATTGTTTTAAGTATTATTTACGATAAAATGACTGACTGTTGAGTTTCTTTCGGATTTCTTCTCAACAGCGGTCTCCTCTTGCGAAATTCCGGTA
Organism: Apotomis turbidana; assembly: GCA_905147355.2. Classification (NCBI taxonomy): domain Eukaryota; kingdom Metazoa; phylum Arthropoda; class Insecta; order Lepidoptera; family Tortricidae; genus Apotomis; species Apotomis turbidana. The sequence goes on from LR990285.1 coordinate 23,970,725, forward strand.
GATTCACAATCTGACTTGTAAAAGTACCCTCTAGTGGCCTACTTACTGAATAAATTATTTTCATTTCATTTCATTGATGGGTAAGGACCAAATTTTTTGCAAATACTGTCATACATTAATGTCCACCTCATCTCAAACTAAAAATAGAACATTCATCGTTAATTTGTAGAGTAGAAAAATACGCCAAATAACAGTTCCTATTAACCCAATCATCAATAAACGAATTGATTTTCAGAATAGTTAATAAAAAAATGTTCAGAAATATACTTTTTTATCTTTATTATATTTCCCATACAAAATGAATATGTCCGTACTCTGCTTTCTCGAAAATATATTCTAAGCTTTGATCTTTGTATTCATAGTTTAAAATTATATTGATTTTGTTTTAAAGTACGAACACCTTAACTTATACAGTTTATTTGTATATATGTATAGTCTTAGGTTTTGTTAAGACGCAGGTACAGTTTAATATTCGATATCCTTCATCATTTTAAATTTTGCGGCTATTTTATGCATGTCCCAAATATTCTTCCATTGTGCAACCTCCAGTTGTGCGACGACATTACACGGAACTTACAACGCTATTCCAGTAGATTCTTCAATTATTTTAATGCAACACTGACTCCGAACTTGCAAGCTTGACTTCGATAGTGCTGCCATGTTGTTTTTACTGACAGTCGAGCATCGTGTTGGTGGAAGCTCCGCGTACAGTTCAAATTCTGTGACTTCTTATGTAATTTTATTGTTTTCCATCACGCTTTCTCTGCTTGCGAATGATTAACTGCAAACTATAATAGTATATTGCTGCTACACATCAAAGTTCACTACTAATGAAACATATCTGGTTAGGTCGTGAAGTATTTTGCCTCCATTGTGCGACGAGTGACACAACATTGTGCGACGAGTGACACAACATTGTGCTACGTGTCACAACAGAAATTCATCGAAATGAAGACAACGTTACCAATTGTGCTTATTACAAGCTTTTATTTAGTTTCACCTGTCCCGATATTTATTTATTATTCATCTTCAAACCTTGTTCACGTACATTTACAATTTTATTGTGCTATTTTTTTCCGGTCTGACACATTCCATTGTAATTTCCGTTGTCCAACGATGCAAAGAATTTGGTCCTTACCCTGATATCAGATAATATATAATTAAAAAAGTATAAGCATAACAGTGGCGAACCCTTGGGGAGGCTTACGTCCAGCAGTGGACTGCAATAGGCTGAAATGATGATGATGATGATGAAGCATAACAGAACCTTAATTATCGAACATAGCCATAACATTGATATAAAATTACTAAAATAATTGGTAACAAAATAGGAAAATTAATATTGGACCTTAATTGCTGTCTTAATTGTAGGCAAACATTTTGAGAAATGCTCTTAAGCTGAATAACGGCTGTACCAGGGCTTATGTAGCATGTGTGCTACACAAACTACCCTATTTTCACGTGATCGCGGCAAGACCAAGGACATATACATAATTATATTATCACACTACATAGTTCTGATTTCCACCCACGTCTCGACACTGAATAAATAAAAATTAAATATGCTTAAATTATTACGTGCCATCATAATATTTATACATTCACCGCTGCACTGTTTCGAGCCATGCTATATAATATATCTATAAAATTAAATTGGTTATCAATCGTTTGCTCGAATTTCATATGCCATAATCTATCACTTGGCATAATATTCATTTGCCATAAATCTATTTTTCTCTGTAAGCTGAAACATTTCGGGATTGTCATAAAATAAACCTAACCTAACCTAATGAATTCTACACGTATATTAAAGAAATCCCGAAGAATTTATGATTTATGAAATAAAAAGTTTATGACAAATGAAAATTATAGCAAGTGATACATTTATGACAAATGAAATTCGGGGAAGTGAAGGTATCCGGATTAAATTAATTAAAAACCAGTTGCAAGAAGGACAATTTATTTTTTCTAGTCACAATATTGTAAATGAACACAATAGGAACTAAACATTCTGAATTTCACAATCTGCCTCTATAAAATGACTCCACAAAATTAATAAGAAAGAATAAAGAAGAAATTAAGAAGAAGGAGTTTATCATGATTTCATGATAAATAAAGAGCGTCCACTGATCGATCGTTAGCTCCATATTACAGCATAACGAATTCCTGTGTTCATGATTAATTTTTAATAAATTGTAACATTAGGCCTGTGAGTAAGAATCATTTTTTGAGACCGAATTCTCTTCGCTTTGTTCTAACAAACAACGGGACCCAATGGGTAGGTATTTTGTGCATTATGAGCTGCGGCTACAAACTGTTATTTTGAAAAGAAAGGTGTCATAAGTGCAGTTTGTGGCCGCAGTTTATAATGCACACAATGCCCATTGGGTGAAATTGTGTGTTAGAATAGAGCAAGTGAATTTGGCCACAAAAATAATTCCTACTATAATACATTTTGAAATTGTCCTAGTTTTTTGTATGCGAGTTCCCCGTTGTTTATTAATATCGTTCTTTTCTGCCGCAAACACAATCTGCATCAATCTCGGTCATCATTGGTTTTACCTCATTGTCAATATATATGTATAAACAAGTGGTTATGGTTCGTTGTTGGCACTCAGTGTTGTAGTCAGACCCCGGGGGAACGAAGTCTTTGAAACATTCGTAATGTCTGTGAATAAAGTTTTAAGTATTAAAAATGATGTTTTATAATTGGTGATTGGCGATTTGCATCATTAATATCATTATTACATGACTCAAGGTTAGATTACGAAAACTCGAATAAGAAGCGTGTCCGTTTTAGCCTGGACAAACTTTTTGGATTACTAAACTTGCATTTAGTATCGGTTCACTTTGCTCAGCCGGACATAGGTATACGATGGCTAAATCTAACATTAAAAAAAAGTGTTTGTAATTAGTTTTCTATGGAAAGGGGTAATTTTTTCAGGAAAATACTTAACGCGCGATGGAGGATTAGCACAGGCGCGCGCGCCATCTGTTTCGTAAAATGTTTTCTTCGAAAAGCGGGATCGGGTATAAATTACGCTGAAGAATTTGCGGGCACTTTTATGTAAATAAATAAAATAGGTATCTTAAAATTTAGGAATTGTTTTCTTAAACTTACTCGCCATGCCTTCCTCGACTCTCTAAGGCTTTTTTCTTATTCTTTCCATTGCACGTCACCACGGGTATAGACTGATTAAAGAACCTCGATTGCACGATATAGATCAAATCCTGTCCACGACTCTTTGTATATGGGGTAAAACTCTGTAAAATAAATAAATAATAAATATCGGACAACCTCACACAAATCCATCTAGTCCCATATTAAGCTCAAGAAGGCTTGTTTTCAGGCCCGGACTTAGAAGGCTAGGACCCCCTACCCTATCTCGATAAGTGATAAATACGGAGAACATAAGTATGGTGCAAGTCCTACTTCTGGGAGTAGGACCCCTACACCGGCTGGGCCCCAAGGTATTGTGGGCCGAGGCAGGGGTAAATACGGCACTGCTTGTGTTATGGGTACTAGACGACTTATACATACTTAAATACATAGAACAACCATGACCCAAGCACAAATATTCGAGTTCATCACAAAAATATTTGCGATGGCCGGGATTCGAACCCGGGACCACCAGTTCAGCGGCAGGTGCCGTTTTATTTTTAATACATGACCTTAACTGTATCAGGGCTGGTTAGTCTTCACTACCAGTAGTCGGACTTTGTGTGGGAGCATAACCCGCTAATGGGATTATCTCCACGCCACAGGGGTAATTTGGGTTGGAGTGACGCGGGCGCACTAGGCGCATGGACTGCGTCGTGAATAGACTGAACCGAATCAGTCTGATTTAGGGTGGGAGGAGAGGGGAAAGAGAATCGGAAGATGATAAATAACCAACCGGTATGATGTCCATGGCGCAGTTTCCCTTTACGCTCCAGTCTACGAGATCCGACATATTCATCAGATGAGCCGCCATCTGGAGGGGTCTTCGACTCTGGAATAGACACAAAGAGATTACTGACAGATTCAGCTTAGCCAATTTTAAGAGGCCTTTTCAATTATACTTTTTTTCATATCATGACAAATATATTGATAACTAGCAAGCCGCCCCGGCTTCGCACGGGTGCAATGCTGATAAATTATGCATGTATTATACATATAAACCTTCCTCTTGAATCACTCTACCTGTTGAAAAACCGCATAAAAATAAAAATCCGTTCCGTAGTTTTAAAGATCTAAGCATACATAGGGACAGACAGACAGAAGCGACTTTGTTTTATACTATGTAGTAATTCCAAACATGATAACAATTTGCTAGTTTCTGAAGTCCTCAATCAACACCCTATCAAAGTCAAACCCTAGTCTTAAAAGTTTTAGAACGGAATTTAGACAATCTATAAAAAAATATCCAACACTAGCTGTGCCCCACAGTGTTACCCGCTCATCCCACGGGAACACTAAATTTATTCGGGATGAAAAGTATCCTATGTCCTTTCCCGGGTCTCAAACTATCTCCATACCAAATTTCATCTAAGTCGGTTCAGCGGTTGAAGCATGAAGAGGTAACAGCAGACAGACAGACACACTTTCGCATTTATAATATTATAGTATGGATTTGAAAACAAAATATCAAAGAAGTGGCCACTGAAAGATAGACGGTTAAGTACAATTCCCACTAACGAGGCCTAGTCAGCGCGCAGTAAAGCACATTTTGCTAGTTGCCAAGAATTAGGAACATAGATCTGCTGTCGGCTATCGTCGCCGGTCGCTGGTCGCAGCCTCGGTGCAGCGAATGTTCTAGCATTTGCTACAACGAAGCGGCAGCACATCTGACCCCGCCCAGTCAGTAAGATAATGTACACTGGAGCGGAGCGAAGCTATGAAAAATTGACCAATCATTCCTCAGATTTAAATGTACTTCTTTTACGAAGACGCAGCCAGATTGGTTCAATTTCTCCGCTCCACTTCCGTGGGCAGGCAGCCTCCAAGGGTAGGCTCTTTCACTACTAACGAATTGAGAGCCATTTCAGTCACTTGCATTAGTGATCGTTGCGGTTATTATCTAAACATATCTCACCATCTTCCTGCGGGCGTAATCAGCTACATATCCTTCACTGCTACGGTTGCCGATCTCAGCACTTTGATCGAAGTATAATTTCTGAGAAAAAACAGATATTATCAGCCAAAAAATATACACTGATGGAAATCAAGGCAGTTGTTAAGCTTGCCATGGGGCCTTGTGTACACTATAATGGGCGGGGCGCCATTAGATATTTATGTTTTATCGGTGCCCTCACATCAGATTGGGACTCTCATGAGATTTGAGGCCCTAAGGCACTTGCCGAAAGCCTACACAGGGTAGTGTGAAAGATGGGCCTGATGGAAATGGGGCTTCCGAAAGAATGCCACATGGCTGATCCTTCAGCACCACAACGGACATCCATTTGTCCCATCATTGGTTCACCTCGCAAGGGGCCGGTACTATCTTCTGGAGTACCTAATATTGTAGTTGTTGACAAAAATAAATGAAAAACAAAACTATAATATTTTGACTAGTTTATATTTATTATTTATTATTATAATATTACATTTGCGTAGATATATTGCGAGTAGTGAAATTATTGTATTTGCCATTCCTTCCAATAGCTTTGTAAAAGTCTCGGCCGGGTAGGAGGCTGACTTAATGTGGCAATACGATTTTCCTTTACATTCCTCAGGCCAATCTTCCTTTAAAAATATAATAAACTGGCTTTTGCCCACGACTTCGTACGCGTATTTAATAATCGTATTGAATCTAAATGTTCTAGGATATTGAGTGAAAGTGATGGGCTAAATGCAAAACATACTTTTTGAATCTTTTGGAGTTATCTAAGCTAAGCTAAGTCCCATTCGATGACCATCTCGAGCCATTTCTGAGCATAACTTATTGAAGTAATGCTCAGAAATGGTTCGAGATGGTGGCGTTCAATATATATTTTTGTTTGCGTAGTAGTTATTTTTTCAAGATTTTTTGTTGATTTTGAAAGCAATATCATTTTTGGTGCCAATATGGTTCTTTCACACAGCCAATTTTCGTCAGGAATATTTTGTTCTACATCAGGAAAAACTTGAGATATAAGCTAGCACATCTTCTGATGAACTATTTTCAGATGATGTGCTTACATAGGAACGTGATACCTACCTGAAGGGCTACTCAGATGTTCGAAATGTTACCGTCGAATAGTGCCATTCCACTCACTAAAATATAGTTTGACAGGAGTTCGAGAGGGATGGCGACAGTCGAATTACGAACATCGGAGTAGCCCTTCAGGTAGGTATCACGTTCCTCATCATGGCATCACTGGTTTGAAATGTCTTGCCAGATGGGTGTGTCACGTTTATCAAATCAAATGTCATTGTTAAAATTTGTCAAATTTTATGTATTTGAATCTTGAAATTACGCGATTAATCGAATTTTGCGGATACGTGTTCCCATATCAGAACTTGTTGTTTTTTTACGAATAGTAGTTTGGTATGCGTTTTGTGGAGGTCTGCACCGACGAAATTTTTAATATATTGATTAGTTTACGTCAAATCGATGACATGTAGGGAGCTGTTGCAACTTCAATAACTTGCTCTCCATACAAAGTTTCATCCCCTTTTTCGTCCCTAAATATCCCGAAATTCGACATAAATGAAAGCCTATGTTCTATTCTGATTTATAAGGTACATAACTGGAAAGTTTAATATAAAATCGTTCAGTAGTTTTTGAGATTAAGTGGAACGTACATCCAAACTTTCACGTTTATAATATTACTAGCTTTTGCCCGCGACTTCGTACGCGTAGAACTCGTTGATTGATATTGACAATAAATAAAAAAAAAACAATTAGACTTTCAGGTTTTCAATAATTGTATGGAATCTAAAGATCTAGGCTATTGGGTGAAAGTGCTGGACTAAATGCAAAACATTCTTTTCGAGATGGTGATAGTCAATAATCAACTAACGACGAAGGTATGGTGCTGTTCACCAAACAATTTTGTCATTTTGTTTCTTTTTTCTAACTTGGTTTTTACTACTTAGTTTATTGAAGTAATAGTTCTATAAACTATTTTAAATGATAAACAGCTAAAACATGTTTTTTTTTTATTTGGAGACACGTGAGTAAGCTTCATACAACTGTCCATGAGAAAAACATGGCATGCCCAAATGTTTTCCTGCTACTTTTAACGTGAACCTGTGATTTTATTAATAAACATACGCAACTTTTAATGGAAACTGTAGACGTGTAAAATTAAATGGTAAAATTGGATTAATTGGATTGCGTGATATAAGTACACTGATTTGTCCCTTGGCTTCTCCCGTTAAAATCGTCACCTTCACAATGTACCGTATTTTGAAGGTGTACTTCCTTAATTCGGTGATTTTCAATCTAGTGCCGTTGCATAATTTGGATGAGTCTAAGTTGCGCATTAACAAAACTGGTACGCCTACCTTCAGTTCAAGCGTGTTAGTTGGCATCCCGGCCCGAATAGCTCCAGAGCTCAAAAATCCAACGGGGTAAGTGGTGGTGTTATCAGCGGACATGGCAGTGACGACGGAGTTATAAATTTTTGTTTACGTAGAAGTTATTTTGTTCATGAATTTAAATACAATATAATTTTTTGGTGCCAATAAGCTTTCATACAGCCAATTTTCTTCATGAATATTTTGTTCTAAGTCAGGAAAACTTGAGTTATAAGCTCATCTCCCAATTTCACAACATAACACAACATGACAAAATTAATTAATTATTGAATAGAATCATAACTTCTTCGTCGGTTTCTCTGGTTTGACATGTCTTGCCAGATAGGTGTGTCACGTCCGTCCAAAAAATCAAATCAAATGTCATTGTTAAAATTTTATGTTTTTTCTTCTGTAAATTACGCGAGTAATCGAATTTTGCGGATACGTGTTCCCATATCAGAATTTATTGTTTTTTTATAAAGAATATTTTGGTATGCGTTTCATGAAAGTTTACTGTAGGCCCAGACAAAATAATTTATTGATTAGTTTACGTCAGATCGATGACATGTAGGGAGCTGTTGTTGCATCTACAGTCATTTGCTCTCCATACAAAGTTTTATCCCCTTTTTTGTCCCTAAATGGAATGAGATTCGACATAAATTATAGCCTATGTCCTATTCTGATATATAAGGTACATAACTGGAAAGTTTCATAAAAATTCGTCCCGTAGTTTTTGAGATTAAGTGGAACGTACCTACATCCATCCAAACTTTCACGTTTATAATATTATTATGAGGATATTAGGAATTATTAGGAATTAGGATTAGGATTAGGATAAGGATTAGGATTTCAACCAATTTTTGAAGTGAATAATACTTTCCCTGAGTTCTAGAAAGAAACATAGCTATTTCATGCTTTTGTTGCGTGCAGTAAAAAAAAAACAGTTTTGTGCGTGAATTTTGTCAAATTCGAGTAGTTTATGAAACAAAAATTATCAATGAAAAATTTAAACTGTAGGTTGTTATAATACCAATAAATCGCAATGGCCCTGTTCTAAGTAGTTAATTGTATAAATATGTTAAGAAAATTATGTAGATAATTTATGTACCCCTCATAGCTTTACCACGGTCATCTGCCTCAATCTCTATCAAAAAGTAGTTTACCCAAGTACTAGTAGTTTCATGTTTTTTTTTTTTTACTAATCTGTCAGTTATATTATCAATACATTTTGAACACGTATTGCTTTTATTTTAATTGGTCACTGACCTGACTGCGCACCGAAAAACTACGAAGGTGTGCCTTTTTGGCTTTACAAAAGTGGAAGGCGGAGTTGAGCGCCTTGGTGCGCGCTGGTGTATTTTCTGTGACGTGACCTACGACTCAGAGTAGCTCCGTCGCGCAACCGTAATATTTTTTCCCGAGTAAGAGGAGTTTACCAGTTTTAATTTTCAGTGTACGGTAGGTAGGTAAGGTCCTTGAGTGGCAACCGAGTACCAGAAGACGCAATGTGGGAAGGCCCCCAACAAGGCGGACCAACGATCAAGGTCGCAAGAAGCAGTTGGATGAGGGCGGCGCACGACCGATTGTTATAGTGGACGTGTTTCAGCTGATATTATGATGATGATGATGATTATGATGATGATGATTATGATGGTGATGATGATGATGATGATGATGATTATGATGGTGATGATGATGATGATGATTGATGACTCACGTTTTTGTTGGCGTCGGCGATTGATTGGTCGATTTCTGACTGCGGGTAATGATCAGGCTTTGTGCAATAAGTCCATTCTCCAATTTCCACGCAATCTACCGAATCGCCTGAAACAATGAAAATAACTATATTATTTTCCTGGCAGCAAACTTAGCGTCCAATTACTTGGTAACCAAAAGAAAGAACTTGGCAGCTAAAAAACTAACTTGGCATCGATGTCCATGAAATGAGATGACAAGTTAGTATTCCAGCCGCCAAGTTAGTATTCTAGCTGCCAAGACAGTATTTTTGTAGGTTAGGTTAGATAAGTTAGGTAAGATTTATATTTTTATTTTTTAGATGTCCGGTTAAATACCTGCATGGTTGAATACAATATTTCACAAGAAGGTACATTACGTTAATCGATAGAGGTTCAAAGTGGAGACGTACTTTTAGTTTTTTAAATATCAAAAAATGATAACCCGGGATACATTTTGGCAGCTACAAAACTTCGAAATTTTGGGGCTTTCCTCGGTTTCTAGCTTACAACTTCTATACTAAGTCTTAGCAAGTATATTGTACTGACAACCTGATAGAGATACTTTTAGAAAAAAAAAAAAAATTCCATGTTATTTTTAACAATTAAAAAAAATACCTGTGGGTTTTCCGTGAACAGCAAGTGTTGACACCTGGAATTAAAATAAATTATAACACATTATCACAACTTGGCCCGTAACGTAACTCTTAGTTGACTGAGCTGTAGGGCCAAGCAGTCTCGGTGAGGTTTGGTGTCCATCTACATATTTCCAACTTTAATTGTTCCGAAAGCAGCGTAATTCCGAATTTCCATAAAGAGTTTTTTTGGGTAAATTATACCTACTTGTAACAACCTTATTAATATAAGGTTGTTACATGTTTTTTTAGGTGGTACAACTCCAAAAGGTTGTACCAACCAACTAATAAAAAGTATCCACAACCGAAATAAGTAATCCTTCGGAATCATGTTTTATGGGAATCTTCATGGATTCACTTTCAGAGTTATGGATTCACTTTCGGAATCATGGATTCACTTGAAATTGCTCTGAAATAGCCCTATACGTTAAGATGGTATTATGACTTATTATGATTATGATAGGTACATATAACGTTTTCGTTTTTTGCAATTAAGGCTAGAAGTTGAAGGTTGAAAAAATGCAGCAAACAATTTGACTATTTCATAAATCACAACGAATTTAACAATTTAGTGATTATGTATCTATTTGTTTCAGTCCCTGGTGAAGACCTCTATACGAATTCGAAACATGTCAGACCGTTCCTAACAAATTCACATGAGTATAAACCGCTTAATACAATAAATAATATTGTTTTATAATAAAAACTACACATGAAATATAAACCATTGATACAAAGATCAAAGCTTAAAGAAAAATTGAAAAAGGAGTTACCTAGTGGAAGATACCGGAAATCGAACCCGGTACCTCTGGATTGCCGGTACAGCGCGTTAACCACTTCGCTACCCTAACTCCACCACCTAACTTCCACCAGGTACTGCTTTTTCAATTGTTCTTTAAGCTTTGATCTTTGTATCCATGATTTAAATAAAAAATTTAGTATGTACAATAAAAAAAGAGACATTACATGAATCATAAGTTTATACAAAAAATATGCCAAAAATATTTACCGTGAGCAGCAAAAACGCCAGGAACACCATTTTTGGTTTATACACGGCTCTGCCACACTTTGCACCCACTCTTCGGGAAGACTCCAGCACCAGTAAATCTAATGAGGACAAGTCGCCATTTTTATATCGTATCGCTTAGCAAAAATGTTTCCTTGTGGAGGGAGTGATTACCGTATATGGGTTTTTTTTTTTCTAATACGTAACGGGATGACGATAAAATCCATTTCCGTTTAGCAACCGATTAAAAACGGACAAGAGTCAGACTTAGGCACTGAGGGCTCGAGCTGTTTTAAAACATAATTTGTAAGATTTTATATGTGAAGGAAAGATCGTGATATAAAGCAACTGGGGGTGATGTACTCGTGTGAATGAAGTAGGTACTAAAAAACTAGCTAATTTTATTGAACTATTATTGTAGTTGGGTAAAATAAATAAATATTAAGGAACAATCTTACACAAATCGACCTAGTCCCAAATTAAGCAATGCTTGTTCTATGGGTACTAGACGATATACAAATATTCCAGTTCATACCTACATCTTTGGATGACCAGCTATCTTTACCTATAGCTGTACTAATACTGATAAAGATAATAGGATACTTTTTACCTGACCAAGGTACTATATGAAAAAAAAAAAAAAGTTTATTTCGTTTTTCTTATTACACTAATGACAATAAGGTTGGGATGGGACTGCCTAGTAAGTATTATCTACCTGTAGCAGGAAGTCCCGCTCTTCCGTTACACTAGTATAACCTATTTCAAAAATAAACATAACAGTTATTTAGTTTATAAAAGAAAATAAAAATAATAAGAAACAAATTAAAATATTAGATTCGAAAGTGAAATTCGATTTTATAGAGCTTAATTAAATACTATGGCTCTGCTGTCTCTTTCGGTTTAAGTTGCTTGCGATCCTTTAGGGTACACCTGCTTTCAAAAATTGTCCAATTCATACACGCAAAGTAGGTACTTTACCTCCCTATATCGTTAGGTTACACTTCTATGGCGAGGCCATAAACTATAGTTGTTACTTACATTGCCATGAAGCGGCCGTGGCGTGGGCTAGAGGAGCAAAACGGTATGGTTTAATAATAAACGTTTCTTAACTTATTTAAGAGGCCTTATTCCTTTTAAAATGCTGATTGTTTTAGTCATTTTTCTCTATGATCAAACATTCTCATTCTTCATCTTAACATATTATTGATATTACTACCTACAACAGGGCTATTGTGATTTATTGGTATATGTTTGAAACCTACAATTTGAATTTTCCATTGATTATTTTTGTTTCAAAAACTATTCGAAATTGACAATTTTCACGCTGAAAATTAGTTTTTTCAACTCATTTTCGACTGCACGCAATGAAGCATGAAATTCCTATGTTACCTACTACCTAGAACTCGGAGAAAAGTATTACTCACATCAAATAGTTGGTTGGAATCATCAATATATTTGTCATAATAAGATTTTTTTTTTAATGGAATAAGGCCTCTTTAAAACTGTACATCTTCCTCGCTGTTCTATGTAATCTAACACTTGCTGGAAAGCGGTGGGGCAGGGTACGAACGTGAATACGTACGTTCAAGAGATCGGCATATAAAAATTAGCATTTCAAACAGAAAAATACAGAGGACGCTTTAAAAAAAGCGGAATAAGAAGGCATTAGGCACTATTTGCAAAAGACACTGGTCCTTTGTCAGGAGGGTGAGTGAATCAACTAATAGTATCGTGAGTGGTGTGCGCGACATGTTACCTACTTTATGGGTACTATTTAATTTATAAATTATCATAGTGTGTTAATGTTATTGTAGTGTAATGTTAAAATTAATGGATTGATATCTGAATAAACAAGTATTTTATTTATTATTATTTATTTATTATTTCACGTTATCCAGGTAGCAGTTCAAATGGTTCAATAGCTTAGTGGTGAGAGCACTGCTCCGGTCAAGCAGAGGTCACCACTTGCACTTCAGTGGATTGCGTAAAATTTTGGCTTCTTATTCATCCATTGCATTTATACACGATGATTCTTAATCGGTGGTCAAGAGTATATAGAGAAATATTAATATTTAGCTAAAATTAAACTTAATACGCGCGGTCTCGCGCAATTACCCCACTGTTAAAATAATTAAAAGTCAAAAACACAATTAAAACTAATATAATAACCACTAGATACATGATGGTCATTCTACATAAAAAGTGTCATCACTTTAGCGGGAAATTTTACGAAATTTTCTACGACTCATGTCAATGACGTGTGAATGACAAGTAAGTACTCATAAATTGTCATTCCCATTAAATTATTAAAGAGGTTGTAAGCACACAGATACAGATAAGTACGGTGACAAGGAATTTAAGACAAAATTGGTTTCATAATAAAAATTATCATAGAAAAATAAAAGTTTGTTTTCATGTAATTACGACTTCAACGTGACAGCTGTCAATTACTGAGTTAGAAAAGTAGGTACCTGATCACCGATTAAAAATCATCGTGTATAAAAATACAAGAAATGTGGTATCACCACATAAAAAATATTATCAACTAGCTGTGCCCCGCGGTGTTACCCGCTCATCCCACGGGAACACTAAATTTATTCGGGATGAAAAGTATCCTATGTCCTTTCCCGGGTCTCAAACTATCTCTATACCAAATTTCATCTAAATCGGTTCAGCGGTTTAAGTGTGAAGAGGTAACAGACAGACAGACAGACAGACAGACAGATACACTTTCGCATTTATAATATTAGTATGGATATTGATTCTGTTAAAACTAAATATCTATTAAAGAATCCGTTCTTCGCCATCGTCGCTACATAGGGATATTCCCGCAAAGGGCTTGCGGGAGTACTGAGCACTTCATCCATAAAATAAAATGCATGGTATGACGATATAATGGTGGACGACGATCACTAAAAACCTAAAAGTGGCTCGTGTGAACTGAGACGCAGCACAAGACCGATGACGTGGTTGGCGCAGTTTGTAGAGACCTGCTTACTTAGTCGGCGGCCCCGGGTTCGAATCCTGGCCAGGGTAAATATTTGTGTGATGAACTCAAATATTTGTGCTTGGGTCATGGTTCTTCTATGTATTTAAGTATATATTTATCTATATAAGTATGTAAATCGTCGTTAAGTACCCATAACACAAGCCTTCTTGAGCTGAATTGGGACTAGATCGATTTGTGTGAGGTTTTCTAATATTTATTTATTTATTACTATTAAGACCGTGCTAAATGGAAGTTGAGGATAAGGAAGGCCGACCTCAAGTAAATTGCTGTCTAGAAGAAGAAAAGAAGATGATAATGATATTTGTAGGTACCATAGTGTACGAAATTGTATATACTTAATTAAGCCGGATATCTATTTTAATATTAATTATTATTTATTTATTATGAAAATTATCACACTCCGCTGTTATAACGCTTATTATCTATGAATCAGTCGTATAAACTACTATTTGAGTACACCTTCTTTATTGAACTTCGGTTTTCTGTTTATGATTATAAGCCTGATTCTGGACTAATGTTTCTTGCTGCATCGAGCACAAAAAAAATATGTGTCCTGCGGGCTTATGACGCTTCATCCTCATCATCATCATCATCATCATCATTTCAGCCATAGGACGCCCACTGCTGGACACAGGCCTCCTCAATAGATTTCCACATGGGCCGGATAGCAGCGACCCGCATCCAGCGAGTCCCCGCAACTCTAACTCTCATCATCATCATCGTCATAATTATAAAAAAAAGTTTCATTCTTGTCGCTGCAGTTTTCTCCAGTCCGTTCTACTCAACGCCAATTCTTTGACTTCTATAAACAACGCGACGTCTACTCTTTATCTCGTTAAATTAACTAATTCTCGACTATCCTCGCCAACTCCTCTCTATTGATTTCTATATTAGATCGTCGTCATATTTAATGGCTTACCATTTTCCCTCTTCGAGCTTGTAGTATATCTCTTCCCCTATACTATGACGGACGTGGTCGGATATTGCACAACTTTCTGGCATAGATGTGAATGCAAAAGTGACGGAATCCTTTATGATTTCCCTCACTCTATCGCATCATAGGCCACTGAGATGGTTCAAAAGCTATCCGAAACCTTTACTACTGAGAGGCTCTTGCCAGAATTAATCGTAGATTGGGTGGTAACGTGAATAAAACAATCGAACAATTGATAAATATTTTCAATATTTAGATAGGTAGCATATAATATCTGTAAGCATAAAGGAAATACATCAACAAAACACTAAAGACATCAAAATATTTGCTATTGACAATGACAGTGCATGGTATCAATACTTTATCAATATTTTTTAATATAGTCTAGTATAATTATTCATTCATGTGTATTCCATAAATACTAAGAATGATGACGTCCAGGGTTCGTAAAATGCGAGCAAAATTTATTGACGTGCTGGTGATCAGTCATTACTCGTTGTCATACGTCATTTCAATACGATCCCTTATGTGTCGTAAACGTGTATATTTTCTGGGCTATTTGTAGATTCAAACTGCTTCGCCTAGTAAAATATACTTTTTGGCAGTTTATAGCTATGAGCTTCTTCTTCTTCTAATTTCTGTGCTTCGCTCCAAGTGTTCTAACTAGACACTTTACAACTGACATCTTGACTTGATCTAGTATCGTTGTTTAGCGCACATACAGTCAGTTGCTATCCGAGACGGCCTGAGTTCTGGCTTCCCCTCGGCGAGCACCAATAAGTATACGTCTGTGTATACGGTTTCACAAACGTACTTCATGTCGTTCTTGTAGCCAGTGGCGATATCTTCAAAACACGCCGCGTGCCTGTAATGATAGAAACAATTGTAATTTTCCTAATTAAGCGCAGGCGAGCATATCACAACCTGCTCACACACCTTCATACTCGCAAAAGATTCGCATCGAACGATGAGAATGTTTCAAATTATGCGAATATTTGTTACATCCCTATAGTCTGACTAAAATATCTTTGCCCCAGCTATTTTAGTTTTTTAACTGTAATTATGTATATGACAACATTGAAGATAGGGCACTACTTGTGTATTATACTTAATCTTTAAACAAGTATTAGGTTCTAGTAAATTTAATATAAGTAAAAAACATCTTGGTAAGCTATGCTTTGATCAGTGTTTGTACTTATAACAGTATTTACAAAAAATATATAAAAGATATTTCGGAGGACTTTTGCGTTGTATTCGGTGAGTTAACATAATTCAAAACAGTAACTTCAGCAGCGTTTATTGACATTCTTACTCTAAGGGCTCAAAGGGGATTAACCAAGGTAAATGTTTGTATGGGAAAATATGCAAGTACTAAGATTGTTCGTTACTATTTGGTTAATACGTATTGCCATACTTAGTTTTAGTGTTTGACAGTTCATTTGCTTGGAAGAGATATTGTGGTCCGACTCGACTTGGTACGGGTGTCATGTTAGTATTCGGTTTCCGCGGACATGAATGGCTAAAATTTGGTACCAAGTACCTACTTACGGGTTTTGGCATTCCACCATCGACACGGTCTGATCAAATAGACCGCTTTGTATAACTCGTTCTGATACACCACCGTCTGTTGTGATGGTGAAAACCTTTTTCCGCTGCAACATAATATAATAGTTTAAAAAGGTAATTTTATTTAAAATAAAACTTTTTCAAAATTATTTAGTCCTATCGGAAAGATGCCTAGAAGGGTAGGGGGGGGTAGGGGTATTTCGATATTTCAAACTAAACTATATATTAAATGTGTAAGGTTGTTTTTTCCAATAATTTTATTAAAACTTTCGTGAGACATATTTAATTATTGTAACTATTAAGCGGTTTACACTCACGTGAAATTGTCAGGAACGGCCCGACATGTTTCGAACTCGTACGGAGCTCTTCATCTTCTTCTTCTCGTCACAGTGACGAGGTTGCCGCGCCGGTGTACGGGCAGCCGTCCCTGATGAAGAGCTCCGTACGAGTTCGAAACATGTCGGGCCGTTCCTGACAATTTCACGTGAGTGTAAACCGCTTAATACAATAGTTGTTTTTCCACATGAGCTAAGGCTACATAGGTATGTTTTCCATATGAGCTAAGCTACGAAGGTATGTTTTCCATATGAGCTAAGCTTCATAGGTATGATTTCCATATGAGCTAAGCCACATAGGTATGTTTTCCATAGGAGCTAAGCTACAAAGGTATGTTTTCCATATGAGCTAAGCTACATAGGTATGTTTTCCATATGAGCTAAGCTACATAGGTATGCGTTACGCGAGAAAGATACGTGAATAGCATTATTTAACTCCACGCGGTACACTCATATTTGAGTTATTCCTCGAGCACCGCTTAAAGCTCCCTGTTCACAGAAGCGGAGCGGAGATGTGGCAAATGGACCAATCATATTTGTCAGATTTAAATGCTTTCGATATTCGCAAAGACGCAGCCTGATTGGTTATTTTTCCGCTCCACTGTACAGCCAGCCAGCCATCCAGTGTACAGCCTTCCTAACGCCCCGGCCACGACTTCGGTGGCAAGCGACTAGTGAGCGGCGGCGGCTACAAGTGGGAGCGAAAGGTCCGAGCGCGATGTCTCACTCACTCGTGTGGCCGCCGCGAACCGTGAAGTCGTAGCCGTAGTAGGGGGCCGTAATTCATATGCAAAAGATATTCTTAGTCCCCAAAATGGTTTTCAGGTTATAATACTTGTACTTGTATATTGTTTATACTTAAGATTGTTATATTTGGTATGTTGTATGATAGGTTAAGATCTGTAATGTTTTGGCAATTAGCTGTTACGGATATTTAATTGTAAATAAATAAATAAATAAAAAATAGGTTAATGATCGATATATAAATTTACTTTCAAAAGGTAAAGTGTAAAATTATGTAGATGAGGATTATTATTAAGTTATAATTGTACTTAAATACAAACCTCGCTGCTCGCAACACAGTTATTGGTGGGCACTTCAATCGGCTCATAGCCAGTCTCCCTTTTCATCCGGTGAAGGTGATGCTGGAACAAAATAAGCTGGTCTATAAAAATATGTAAATGTACTTCAAAAAACTTGCCAAATCAGATTAACACATTTCTTGCATACCCTATTCTTTTTTTTCAATATTTTTCTAGAATATTACACATTCCAGGAAACCCCCGAAAATACGTTAGATGAAAGTTTCAATTTGGTTTTTGTTTTACCTAAAAATACCATTTTAACTCACTCAATTAAATTTTTTATGTTTCCGGTGTGTAACGACCATTTGACAATCGAGTAACGTACCTTAAAATTATATTTTAAGGTTGCTTATATGTTAAATTTTGTCGCACAACGGAACTTTTTCCAATCGCTTTCTTTTTAGTTTTGTATGTGTAATTACGCCTTAATTTAGTTCAACTGATGTTTATTGTCAACCCTGTCCGGTCTAGCCGTATGCACCGTCACAGACGAAATTAAATTAAAAGTAGGCAAAAAGTTTTTTTTAAATAAACACAAAAAACATATTTACGACACTAAACACTATAAGTAGATTAATATAAGAGAAAGGATAAATATGAATATATTATGAATAAGTTACTTAGCTATTCAGAAAAAAATATTATATTTAAAAAATATTACTTTTGGTATACTTATCCCAATTAAAGCTTGTAAAAAAAACTCACCAAGTTTTGCGCCACAAAGTGGTCCATCTCCTCCTGAGGGTAGTCTTCGGGTTTTATATCACACAGGGTTTCTCCCTCGCACGCGTGCTGAATCACATTGCGAAGATCTCCTGGAAAAGTTTAATTGTCAGATTTTTAATGCATACAACAATTTTATAAGGAAAATTTCGAAAAACTATTAATATTATTCATTATGTCATTTAGCTTAATTCAAAGCGCGGTTTAGGCAGACGTGTTTAGAATGTTATGGTTTTCTTCATTTTGGATTCATAATAAATAAATAAGTGGGTATAGGTATAGTTACTTGTTGGTACTGCGTGGATATGGGCAGCGAGTGTTGACACCTGAAATAAAAACGGTACTTATTATCTTCGTTGGTATTCCTGCAGATACATTTAGGCCACATGTTTTGATAAAGAAAACATAAATTGGCATTTATCCGGTCTCTAAGCGGATAAATGTTTCCTTTTTAGGTTTCCGTAGCCAAATGGCAAAAAAACGGAACCTTTATAGATTCGTCATGTCTGTCTGTCTGTCTGTCTGTCTGTCTGTCTGTCCGTCTGTCCGTCCGTATGTCACAGCCATTTTTTTTCCGAAACTATAAGAGCTATACCGTTGAAACTTGGTAGGTAGATGTATTCTGTGAACCGCATTAAGATTTTGATGCAAAAATAAAAAAATAATAATAAATATTGGGGGCTCCCCATACTTAGAACTGAAACTCGAAAATTTTTTTTTCATCAAACACATACGTGTGGGGTATCTACGGATAGGTCTTCAAAAATGATATGGAAGTTTCGAAAATATTTTTTTTCTAAACCGAATAGTTTGCGTGACAGACGCTTCCAAAGTGGAAAAAAGTTGGTCCCCCCCCCTCTAACTTCTAAAATAAGAAAATGAAAAATCAAAAAATAACATATGATGTACATTACTATAATAACTACCAACGAAAATTGTTTTGAACGAGATAGTACCTAAGTAGTTTTTTTAATACTTAACTTTGCACCTAATTTATAAGGGGCGCTATACATACCAGGTGCAAACTTAACTTAACCACCTAGGGATGGAAAGTGTTTGTACGGAACCCTCGGTGCGCGAGTCCGACTCGCACTTGGCCGGTTTTTATATATAGTGTTATATAACACCTTCGCGGACACAGGGTCATTTAAAAAAATCATGCGACGTGGCACTGACAAAGCTCATACATAAAACCGGCCAAGTGCGAGTCGGACTCGCGCACCGAGGGTTCCGTACAAACACTCCATCCCTAGGTGGTTAAGTTAAGTTTGCACCTGGTATGTATAGCGCCCCATATAAATGACGTGCAAAGTTAGGTATTAAAAAAACTACTTACTAGATCTCGTTCAAAACAATTTTCGTTGGCAGTTTTTATAGTAATGTCCCTACATCATATGTTTTTTTTAGATTTTTCATTTTCTTATTTTAGAAGTTAGAGGGGGGGACCAACTTTTTCCACTTTGGAAGCGTCTGTCACGCAAACTATTCGGTTTAGAAAAAAAATATTTTAGAAACCTCGATATCATTTTTGAAGACCTATCCACAGATACCCCACACGTATGTGTTTGATGAAAAAAAAAATTGAGTTTCAGTTCTAAGTATGGGGAGCCCCCAATATTTATTATTATTATTTTATTTTTGCATCAAAATCTTAATGCGGTTCACAGAATACATCTACCTACCAAGTTTCAACAGTATAGCTCTTATAATTTCGGAAAAAAATGGCTGTGACATACGGACGGACAGACGGACAGACAGACAGACATGACGAATCTATAAGGGTTCCGTTTTTTGCCATTTGGCTACGGAACCCTAAAAAGTTCTAGCTAATAATGCCACGGGTCATTTATTCGTATTTTCACGAAGTGGCAGCTTTGCCACGATACTAGTCACCGTCCACAGATGTGATGCCGTAATAATTCATCCCCACTTGACAAAAGTTGGAGGCGAATATAAATAAACTTTGAAAAATACCGTAAACAGTAGAAATACCGCGAACACCATTTTTTGGTTTAAGTACGGCTATGTCACACTTTTTGCGGCCACGACCCGAAGACTAATAACTGTTCCATAGCGGAGCGTTATTTATAAGGAACAAATGTTGTTTTCCTTAAGGCAAAATCTTACGGCGAGCTCGCAACAATGCAATATTTGTGATCATTGTCTATTCTCCTGGAAACGAAACAAAATTATAAAAACACCACATTAACTATATTTATTAGATTAATGGTAAACAACCCGTGGCTCGCGGGCTGCATCACCTTGGTCCGAGGCCTGCGAGCATTTTCTCTGACGCTTTTTTTAAACAGACTTAGACTGTACGAGTATTAGGGCTATTTAGCCCTCACTAACAGTGAGTTAGACTTAGACATGTGGGAGTATAACCCGCTAGTGGAATTATCTCCACGCCACAGGTGAGTTTTAAATTTTAATTAAAGGTCATTCTTATTAAATTCCTATAAAAAAATAAGTACGGCATTGTTCATAAACAAACTAAAAATTTCCTCATTTGACAGGGCAATGCACATTCAAAGTGTTACTAAACACGTAAAATAAATTTTAAATGTAGAATCAAATATGTGAGTTAACCAAACTTCCGTCGTTATATACTTTATATTGTGTGATATTGTTATTATTTATCTCATTAAGATGAATAATCATCATCGTATCAGCCGATAGATGTCCACTGCTGGACAAAGGTCTCCACAACGATCGTTTTGAATGAATAATAATCAGGGTTCGTAATAGCGAGCAAAATTCATTAAAGTGCTAGCCGTCACTGGTTGTCATATTTCATTTGAAAAGTCTGCTCGCATTATATGATCCCTGATAATAATCCATTTTTATAGTCTTATGATTCGAGAGCTTTTAATTTGCGGTGTTTCTGACAGGTAAAATGTTCACCTGCCCCAAAGATGCATTATTAAATAACATAGTTGAAAGATTTAAGGCTCACAACTATTTGTAGTTGGTATTTTTTAAATATTTCAAATACCTATTTATTATCCCCAACAGAGCTAAAATGACAAAACCTTATGACATAATTTATAACATCAAGATAATCGAAAACGGCGCGAACTAAAAAGCCTCCTAACTACTTTTGCAACTGCATCCATGTCAAATGAGTTTAAGTCTTACCACCTGTCTTCTAAAGTTGGAGTTTTTTTGTTCATATCTACATACATTTTCCGCATCCATGCACTGTTTCTTCCACAAATTGTCAACATTACATAGAGTGGGAGGTTTGATGTGTTCACACATTCCACGACAAGCAATATGTACATAATTGACATATAAAAAAGTGAAGCCTTTTGTAATTGTTGTATCATTTACGACATTTTCCTTTCATTATGCCTTGCGACGGGAAATGCGTTCAATGATATATGTTTGATCTTTCGCAAAACTTTAGTAAGATTTATAGAGAATACTTTCGCACCTTAACAAAAAATAATTCAAGCACATAGTCTAATGTTTCTACTATAGAAGTTGGATGAATGTTTATTTATCACAAAACTATTTAAAAGCTAGAAAGTTGAAAGTGATTAATTCAGGCCTCCAACAAGGTGGACCGATGACCTAATTAGGATGGCGGGCAGAAATTAGATGAGGGCCGATCGTTGTGGAGAACTTTGGGGAGGCCTTTGTCCAGTAGTGGACGTCTATTGTCCAGTAGTGGACGTCTATTAGCTGATATGATGATGATGATTACTTCAGGAAGGAAACATAACCCTCTTTTTACCATTCTTTACATTGACGTAATAATTATAAATAATACCTCAATGATTCTTTACTAAAATATTTGAAATCAGTCTAGCCGTTTCGACGTGATGAGGCAGCAAAAATAAATACATACAGACATAAAAAAATGTATTGACTCAATTACCTACAAGAAATACAAATTAGCCTTATTTATGGAGATTAATCACAGCCACATTTTTTTTTTAAATTTATGATGGGCCTGAGTGCGGCTGTACGAGGCTGTCTGACTCAGACTCGTAGTACAGTCACTACAAACATGTCAAATTCATACCTACATTATCATAACCAAACGGGAATTAATTGAATTCAAAAAGTTATTTATTTATAATCTTCGACGTTTCGGCCGCGAGTAGTTTCGAAGGGAGTGGAGGTCTCTTTGTTATAAGTAATATGTGAAAATCGTGTTTGTTGAAATCAAAATGTCAAATTCAAAGATTAAAAATAGACAAGGCATCTTCCGTTTTTATAGGCAATGGCTTAAAATAAAGACTTGACGCGAAATGTGATAATACAATAATTACCTCAACGGATATACCAGTTTAAGGCGCATTAAAATCCATTCAAAAATGCTGTTTGTTTTAGAAATATTTCTCTGTTTCTTAACATATAACCAATGTTACTACTCAGAACCAGAACCATTACGATTTATTTCTATATGTCGGGATAGGGTCGGGATGGCCGGTGCGGTGTATGGCACATTAGTTGAGCTATTCGATATAGTTGTGGACAACGAGGTAGTTCGAGCGAGATGAAACACTTCAGATACAATTAACTTGATTTATTCCTTATAATAACAGTTCCTGGCACAGAGGTCTGTAAGCTAGGTTATCAAAATCTCAAACAGAATAGTCTTTATTAAATGAACACTAGATCACAAAACTCGAGGGAGTTATAACACTGACTCTAATCAACTAGGTACAGCACAACGAAACGCGACACTTCCAAGGTAGTAGGTAGTGCACTCGATGGTGACCCAAAGTGAAGTGCAGTGGGAGTTCACTAAGTGAACCGCCAAGACTAAGTCTAGCGCGCCAAAACTGGTTCAAGGGCTTCCATTCAAGGGCTTCCATACTCATGACCGTCTCCGACATATATATTTTTTGAAACCAACAGTTTGAATTTTTATTCATAATTTTTACTCGATATTGACAAAATTCATGCAGAAAACTTTTGACGTGACAACGTCTTAAATTAGGTTGCGCTCGGAGTCACTCATGAAATAGTGTAACGCCCGCTCACGTCTGATGAGAGAGAGAGACAAAATATATTTCTATAGTTAAAATTTGTGCAATTCTTATTTTCATTCATCGAGCATTACTGTAACGAGGGAAGAGGGCGGAAGAGGTAAGAGGGAAGAGGCAAGAGGGAAGAGGGAAGAGGGAAGAGGGAAGAGGGAAGAGGGAAGAGGGAAGAGGGAAGAGGGAAGAGGGAAGAGGGAAGAGGGAAGAGGGAAGAGGGAAGAGGGAAGAGGGAAGAGGGAAGAGGGAAGAGGGAAGAGGGAAGAGGGAAGAGGGAAGAGGGAAGAGGGAAGAGGGAAGAGGGAAGAGGGAAGAGGGAAGAGGGAAGAGGGAAGAGGGAAGAGGGAAGAGGGAAGAGGGAAGAGGGAAGAGGGAAGAGGGAAGAGGGAAGAGGGAAGAGGGAAGAGGGAAGAGGGAAGAGGGAAGAGGGAAGAGGGAAGAGGGAAGAGGGAAGAGGGAAGAGGGAAGAGGGAAGAGGGAAGAGGGAAGAGGGAAGAGGGAAGAGGGAAGAGGGAAGAGGGAAGAGGGAAGAGGGAAGAGGGAAGAGGGAAGAGGGAAGAGGGAAGAGGGAAGAGGGAAGAGGGAAGAGGGAAGAGGGAAGAGGGAAGAGGGAAGAGGGAAGAGGGAAGAGGGAAGAGGGAAGAGGGAAGAGGGAAGAGGGAAGAGGGAAGAGGGAAGAGGGAAGAGGGAAGAGGGAAGAGGGAAGAGGGAAGAGGGAAGAGGGAAGAGGGAAGAGGGAAGAGGGAAGAGGGAAGAGGGAAGAGGGAAGAGGGAAGAGGGAAGAGGGAAGAGGGAAGAGGGAAGAGGGAAGAGGGAAGAGGGAAGAGGGAAGAGGGAAGAGGGAAGAGGGAAGAGGGAAGAGGGAAGAGGGAAGAGGGAAGAGGGAAGAGGGAAGAGGGAAGAGGGAAGAGGGAAGAGGGAAGAGGGAAGAGGGAAGAGGGAAGAGGGAAGAGGGAAGAGGGAAGAGGGAAGAGGGAAGAGGGAAGAGGGAAGAGGGAAGAGGGAAGAGGGAAGAGGGAAGAGGGAAGAGGGAAGAGGGAAGAGGGAAGAGGGAAGAGGGAAGAGGGAAGAGGGAAGAGGGAAGAGGGAAGAGGGAAGAGGGAAGAGGGAAGAGGGAAGAGGGAAGAGGGAAGAGGGAAGAGGGAAGAGGGAAGAGGGAAGAGGGAAGAGGGAAGAGGGAAGAGGGAAGAGGGAAGAGGGAAGAGGGAAGAGGGAAGAGGCCATGCAGATGCCAAAGGGGTCCGATTTTTTAAGTCGTTTTAATATTAAATTTATTCTGTTCTAGCCTTTTATTTTAGTTAGTTAAGTTCTTAGTTTATAGTTAGTATTTAAATTTCTGTAGGTTTATGTGTTGCTTTATCTTTTGTAAATTGCTTGTTGTTCAATTAAAATTTAATAATATTCATATCAATAAATATTCTACCGAGAATAAGACGTTGTCACGTAAAATCTTCCTTCGCCCGTAAAACCGACTTTACAGGCAACCATTTTTTTTTTTCAACTTATCTTCAACTGCACGCAATGAAAGCACGAAATAGTTATGTTATATCTAGAACTGAGGGAAAAGTTTTATTCACTTGAAAAAGTTGGTTGAAATTATCAATAGGTATATTTGTCAAAATATGAAAATAATATTTTTCAAAAGGAATAAGGCCTCTTAAGCCATTTTTAATACGACATTTGAAGTAAATTTAGTCAAAATTTCACTGTTAATTGTTTTCTGGCTCACGAACACCTTGTAAATCGGGCTACGTAAAATTGCCAACGCAATAAATGCAATATGTATGTAGTAGGTTATAATGTACTAATATTATGCATTTATAGAATACCAGGTGCTGACATAGATCTGTTTTTTAGAAAACTAGAGCTTCTCCTGATGAAAATCATATTAAAACACAAAAAAAGAATTGTAATATGCGGTGATTTTAATATCGATAGGTTAAAAGAAAATTTAGAGATCGGCAAAGAGTTTGAAAGGTTGCTGAAATGTTTTAATTTCAAACTACATGTTAATGAGCCCACAAGAATTACAGCGCGATCTAAAACGTGTATAGACAACTTTGCAACAAACTTTACTGGAAGAAAACAGGCGTTAGTTCTTCATTTACAGATTTCAGACCACTCCGCTCAGACACTGGATATTTCTGTAAAACCCATAGTTCATCATAAATATTGGTTTATATGGAAACGTGACATTTCAAAAATCAATAGGAAAAAGTTTCAGGATTGTTTAAAAGTTTTGACCTTTAGCGAAATCTATGAGTGTGTAAGCGCAAATAGCGCATTCCAGGCGTACCACGAATTAGTAATATTGTTTTTCAATCTATGTTTTCCCCGTAACAAGGTTAAAATGAATGCGAATGTGAGGAAATCTTGGATAACACCTGGTATCAAAGCAGCCTCTAAAACCAAGCGCAAGCTGCATCAACGTTACACTTTTCAGCCAACCAAACAAAATAAATATAAGTACAAGAGTTACTCTGCAATTTTGAAAAAAAATATTAGGAAAAGCCAGAGGAACATTAATGAACAATACGTAGAAAATGCTAATAATGTAGCGAAAGCCACTTGGGGTGTCATCAATCAATCCCTTGGTAATAAACAACCGAACTGCACACTTAGTAAAGTAACATTTAGTAATAAGCTAGTTGAGGATCCACTTGAAATAGCTAATAAATTTAATGAGCAGTTCACTCAAGTAGTCAAAGATGATGAGCCAAGTCCAAATTCCGTAACACTACCGAATGTTCAAACCTCAATTTTCCTGTATCCTGCTCAGACGACCGAAATAGTAAAAATAATAATGTCGTTAAAAAATACGCTTTCAACAGGATTCGATGAACTGCCAACCTCTATTATTAAAGAGAATTGTAATACTCTAGCTCCACCGTTAACGTACATAATAAATAAATCTATGGATGAAGGTGTTTATCCTGAGCAGCTAAAAATTACAATTACTAAACCAGTATTCAAAAAAGGTGATCGACAGGATTCCGAGCAATATAGACCGATAGCTTTGATACCAATATTTGCCAAGATATTTGAAAAAGTCCTCTACAATAGAATGATCTCTTTCTTTACAAAATTTGACATTTTATCAAAGAATCAATTTGGGTTTTGTAAGAATAAAAGTACAGTTATGGCAATTTATGAAGTTTTAAAAGTGATTATGGCTTGTAGAGACAAAAGTGTACCAGTCATGACAATTTATATGGATATGTCTAAAGCATTAGATCGAGTATCACATGAACTGCTGCTATCCAAATTGTATAGTGTAGGGATTCGAGGCAATGCATATGAATGGCTTAAATCTTATTTACAAAATAGGTTACAGCGTACTGAAATAACAAATTTTTGTCCTAAAACCAAAACTGTCCTAACTTATAAATCAAGTTTTCGCTGTGTAAAATATGGTGTACCGCAGGGAAGCATCCTAGGACCTCTTCTCTTCCTAGTCTATATAAATGACCTGCCCAATATAACTAAACATAAAATTATTCTTTTTGCTGATGATTGTTCTCTAGTCATAAGAGGTGATAATCCATTAACATATGAGTCAGAAGCAAATACACTACTTAGAGATACCATTACATGGTTAGAAAATAATAACTTACAGATTAACTTATCTAAAACCAAATTCATGGAATTCTATGCACCTCAGGGTAAACCTAAAAACTTAAAATTAACGTATAACGGCAATGGTCATCAAGAAATAGAGCGTGTTTCTTCTTTTCGATTCTTAGGGGTTATTGTCGATTCTCATAATAATTGGAAAGAACATATTGAAAATCTTATAGATAGACTTAGTCGTTTCGTGTTTGCTCTCAGACGACTAAAGGATATGACATCTCATAAGACAGCACTTATGGCGTTCCACGGCTATGTAATGTCAAATCCAAGGTACGGTCTTATTTAATGGGGCAACAGCCCATACGCTCCTAAAGTATTTCGACTGCAAAAAAAATGTATTCGTGCAATCTATGGTGCCGAGCAAACAGACTCATGTCGACCAATATTCAGAGAGCTCAATATTTTAACCCTGCCCTCTCTTTATGTATACGAGACATGTCTCTTCACTAAACGAAATTTAAGTTCTTTTACTAGTCATGCGTCCACCTCAAGACACAACACTCGGCATGGGTTAAATTTGCATTATCCAGGGACATGGACAACTTCAGCTTTGGTTAATAAGAATGCCGTATTCATGTGTATAAAAAAATATAATTACCTCCCCAACAATATAAAGGAATTAGATTTACAACAATTTAAAAGCAAATTATTCAGTTGGTGTAAGGATAATATGTACTATACTAATTCAGAACACTTTGACAATTGACATATGATTAACATAATTTTCATTAATTTAATTTATACTAATAATATTATATAATGTGATGTGATTTAATGTAATATAAGTACCTAATAATGTAATGAGAAATAATATATTAATGAATAATGTTTAGTATTTAATGAATACTATTTTTTAATTACGATGTGTGAATAGAAGCTGTAATTAATTATTTAAATAAAACAATTTAAACGGATTATATCGCGTATATTAATTATTTGAGCCTCCCTGACGTTTCAGTACCTTTACAGATACCGTTGTCAAAGGTTGACTGAGAAAAACACAATTTTTCTCTGTCAAAGTTACATTTGTGCAACCTACCCATTTTGTAAATATAAATTAAAAAAATAAAGGTGTTCATACATGCCAGATGGGCCTAATGTGTAAAGACAGTTACACATGTGCCAGAAGGGCATTTATTATTTATTTAAAATATCTACCAGCGGTTCACTAAAGGCTTACTGAGGAGAAAGAACCGCCAAAGAAAACTCCCAGATTGCCTTATTTATTACTATAAAATACTTATAAACAAAAACTCTACATATACTACTTTTGACACTAATTTGTTTTACACCGTTCGAGGCCCAAGGTTTCCAGTCTTGTGTCTTGCTTGATCGTTGATAAGGTGTACAACAGGATCCCAAGCCGGTGGTAATGACAAACCATCTTCTCTATTGAAATTGGGATATTTTTTGATTTCAATAGCCTCGCGCAACATTCTGGGAAAATATCGTTTCTCTCTGGCAAGGATTGAAGTGTTATCAAACTTAATTGAATGGTTTGGTTTGTCCATGACATGCTCGCAGACTGCAGACCTGTTGAAACGACGGTGCTTGACATCGGCTACATGCTCCTTAACCCGTGTAGGTATACTACGTTTCGTTTGGCCAATGTATGACAGACCACACTCGCAGTCCAGCTTGTAAACACCAGCACTCTGCAGAGGGATGCTACACTTCACGGGCCTCAGGTATTGAGACATCTTCTTCATCGGCTTGAAATATGTTTTAATGGAAGCCCGTTTCAAGATGTTGCCAATCCTATCCGTGACCCCTTTCACATATGGCAGGACCGCAGGTTTACGCTCGACTGTAGGAGTCTTCACACGGGGTTTCTGGTTGAGGCGTGGTATCTTGAGCCCATTGGCCCAAAGCGCACGCTTGACATGCTGTAGTTCATCAGTCAAATGTTGGTCGTCACAGATTCCCTTGGCTCTCTGAAACAAAGATTTACCCACTGTAGCAAGTTGACTAGGATGGTGATGTGATTTGCCATTTAAATACCTATCAGTGTGAGTAGGCTTTCTATAAACAGTATGACCTATTGTATTATCAGACCTTCTCAACACACTGACATCTAAGAAGGCTAGTGAATTGTCATTTTCTAACTCCATTGTAAACTTTATTTTCTCATGAATGGAGTTTAAATGGTCTAGGAAAACTGAAACACTAGATTTAGGTAAAATAGTAAAGGTATCATCTACGTATCTTTTAAAGATCCTCGGCTTAACAGGTGACGATGAGAGTGCTTTCTCCTCGAAGTCCTCCATGAAGATATCGGCGACAACAGGAGATACTGGAGACCCCATAGCCACACCATCCACTTGCACGTAGAATTCACCGTTCCATAGCATATAGCCAGATGTAAGGCAGTGTTCTAATAATTCAGCATATTCCATTGCCATATTCTGTTCACGTAGCCTCCTCCTCACAATATTGATGCAATCCTGTACTGGTAGGCATGTAAAGAGGGACTGGACATCAAAACTAACCATAATTTCAGTATCAGTTAGTATCAGATCTTTAATTTCAGTGATGAAATGGTATGAATCCCGTGTGTATGCCTGCGTCTTTCCCCGCAACGAAGAAAGAACCCCAGCTAGGTACTGAGCCAAGCGATAGGTGGGAGCATCGATTTGACTCACTATAGGGCGTAGAGGCGCATCTTGTTTGTGTATTTTTGGCAAACCATACAACTTTGGTGGCAACGGGCAGGAGGGAACTAAACTTTTGACACCTAGATTAAGGCTCTCGGAGTGCTTGCTTATTAGCTCAGTAGTAGATTTTAACACTTTCGCAGTCGGATCACGTTTCACAGGCTTATATGTTGATACATCCGACAATAAAGCTGTTATTTTTTGATTGTAGTCATTGGTGTTCATGACAACCGTTGCATTTCCTTTGTCAGCTCGAAGAATGGTTAGGTCTGGGTCCTCACGCAAGGTCTTGAGCGCGTGAAATTCAGTTTTTGCTAAGTTAACTTTCGGTGGCTTTGCCTTTCGTAAAACAGACGAAACGTCTTGGCGAATTGCCTCCAAATCTTCCTTTCGCATTTGATTTTTCACCAGACAATCTTCTACGCCGACTATAATATCTTCGAACGGGATAGTACGCGGAGCAATAACATAATTCAAGCCTTTTTCCAAAACTGCTATCTGAGCGGCGGAAAGAAACGATGCCAGAGAGAAACGATATTTTCCCAGAATGTTGCGCGAGGCTATTGAAATCAAAAAATATCCCAATTTCAATAGAGAAGATGGTTTGTCATTACCACCGGCTTGGGATCCTGTTGTACACCTTATCAAGGATCAAGCAAGACACAAGACTGGAAACCTTGGGCCTCGAACGGTGTAAAACAAATTAGTGTCAAAAGTAGTATATTTAGAGTTTTTGTTTATAAGTATTTTATAGTAATAAATAAGGCAATCTGGGAGTTTTCTTTGGCGGTTCTTTCTCCTCAGTAAGCCTTTAGTGAACCGCTGGTAGATATTTTAAATAAATAATAAATGCCCTTCTGGCACATGTGTAACTGTCTTTACACATTAGGCCCATCTGGCATGTATGAACACCTTTATTTTTTAAATTAATATTTACAAAATGGGTAGGTTGCACAAATGTAACTTTGACAGAGAAAAATTGTGTTTTTCTCAGTCAACCTTTGACAACGGTATCTGTAAAGGTACTGAAACGTCAGGGAGGCTCAAATAATTAATATACGCGATATAATCCGTTTAAATTGTTTTATTTAAATGTGTGACAGTCGCGGAAACCGAAGAAAATATTATGTAATTAATTAATTCTAATTGTCTACTAAAAAATAATGTAATTAATAACGTATGATAACCTGTAATTGAATTGAATTTGTACGTCTGACTTATAGACAGAAAGTGGAGAAACTAGTCATAGTTAAGATCATTTATGTATACCCACTTTTGACAAATAAATATTCTCATTCATTCTCATTCAATAATGCAAAACGCCGTTTTGTAAATCGTGCTCCATAGTGTTTTCCTCAACGGTTTGGAAGTCCATTTCAAAGGTTGCGTGACCACCGATCGCGGACGGACGCGGGGCAGGATATTGCGTTGGCAGTAATGTAACAAACGAGAGCATGGCCCGGAGACATGAGACCTCCGATTGTACGAGTATATACTGATGAATATTTTAATATATAATATGTATACAAATGGGTCAATCAACTATTTTCTGCCACTCGTTGCCATGGTGATGCCCCTGGGTCACTTTTTAAAACTACGATTTTCCGTGGTTTTATTTAGCAAAAGCTTTATAATTTAAGCAGTTATAAGCCCATTCTTAAGTAGACTATCTCCTGACAATACCAGTAATATCAATTATCAACACTTCTCATAGAAATTTAAACACTATTATACTGTCACGGACAGAATAACAGCAGGAAAAAGTTGATCCACCCAAATAAACCTTATACTATCTAATTATTTTTCATGAAAAGAGAAGTTAAAAATTAAAAAAATATTGATAGTTCAGGCGGGATTGGAGCCCGCGTTTCGAACGGTTTACCGGGCCAACATAGGCGTCTTACCTATTGGGCCACTGAACTGATACGAGAGAAATTGCGTTGGTCAGTAATGTAACAAACGAGAGCACCTGCCCGGAGAGATGAGACGTCTGATTGTATACACCGATGAATAATTTAATTTTATACATTTTCACAAAATTTCCTTACGCTATTCTAATTATTTTTCATTAAAAGCGAATAATTTAAAAATGTAATGGTTCAGGCGGGGTCTGCTAGATGCGAGAGCCATTTTTTCTACTACTTGCTTCTTGCACTACTAACTACAATACTAGTTGAAAATTTAGGTACGAGAAGGAAATGGGGGATGTAGTTTTGTCTACATATAAAAAAAAAACCTAGGCACAGACTGATATAAAGAACCAAGTAACTGTTCTCAAACATGCAATGAAATATTCTTATAACGTGCGTTAAAACAGGCTTCGAAGTGTCAAGTTTCGGGCGGAACAATTCGAGAGAACTGTAAAGGAATTTCATACAAAATTGAAGGCCTAGGCCGGGAAGTAATTTGTTTTTAATTTTAATGTATACATTTTTTTTTCTAGTGGCTGAATGGGTATCGAACCAACAATATCCGCCTTAAGGCCTATTACACACGAACTGATATTAAGAACACAAATCTGTATGATTCAATGTGTTGATGAATAAATTTAAAATACTGTCTATACGTGAGTCACCAGAGACCATAGACAATATTAAAAATCCTCTACCTTTATTTTATTTATTATAGAAATTAAGATTGTATTATCAGGTTGTGTAAAATGGACCTAATATTCGAATACTACACAGGTGCACGACTTCCGAAAGAAAAAAAATATGGAGGGATTGGAGGGAAAATAAAAAAAACTTTTTTTTAAACATGGCGTCTGTGTTCATGAACTGGCTAAACAGCTGAATTATGTTCTATTGAGTGGTGTATTTTTTTATTTCATTGCATATGTTTGAGAAAAGCACTATACATGCCTTAGCCGTGAAATGGGCTTGCCGGCTTCGTATCACTATCCGGCCTCCCTTACGGTCGGCCGTCAATACATACTCAGCCGGCAAGCCCTTATTTCCCGGCGTCTGCAGTAATGTACTATAAATAAAAAGGAAAAATATTATATACCGTTGGTGCTAAGTAGTATACTTTTGAAATATCTTTAATTTAGAAATATCTCGGCGATTAATGTCCATTTGAAAATGACAAGAGTATCAATAAATTTAACATTCTCCAGGGCTGCTTTCTCTTGTCTGTTCACTTCATGTTTTTCTCTAAACCCACATTCAAATACTTTTTTGAAAATATATTATAAACTACCACAAAATTTTGCACTTTAAACTATTGTTGATTGTATAAAAACTATTTAGAGGAGGCAGTTTGACTGTGACGTCCAAAACGGTAAGGTACGGTAAGGTAAAAAGGTAAGTATTAAAAATTACGTACTAACTGATGGCTTTAACACTACAAAAAAGGTAGCTGATATGCTTTTTTTTATGAATGTTAAAGTTTAAATTAAACTGGATTACCAAGCAGATAGATAGTCAATTTTGACTTAATAAAATGAAATCTAGGTCTGTGATTATAAACAGAAGATGATACGAGGTGGCGGATCAGAATATAACTGTGATAAGCCCAGCCCTGTTTACGGCGTTGATATCATGTTTGGTGACTTCTGTGAATAAAATAACAGTACCAAATTTACAAATAAAATACAATATCTTCAATAATTATGTACTATATATATATTTTCCTGAACCAACTGAATGTTTCCATGGTGACTGGTACAGAATGTCGGCATTAAGTCCGTCATATTTATTTCTCAAAAGAAGATATTAACAACTTCACTTAAATGAAAAATTATTACTAAATATAATGTAAAAATTTGCAAACTACTAAATGCTCGCCACTTCCGCGGTAATGCAACGCTAATCTCGGAACTATACTGTAACTATGTACGATAGCAAATGGTATCGTTAACTATAAGTTATCAGTATTAGAGATCATAGCACAATTTGTTAGTGCGCGGTGGCGTAGGGTGTTTGCGCAATCAAATTTCAATGAATTTCATATGTATTTTTTCTTTACTTTTACATAAACTGTTGGAAGCAAGATGTTTCATTATGCTTTGGTTCAGCTCGAATCCTTAAATTTTTAAATAGTTGAAAATGTAATTAGGATGTTGCATCGATGAGATAACGAGTGGTTATTGGACCGGACACCGGAACTCTGTGCAAGAGATCAGCCTTCAGATTTCATCGACGAAGCTTCCGTCTGGGTTACAGTGTACTGAATTTCCAAAAAAAAAAACAATTTTAAACTTCACAACAGGACTTTATTGGCTGAGCTTAAGGAAGGAATAGACTGTAAATAAATAATTTACAGAAACACTTCTAATCATACACCGCAATACATCTGGGGGCACGGTAGTGCCCCCGCCAAGTCGAGCAAATGCGCGCTACTACTACTACTATCTTTTTCTCTAAGCTATTAAAAACATTTTCGAACCTACATTTTATTTTATGGATAAACAATCAAGTATGGGTCCCAGAAGAAGTTCCTAGAACAGCTTTCTCGCACGTTATGAACACAGCTTTTGACCGAGGAAATGCTGCCAGCATATTCGGTACCATGCATCAGGGGAGTATTTTCTGGATTTGTTTTAGTTTATCTTAATTTCTGCTTCTTTTGTACATAGTTGTTATTTAGTTAAGACTGCGCCGAGCGAAAGGTGAAAAAACAGGCAGTTGCCGTTAAGTAGATAACGTCAACACTAGTTGTTTAATCCATTTCTGAACTATATATTTAGCACTTCGAAGAATGTGTTAACAACTTCTCCGTGGAAAAATTAAAAGATTATTAATATTTTACCCTAGAGAACTAAGTAAAGTTGGACGAAAATTGTAAAATCGTAAGCAGGCGTTAAGTGTTTTTTTATACTTTAACAATGGAAATCTATTCTGATTTTCAGTTCAAAAAAAAAGATGAATATTTACATTACAATTTGTCCGCATCAAATATTTCAATTATTGTTTGGTATTAAAGGTCCAGATTTATCAAAAATTGCTTATAATTCTCCATACATTTTTACTATGGCGGCCGCGCGCCGATTTAAATACGCATTACATGCGCTCTATGGTTCGGTCGCAAACGCTCGGCGCCCTCTTAAGTTTTTAACTGCCGCTATCAAGTAGGCAATGTGGCACACCACAATGTACGCAATTAAAAAGGAAAATATTTTTATGTATGCGTTCTGCGAAACGAGCATTAATGCTATAATATCTCGTAATTTATTGTAATAAATACTCATTCTAATAACTATAATATTTATATAATACCTAGTGACAATTAAACATTTTGCCACTTTACCGGATTTGAACCGATATCTCTTACCAAGCCGGGGCGAGTGCTCTCCTAATTGAACCAAAGGCGGATGTTAAGAGGTCGACGGATTTTCGTATCATCGTTTTTCATTCATCGTTCAAAAAGTAGGAGGTTCTCAATTCGACTGTATGTTTTTGTTTATTTTTTTTATGTAATGTTACTCGATAATTTCCCCAATACCATTGATTGGGATGATTCTTTTTTGTTTGGTAGCTCCGTCAGAAGTGGTCTATATGATACATTTTATCGAAATTGATTTAGTGATTTTGAGAAAATCAACAAAAAAAATTATATACCCATCTCACTCATTGAAGTCGAGTACTTTTATCTAGTATCTACTTAATATTTGTATAGAATCTTTTTATCGATTCATATTTTTTATTTGGTAACCTACCACATTTTTATTTTTATAAATAATGACACAAAGGTAAATTAAGAAAGAAAAATTGAATGCGATCTACTACAATCCAAGCGGGATTTGAACCCGCGACCTCTGCGTTATTTATAGTATCTACTTGGTTAAATAAATAACAGTATATACAGTGTGATGAAAAAATATGTGCCCTGGAGGGAAAATGCCTTATGTTAGTTTATTTTTCTTCTGGAAATTATATTTCATATAGATCAAAAAGAAACAAAAAGGGCGTTAATTTTTTTTTAATAAGGTAATATTCTATTTCAAGTTTACGCGTCCTTCGTATTTAAATTGATGATAAACTAAAATGAATGTTTGGTTTATCGTTTTTATTTTTTATTTTGAGCACCAAATGTTTAGTTATTTATTAGAGAGATTATTATTTAAAGCATCCAAGGCCCACAAATTTTGTTCCACATCATGCGGATATGCGGTTACTTATATAAAAAATATAACCGTAGGATATCTGCGAAAATTAGGAAATAATTCATTTAAAGCAACAAAATTATAATTAAATGTAATTTTATTGAACAAATGTCGGGATGTGCACACGTTATACGATTAAATCATAAACCGATACAGCCGAAGCATGTTTCGCCACAGTCTTGCATGTGATAAATATCATCACACTAATATTATAAAAGCGAAAGTTAGTGAGTGTTTATTATTGCCAAATTTGGTAACTTTTGGTATCAAGGTCCTTGACACTCTGGATTAAAACATAGTTCACTAATATGTTGCATAGAATTGATACTCCTAAATTCATTTTGTATAACAACCTTCGACAGAAACATTATTTCTTCAAATTTTATTTTGCATATTTTTTTTCTCATATTGTGATTTCACTTTTTTTTTTATACCAGAACATTCATATGGCAGAATATGAATAAACATAATATTTACATGTCCGACTAGTTATTTGAAGAAATCTATATCTCATAATATTTAGATTGCATAAAAATTGTTCGAAGCAGTTATCGTATTTCCAACAATGTTACATTGTTGAAAATACGATAACAACTCTTTTTTTATTTCTACTTTCCACATGACTCGTAGCAGTTCGATTCTGCTATGGTTGCAGTTCTAACTTTTTTTTTTTTTTTTTTTTTTTACCCAGAGAAGTGCATTGAATTGCATACCACTACGTAACATGAGACCCTCGGGGGTAGAGTCAAATATTACGCATTGGTGATGTGGGGCTCTCTAGTCCGCGAGGGACTAGCCTACCCACTAAAACTCTGGGATGCTGCCAACCAGTGCCATAGTGGTGATGCCATGGGATCGCGAACATGCCACCACGACACCACCGGCACTTCGCCCTAGGGCGAACCCTCACCGAAAGACACACTGTAGCATAGCAGTGTGCCTTACCCTCACACACTTCCCCAAGCCCCCAGGAAGCGGGGACCGCCACCGACACACGGTGCTTCGGTCCCACCCTCCTTGCTGAGGGAGAACAAACGCCCCTACCCCTCAGCCGGCCATGGGAGGACAAACGCCCCTACCCCACAACACACTCCCCACGCCAAGGGAGGACAAACGCCCCTACCCCTCGACCCGCCATGGGAGGACAGAAGCCCCTACCCCGTGGGTCCCTCAACGCTGACGGAGGTGAAATCCAACACAAACACCGAAGTGCCCACCCGAGTCATGCCCCGCCAGCCTCCTCCTCGGTCTCCTCCACCGGCGGAGGTGAAGTCCATCACAAACACCGAAGTGCCCACCCGAGTCATGCCCCGCCGGTCTCCTTCTCGGTCTCCCTCGCCCGCTGGCCCGTAGGCCCCCTCCCTGGTGTCTCTTGGCTTCCCCGCGGCGCCCAACCGCAGGTACTGAGCCCCCCCACCACGACAAGCCCTAACCTAACCCATTAAGTTCGGTTCTAGCCTTACCTAACCCATTAAGTTCGGTTCTAACTTAACCTACTTTATTTACTGGCAGCAGTTCGGTTCTGTTGTGGTCGCAGTTCTAACCTAACCTAACCCATTAAGTTCGGTTCTAACCTAACCTACTTTACTGTCAGCTGTTCGGTTCTGTTGTGGTCTCAGTTCTAACCTAACCTAACCCATTAAGTTCGGTTTTAACCTAACCTACTTTACTGGCAGCAGTTCGGTTCCTTCTTTTGTGGTCGCAGTTCTAACATAACCTTACCCATTTTTAGGTTTCCGTAGTCAACTAGGAACCCTTATAGTTTCGCCATGTTCGTCTGTC
Organism: Apotomis turbidana; assembly: GCA_905147355.2. Taxonomy (NCBI): domain Eukaryota; kingdom Metazoa; phylum Arthropoda; class Insecta; order Lepidoptera; family Tortricidae; genus Apotomis; species Apotomis turbidana. The sequence continues at coordinate 24,008,401 of LR990285.1, forward strand.
CGTCTGTCCGTCCGCGGCTTTTCTCCGTGATCATTAGTACTAGAAAGCTAAAACTTGGTATGAGTATGTGTATGTATAACGCCGACAGAACGGTATAATAAAAATTAAAAAAAAAAAATTTTTTTCGCGTTCCTCTAGAACACCTAAAGTGGGGGATAATCCTTGGTGGGGGTGATTTTTTTTTTCTTTTCAACACTGGTGTGTCGGGTGTCGTTGAATAGGTCTTGTAAAAATAATAGGGGTCTTCTAACATTATTATTTGAGAAAGTTAGCAGTTTTGTAAATATTCGCTCCGAAAACAAAAAAATAGCCCCCCCCCCTCTAACTTTTCAACCACGGGTCAAAAAAAAACGGAAAAATTCATGTAAATAAGGCCTTATAATTACTTTCAATGAAAACTATATTGAACAAAATCGGTCGAGCCGTTTTTGAGTTATCGCCAAATTTCATAGTTTTTTCTTTAAAAGGACGTAAGTTGACTTCCAGAAGGTAATAAATGATTACAGTTTCTAGGGCGTTTACGACCTTTTTATAGAGCTTAAAATCTTTCTTAACTTAAACCTCGGGATTAAAACAGCAGTTTATTGGGAAGGATGAGCAACTACGGAACCCTACACTGAGCGTGGCCCGACATGCTCTTGGCTGGTTTTCTGGTATCAGTTTAGTTAATAATCGCCTAATCTAACCTAAAACCTAAACTATTTTCCTAGCACCCGTCTGTTCCGTAAACTAGGTATGTCTTTATGCCATAATAAATTCAGCGATATGTGTATTATGTTGTTCTGCCATATAAAATTATGTGAAATAAAAGTAGGTGATACTAGTGTTCTGCCATTTAAAATTATGCTAAATTAATAGTATGCTAACTGACAATTATGATACATAATATGATTATGCTAAAGAATCATTCGGCTAAAAATGTTTCGGTGATAGCTGCTATGCGAAATGTATTTCGGAGAATCGATATTATGCAATTTAAAGGGAACCCTTAAAACATAGGCTACTTTTTATCCCTAAAACATTTAGACTTCCCGTGGGTTGAGCGGGTAATACCGCGCGGCGCTGCTTAGTACCGACAAGATATACTAAGAATGCGGGGCTAATGTTGCTAAATATAAATAACGGTATTCTTGCATTTTCGGATAAATATTTATCTCAAACTGCCTAATTTTAAAGTGGTTATTTCTCACGTTTTTTTTGGGTTCCGTACCCAAAGGGTAAAAACGGGACCCTATTACTGAGACTTCGCCGTCCGTCCGTCCGTCCGTCCGTCTGTCACCAGGCTGTATCTCAACAACGGTGATAGCTAGACAGTTGAAATTTTCACAGATGATGTATTTCTATTGCCGCTATAACAACAAATACTCAAAATAAAATAAAATAAATATTTAAGGAGGGCTCCCATACAACAAACTTGTTGAAACGGAACCCTTCATGCGCGAGTCGGGCTCGCACTTGCCCAATTTTTTCAATACTATGAATTACTCTTAAAATGATTGAACCTGAACATTTTTGTCTTCTGTAAAAGGGCTTCCTAGTCATTAGCTAGAAGTGATGATGGTATTCTGGAGAAATCATGAGAAATCTTCTTATAAGAAAAACCAATTATATGTCTCTGTTTTTATTCACTCTGTATACCGTGCGTCTTCCGGATTTGTGAAAATGGTGAAAACAAAATGACAAGACCATATTTTTCAACATCATCTAGACTGTACCTAGGGCCGGTGCATCGACTACAGGTTAACGGACCGATTAACGTTGAAATGTTGCTGGCAACTACATATAGAAACGTACATGTACGTTTTCTTAACTAAAACCACTTTCGATTTAGATGGCTCTAAACAACCTAGCTCGTAAGACGATCATTTATACAAAAAAATACCTACAATATAAGCACAAGAAGCGGCTGGTACTACAGGGCCTTTTTTTCCTTTTCGGCTGGGAACATTCGTTACGCATCCCGTCCGATCGGGGGTTTGGAACAGGTATGTGGGGCTTCCGGGCAGATTCGGTGTACCCACTGAGAACCCAGAGCATTTTCCCTCCATATCGCCTTAGGCGGGGTCCACAGGATCGCTTGCAAATGCTACTGTGGACCTCACGATTTCCCCAGTTGGGCTCGGCTGAGGGAGAGCACCCCGGATAAGAGAGAGGCGCTCCAATCATGTGGCACTACCAGGAAAATGCACCCTGGATAGGCTAACCACGAGATAGATTAATGACCTAAGGTGTGCAACGCAAGATTAGGGACTGGCAGCGTTCTTTTGGGCAGCCTATGTCTAGCAGTTTTTTGCGTACTTCCGTATTAACTATGCGTATTTTGAGTGATAATAACGTTGTATGTGTGAAATTACCATGTAGCGTTTGTTGCAACTTATGAACAGTAGAACTTCAAAAGGTAATTGAAATGTAATATGTACATGCACAGGTGATTTTTGGCTTTTCAGTTTATTTTGAAGTCGGTTCTTTATTTGTTAAAGGTTCTTTTTATATCTTCTCATAGATCGTTTGTTATCTGTTATCTATTACTTTTTAATCGTGTCACAGCATTAAAAATTAGCGTCATGCGGATCTGCAATTAACACTAGTAGGTATAATGAAGATGCACCGTCAGTTTTATTTTTAAATTTAACATATATCTATAGTCAAGACGTACTACCCGCCGCAGGAAAACTTCAAAAGATATTGATCTTATTGAGGATAATTGTATCCTCTTGATAAGTTGGATCGACTTCTCAATAACTGTACCTATTCGTTTAATTTTCTGTCTCTGTAAATGACTGGCTTCTCCATTTGTCAACAACGCAAGATTTGTATGCTTTGCACTCTCTTTTCGATTCTTAGTGATCCACAAGCTCCTGAATACCTCAAAACGTTAATCGTAGTAATTGCTCTTCCAGCAATCTCACCCTTTCCATTCCTTTTCAACGTACTGGTTTCATGTTTAATTATTTTCCCATTATATAGGTGGTTTGCCTCTGGAACGGTCTTCCTCTCACAACCAAATAAGCAGAGACCATTGTATTTGCTGTCGTGCTTGTTTAATATTTTCCTACCGTACCATTCGCAAAACCCATCTGTTTGCACATACAGCTCCGTATGTCCAAATGCTGACCCAAATAACACGAGCCAAGATAACACCTGATGCTGTTATGCGATAATACACAAAGGGGGGATTTCAAGTTTAAATAAAAAGAAACGGCGCGGGCGCGGTGAGAGTGACGGCACATCGCGAGTCGCACGCGCACCGCCGCGCGAGAAAGTTAACTTCAACGGTTTTGGCGCCAATGTTCCAAATTTAAAAAACACTCTTGCTTTTAATTTGCAGTAGGAACGTTGACCAGTGTTGTGTCTCGCTCGCTTGTACCGGGTGGAAAAGTGACGTGTGTAATTAGTGACTTTCGCTGTTTAAACAGGATGATGCGTTATATGAAGGTAAGGCTTGTTTACACGTTTAATTGCTTGCGGCAATTAATTTCTTTCTAAGTGGCAATCAGATATGGAAAGTCCGGGAAATGGATATAAGTAGTTAATGATTTGATTTTAAGTTAATTTAACGGTATGCTACTCTTTAATACTAAATTATTGGAGAAAAATATTATTATTACGTTAAGAGAAACGTACATCTTTCATCGAACAGTCAAATTTAACTATTAACCCTGTGTCGTCATTTAGGTTAACTTTACCGAAATAGGTAATGTCGAATTGTCAATACACTTAGTTGAATATAGTGAAGATCTTAACTTGCGCCTTTTTTAAGATGTTCACCATTTATTTTCATCCATATTGCTTATTAAATTACCACACAAGCTTACAGTTACACACCATGATGTTGCTGTTTGCTTTTGTGTTTTCGGACTGAACAAAAATACTTTAGGTAATAGATAAATTATGTTATGAACAAACCATATGAAGTTAACTAGTATCAAAAAAACAACCTGTATACTTTTTATGTAGACTGTCATAACATATGTACTTAAGAGGATATATCACTGCCCCTTTTCCCAGACTATCAGTTTACGTTAAGCGTGCACCTGGTAACTATGGCGTCGGATACAAATAAGGTCCAAACTTAACGTAACTAAATCGAGGTTGTTGTATACAAATCGAGGTTTTGTTCCCGTCTGTTTCCTCCTCCAGAACTTAATCAATCTTGACGAAATTTTAGGATCTAAATAGAAAGGATATGTTCTGTGTCGGAATAGTTCGATTTTTGCGCAAATGATTCTAGAATTTGTGCACTAACCGGCCGTATGCGGCGGAATTTTGGCCAAAACGACGCCTAGTACACAAATTTTATAAAAAAAGCGCGAAAATCGAAACGGTCCGACGCAGAACATTTCCTTACCATTCAGTGCCTAAAATCTCGTACAGCTTGGTTAAGTTTTGGAGGAGGAAAAAGAAGAGAATGAAACCTCGATTTGTATAGAAAAATGAGCACTGGTATTTCCTCTTAACACATGAGATCGTATTCATCGAGAGTCTCTAATCGGTTTTATTTGTTTAAGAATTCTGCATTTGTAAATGTCATCAAAATATAATTTGGTTACTCAATATTTGACGACGCGGTTGGCTCGGTTTGTAGAGACCTGCCTACTGAGCCGGCGGTACCGGGTTCGAATCCCGGCCAGGGCAATTATTTGTGTGATGAACTCGAAAATTTTGTGCTTGGGTCATGGTTGTTCTATGTATTTAAGTATATATATTTATCTATATAAGTATGTATATCGTCGTCTAGTACCAATAACACAAGCTTTCTTGAGTTGGGACTAGATCGATTTGTGTGAGGTTGTCTGACATTTATTTCTTTATTTATTTATAAAAAATATGATTATAACTCAACTAAGAGGTGCTCGCAAATTCATCCGCGAATTTTTTTTTTTGTTTACCACTTACCAGTCTGGTAAAAGTGTCCTATAATAATATTTGGATGCTAACCTGTACTAAAATTGGTTAAAATCCGTCCAGTCATTTCAGCGTGATGTAAGGATAAAGAAATTTTTACTAACAGATAGCGCTGCAAGAAGACTAAGACTGCCCTATTAAGATTCTTCCTGAAATGATGTTCCATTTCCATAGAAAACCAATTTACAATACAATTTTAGAATTTAATAATATTATTTTCGCCGAATAATTTTTTTCCAATGTTCCATTCGCCGAAATGTCATTTCTAAAAAATATTTTGACTGAAACCATTTTGGGATTGTTATAAAACAAACCTAACCTAATCAATAGGATACGAAAAAATAGGACCTGAGAGAAAAAAATCGACGAAGTGAAAATTCGATTAAATTAATCATTCAATGAATAAATATTCGGGATAGAGCAGAACACTCATTTGAAACTCATGTATTTGCTTCCCGGATATGATTTAATTGCGTTGATCCTGTACGAGGCTAAACCATAGGTATTTGCTACTTTCTTTATGAAAGTTAAACACTGTCTTTAATTCCCAAATGCGATTCTTAATAGCACAAAATATGATCCTACAAAGTCTTAAAAAAATCGCGATACAAATAAATATAGGGATCGAGAGGGCTGTGCATCGTGTACACCCTAAAAAAACTATAAGAATTTATTTTTCCGTATGTAAAGAAAATATAAAAATTAAGAAGGACCAAAATGAAGGATGAAAGTTTAGAAAATAGTTAACAATACAAAACAAGAAAAAAATGGGATTGTAAATAATTCCGTTGTGCGACAAAAAATAGTAGTACCATTAAGGAACCTTAAAATAGAACCCGAAGGTAGGTTAATTGTAATCTCACAACGGAAACTGATACAAATTTTAATTGAGTAAGGTGAGGTGATTTTTCGGTCTTCCGCCAAGTAGAGCGCGTTGCAGAGTTACATCGACTGCTTTGTCATGACATCACATACAATAAGGTCGAGTTCATCAACCCTGGATAGGCGGGGGCAAATTGTACTGACGTTTAATTAGTGCGAGGACCATATCGATAAAAATGACGCACAACTGTTGTGTAGTTCTAAGATTTTATATAATCACATACGCTAAACATATTTTTTTGAGGAATGATCTTATTTAATATGTTATTTAGCAACACTTTTTCTTGCGAGGCATTTTTAATCGATTTAACAAAACAAAAAGGTTCCCAATTCGTTGGAATACTAAAAATATTGTTTTATTCTGAATGAATTATTGTTGTTCAATGTAGGTAGGTTATAGGTTACGACGGGCTGGTTTTCCGCAACTCGACGTCTAACAATGCGCCTATTTTTGTGATTTCAATAGTTCTCAAAAGTTACTCGAGTCACAGAATAAAGACACTACAGAAGCCTCACTCTTTTGTTATTTGCCGCTTTTGCAAAAGCATTAGCCTACTCGTATCCGATTGGCCATTTTTAATGACGTACAGTTTTCGTATTCTGATTCACTTTGATGAGCAAGTAGAGAATGTGTTTAAATTTTTATTTTAGCCTTTGGAAGTTTGTAGATTGAAACATTTTTATTTATTTTATTATTGGTTTTACACCCGTTTACATAACATTTAATTTTTATGCATCAATGATTGATTCAATCGACGACGATCAATGACAATAAATGGTTTATATTTGTATACATAGAAATAAGCCCGTTTCTAGCGGCCCTTTATGTTCTGGGATTATTACATTTTGTTTGTTCGATACTTTCCGAAGTTGAGCGAATTTTGAAAATCCAATTTCATATTATGTCTCGGATGACCCAAAAACCCCCCGGTACCGAGTTTTAACACCCTAGGACTAATTTGAAATTAAAAAAAAAAAAGATTACCATTTTTATTTCTTTTTTTCCGCGACTGTACTCGGGTGGGGGTCCCCTATGACATTCGTACGAGCACCCCCTACCCGTTTCCAGCCATTTACGAGATACGGGACCCTTAAAAAAAAATCTCCATACAAATCTTGTTGTTTCGATATTTTCCGACTTTGACTGAATTTTTGGACATATCGATTTCAGATTCATATTTGTGAGCCCCAAATGCCCCTTGATACCAAGTTTCAGCCCCCTAGCACCAATTGGAAATTTTGAAAAAAAAAGCCATTCGCCATTTTGAATTTAATTTGGTTCGCAAATTTTCACATTCATAAGCGAAGTCGAACAAGACACGGCGCGCGCCCTGTGCGCTAAACGCAGCAATGCGGTCTAAATCTGTTTGTTCGTGTACGTGATGTGGAGTTTGTGGACACGTCCACACGCGCATTGCGTTTGTAGTAGTGTACCTATCGCAGCGCGGTTGTATGAAGCTTAGTCTCTGTTTCGTTTCTTTACTCATGTGGAACCAGTCCTGAGATCCAGTAGGTACTTCCATGATCCATCATCAGGTAAATTTTATGGTACTGAATCCAAATGTTCATTGTGGTGAATCGAAATGTAAAAACCGCACATGTCTGCGTTGAACCAATCTTGAGATCCAGTCCCTATTTCCAGGGTCCATCATCAGGTCAATTTTATGATACTGCCACATACTGCCTGTAAATACTTAGTAAAGTGAGCAGGAAAACCACACTTGTCTACATTGAACTAGTCCCGAGATCTAGTAGGTAAATGTTCCATCATCAGATCATGACTTAATGTCAATGGGAAAACCGTAGCAGTAACCGTATTCTCTTACTAATAAAAAATATAATTATATATTTACACTTTACGGAGATAATCGGTGAACTTACGTTCAAAACGATTCAATGTAGCGAACACTGAATCTTTTCCTTTTTAAAGTTGGTTAAAAATAATAAAAAATCACAATAATATGTAATAATAAAAATGTAATCGATGCGTTGTCTTCGGTTCGAACGTGCCGACCCTAGCCGAATAAAGGCGGGACGATGGGCGGGCCGGGTCACAATTGTTGTGTAGGTATAATTTTTGACACTTCAGCGGAGTGAAACCCCCTTGCTCGAGTCCAGAGTCAATCAGATATCAGTTGTTTAGGTATAGTTGCGATAAATATAAATATATAATAGGTTTGCTCATAATTAAAAAGTATTCAACTTAGCCATTATTTATGGTTACGTTAATTCAAAACTGCATTTTATCGATATCGATAAACTTAGTCAATATTTAATCAATTACTAGCACTGGTACATTTTTGCCCCCGCCTATCCGGGTTTGTATCATCATACTACACTTTACAGTAGTAGGCGAGTACTTGGCTTAAAGAATCCCCCTGGCGATAAAGCGTAGCAACTCCTCCGGTATTTTAGGGAACTTCTTACCTTCCGGAACGGTTCATAGAAATCTTCGTTTTATTTATTACCTATTAATTTAAGTTTGATAGTTGGTCTTAGTTTATTATAAAAATCTGCTACATTGATATTGTTTACTGAATCAATAGCACTTTACACTTCTGGTGAATAAAGTTTTTCCATCTTACTTTATTAGCTACAGTGAAAAAGATTAAGGCCAGATGTTTTGCTATAAAAAATAATACACATATTTATTGTGCGTTTCGTTGTCTTTTACTTTTTTATACGATGAAGCATCTATTATCTTTTATTTGCTAATCCTTCTTTGTTCTTCTCATACGTAACTCTCCTGACATAGGTATATCAGATTCCCATGTCGATACGTAGTGTATAATAAGGATAGGGATAGTAAAAGGAGTTTTAAATAATGAAAAATATTTAATGACCGCCAATATTTCCAAAAAGTCCAAAAAGAAACTCATTAAAACATTTATTTGGAGCATTGCTTTATATGGGAATGACGGGTAGACCATGAAGTAAAGGGGATGCGAGGCGCTGGAGGCATTTGAAATGTGGTGCTGGCAAAGGATGGAGAAGATCAGTTGGGTCACAAATGAAGAAGTACTTAAAAGAGTGGAAGAAACATGGAATTTGAAGAAAATGAGAGAGAGTAGGACACGGAAAATGTTAGGCCACCTTATATGTCACGATGATTTTTAAAGTAACATCATATTAGGAAAGGTTAAGGGGAAGCGAGGAAGAGGAATGACAAGAATAAGTAACATTAAACAAATAAAAGAGGAAGTAAACGTCATGTCATATAGGGAAGTCAAGGAAGTGGCAATGCAAGATAAAAGCGATTTTATAGGTTCTCTGTCTTTTCGCCGAATTATTTGACGAAACATAATTCGGCGAAAAGGAAGTACACCGATTTTATAATTATAGGGTCTGTAACATCATAACGCAATCGCTCAAAGTTCATTGACGCTGACACCCATAAAACGTTCGTCAGTCTGATTCAGTATCGTTAAATTTAATGAACCTTTGTTCAACAGTAAATCATATAGTACTATAAGCTGTATTATAGCTTATATTTTACACCCTGGCCGGCCGTTGACATCGTTGCGTAGAACGAAAGTGATATCGTCTTGCTTTCTGCGTCCGTGTGTGGTCAAATTATTACTATTACCATTTGTTTATATTGACGGGTGCCATATGACATTATGCTTTTCCCGAGCAACTAACCATTACGGTTGGTAGTTGAATAAAAATTATATAGGAACTTGTGTAATGCGTTTTTTACGTTTGCGATTATTTTGCGGTGTTAGTACCTACTTAGGAAAACAGGTACAAAAATTACTCTTCTTGACTTACAATACAAAGTACCAAATAATATAGCCGGATAAGCATGGTCAAACTGCCCTTAGCGAAAAAAATATTTTCCTTTACCTGATTATTGACCTTAATTATATGTATGTGCTTTCATCAAATTTTAACCCTGAAATGCTTGTGGTTTTTGAGAAAATCGTATCAAAAGCTAATCCGGCGTAGCCTTTATCTATTTGATTTACGACCTTAGGATTGATTTCAATTAGTTGCTGAATCTTATTTCAAACGATTTGTCCCTTTTCTGTTTAGAAGTAGGTAATTATACTAGATTATACCCATCAATACTCATATATAAATGGTGGTTCGAATTTAAAAAGAAAAATATATTTTTAAGATTTTAGGCCTAGGCACAACAGTATGGTTTAGTAAACTCTAAGATACGTTTCTATATACTCGTGGTTATATATTTTTTTCTAAGACCATTTTCGAAATCAATTAGACAGTTTTCTTATCGATACAGTTAAAGTTTCGGTCGCCTCTATACGTTGTGACGCAACCTAAAATAAATATTTTCATGTCACCGTTATAAAAAAAAAACTATGTCCGGGTCATACGCAAAATCTCGTTCCTACAAATAAATCTATACATTCACAGCTAAATAGGTATTTACTTACGCAAAACACCGATCATCAGTCACCGAAGACAAGCTGACAAAGAGTAGAAATTCATTTCCTTCCTTTTTGCAAACCGGTTAGGAGATAAAGATCTCCGAAACTCCGTGTGACCGACAAAACTACAATGCGTTATGTAACAAGAATTGTTTACGAAAATTGTTCTCAGTTTGTTTATAGTTATACTTTTTGGCAGTGCGTAAACGTACTGTCAGTTATGTCATACCTTTTTGGGGCTTACGTGCGAATAATTGCAACATTGCTCTGTTTAGTATAGTTCAATAGGTTAGGGATGATGACTGATGTTTAATTCTACAGAATACTGTAGTTTTATGCATAAGTAAAAGTATCGCCTGATAAATAAGTGACAAAGCATCTACTTATCACAGTCGCATTTTGTCAAAATGTGACGGATGCTTTGTCACTTATTTATCGCGTGATAAAAGCAACCGTCATAGGCTCCTAGATCATGGTCAATGACATAAGCTTTTCTCTCTCTAAGGCGGCATGATGTCAAAAAGGCGTTATATTTGAAAAATTAAATGTTAAAACCGAGAAAATCACATTATTTCAGGTTACTTACACATGATATGAATGACATTTTGTTTTCATTTTAACTTTTTTGGCGTAACTTGTGCACTTACGCATTACGCAAGACACCATTTTCGGGCACTCATCTGCTGCCTACTAGGTACTGAAAGAAAGAAAGAAAGAAAGAAACATTTATTGCCACACCAAAAAATAAAATAATGTAGGTACATAGATTGAACAATAAAAACATTGTCATTATATTGTCCACCCAAATTATTCCGTGTGACAAAAGGAGCGGACTCAGCATGTGCTGCGACAGACAGGCGTCTGCGCAGCGCTGATTTTCAGGCCGTCCCTTTTCTCACTCTGAACCACATTGTCATACTTACGGGTGCGACCAAAGGTATACATGCATACATGTGCGTGCACACAACACACCCACACATACATGCATGTACATGAGTACTGCCTACTTAGGTAGGGACCTATACCTATCACATGCCAATGCTTACATGCAATTTGAATACTTACTGTTAATGAAACTGAATTATCAGCGAAAACCCCTTTAATATTCAATGTATCAAATCTTTAAAATACATAAAATAAAGATGTATTCAAATGTAGACTATGACCGCAAAACGCGCATATTGTGACAAATTATGTTGAATGACTTTTCAGCGTCACATTCACGTGTGACACGTTTCATCGTCACGTTATGACGTGTGACACGTTTTATTGGTATGACGCGTTTTGGTCTACATTCTTAATGTTGTGCAACAATTCAATATGGAAACCGGGAATTTTTAACCGCAACCTCCATTCTTGCGTAATGTACGTACAGGATAGGTAATTCATAGAATTCATTGTGAGACAGAAGGTATCTAAAATAAAATGAAATGATATGATGAACTTTATTACAAGTAGGCCATATGGACACTTTTACATTATATATTTTTATAATAGACATGTTGACTAATTTTTTTTGAGGATGTCAATCGATTCTATTTTTTATTGTGATCAAATGTCTATATGGGACTGACTACACTTAAATTGCTCTAAAAGTCAGAAATGACCGTCAAAGTTCAACATTTCTACGTAGCGCTAAAAACGCTCCATACAAAACGCGTCAGGCTAGTGACGTCACAGGCCGGTATAGGTACCAATAATTGTATGGAAAAATTAGAAATTTGGCATTTTCACCGTGAAAAAGTGCGTTTAAGTTCATAGTTGTCATACAATTATTGTTTCGTAAAATTATGAGGATTCTGAAAACATTTTCAAAATTTATTTTGGATTAAAAAAAAAAATCATAAAATTTGCGTACCTTTGAAGTCACATATTTCCAAAAAAGATATATGTTTCTGGATTTTTTTTCTTTGTTTCGTGATATATTTAGCTAATTTTATTCATATAACAACAGTACGCTGTAGAATTCAACATCAGTCAAATAGCCTATTATGAAATAAACATAACTTGATTTCTTATAAATTTGTTGATAAATATGGTAATTTATAAATAAATAATAGAACTTAATTTACCTTTGTGTCATTATTTAAAAAAATAAAAATGTGGTATTTCCACATAAAAATATGAAACGATAAAAAGATTCTATACAAATAAATATGGTACTTGTTAATTTAATAGGTGTGTACTGATTACCTATCGAATGTTATGACTATCAGAACGCAAAAAACATAGCATTTATGTGATTAATTAAATGTATTAATCATGCATTATAATTGATGATTTAAATATCGCACTTTTAAAGAAGAACCCTGCCCGAAGAACGCAGTCCGTGAGTGACCCCCCTTTTCAATACTTAGACAAATAAACAAATATTAAGCGACAATCTTACATTAATCGAACTAGTACCAAACTAAGCAAAGCTTGTACTATGGGTGTACTAGACGACGATATAAAGATCACATATCCATGACCCAGGAACAAATATCTAGGCTATCAAGATTTAAATATTTTTTTTTTTTTTTTGTAATAAATAAATAAATAAATAAATATCGGACAACCTCACACAAATCGATCTAGTCCCAAATTAAGCTCAAGAAGGCTTGTGTTTTGGGTACTAGACGACGATATACGTACTTATATAGATAAATATATACTTAAATACATAGAACAACCATGACCCAAGCACAAAATAAATATTCGAGTTCATCACACACAGATTTAAATAAGCCAAAGCCATTGTTATCATCACCATTTTAATAAGCCAAAGGTAACCGCTGCATATACTTCGATTGAACATATAAATAATCGCAGAAAACCGGTCCGGGGGGACGAGATCGGCCGCTTTCTTTCCTCTCTGTACGTTAATGGACTTCGAGATTGATTTGCAGATTAATATCTTACATATACATTATCGACATGTTATAACAATTGATAATTTTTAATAGTTATAGGTGATACTGATATTTGACAAAAAATATGAGTTGTAGCGTACAAAGGTCACTTAATTATCCAACATTTCGATTCCATGATAATAAATAAGTAAGATAATAAAAAATTTAAAAATCACAACGTCTACGCAAAATGATATTTATACCATACTCAGATATATTCTAAGGTTATCGTCCTGGAAAAGGCCATTAAACCACGCCTAGTTCAATACTGGTATAATCAGAATCGTGAGATCTATGTCATATTTGAGTGTTTTCGCAAAAGAAAAACCGTAACTTGTTTTTTATAAACCCGTTTCTTAAATGTCAAAAAAATTACCCAAAATGTATATATTTGTATGTAGTTTTCACTACGTAACGGTCGTCGTATAATTAAAAAAAGCTCAAATTCAAACGTGACGTAAACTGCCAAATTTAGGACACTTTTTAGTAGGATAAATAAACCCCAAAGCAGATCATCATCATCTCAAAAAAAAACTTATTTTTGGAAAAAAACCCATTTACATGACGTGAAATCCGTCAGTTTATAAATTATCTATCCGTAGTGAGATTATAAAGTAATCTGACCTAACCTTTCCGTCAGTTATTATATCACTAGTTAGTTTATAAACTAAAGGTGGTCATAATTATTATAAATCTGTGGACAGATTACACTTTAAATTGTTAATCAAAAAGACATGTTTTTGATAAATTTATATAGTAGTACTAGTAATAGTATGGGCGTTTTCCAAAAAAAGACCCCGAATCCCTGTTTCTTCCAAAACGTGATGTTTGTGGGTTCATCTTACAGAGTCAATAGAATTTTTCATGTGAAAAATTAAAAAAAGTGTCCTAAGTTTGTCCGTTCCATTACGTCACGTGTAAATATGTTTTTTTTTTTGCACGAGCATAACGTAGTGGAAACTAAAATTCCCACGTGACACTTTTTTTTATTCTGCACATTGTAAATGCTATTGATTCTAAGTAGGATGAACCCTAAAACGTCAAGTTCTGGAAGAGACGGAAGAAACAGGGATACTTTTTTTTAAACGCTCGTAAAATGGGACTATAAGGAACGTGCACAACGAAGGTGTCGCCAATCCAAATCTTTTACCTTGACTGACGTTGATAGTGCTGCCACCTAGAGTTCTTGCACGTTATCTTTCACAAAGAAGGTGCTGCCAACTGGTGCTGCTTATCTGAATCTTTCACCTTATCATTACTTGAAATTTACATTTCACCTAATAGTTCGTGCACTTCTATTGGTGCCTTAGAATTTGGAATAGGTAGATTTATTATTCTAAGTGTGTTCCATTATAACTGCATTTACTAAAATTATTGACCACGGAACTACGAAAACAAAGTGAAATTAATTTGGCAATAACAGTGTTTTTACTAATTGAATTCGTTTTATACAGTTGAGGTGTAATCGTTGTAATTCAATTGAATTTGATGATTTGAAACAAACCAAGGTGCTGATGGCCGTAGGGGCATAAAGGTACTTGAGTGGCGACCACGTACTGGAAGACGCAGCATGGGAAGGTGCACCGGCGACCTGGTTAGGATCGTGGGAAGTGATAGGGTGAAGGCGGCGCAGGACCAATCGTTGTGGAGGACTTTGGGAGAGGCCTTTATCCAGCAGTGGTTGTTCATCGGCTGATAATAATGAGGATGATGATGTTATTCTGAATCGAAATGGAGTAACATTATTCATAGTTATGACATTACGATAGGTACAATATCATGTTTACATGCCATAATATCCCTATCCCTACTAATATTATAAACGCGAAAGTTTGTAAGTATGGATGGATGTTTGTTACTCTTTCACGTAAAAACTACTGAATGGATTTTAATGAAACTTTACATAAATATAGCTTATACATCAGAATAACACATAGGCTACAATTTATAAAGATATTGTGTGAATTGACCAAAATATGACGATACGTTAATTTATATGTGATAATTTTAATGTCATAATGTTAGTTCTTTTCTACCCCACGCTAATTATAAGCTACTCGAAATACTAATCCTGCGCAGACGAAGACGCGGGCGCCAGCTAGTATTTACATAAATATTATAGTAATAAATACCCGATAATTGCGCAATGTTATTTTCTCGTTGATTTTGTATTATTCTTATATATTCCAAGTTAAAATCGTTCAAATCCAAACAGGAAACTTAATAAAAATAACTGTGGTAAATAGGTCGCATGTATTGCAAACGCTTGATTAACCAAGGAAACTAAACTAAAAATTATGTCATAGTGGTGTAATTCTGACGCACATGGTTTAACACTGATTACATTATTATATTATATTATTTAATGGCGCATGGAATAAATAATTATAATTGTTGACCTGAAACGGACCTTAGCGACATCTTTAATTTAGCAAGACCTCATATTATTATTAAGAGAAATATCTTTATTGACAACATTTCATATTTCTAGCAGATGGAATTTATATGGAGATAGAGAGAATTTTGCGTCGTGTACACCCTAAAAATATTTAAATGTATTTTTCTGTATGTAGAAAAATATAAGAAAATTGTCGAAAATACCGAAATCTAAGACAACTATGCCTGCTAAGAGTTGTTTTCGAGCATTCCGCGAAAAAAAATAAGCCGCCAATAATTTCAAACTTTACACTTTTTTATTTAATTAACTTCATTTTAGAATGAGTAAATTTTAATAAACTAATAATTAAATAATTTTATGAAACATGTAATGTCTCATTTTTTTAATGTGGGTACACCGCAATTTTTATTTTAACCATGTATACAAAGATCAAAGCCTTAAGAAAAATTTAAAAAGGAGCGAGGGTAGCGAAGTGGCTAACGCGCTGGACCGGTAATCCAGAGGTACCGGGTCCGATACCCGGTCCCTTCCACCAGGTAGCTACTTTTTCAATTTTTCTTTAAGCTTTGATCTTTGTATTCATGGTTTTAATAATAATATAATTAATTATTTTAGGAATTATATATAAACAGTGATTACACCCTTTTTCTAAGCGGAATACAGAAAAGTAAGTAAGATTGTAGACCTAAAAATTATGATGTTGACAATTGTTGCATTGCAAGATTGGTAAAATTTGTCATTTGTTTTGATCACTATTGTCCTTTTAGTTCAGCGATCTGACTCCCGATCAATCCCGATTTAGAATGTAAGGTCTACAAGAAATGAGGAAAACAATGCTACAACGGTATTTGGTCGTTTAGCCCATATCGCTAAAGTAGAAATATAGCGGATAGGACCAGTGTCAGATGTGGAATTTGACTCAGATTAATTAAATCCAGTCCCATTATATAAATTTTCAATCTAATTAATCAATTATAAAGAAAGAGGCTTCGTTTTTGAAAAAAAGTACACATACCTATACTTTTTTCTAAGATTTTTTTTTGGCTCGTCTACAACAGAAACAGTACATTTGAACCTCATATAAGAAAAAATTACCCAAAATTTCCATTCCAGATCGTCACGATTTTATATGATTTATTTTCTTCTATTTCTATGAACGTGACGCACGGGAAAAACTTTTTTTCATACAAAAAATTTGGATACTTTTCTCTTAGTATGAGATTCGAATACAAACGATTCTGAGTAAGATTAGCCATTAAAAAAAAAAAACGAAAATATATTTCATGTAGGTACCTACACTTTTTGTTGTAAAACACTAGCCTGCACTGCTAGTGTTTACCGATGAACCCATAATGAAAGTATCAAGTGAAGCGTAAGCTTCAATTTGTGTGTTTTGAAAAATGTCTCAAAAGGAAGCCGGCGATTGTCAGTTTACAATTTTATGCGCGTATGCGCAGAATGATTATATAGTGTATGCTGTTTTTTTAAAGCAACTGTGAATTTATTGAATCGCAAGAATTGCGGTCGTTGTTTCTTTATTCAGAGGTGAGGAAATTCAGGACTCAAGGCTTATTAACGTAGTTTAACAATAAAATAATCAAATGGTCATTTGATAAGCATGGTGGCTTTGGACACTAACATCGTTTTGGCTTTGTGAGCTGTAGACGTCGTGAATTTGTTTTTAAATTACAGATTTTTAAAACGTTTCATTTAACCCATATAACCGCCATTTTAAAAAAAATCGATATACTTATTGAATCTTTTCCCAAATTTTATGAGAATCGGTTAACAAACTTCAACTAAAGGAGAGAACACTTATTTATAAATTTATAAAACATGTAATGTCTCATTATTTTGAATGTGGGTACACACCACATTTTTTTAATACTTTCTTTGTATCAATGGTTCGAGAACAGTTATTGTTTATTTAATTTGGTCGGCGACGACAGTGGCGAATCTAAATAAATTCCGTTTCGTTCTATGCGCAAACGCATCTTAGACACGGCATTCCGTTTGCTTTGCATTCGGTTTCGCGCGCGCCGAAGCGTGCAATTGAATCATTCTCAACTCGTCGCTGTTCAAAGCGTGAATCAATTTGTTAACTGATTTGTTGACGCTAGCCTAGCTTTTAAAGTTATATTATATTACCCAGATTAAGATACATATTTTTTTATTTTGTATTTATTTATCATAAAGAAACGGGTGGTATGTAAAACAATTACATTCCGCCCAAGTGAGGACAGTTTGTTGGCGGATAAAGCGCTCACAAACATTTTCGGGTCCAATGTAGTTAGTTAAGTAAACTATTATAAGTACTAAGTTTACTTAACGAACTACACTACACTCATTTATATCGCTGCCCACAACAACAACGCCAAAATTATGAACTGGGCAGACCGCGATTGACGGATAGGTACGATCATTATCAATTGCGTAACTAACTAAATAACACTACATAATATTATAGGCCGCAGTGAAAACGGTTTACTACGCGCCGCAAGCCGAGCTAATAATAGCCTATACGCCAGCGCGCACCAGTGCACCCAGTTCTGCCTTCCAAGTTCCAGTTTTGTTCGGGCTAAATCGGCGCGCTAACGTAAATCCAATTAAGCCAAAATAGAACATTTCTTTAGTCAATTCCTATGTAAATCTGTGTCATATTTTAAATGTAATTCATGGCTGTTAATTTAATTTATATTTATGGATGTAATTTATATATGCCTATGGTTTAAATGACCTGAAATAAAGGAGTTTTATTTTTATATTTTTATGTGCAGTTTTTTTTTCTCTGCATTCGGTCTCGGGAGCATCGAAGCGTGCAATGAATCATTCTTTACTGCGTTCACACCGTTTTGTTGATGGTGACGTTGACGGACATTGTTAACTGATTTGTTGACTGTACTTTAGTATAGTTATCTTTTTTCGACTAGCTGACCCGATAAGTGTTGCAGGTGTCTATGCCCATAGACACGAGCAACGCAGCAATGGTAATGCAATGGTTATCGCTTTCCATCAGGCGATCCGTTTGCTCGTTTTCCCCCTATGACATAAAAAGGGTCATCTGTTACGGAGGAGATGAGCGATGGACCTGACGACTAAAGGAGTAGAGGCCTTGGTTTGGCTGCCGTAGACCAGGCTAGGCCTCGAAGGTCCCATGACATTGTGGCAATAGCCGGAAGAAAGTAGGGGAGAGAATCATCATCCAAGGAGTGGAAGATATTAGGAAGGCATATACCTAATGACGATGACTCGATTCTGTCAAAAAGAAGTACAATACAATACAAGTACTCTTTATTGCCACACCTCATAAAACATACAGCAGAAATACAATGCAAAAAATTACAATTATAGGTAAACAACAGGTGGAAGTACCTATGGGAAAAAAGGGGGAGTTTTTATAATTTACCGAGCTTTTTTTCCTATTTTTTTCTTCACAATCCATGAACATCAAGGAATATAATGTACCGACATAAGTAAAGAAAATTAATAAATTGGTTCACCCATTTTGGACCACCACATATTGATAAATAGATTAGATTAGTATATAGGGCGTCCCAAGACTATGGGACATTGGGACATCAAGGGAAAGTACCTTAAATGTCGTAGATAGGGTATTTTGCTGAAAGAAGACTTTATGTTATTTTTCAAAGTAAGTAATTCTGCATTTAAAGATTTTCTAAGAATTACTTGCTTCGTCTGGGAATCGAACCGACTTAAGTGTGAAAAAAAAACACCCCTATTTTTATGATGCCAATCGAAAGAATGGACAAAAATTTATAATTCTTCCTAAGTAACATAGTATCTTAAAAGAAAGGAACAACGTTAAATGTTTGAGTAAAATTTTAAGAAAAATATTTTTTGACGACGACGAATTATTAAGCAAGTAATTCTTAGAAAATCTTTAAATGCAGAATTACTAACTTTGAAAAATAACATAAAGTCTTTTTTCAGCAAAATACCCTATATACGATTTTATTAAGGTAATTTCCTTTGATGTCCCATAGTCTTGGGACACCCGGTATGTTACAGGCCATTCCCTATTCTACGCTTCAACTGATCAACGTGTCTATGGGGACCTGCTTTCCATCGCTATACGATCCGAAACCATAAAAATATTATGGTCATCAATTTGATCTGGGCCGACTCAGAGGCGCTGCTTTAAGGGATGACAATTTACGATGTAAATTCGATATTTAGACGGTATTTTCCATACTAAATTACACGATGAAACGTCATACATACAATGAAAAGTCGGAGAACAATGCTCTAATGGTGAGGTATACGATACTCATTAACCTCATAAGTAATACTTTTTAAGCATGAACTTTCTTCGTAACTTTATCAGAAAGTTAAATGCCGGCAAGCGTGCGGAAAAGCACGATTTCTTGAAGAATAACACTGTATTTATAAGACATTTACTGGTAATGTCAATGTAATGTTGTAAGACGTAGGAAAAAATACTGATGATTTATTTATAGTGCATACCAATAACATGACTAAACTTACAGGAAACTGAGGTACAGATAACTTGTTTATTTCTGTTTACTAAAATATGTAGGTACAATTTAGTATATTTTAATACACAATAGTATATTGTGTCATAAGGGTAGTAAGTAGGGGATTACTAACGAAGGTCTATTAGAAGCCCGACGCCGAAGCCGGAAGGCTTTTAATGTCTTGAGTTTGTAATCCCCTTACTACCCGCCATACACACAATATTTTTCATCACATTTGGGAGTAAATAACAAATACATAAGACAAACATAAACATTAAACTAATTAAACGATAACGATTGACAACCAACTTTTTTCTGCATATATTTTTTTAATTTACTATAAGCACTGGCAAAACGGCTATCAGCTTAAAACAGAAAACAATATAGTACACAGAATCTTACCATCTATCATCAAACAAATAACAATTAACAATATTATGCAGGAACAATTAACACCGTAATATATTATAAAACTTAAATACGAACAGTAATTTTGTTACAAAACTAAATAGTAGGTAGGATTGTAGTAGATCGCATTCAATTTTTCTTTCTTAATTTACCTTTGTGTCATTATTTATAAATAGTAGGTACCAAACCAATAGTTTTATAACTTTTTTTCTTTTTTTGTGTCGTCTACCACAGATAATGCTAAGAACTGCGTTAAGTTTAGAAACATGACAAGCCATACTGCCAGACTGTAACGATAATTCAAAATTAAATTTAATAAAATTATTGCAAAATACACTTAAATAATTGTAAAACATAAATATTAATGCAGTTACATGTACCGTATTAATTCAATACACAATAAAATTTGCTGGTAGGCAAGTTTTGTTGGTACAACAAACAACCTTGGCTGGATGGAAACCTCCTTAGTCTGAAGTAAACTGCGAGTCCGTACTATATTTTTAAAACTAAAACCATAACTCCCTCGGGAGTTATAACAATTTACAACTCCCGCGGGAACAATATAGGCCTTAGTCCTTCAGTACACCTACAGCCCGACACAAAAGAGTAGAAAATAAATGAGGGCGCCACTTCCTTCGCAACTGTCACATTTTTGACGTAAAGTGCTTGAATATGGTAACAATTTTGTATGAAAAAATTTAGTTCCTTTTTCATCCGTTTTCTACTCTTTTGTGTCGGGCTGTACATGTAATACCATATTTTACGAGCAAATGTGATGAAAAATATATTAAGTACCCCATGGCAGTATTGCGAACATAGGAGATACAAATAAACTTGTACCACATAGCTTATGTATACGATTGATATTATATATCAATGTCAATCGAATTAGGCCTCTCGTCTTATGATGTTTTTCCTTATGGAAACTGGGATGATGAATAAAATGCCTCATGTTGAATTTTGCTACATACTCGTACTATAGTTATATGATTTGAAAAGTACGAATATGTCATGCCCCTTAATTTTGAATGTCAAACTTCAACTATAATTTTAAATCAATTTAATCGTAGTTAACTATAGATATTTAATTCCCAGTCCAAAAAGTTAATTCAAGTTCCAGTTGGTTTTTAATTTTCTGCCGTTCCATTGGTCCCCAGGCCACAAGACACGATGACTCAAACGGCGTCATTCTACTCATACGTCGGACATTATTTTGTCCGTAGACATTCGCTACCGAATGAAAACAATTAGCTAGTCGAAAGTTCTCAAGGAAAAGGAATGGTGACATCTCGGCAAAGATTCGTCTCTAACTAAGCGTATGATTATGAACTCTCATTTATTATTGTACCAATGCAAAGATCAAGATACAAAGAAAAAAAAATTGGGCAAGTGCGAGCCCGACTCGCGCATGAAGGGTTCCGTATCTATACATATATATAATCTATAACAAGTTTGCTGTATGGGAGCCCCCCCTTAAATATTTTCATTTTATTATATTTTTAGTATTTGTTGTTATAGCCGCAATAGAAATACATCATCTGTGAAAATTTCAACTGTCTAGCTATCACCGTTGTTGAGATACAGCCTGGTGACAGACGGACGGACGGACGTACGGACGGACGGACGGACAGCGAAGTCTCAGTAATAGGGTCCCGTTTTTACCCTTTGGGTACGGAACCCAAAAAAGGAATTTATTAATAAGTTTGGATTGAACCCATTAAAATTTAGTTTATATAAAAGAACAACCATGTAATAATCAATTTACAGTATTTTAAATAGTTTCTACAAAATAGAGTTGTGTTTGAGCGTTTTTGTGTAGAATCAAGAAAGTACCTTATTGCGGTAAACAGATATAACTTGCATTTTATAAATAATAAATAAATGTCACCGGTTCACATTTAATTCGAAATGAAGTTGTGTTAAAGAGATATTTTGAATCATTTTAGCATATTTTTCTGATGACAAATTGTTTCACATTAATAAGGTGAAGTTGTACCTCGTACCTAATGTAACGTATGTGTTGTTTTTTCTCTTTTTGTCCTCAAAAAGTATTTGAACTATAATCTCATAGTCTCGTTCCAACTATTTATTATGCACCGATTATATTATATAAACCTTTTTTTATTAACGTTTGCCCATTTGGTCCTATTATTTTTTCCGTGCCTTAGCTATTGCGGCAATTCATTTGAAGTATTAAAAATGAGTATTATGAATATATTATAAATATAAAATGATTAACACGGAAATCATCCAACAATATCACGTAATCCAACTGTCAATAGCAAATAATATACATTTTGTCGGGAGACATAATTGTAAGGAAAACCTGTGGCATACCGCAGACATAAACCTATCATAAAAGTAATATCTCACAAATAACGTTAAGAAACCTTACCAACCAAGAAGAAGATTCAAATTGCTTTAACTGTTCAATCGTTGATGGTTTAACGCGCGGAAAGTATGACGTCACAACTTTCGCTTTTCACTGCCAAGGCGCAAGCGCGACCGATGACATGATCTTTGTAATGTTGAGTCAGTCGCTACAATACTAAACGTGGTTCTGTCTTGCTTGCCCGGCGTGAGTGTAAACGAGACGTCTGTATTATTTAGCCTTATTTTAAAGACTTAATGATAGCTTACGACGAATGTGAACTGCTTTGTTCTTAATTTGATGTCAATTGAATACAGTTAAGTGTCATGTGTGATGATGAATGAATAAAGATACTGTTAAGCGTTTATATGCGTCATTTGCGTTTTGACAAAAGTTGATTATGTCTAACACGCATAGATATTTTTTTAGAAAAAGTGTGGAAGAACTTTTTTTTCAGAAAATTAACTTTTTAGGCTAACCTTACTTAGAATCCTTCGTGAATTCGAACTGCATAGGTACAAAAAAAATTGTCCCAAAATTATGTTGCAATTTTTTAAGTAAAAAAAAAACATTCTTACAAAAACGGACGATCTGGAATGGACATTTTGGAACACATTTTTCTTATACAATGAACAAACGATTCTGAATACGATGAGTCTAAAAAATATTTTTTTGAAAAAAGTTATAACACACTTGTGAAAAAACGCTCATTTACTATGCAATAATTAAAATTGCAATAAGCCACTTCTTTGAAGCTGTTTGGATCTGTGCACTTGTTGCAATTTTCACTTTTAGCATTTGCATGTGGGTTTACTGTCTTAAAAGTATACCGATATTAATGAATATTGTTGCATACAAGAAAAACTGGTAATTCGCATCATTATGATATACTTACCAGTTATATTATGCAAACCTCGCACTTGTTTATGCTGTAGAATAACCAGAAACGTTCATACGTGATCCACTTTTACAAAAAATGGCAGCTAACATCGAGATTCAAAAAATCTGGCTTCGTGATATCTATACAAATATCAAATCGGTGCATATGTATATTATAATTGATGACGGCATCGGCACCGTATGATTATTACTACCGCTGAAACGTTACATTAAAGCAAAATAAATAATTTAAAATATAATTGAAGAACCCTTTATAAATGATTTTTATGATATTAATCATGAAAAAAAAAACTTTAACGTTTATTTAAATAAGTTCGACTCGCACTTTACAAACTTTTTATTTCTTCGTCACTTCGGTCACTTGCCCATAGATGGCGATCGTTATTCCAATCCACGTATTCAATGGCATCTAATAAAACTAGTTTTTAAGCTAAGATAGTTCACACCCTCACCACTTAAAATTGCATTCACGAATTTTTATTATTTCAGTTATGGATGGTGGTGTGCCTGACATCGTCACTGGCAGCGCCATCGCCCCAGCAGTTCGGCCTGGACATCATAGATCTTGCAGCTATTAGCAGGATGTCTCCTACGCAACTTGAGGCCCTGGCTGAGGGATTGGCAGCGGAGGAGATTATGAGGTACATCTTGATAATTTCATAGTGTTAAATTATTATTTTTAATATAGCAGTAACGTCCCACGTAAGCCATTTTTTTACAAATGAAACGAAAAATTTAAAAGTTTACCTATTGGTTCAGGCAGGGTTCGAACCTGCGTCTCCAACGGCTTTCCAGGCCAACACGGGCGTTGTACATATTGGACCACCGAACCTGATGCGAGAGCAAACCAACCCTGCCTGAACCATTAAACTTTTCAATTTTTCGCTTCATTTGTAAACACTTCATAGTGTTTCTTACATTATTAAGTGTCCCCAAAGGACTAACGCAACGTACAGTAACCAGGTAGAGCAATTTTGTCTTCTTTCTCAATGCAATCTTGTTCTCTTTAAAAAAAAAATTTATTCGAGCTCTACCTGGTCTACCTGTTTATAAGTGGCATATCCTATAAAATTGTCAGTTTTGGTACTGGTTTTTGGTACAGTCCGTCTAGCCCAACGACTCGTATGCTTCGCGTCTCTTGTCGCGCGACATAACATCGCCCCTCACTCTCTCGCAGTACAGTGAAGAAAAAGACAGGTAATATTTCTCGCGCGAGTCACGAGTGCTAGAAGTGCAGGACTAACGATTTGTCGATGCACTTAATACAATTCATAAGATTAAAGCTTAGAAGCCATGTCTGCTTATCATATTTAAATTTTCTCTTTGCGCGTTTGTCAACCTTGTTTTTTTCAGGACAAAGCGATCATCAGCGCAAGCGCTTTCGACAGTGGTGTCGAAAGCATCGTCGGCCTCGTCTCTGGGCAGCAAGATTGGCCTCCTCGGGCAGGCCTCGTCCGGGGCGTTGACTTTTATCGCTTCGGCCTCGAGCAAGTCGGGCCAGCACGATGAGCATCCCGGGTATTCGTATGAACCGGTATGTATTAGGCACGAGTGGTTATAGGCTATTGTATAAAATAGACATGTTGACTAATTTTTTTTGAGGATGTCAATCGATTCTATTTTTTATTGTGATCAAATGTCTATATGGGACTGACTACACTTAAATTGCTCTAAAAGTCAGAAATGACCGTCAAAGTTCAACATTTCTACGTAGCGCTAAAAACGCTCCATACAAAACGCGTCAGGCTAGTGACGTCACAGGCCGGTATAGGTACCAATAATTGTATGGAAAAATTAAGAAATTTGGCATTTTCACCGTGAAAAAGTGCGTTTAAGTTCATAGTTGTCATACAATTATTGTTTCGTAAAATTATGAGGATTCTGAAAACATTTTCAAAATTAATTTTGGATTAAAAAAAAAATCATAAAATTTGCGTACCTTTGAAGTCACATATTTCCAAAAAAGATATATGTTTCTGGATTTTTTTTCTTTGTTTCGTGATATATTTAGCTAATTTTATTCATATAACTACAGTACGCTGTAGAATTCAACATCAGTCAAATAGCCTATTATGTTACTGTTATAACGTATACTACCTACATATTGTTACGAGCTACTCGCAGATTTTTAGTATAATAATAAATTACCGCCGATGGCAATTTCAACTTAAATTATTGATGATGTGCCATCCGTTAATAATGCTTTTCTTTTAGCCTAACGACATCCAAGAGTACAGTGAGCATCAAAATTAGCTGATAATTTTAGTAGGTGCACAATCTAAAATTACTAGTGAAAAAGTAAAAAAATAAATATCATTTACTTTCCAAATTAATTTCTGTATTAACATGCAATAGATTGTAAGTTTCGTTTTTCGAGACCCATGAAATCCATAATTTCGATTATTAGTTGGGAAAGAGTTCCTTACCTAATATTACCTAACTAATACCGAAATTACCTAACTAACACATCGTTTTTTTTCTTTTCTTCTGTTTATAAGTACTCGTTTTACTGCCGTAAATACCGGACAGTTAATTTTAATGACAAACGTTAGTAAAGCATCGTTGTAAGTGTCGCTACTGAGTGTTGTAAGTTTAAGTAAAAACCAATGTTTAGTAACTACTCTAGAAAAACGACATTTAGGTCAAATATTTATCAAAAACTAACAACTAATGAGGTGGCTTTACACCCGGGCTTACTGACAAATAGGCTACTTACCTACGTTTTCGAAATAGCTTTATTTCGGAACAGATTAATTTCGTCAATTAAGTTTTGCTTTAAAACCATACATTTTTCAGAGCGGTTACAGCTAAAATAAACTTCCACTGCGTTCTATGTAAGTATGCAACGATAAAAATTGTGAGTAGTTTTTGAAACCAAAATTATCAATGAAAAATTTAAACTGTAGGTTTTAAATATATACCAATATATATCGCAATGGCCCTGTTCTAAGTAGTAACATTGATAATATTATATTAAGAAACGTGTTCGATCAAAGAGAAAAATGTCTTAAACAATCAGCATTTTTCAACGGATAAGTAAGTAAGTAGTACGTGTATGTATATCTTAAGTATGTCTATATTAAGGTAAGACTAACATAGTTTATTGTTGAACGGTGTACCTTTAAGGTCTTCGCACATTATAAAAACTCAACGGCGACTCGATTCTATGCCAAATATTGAAATTTAAGCCCTATGTCATATTTTCGAGGTTTAATTTCAAAAAAATGATATTAAAGTAGTGGACGACGTGTGGTCTACGCGTCGTACACTAAGGTCAACTTCGACATGTTTGTCAAGCGTTGACCGCACGTCGTCCCCGCGGCGACTATGTGCTGGCGACTGACCCGTGACGGGCAACCATTTGCTGGATCCACTCGTTGACACCGCGTTGTCCATTAGTGACCATTGGGTGGATCAACTAGTTGTCTACTCATCGGAAGTGTGAGTAGAGTTGCTGCCGCAGTGGCGTGGAGTTGATATAGTGTGCAAAGACCTTATAACTAACAGTTCGTTAGTTATTGGATTGTGGCAGTCTTCCCTTAGTGATAGTCTTTCCCCACTTTACCTTTATAAAATTGTTTGTTTTTGTCTCCGAATGTTATAGGCTCTGCACCAACTAAATGTTTCTGTTTAGCCCTATGTTTGACTGGTAAAGAATACCTTGTGGCATTAAGGCCTGTCATGTGCAATAAAGTTCAAATAAATAAAATAATAAAGTGCTGCTAACTGGTGCCGCCAGTCCGAATCTTTTCTTATACATTACAGTGTCTTTATTCTGTGACATTACTTAAAATTGACATTTATAGTAGGGGGGTATTCGACCAATTTTAGAGATATAATGGAGATCTCTTCTTTTCATCGCCATCCGTCACTTTTGACGTGTGCCTATTTGACAAGTGGCGATATCCCTAGAACATCGCAACTTCGTCAATTCGGACGCGCAAAATTTTCACTTTCTTTGTATGTGATGGCATAAATAACAGGCGCATACTTTAAATTGACCGCGTAGACCGTGAAATTAGTCCGTTACGTTTCGTTCAAAACACAAATTTATATACATGAATAACATTTTTGACAATCATTATCGCCTTCGTATTTCCAAAATTGAGATGAGATATGTCACTTTTAAGCTCATCGCATTTAAATGACAGTTCAATGGCGATATAACTGTTATCTAATAGAGATTTGACGTTTGGCGATATCTCCAACGGCATTCTCGAATTGGGCCCCTGGCCCCTATAGTTTGCACACGTTCCCAATATTAAGATAGGATCCATAAAAGTAGGTACAATTGCCGTTATTACAACGTATGGTTATCATGTGGTTTTCGACAACGCAATCGTTTGCCGATACGTCGGAAATCGTATTACGTCAATAGAGGTTAATATGGCCAGTGCCATATACGCCAGAAGGAGGTTCTTGCAATCATGCGGAGTCTTGATGTGAATAAAGCTAGTGGTCCCGACGGAATTCCTGCTGTTGTCTTGCGGAACTGTGCGGCTGAGTTGTCCCCGGTCTTAACACGCCTGTACCGTCTCTCACTTGAGACTGGAGTTGTCCCGACGTCTTGGAAGCTTGCAAATGTGCAGCCTGTGCCCAAGAAGGGAAGCCGGGCTGACCCTGTCAATTACCGACCAATTTCCGTAACCTCCATACTCTGTAAGACTATGGAGCGTGTACTGAACAAACGCCTCCTTGCATACCTGGAAGTGAACGACTTGCTCAGTGATTGCCAGTTTGGATTCCGTCCGGGGCGATCAACTGGGGATCTTCTTGTGTATGTCACTCATCTATGGAGCGAGGCGATCGAGAGACACGGGGAGGCTCTCGCCGTGTCTCTCGATATTTCAAAAGCCTTTGACAGGGTCTAGCACGCAAGCCTGGTGGGAAAGCTTCCAGCGTATGGGGTCCCTGAAGGTCTCTGCAAATGTATTGCTGATTTCCTGAGTGAGCGTTCGATCCGAGTAGTCCTTGATGGCTACACTTCGGATCCCAGGGCTATTGACGCCGGTGTTCCTCAGGGGTCTGTTCTGTCTGCAACTCTTTTTCTGCTGCATATTAACGACATGCTTATGCCCGGTACCTTTGGGTATGCTGATGACAGCACAGTTGTTGACAGATACACATCCAGCGCAAATTCCAAGAGGGACGAAATCCAGTCTTGTCGAGGGGCGATGGTGGATCGATTGAACCAAACTCTCGTTTATTGTTTATTGTTGTTTATTAATTAAAGTATACAACTTAAATATATACAGTTCCCTGCAAAACTGTTTGTACAGTTTGTCTGCAGGTGTGAGTCTCTATATAATAATTTCAACAAAGTTTTCTTATTGCTAAACACTTCAGTGACACTTTGAATACACAACTTTATGTGTCCGAGTGGGGAGATGCCAATTTAGTTGGATTCAATGCCACCAAGACTCAGGCGTGTCTGTTTTCCGCTAAACGGAGTCCCTTTGACCTGACTCCCACTTTCCAAGGTGTATCCGTTCCGATTTCAGACCACCTAGAGCTTCTTGGGATGACCTTATCATTCAACCTGAACTTCGGCCAATACATTGAATCCTTGGCTACAACTGCAGCAAAAAAAACATGGGATCCTATCTAACGTGAGGCGGTACTTCACGCCGAGACAGCTGCTTCAATTATATCAGGCGCAAGTCCGATCATGCATGGAGTACTGTTGCCATCTTTGGGATGGGTCCGCCAAATATCAACTGGCCGCCTTGGATTCAATTGACAAACGTGCGAAGAAGCTCATTGGCGACCCTGCCTTAGTTCAGGAAAAGCTGCAAAACCTCGAACACCGCAGGAAAGTCGCTTGTTTATCGGTTTTCTACCGGATGCACTTTGGTGAGTGTGCACTAGGACTGCATGAATTAATTCCACCGTCTCCGTTCAGACAATACAGTACTCGGCGCGGACTTGGATTCCACCCTTATGTTGTCGATATACCACTGATTCGTACGAAACGCTTTGCGTCTACTTTCCTTATGAGGACAGCTAAGGAATGGAACTCTCTTCCTGCGTACCTGTTTCCTGAAAAATATAACTTGGATCTCTTCAAGTCGAGAGTGAATAGGCATCTTCTAGCCAAGCATGCTCCATCTTAGGCCTTATTGTCACTTAACATCAGGTGCAATCGAGGTTAAATGCATGGCTATTTTGAATAAAAAAAAAAAAAATGTGGATTTCCGTTAATAATCTGACCACTTTAATTATCATGGGTTATTGAAAAAAATACCATAAAATGAGCCAGGGCTCCAAAAACGGACTGAAAAATCCGTTACTCCAATTTTTATTTCAATAAACATTCGTAATACATGACCCTTCTTCTAACGCAGGCGGATAAAAAGTAGAGATAAGGACCGATGACTTTCGTGGCTTTAAAACAATTGTAAGTTTCAGAAGCAAAACTATCTAATAGCTCTAACAATTTAAATATCTAACCACCAAGATCCTCATTATTTTAGAAATAGCTTGGATTTTTACGATTATTTTTATTACTCACTAACCAAGTTTCATTGAAACTATGTATATTGAAATACGTCTGAATGTTTATTGTAATAAAACTACAACTTTATGTTCGGTTTTGTATTCCATCACATTTCTTTTTCACAGCAAGAAAGCAAAGTAGACTTCTGGGGCCTGAAGAAATCCATCCTGTACACACTTCTTCAAGCTGTAAAGGCCATTACAGGGGGAGTGACCATCCTAAAGGGCCAACTCATCAAAGGCGGCGGTGCTCTGGCTACGACCTTCGGAAAGGTGATAGCAGTGAAAGGCGAGGCTGTTAGCAACTTCGGCAAGAAGATCGTGCACTCAGCTGCTTTGAGTCATAAAAAACCATGTAAGTCATTAACCTAAAAGGAATTAAACCAAAAAAAAAGTTTTTGCTGATGACTCGAACGAGCGTTACTTTCTGGGGCGACTGTAGGTACCTATTACCTTGGGATTGAACCACCGATATTCGATTGTAACGAATTTTCATCTTGTCTTTGCCACTGATCTTCGCATATTGTTTTAAACGATTGTAACCCCCAGAGGGGCTATGATTGTTGCTTTTATCACGTGATAAATAAGTGACAAAGTATCTGTCACGTTTTGACAAAATACGAGTGTGAGGGACAGATGCTTTGTCACTTATTTATAACGTGCTAAACGGAACCATCAGCCATGAGAGTTATAACTAAATTATATCTAAATTGGTGGCCGTTGAAGCAGATACAAGTTCTCGAGTTGCAGTCAGAGGACGCGACGTGGGAAGGTACCGTAGATGGAGGTTTTTTTATAATCTAGATAGATGAATTCTGTTGAATAAGGAACAGGCTTTATGACTGGGCACAATAATCACTCACCAGTCATTGTAGAAATCCATGTGTTAATATTTGACACAAACAAATCTGTTCACTTTTTAAACGTTTTTGTTTTGATGTACGTTAAAACGTCCGACCTTATCTGTTTAACTAATACAACGTCGGTACATATACAGGCATAATACAGTTTTGATTTCTAGGTAAATTTCCAGTAACGCCAAAGACGTCAAAAGTATGGGTCTAACTTACCTATGTGGGTGTATAATTTTGGAAGAAATCTGATTTTGTAACTTCGTATATTATACTCACATGATCTTTGAATTTAAATCATGAAATTGTGGTAACAATCCTCGATCCACTCCACAATAGCCTGTTCAAGTTCGTGTCTGTTCAGTCCTCAGACGGTTTCACGAGTGCTTGTGTTACAACCATGAATATTCTAAGATTGATAATACCATCGTAGATTTTTATTATATAATATTGTGATTGTATATGTAGTATATACTATGTACCTATACATAAATGTGACCATATACCTAGTTACTATTGTAGCGTACTCGATAAATGGAGAACATTTTCCTGGTAACTAGTACTCTGGAGTCCAGGAATAGGGAATCAGGCAATAAATACGGTTCTTAGTTCATGGTATTTTATTGAAAAGCTCAAAATTGACAACACTGACATGTATACTTATATCTATCCAAATATCATAAACCCTCCATGATGCGTTCAAGATCCGCACATTATGATCACCATAAAAATAGACTGTTTTGCTAGCACTGTTATCTGTAAAAATGTTAATATTGCTAAATAATAACATCGATTTCGATAATATTATTTATTAAAATTTCGAACATCTGAAAAACAACGAAATTTGATTTGACCTCTATTCTAATATCGGTCGGTAGGTATATGACGTTTAGTTCGAAGTGAATTCTCAATTTGCAATCAAATTTGATAAATGTCGCACGTAAGTAAGATATCGAACGATATGATAGTTGGGGCCGACTCTAGTTTGTCTCTGAGTAAAAAAAAACTATGACAGCTGCCAGAAAACTTCATTACCGCCATTACCGGGTAATATTTGTTGTATGTGCACTCCTGAATGCATCACGGAGGCTTATGATATGTGGCTAGATAAAGTAGTGTATGTAACTGTAACTACATAATTAGGCATTAAAGCACTCGTGTGATGTTATTATGAAACTTGCCTTCGGCTCGCTTCATAAACCCACACTCGTGTTTAATACCCTTCATTATGTACAGTCACATAAACTACTATTATATGGCTAACCGGCCTACACTGCAGTAACAAAGTATTGGTGTGTATGTGCATAATTACGCTTATTATTAAATTATTGATAAACATTCTTTATAATTTCTATGCAACATTCTAATCGAACATTTATCTAATTAACCTTGCAACAATGTATGCTTATAGCAACAATAAAAATAAATTATTACCAAACATTGGTAATTATTGTGCAATTCACGGAAAAAGTCGAAATATTCTAGGTATTTTTAGGGATCCTTCGAGTTTTGCCCGCAATTAATATCAGGGTTCATGACAGATAAGGACAATCTATGAAGGCATTGCGCGACAGTTTTATGTGTGTTTATGTCTGTGTATCTCAGCGTGTGTGGCCGATTCAATACAATCGTGGAACAATTAAAAAAAAAACTGTGCGCGCACGTTTTCTAAACTGGACATATTTATGCAATAGGGAACCAACCCACATTACACGTTTGTCTTTTATGCTTTATTTAGGGTTCAATGTAAAGGTTTTTTTGGCTGATTCCCTTTTGCATAAATACGTCCAATTATAAGTGGTTAATCTAACCCTTCCAGCACCGCCAGTGTACGGGCCGCCGCCAGCGCACCTGGACTACCCACCAAGCGCGTACGGCGCGCCCACTGCTCCGGCGCACTACTCTGCGCCGACGGCGCCCGCGCACTACCACAGCGCGCCCTCCGCGCCCACCGGCTTCGCGTCGCACAAATACCCCTCGCATTTAGACGGTATGTGACCTTAGTTATTTATTTTATTTATTTATAAGAAATATACAAAAGAAACAACTTAATTATAAACTATGAAATAAATTATGTAGTTCCTCAACAGTTCGCACTAAGACATACACTATTGTATGTATTGCTCTATAAGTACTTATTTAAGTTTTTAACTACACTTACTTAATGATAATGAAACGGCATTCATATAAGGTACGATTACGGTAAAACTTTGCATACAGTTAGAAAAAGGACGTTCGGTGTACAGTCAACTAATTTTATTTCTAGGCCTATAGAACCTTGTCACAATGACAATGATATGAGGTTTCAAGGGGATTTCATATTAACGTTCACTGTGACAAGGTACGAATTGGCCTAAGATTCAAATTGGTTGACTGTACACGTGATCCAGTAAATAGATTAGAGTTTTGCGTATTAATGGACGATAGCTCTTTTGCTATTTCGAGAAAACACCTTTTTTTTTTGTAGAATAGCAAATGGAGCTACCATTCAGGAATATTTTGACATGAAATTGTGCAAAGTAACGGCCGAAATAAAATGTTTTTACCAACGAATAAGTACTATCCAACTCTGCATACCTTAGGTTATTTATGAATGGCCACGTGTTTTTCATATCATCTCGTAAATGGAACAAATAGGAGCCCCTCATTATAAAATTCCAAAAAGTTTATTTTAATTTTTTCTAAGAAAACAGTTTATTTTAATATGCCTTCCAAACAGTATAATACTAAACTATGAAAAATCATACACGTGTTAACATAGGCCCCACGTTGGGCGCCAAAATGTAACGTAATGTATCGCTCGTTCGATGATTAATAGACAAAATATTCAGGACTGTCTACCGAGAACTATGAATTTACAGCTAAAATTTCTGGTGTGCTTTATATTTATAATTAAATAGTACTCATGACTCCTGCTTTAAAAAAATGGTTCGTAATATAGTTACAAGTAAATTAGTAGGTAATGTTACGGAACACAGTATTAAAGGTAGTAAGCGAGTGGAAAAATAAAAACTACATTATGGCTTAATACGATCTTCTACAGATAATAACACGGTCGCGGACAGTAAGACACACCTGTTTGACACTAAAATTTTGTATGGAATATTTGAAACTGTTATAGCAGTTTCGTCATAATTGTAAGATTGAGTACAATTTATATGTGACAGTGAACACTATGCAAGTCGAATGCTATACCAGTTGCGTCAAATATGATACGTTTTTATACTACCTTATGTGACAACAAATGCTATAGCATTATACTTCCATAGCAGTTCTGCCACATGGCTTAGCTAGCTCGTGGTATATTTATGGCATTGAATGTTATAGCAGCTGCCTGCTACGCTTATATGTGATAGCGAAAACGAATATAGGCGTTGATTACTGGACTTATAGTTATCAACGGGTTTGTCACTCACGCCTATTCTATTTGAGTCTCTCTTGTTACTTTCAGACGACGCACCAGACGAGTTTGGCATATAGTCTTCGTAGTAACTTCACTGCCCCGCTTTATTGTGAAATGGGTCTTGATCAGATTCACTGGTATCGTTGATTACACTTCTGACTCTTCTCTTGATCATTGGTTGATGATTTTGAGTCTTCAACGCTAATTTGATCCTCCGATGACTCCTCGGTCACCTCTTAGAACATTTTCAGTAAATTCTCACTATCGTGGGCTTAAAAACTCGTATTGGACGAGCCTTTCGTTGATCTAATGATTTTGGTGGTAAAGGCAGTGACGGTGAAGTCTGTATAGGTCAGGTGCAGTCTGTATGGCGCCACCGAGTCGGCGGTCGGGCTCGAGCGAAGACCTTCTTTGGAGGCATGTAACTCAAATTAAAAGCACTTTTTTACACTGCGATAAAGCTACAATACCCTTCACTATGTTAGCAGTTGAATGGTGAACCAAGAGACGTATAATTCCAAGATATTAGCTGACAATTAAGTTTACTGTGTTTGTGTATAATATAAAATATGTACATTAATCTACGTCTGTATTTTAAATTATAACCACCGTCAAAGCTCATTGAAGGGCAATAAACAGTTAGTAAATATAGCTAATTATTACAACCCACCAAAATATCCAAGAAAATACTTGAATAAATGTTACTTACAATGATAAAAACAATCCTTCGAAATGTTGTCGACACGCAAAATTCTCCAAATACTGATGGTCAGCACAGCGGCGCACTCGCCGGGCGACTGAACTAATTTTCATACAACCGAGAATGCTACAGCATCTGTGTGCGGGAGAGGGGGGTACGATAGTCGGCAACACATGTCAACTTGACAGTGTGCGAAAAGCAAGTAATGTGACAGTAAGCGTACCCGGATGGCAGAGAAATTGACAGTAAATGTTAATGTACACGATGTCACTATGGCAAAGCGCATTCTTTAGCATTTGCGCTCAGGAAAGAGGCTCGATTAAAGTCCGCTATAGAATGCGCGTCACAAGAGGTACTCAAAATTCGAATGCCATAGAATGACCGTCCGCGAACGTGATAATATATCGCATTCATACACCAGAGTAGCTCGTTAGTATGATTATGTCTTACCGTTGCCAGGACCACACGCTCGCCTCGGCAAGCATATTGGTCGCAGTTATATGTTAGAGAGAGCACGATGTAGTTTCGTCTCACTGTAACTAATAATCTGCAGCCTAGCCAAGGCTTGGCAAGCATGTGGCTCCGGCATAAATAACTATTATAATGAGTGATCTTTTGTTTAATTTTATAGACATACTATTTTAGCGATATTTTTCTGTCATTTGGAACAGATCGATTTTTAGCAATAAGACCCTGTTGTATATAGTGTAACTTTTTATTGTAAATATAAAATATGTATATATAACAAAGACGTAAAACAATTGATATGTACAGGGGTGAACTTTTCCCTGTAAGGGATTTCTTCCCGTTAATCTTTGAGCAAATGATAAAGAACAGAAAACATCCAAGAATATAGGCAAAATATTAATATGCAGAGACACTATAAAGGCTAATTACGCATAAAAACAAAATCATGGTTATTTAAATTGTATTACTTGCTTGATATTTATGTAACTACAACAAGCAATTAAAATAACAACATCTAGGTATGAATAATTCGTTTATTTATTAATCTGCGAGGCTATACATATTTGCGGCGTGTATTTCATTTATACATATTGTTGCTTTGTCCTCATTACATTTGAAATGAATTGCAATAATGCAAATTAAAATGTGTGTTTGAATTTAACAGTAGAATATTTTAAAGAATGGTAATTCCGTGTTTCAAACTGTGTCACAGGATACTACATAAAACATATGATAATAAGGTGTTATGTATTAAAGAGTAAGAGTACCTATTACGTGTGCAGCCACCATAACAATACAACATGACACGGCTTCTCACCTGGAAGGTTAAAGTTTGAACCCGGCGCAGATACTTGGGCGCTCATTCGAGTGTAGTTTGAGATATTGTGAAATAAGCGATGTCTCAGATATAACGCCTTTAACTATCAGTAAACCGCGATCTTTGCGATTCGAGTGTGACATTTAACGCTATTACCCGCCCAAATTAACTCAAAACTGAAAATCTCGTAAAAATTTAGCCCTATAACTACGAGTATGTACTGTTTTTATTACTCATTCCAATAAGTACCGTTATTAATAAAACATAATCTTGGCACACCTAGGACATCGTATTGTTTGCGTCATTTCATATAATCGAGTTGCAGTCTATCTATAAAGATTTTGATGTGGCTAATAAAATGAATGGGCAATAAAACTCTGGAAACACCAAGTATTTACGAGACAGTTTTGCAGAAACATTTCTTCATACGTGATAGATATAGGTTT
Organism: Apotomis turbidana; assembly: GCA_905147355.2. Lineage (NCBI taxonomy): Eukaryota > Metazoa > Arthropoda > Insecta > Lepidoptera > Tortricidae > Apotomis > Apotomis turbidana. The sequence continues at coordinate 24,045,226 of LR990285.1, forward strand.
AAAATAACGGTAATTCAATTTGAAATACCTAGCTAACCTGTTTGCTAACGTGATGAAGTAGGTCAGCAGATTGCCTAAGTTCCAAGATAGTTATTATTTGTTAATTTGCTACACGCAGAATCGTAAAATCCTAATCTACGTTATAAAATTTATAATATTGAGATTGTAGGCAGCCACGTAGGGTAAAATTAAAATGCATTATGCGATTTTTGAAATGGCTAAATAGGATATTTTTTATGTTATTCTGGTCTAGTTTCAAAAGCTTTCTTTGTTGATTGTTGGGGTTATTTCTCCACTCTTTATATCTATTTTCTAAATTAATTTAAATATTAATAATATCAAAAACTGTCCCAAATGCCATATCTATCTTGATTGAATTTAATTGAAACCTGCTCCAGACAAACCCATGTATAGGACATGATATTAAACCAAGGACGAGGGTGCTATAAAACTTAATTTCGTATGTGGTTCGCTACTAAACCCTTCTCTTAGAAGAGAAGGCAAAAGAAAGAAAGGAAAACCATTCAGGAGATGGAAGGATGATTAAGACAGCTGGTAAAACCTGGACTAGACTGGCAATGAAAAATGAAGATTGGGAAGTATTGGAGGAAGCCTTTTCAAAAGGGCACACAGAGTAATATAAAATAAAATAATAAAATACAATAAATGAACTATGATTATTAAAATATTATGTATCTGAGATAAGGCTATAAATATTGATTTATTTCATGTAACGACAAAAAAGCGAAAAACATAGAAAACTATCTAAATACCTACTACTAACATCTATGTACAAAGAAGCTAAACTAAATAAATAATAAAAATAAATAAAAATAAGTAAATAAGAGCTACTGTACAGACGAAACCAACAAGCAGCAATTTCAAGCAGTCAGACGCAACCAAAACGCGGAAACATTTTTCCAATAAAAATCTATAAGCAAAGAGCTAAGCCATCCGTCATTAACGGTTACGTAAGAAGGTAACAAACTGGAAACATATCGAATATAGATGTAATGTGGTTGCGTAAATCTTTATTAGTGATGACAAAAACACGATACGGATACTTGCACTGGATTGAGTGAACCAGTTAATACGACGCCATTTGTTGCTTTTCCGACGTTTGAAGACGTGACGTACATACGAGTGTTCTAGGGTAAACAGTATTATGTATTGACCTAACAAGCGTCGCTTTCAGCGTGTCCTAAAATTGTTTTGTATGTCCGGATGTCCGGATTTCCAGCTGTTCTCGCCAACAGGCGCATTTTTTTAACAATTGTCGAGAAAATGTGTGAGCAGGTTCAATAGTTATATATTTTTTTGTTGAGTCAGTTATTCAATTTTTTTACAATTGCAGATATAATAATTATAGGGATAGAAAACTCAAAAAAAGTTAAATTTCAGTAATTTTGAAAAATGATCGCGAGCGTACAAAGCCTCATAAGAACAATGAGGTACAAATTACAGATAACCCGGAATAAACAGTTATTAAAAAATACAAAGGGGAGAGTGTGAATATGGGAAGTAAGGTTGTTGATTTGTCTTATTCTTTCAGCGGACCTTAAGGAACGGCATTTTCATTCAGTCTGCCCCATCTTCACAACCGAGGGCTTTGAAATGTTTTTCTTACGCCTCTCAATCGTGAGGTTGCTCTTTGCACAGATTCTAGTTTAAAGTTGGAAACGACCACATCAGTCCTTTTGAGACTCTTCTGAAATATTCTTAACATTTGTTACATTACATTTGTTTGATCTTAATTTTGTCCTAGTTTTAACTTTTTCAGATATTTTGTTCTTCGTTATGATTCTGACATATGCTTTTAAAACTCACACAAAGTACCTAATTTACAACATCTCAATCTCAATAAACTGCAATTTTATATCAAAATTAATTTAGTTCTGCACATATCTAGACGGAAAGTTAAACTTTAACATACTTTTAACAATATAACAAAATTGTATGGTGTAAGAGAAGTTCAAATTATAACGAAAAATCCATACCCATTGCTTTTTGCCTGTCATGGATGATTATGTATATTAACGTGGTTAATTGCTTAATTACCATTGCATGTAAACTTTAAAAAGTGGAACAAGATAAACATTTCTTAAAAGTGGTCTCTTGCGACCTCTAGACAGGAGGCGAACATGATGTAACTTCCGTGTGAATCCTAAAGTTGCGCAATTAAGGAAAAGTAATATAGATAGAAATTAAAATATATCCGATACCGTAAGATTATGTTGATGGTGAAGAATTTACGATAATATTTTGCATAATCCAAGTCAAATTTACTGTGACATATTGGAGCATGAATTGGCTAACCAAGAAACTGATTGAAGAATAAGCCTAAAACCGAGTTTCGAGTAGAAAAGTATTGAAAGTATTCAAACTGTGTTATTGATGAAATTTATGTAAGTAGAGACTAAAATCGTTTTGTAACAACGTATGCAAACGTATGACCTAACCTTGCAGGTCATTATTTGAATAAAAAGGAAATCTGAATACCGGATACCAAAAGATATAAAATTGTTCATAATGAATAGCAAAACAATGAGTTACTTGTAGTCCACGAAGACACCAAAAATATTTCTCTTTTCACTGCCACAGTGGAATTTAAATATCTCATGAATTATTCAATTTGAAAAGTGCATAACCTACTTACATCACGCGCGCCAAAGTTTTTTTTTTTGTTTTTAAAACTCAAGTTACATCTTAACTTTTGATCATTTTATTATATTTTATTTGTAATGCTCATAAAAATGGGTATATTACCTATATAAGATAATATTAACGAGAAAGAGGGAACTACATTGAACGATCTTTAGGATCGTTTATAACAGGTTTGGTGTTATTGCGAAGATTACCTAATAGCGGTACGCTGCATATCGCGTTTTTAAGTGGTCCTATTTAGCTTGCCCTGTTTGTTTATTTATTTATGAGTAATGTTTCAAATCCAGATTTTGACAGATTAGTCGACATATTCATATATACCTAACACGAGTCTTATGTAGTATTATGAAAAAAAATATAGTAAAAGTCATTTCAAATACTGTACTGTCTGTTTAATCGGTGTTTCCCCTCAACAGTTGTATCCTCCTGGGAAATGCTAGTAGACTTGAAAAAGGGCCTTTGCGGTCTGCCTACAGCATAACATTCATTATTTTAATATAATTATTACTATACTTGGTTGCATTTGGTCTAATTAAAAATTGTACTGGTGTTTTGCATGTAAAATTCATTGCAACGGCTTTTCTTTCAGAGCTAATAGTGATGTCATCAGTGGTAGACGACGTAGTATCACAGCCACCACCACCACCGTACCCCTCTCAGGAGCTGTACGAACGATATTATGATTTAGTTTCGGCACTTTGGTAAGATGGCGTCGGTACATTGTTTCTTCGAGATATTTCTTTGTGTTCCTTGTTGGTGGATTTAGTCTTTTGTTGTGTTCTTCCTTTTTACTAGATATTCCTTTGTTGTTGTTCTTGTAGCTTGTAGAAAAATTTATAGCTTAATTTCTTCCCTATTTATTATCTCTTTTATAGTATAAATGTTTATTACTAGACATACTGATGTAGTTTATTTCTTCTTCATTATTCTAGAGTATACAGATATATCTAGTACTTGCTGCTTATTTACTCGTTTTATTGATTTCTCTAGCATGTTCCAGTTTTTGATTCTCAGACGACCTTACCTCTAAGCACACATTTACATAAACGTCTGCTTTCCCTTTCAACGGAAATAGACATTTATTTGTCACGACGATTACTCAAACACCACCAATTTTTGAATTGGTAATTTTAAGAATTTAACCAATAATTTGGGTTTGCCAACTGCGTTACATTGTCAAATTGCAGTTGCAAAATAGGATGAGGGTTTGTGAGTAGTAATAGATGTCGCATTTGAATGTGACGTGTGAAACGAATGCTGATATAGGATGACAATGCCTGTATTGTTAGTGGGGAGAAAAGGTAGTCTCACGCGTTTTCCGCTGCTCACTTTTGCTTATGATCACGTGAAACTGTTTTTTTTAAATATTAATATATTATTTTCTATGCCACATTCTACAAGTACCTACGTTGCAACTTACATATTTATAGTAAAACTGTGCGATACTTATATATTATGCAAGATTCCACACATATAATGATTTATTTTAAATTTTAGGAATACCTAATAGTTCTGAATTATTATGTATTTATTTTTAACTTAGTAAGTCTAGAAGAATGAATGACAACAAAGTGTTGTGATCATTCTATGTTTTCATGCCATCGTATTTTCACTACATAGTATAAAACAAAGTCGCTTCCTGCTGTCTATCTGTCCCTATGTATGCTTAGATCTTTAAAACTATGCGACGGGCTATTTGATGCCGTTTGTTTAATAGATCTCTATCTATGATTCAAGAGGAAGATTTATATGTATAAAACATGCACAGTATATTTAGTATCAGCATTGCACCCGTGCGAAGCCGGGGCGGGTCGCTAGTATAACAATAAAACGCTTCACGTTTCTATAATAAAAACATACACAATGCCTTTTGTCTCTATCAATACGCGTTCTGCCAAATCGTTTGATGTTTACCTACTATAAGTTCTGTTGTTAGTTAATAAAATTGACAGGGTATTTTAAGTATTTAACCTTAGGTAAGAAGTTATATTTTACACAATGTACTATGGGCTGCAGAAATATATATTTATGAATGAATTCATTCATAAATGGGCCATGCAATTCTGCAGCTCATTGTACCTACCCCATTGGTTAGTGATGAGTGGGTTTTGTGATAATCAGTTTTAGAGTTAGTTAGCACATTAGATAAATTATATATTATCTTCTCATTTTCACTTTCCTAGACGTAAATAAGTGGGATAGTGATGGTTGTTTCATATTTTTTTATCACGCGATAAACGCAATATTTAATCATGAGGCCGGGCCACAGCAGCTATTATGCTCACTGATTATAATACGCAAAACATTTAGCGGTTTCTGTCATGAATCTTATTGACGTGTAAGCATGTGTAGTTTCAAATAATTATAACCATTTGTGATGAAGAAACGTGATGAAAAATTATTATAATCATTTGTGATGACAGACTAGTGTCTAAACACGCAGCCATAAAAATGCAAGCGAATCACAATTTAGATGGTGGAATAAATAAAATAAATAATACATTTTAGTATTTATGAAATTCATTAACTCGCAACTCATCTATATTTTGAGTTACTAAGGAACTTATTTAAGGAACAATGTTCATTCCTAATCAAAGTAACATTGTTATTAAGATTAAACACTTGTGAATGCCCCAAAAGCTATCACTTTGGTCTAAGAAGAACCGAACTGATAGTGCTTTCTATAACAAGTCCATTTATGAAACACGACGTAAAGTGAGCATTGGCAGTCGTTTCGGATTATCAGATACCTATATTATTTTACAAACTAGAATAAGTAATCAGTCTGTAGACAAATTTCAATCTTTCAATCGTTTTTTTATTTAAATGGTATCGGCCATGTCGAACGCAAAACAGTTCCGATAGTAAAATCAACTTTCGATTTTTCAACTATCATAAATGCTTAATAGAGTTTACCAGAATTCACACAAAATCTACATTTGTGGGTTAATGAAAAATGCACTTTATGAAGATAATTTAAGACACCAAACTGGCTAGTTTACCGTCAGTGAAAGTACATTATGTCACCGGTTAGACCGGCTACCGGCGCCATCTTTCTTCCACATGTGACGGGAACGAGGAACTTTGAGCTAATTATATAGCAAAATAGCTGAAATAATTGCCGAGAAATAAGTGCATAATGTTACATGTAAAATTGACATCCGACAGATGACAGGGCTTGGAATTTATCGCACAATACAAAGAAATGCCGTAAGTTATGTTTCATCCCGATATTCAATTCATTTATTAAGCCACAATGTACCTACATTGTATATAAAGAAATTTAATTGGCGAACGTATTCTTTAAAGGTCAGTCGGGCCAAGTGATTCACAAGAGATAAGCGCGAATATGGTAGTTGAAAAATTTCGAAAAGCACAGACTACTGACGCAATTCAGAAGTTATAAAAGTAACTTAGTTCCGTTGTTGTAGATGGTGTAAGTAATTATTTTTATAAATTTTCGATTCGTCGTAATCATAAATATGGCGTTATTAGTATAACATCTGTATTTTTCAATATTTTTAGAGTAGGTGCGTTTACCCCGTGTGTTGCGCTTAACCCCGTGTTGTTGTATATATATCGAAGGTGTTCTTTACTAACATTGGCCTAAATACAGCAAATAAAAGTGTGATAAATGTCGTAAGTTTAAGGCCAAAATAATAATAATAATGTTTTAAGAATTGATCACTTCTTATTTCAATTAATCCTTATTGTCAATTAACACCAGGCCTAAGATTATATATGTGTAGGTAGTCGAATCAGAAAATCTAAGTTTAAATGGATATATTTATGTAAAAGGGAACCAGCCCATAATATAAAAAACCGTTTACATTGAACCCTTTAACTATATATAAAGTGCATACGTTTAATGTGGGCTGGTTCACTTTTGCATAAATACGTCCAAATGTCAACTATTAGCTGAACTAAATAGAAACAGACTTTACAACCATATCCCCTAAAAATGTTAGGTATATCGATAAAGCCTTTGTTCAATTGACCACTCATTACGATGTTTAGCCATCCATCTTGAGCGAACAAGAACTTCCGAAAAAAAAAATTATAGCCAAAATTTCCAGTCACAAATCCAAAATCTATTTTCCAATATTACATAAACTATAACTTTGGTAATTTCAAGAAATACAGAGCAATTTGCGGTTATATATTATACTTTTGCTTGCCGTCCTCAACGAATGTAGTTAAATGGATCGCATAACAAATAATTATAGTGTCTGTCGGTACGTCTGATCGTCGCGGTTCTTGATTCAGGAGCAAAAAATACGTCTTAAATCTGGTTAAGTCATAGATTTTGGTGTTAAACTTAAATAAGTAAAAACTTAAGTAGGTAAAAAGACCTCTGTTATCTGTTTTAATGTGATTGAAATAATTAAATAGTAGTTATAATATTGTTGAAGCGAGGGAAGTAGGCAATAGCTGGCTGAGGTTAATTTTGAACGGACGACTTTAGGAGCCCGTTAATTTACGGTGAGACAAATATACTGCTTTTCTTAAAAATGGTGCAGGGAAATAAAATAAGTACAGATATGTATAAGTGTTATTAGCCACTATTTATGTTAAACCTGAGTTCTTGCATTGCCGCCTTTTAAATAAAAAATAAAACAGTAGAAGTGTGTTTTTCTTCCGAAAACGCCGTAAGCTATTTGAGGCAACTAAAAAGTCGCGATAAGTCGTAGGCTCGTAGCTACTGATCTTCCGTTTTGGATGTTTAGGACCTGTTTTATATGGCTTTAAGTTTTTTAAAAGTTTGTAGTGTTTGTAGTTTAAATTATTGTCGAACAAACCGAGCCAGCAAAGTATTTTTTTAAATTTTTGGCTCACCATAAACTATGCACTTCGCATCCTAATTTTTTATCAATAAAGTCAAAGTTCCAGACCATTTTTGAAAAAAAATCTATTGTTATATTTTTATTATATTGAGTTGTGTTGTGTGGTCCTGACGCTGTCTCCTGAGTTACTGTCTTAGGATATTCTTGATCGTAATTGTCACTAAACTTTTTTTTTCACTCTTTTAATCTGTTGGTAGTTCTATAAGAGCGTCGTATTATGAGAGAGGCTTTCTAATTGTTGATCGATTATTGCACAAGTTTTTATAACAAATGATAAGTTTCTATGAAAGCCATCAATTGAAAGATTAAACAATAGTTATTTGATCACATTTTGAGAGAACCCGCAAATTGAGTTAGGAAGTGTGTGCTGACACCTATTGCACAACGGTTAGTTGTGTTGCCGTTACTTGCGGGTTTGACTGCAGTGCACAAGCGAAAGCGACTTTAAAAATTAATTTGATATATTTTGAAATTTTGTAGATTTAAAGTCTCCAACAGATGAATTGATTTGAATCAATTTATTTAAAGAACAAAACCCAAATAAGAATTGATAATTTAATTATACAAAAAAGAATTATCTTCAAATGATATGTGAAAATGGAATAAAATAAAAGGCCCATATCACTATAATTATTTCAAGTCAAGTAACTAAACACTTGTAATTTGAATGATCATTAACATACTTTATGTTCAATTGCGACTTTTAGAACCGACCACATTGCCATAAATAAGGAGTTTCTTTTAAGTCTATAATAATATTTACAATATATAAAAAAATAGCTGCTTAGATACATGCTTTTAAGTGTAGTACCTATACATCAGCATTAAAATACTTTTTGTATAATTGCTTCTTTTAGACCCAGCCACCGCGCACCGTATCTCGTTTGATTATGAATTAAGTATAGACATTTTCTATCGTGCAATAAATTATAAAAAAGGCAATGATATGGTCTAAAATGATGAAATATTTTATTATGACTTTTTATATATTATACGAGCAATTTTTCTATACAAATAAGCGTCGCGGCGACCTCGCTGCTTGATCGCCTTGGTACAAAATTCTCTCGCAAATCGCAAGTGTGAGAAGGCCCTTAAATACTCAAAGCTGATACTCTCCGCTTTCGCTTTTGCTTCCGCTAGTAATGCGCTGTAGCCCCAATGCGGTGAAAGAGAGCCTTTACTTGTGAAAGGTCCGGGAGTCGAATCGATGATATAATGTGAATCATCGGGCACTGGAGCGATTATATCATTGTGCCCGAAATAGCCAATGTGGGTCATATCGATGATCTAGTCTACTTACATCAGTTTCGGTGGATCTCTTAAACATTGTTTACAAATACATAAGTCTCAGCTCCGAGTACGATTTTATTCCGTTCGGGGTTGAGACTCTCGGTCCGTGGGGGTCCAGTCGCCAGCTCTTTAAGGAAATTACAGACTGTTCGACCCCACGGGGGACCGAAGAGCTGGCAGCTTCTTCACTCAACGTATTAGCGTTGGTTGTACTTGTACCTTGTTTTGCCTAATTTCGGTTTGCCTAATTTTAGTTAGACTAATATTTATTTAGCATAATTACTCGTTTTGCCTAATTATTATTTGAGTGACTGTGAATCGTTTCGTATAATACTCATTTCACATAATCTTATTTCGTCAAATTTTATTTGACCTAATTTTTAATTCGTATAAACATATTTTGCCTAACATTTTTTTTGCCTAATTTCGTTTTGCCTAATGTTTGTTTAGACTAATATAATGTATACCTAATATATTATGTTTAGACTTATTTCGTCTAATTTTATTATTGCGTCATTCTGACGCGCCGCTCGCTTCGCTCGCTCCGCTATCCATGGTCATAAAACAAACCTAACCTAACCTACAGTTTTCGATCTTTAACCTAACCTACTAACTGCTAAATTTTAATATACTTCCATGCAAGCAAGCATTCTGACGCTCCGCTATCTATGGTTATAAAACAAACCTAACCTAACCTAGACTTTTCGGTCTTTAACCTAACCTACAGTTTTCGGTCTTACAATATTAGGATAGTGTTTTTCTTTTCTATCTTGCTATTATGATAATTGAGAATTAGACAATTTTTTTTAGTAAAACTGTTATTCGGCTATGTAATGATTTGTTAAAATAAGAATCGACAAAGTGAGTTTTAGATAAAATAATATTCGATAAAACAAGACTTATGAAAATGATCATTTAGGCAAAACGAATTTCGACAAAATAATAAATATGAAAAATTATATTATACATATTGACTTTAGATAAAATGTTCATTATGGTAAAAGTTGTAACTCAAATTAGACAAATAAAAGTTAGACAAATCAATGGAATACCATTAGCGTTACTATTTAGCGAGGAAATGCTGCCAGCTTCTCTGGGACCATGCCAAAGGGGTCCGTTTTTCAAGTCTTTTAGCCTTTATTTTAGTTAGTTATAACTTTACAGCCTCAGTTTCGTACAGTGAAAACTATAGCTTGACGTAAATACACGGATTTTGATTTGACATTGCTTGTCAATCACGTTTGCCGTTTGCGTAAACTCTATATGCGCATTCATTGAAATAGATAATGTAAGTTTTAGAGTAGTACCTATCAGGAATTAAGCAGGTATGTGAGATGTAATGCAACAGATAAGCATTTGATTTGTTTGATTGATTGAGGTGATTTGTTTTATAAAACACACATGTGGTTAATTTGACCTCTCAATGCCACGAAATACTATTTAAACCTAAAAACAGCCACGTCTTGTCACATTATTTAAGACTTGTTTGTTTTTAGATTTTTACGTTACTTAATTAAATAAATGTTATAATAAAAATTCTTCATAAAAACAAGTAACGTTCTTTTACTCTCAATGAATATCTATTACATACAGAAACATCTACATAATTTTGTTTCAAATTACGCAAACACATGGCATTCAGAACAGCGGATCAGCGGACACACAATTCTTTATGTATTCTTTACTTTGAGTACAAAATACACACAAAATGTTTTTTTAATCTTACTTAATTTATTCTTTCTTCTAGGAGACGCACAGATACACCAAGTCATTCCTGTTTACTTTCACAGAATAGGTATCTTTTTCATACATACACACGACAGTTTTGATGAACTTTATACGACTGAACTGACTTTACTTTATTATAATTATGACGTGACTTAACTATTATTAGGTATTGTCTTTATCCCGCAATAGACATCTCACGCAGCACACAAGCTGTATACATGGAGACGGCATGCATCAACCAACTTAGTACTAAACCATACTTATGTTAGGCATGTACTATTAAGCCTTTAATACAATGATTAATAATGTACTATTAATTCTTGGCGATGAGACTTATTTAGATAGAGAAATTAGAAAAAAAAAAAAAACTCAGGACAACGTATTGTCTTAATGCCAATTAGATAAATAATTGCTCCTGACAAGACTTAGCTTCATAAGTAATATAGGTTAGGATTTAACATACAAGCTATGAACTGATAAGCCCAATGGTATCGATAGCTTTTCAATGATTAATATTGTTTATTATACAAATTAGTTATAGATACATTAAAGTTAATTTATCACTGACTTGAGCTGCTCTTCGAGACAGGGCGGGGTAAACTGAATGGAGTTCACGCTGGACTGGTCATTCTCACGCCTCTGGAAGACGGCACGAGCAACGAGGCTCAACACACGCCACACCCCGGCCACACTCCCCTCGAACCACCTCCTTCCATCCTGCACACCGCTTTCAGCGCCATCAAAAACGTCTTTTCATCAGTCACTCCCGCAACAACACACCATGAACATGAACCTGATACCTATCAACCACCCCCACCTCCAGCAGTACCCGCTTTCAAGCCTATGACCTGGGGCGCCGTCAATTCCTACGGCGAGCCGGCCATGGTTGAAGCATATCCTGACTACGATCCTCGAAACCCGCACCCGCCTTTTGACTATCACGCGTCAAACAAAAAGTCTGTCGTACCACGACCCGTCCCAGTACTCCACAAACCAGGCCTCACATCCGACAAAATACAAAAGATAAGCAATAACTTAAATAAAATTGCTGCTTATATGAACGAAAACATTCAAAGATCCTCCGAAGAACATCCTAAGATAACCGCTATGGATGTCTATAGAGAAATGCTTGTTAAAGGCCAGCTTCCTTTAGTTCCAACTCCTGTAGTATCTGACAATGATATTGGAGTACTATCCGCTGATCTCCTACCATCCAATCCTACTACGACCTCGACCACGACCACGATGACGACCACGACATCGACAACCACAGAGACGCCAACGACGACAGAGAACAGGACGGATAGGAGAAAGAAGGACGTGAAGTATATCCTACGGGGAAACAAGATAGTCATTGTATGATGACGACTGACAAGACTGACTGAGGTACGTGCTGACTAACGACTGTGACTGACGACATTCTGATCAAACTTGACGTAGATAATGACGTAAAGATGCACTACTCTACTAACACACTCTGCTGTAGGTACGTAGTTGTAGTTAGAAGTAGTTAGACACACTCGTATTACATAACTATTAATAGCTATACATACTTTTGACTTGTGTTTCTTTTATTTTAGTTTATCCTTCTGAAAATTACTACTAGCATTTACTTTACAATAGCAATGTTAGCCAGAACTGTTAAATAAAATAAAAAGAAACATCTGCTGTTAGTAGTAGTTTCTGGAAGATCATGTACATTGTATAATACTGCAATTAAAATAGTTGTCTCGGTTTTAATCTTTAATTCGTTTTAATACTCGTAATCCTTAGATGGTTTAAATAATGTATTACAATGAACTGATCCCGTATTTGCATGCCATGAAAAACTGGGAAGTGAATACACTTATGAATTATGAATTTAGATGTTTATTTTTCTATTCAATTTGGGATTTTACCTATATTATTGCCTTAAGGACCCGACGTATTTTCTGTCAAGCCATTACCTACAGGCCGAGAGAAATATAGCTATCTTTCAGCCTATCAGTTTAACATTAAATTCGTGGGATACTCATTATTCCCCATTTAGTTGGGGCATGAATTCGCATGCGAATTTATAGTTCATTTCATATACCAAGGCCCGATTCCACTACACGCTCAGAACTATAATGTTTATATTTTGTTAACTAATTGCAATCTTATTCTTAGATTTATTCCAGTGTTTCTCAAGTGAAATCGGATCTTGGTATATGAAATGAACTACATTGCGTGGTACCGACGTACGATGAATTCGATTGCCCAATCTAAAGGTGCCTCTCCATTGAAGCGAGGAGGAGCAGAGACGTGAAGGATAGACCAATCATCTGTGTTGAAATCTGTATCTCAGGTCCACTTCACTTTTGTGATTGATCAATTCCGCTTTTCTCCGCTCCGCTTTAGTGCAGACGCACCCTACTGCTGCAATGAATTAAAACTCACATGCGAGTTTTCACCTCGTTCAAATGATAGGATTTAATCCTTGTTTTTCCATAAATATTACGGTCGTAAAGGACCATTTACAGACACATGGCTGTAACTTTGTCAATTTCAATTCCAGAAACTTACATGAATCCTGTATATTTCAGATGTTCCTGAGCAGGGTGCGGTGTTGGGAGGCGAAGAGTTGCAGCATTACTACTACCATCAGTAATTGTCGCCAGTGATAACTAGTTAATAGAGCCTCTGCTGCCTGTCTACAAAAGTCTGAGCATGACAAATCTCTTTTGGATTCCTTAATGCTCTTTTACACTCAACCAGTATGTAGGTAGCAAAATAATACCGTCGAAAAAGTTACGATTTATCAATAGTGTTTAATTCTTGCTATACATTTGTGTATTGAGGCTATCTACTAAAGTGCCAATTCATATTTCCTCGACAGTATCAAACTGGAACAATTATTTTCGCTAATATATTGTTTGGATAATCCGTAATGATACAAGAAAACGTATATAAATATTTTCTTCCCTTCATTATTGTTCACCCTCTGTTTGTGACTGCTTATCAAGTAGCCAGAAGACAGATTAATGTCTGTACCATATTGTAATGGTATAATGCCTTATGAAAACGACGTTTTTTTCTTATTTCTGTTACCATATACTTAAACTAACCATCATGGGAAGGAGCTACCTTATAACCTGACTACGACGAAGCCAAAAGGAAGGATTATAAGTAATTTATTGTTGTATCATGTTAGATAAACGGAGAGAACGAAATTAATAGTGGCACTTAAAAATATGAACCAGATATTTTTTTATAATTAGTCGTTGTATCCATGATATCAGTGAGTACCTATCGCCTTGATTGGGCAGCTATTTAACTTTAAGAAGCGTCTTGATCAGTTAGAGATGTGCTCCATTAATTCTATGCTTTCTGATAAATCATAAATAAATAAATAAACGTTGCTTGCGTAGACGCAGGTTTGAGGCTGACATTAATTAACCGCACCTATCTAAACGCCCTCTTTAATTAAGTAAGATTTATTTATCTAATCTATAAATAAGTTATCAATTCAAACAAAGAAATTAATTATGTGAATGTTACATTTTGTTTAGTGTGAATGATCAGTAATGGCTCAATACCAAAGGTTACAGTGTCATTGGGTTTCCACATTTCATTTTAATAGAACTTTAATGTTAATCTTATCTTATTATGTTTGTGGGATTTTTATATTATTTCTTAAAATCAACTTGTTTATTTTAAACTATAAAAATAGTCTATAGAAACAAAGGAATGTTTAAATATGACTTGCATAATAACTATTATTTCATATAAGAAAATGTCATAAAGTATTGTTTATAATAATTTGTTATTCAAAATAACTTTATTTCGCCGTAACTAACATTCCAGAAATCTTTTTTTTTTTATTTGGTTATTTTTTTTTACAGTAAATTAAGTTTAAATCGATACATGGCATGCCAAAACTTGCTTAAGGAGTTGGAATGGCCGATAAACCTATTTATTATTACTTGATATATTATATTATACCTTGCTTAATTATATTCTTTAAAGTATATTTGAAAAGTACAAGACGTAGAGAGGCTAAAACTTAAACTTATTTAAGTTCACAATAACGGCAAACTATTCAGTATATTCCCACGTTTTCTTTGGATGGTTTGGTTAGCAGAAAACCATAAGATCAGAAAAAGTAACGAACGATTGCATTTTGCTGTTCAATGTATTCAGACAAACTTTAGCAAACACTTCTATAAACAGAAGAGGTTTCTGCTATACTAATATGTCTGCATAATTACTCATATTATACTTCTGTGGTAACAGCAATATACGTGTATAGTTTATTTCATATACCAAGCGCCAATTTCACTTGAGAACGTCATTAGGAAGTAAAAATTTAATAAAATAATATTTTAGTAAAGATATTTAGTAATTTTTTGTTTGGTAATAACCACACTTTCCAAATGGAAAAGTTGAGATCATAAATTGGCCAACAAAAGATAAACATAAGGGTTCTCATCGTGTAATATTAAGTGGAATCGGGCAGAGTATATGAAATGGACTATAGTAAATACTAAAATTGGGCTCTTTCGACCCGATCCATTATCACGTAAAGAAAAATCAACGACTGCCTTTTTTTCGTAACCACAAAATTAATTTTCGATGACAATACCACAGAAAAGTTTGTACAAACGACTAAATGTATATTTTAAACAAATAACTAAATACAAACGACTAAATGTATATAAACGAATAAACGAAATAGGTACCTACTTACTATCTTTTGTAAAGTTATCCAGTAAAATAATTTGTTTATGCGTATTTATTTAAAACCATATTTAACTGTAAATAATTGGTGTAGTAATATTAGAATGTATTACTAGCGTGGTTACTGTTACTGTAAATAACATAATAATTATAATGCTCAATTTATACTGTATTTATGTTGTAAACGTGTTGAATAATTTTGAAAATAAACGTTAAGGGTAATTTTGAGTTTAATTATTTCACTATTTGGAGTCGTCGGAGTAGCCCTTCAGATTTCTTTAAGGGACCGGTAAAGTCACTATCATGAGCGTAAATGGCGGACAGCGTTTTAAGCATTTCAAAATAAAGGATAAAAACTATGTTTTCAAATTTAATATTTTTACTATTTCTCTTACTATCTGACCCGGACGATGGGATCTCGGAAACCATCCAAGCGATGGTCGCCACGAACTCTTCGAACGGCGTAGCGTAATCCTCACCGGCGGGATACTACCGCTACTTAGTTCGCGTTTATTCTCTGTCATAGCCCGACTCTTTCTCCTCTCCCGCCCTGAAGCAGACTGAACTGAATCAGTCCACTGACGACGCAGTCCATGCGCCCAGTGCGCCCACGTCAACCTCTCCAAATTACTCCTGTGGCGCGAAGATAATCCCATTAGCGTGTTACAAAAAGTTCGACTACTGGTAGTGAGGGCTAATCAGCCCTAACAGGTCTTAAAAAAATCAGCAATCATCTTAGGAAAAAAAAATATTGAAGTAAAATAAAATATTAAAATATACAAAAATGGATAACGACGGCAGTGGGGGTGTTAAAAGTGGGGTGGAGGAGGAGATTGATGGAAAAATCTTGCTTAGTGAAGAATGCCTGCTCTCTTCAGCAATCTTCTACTTTATAAACTGAAAGTTTAAGTTTCCTATGCTAAATACAATACGAAATAAACATTAGCCTATCCATCAGGTCAAGCCACAGTGGCGCTGGCAGTGAAGCTGGTTCCCATCACGCATGCGTTGACTCCTCGCAGTAGCCGCACGTAACCTTTTTCACCCCAGCCCTCCCCCCACGAGTTCTTGATTGTCCAGTACATGGTCCCATTTTCTAATAACAGATATATAAGTAATATGATATTAAATTTTATTAGGTACAAGAACTATAAATTATAACTAGTTAATCTTAATTATCCTACAGAGGTGTGATAATGCTTTGCAAAGGTAAGTACTCTTAAAAACATTAGATTCTTCTGTAACTCAGTATTATTGAACCCATAGAGACACAAATACTATAAATACATATTTTTTGAGTCATTGTTAGATTTAGGTGCGCGCCTTTCCGGTGGACATTTGCAAAATTAAGGATTCCAGGGCCTAATTTTCTGATTAAATACCTGTGAGAATAAAAAACGTTCCCTCTTCTATAATCCGATGTAATATATCCTTATAAAGCATACAACATAGCCTAGATTCATATAAACTCTTAACTTTTGACCACCGAAGGGACAATTTGTTTGTTGAACTGACAATGACCCTTTTGCAATCTTCAGACTAATTAAAGGCCCTTTTCACATGCACCACTGTCACAAAACAATAAGAATAAGAATAAGAATAATTTTATTTGTCCAACATAGGTCAAAAGGTGTTACAATTTTTACATGTGTCTCACTATGAGGCGCCAAAAGGCATACAAACTGTGTGTGGCATGCATGTCATGGGCACAATTTAAAACTTATCATCTAAAAATTCTTTTACAGAGTAATATGCTTTTTCAACTAAAAAATTATATAAAGCTTTTTTAAATCTGTATAGATCTTCCATATCTGCAATGTTTTTTGGCAATCTATTATAATCTTAGGAGCCATGCCCACAATACTATTTTGTAGTAACATGGTTTTAGGTACAGCTATATTTGATATTTTATTGCGTAAACGGGTACTTTTGAAACTTGAAAATTGATGAGTTACGTTTTACATAAATTGCTAATTCATAAATAAATAAGCTAGGAAGCGTAAGAATTTTTAAGTTTTGAAAAAGTGGTTTACAGGAATCGAAATATTTAATACCACCTAACACATTTCTTTTGGGCTTGAAATGCAACCTCTCTACTTGGTGAATTTCCCCAAAATATTATGCCGTATCTTAGAGTAGATGTCACAAATGCATGATACGCAGTCAGTACCGTTGATTGGCAACTTTTTTTCCTTAAATTATACAATGCAAAGGAAAATTTATTTAATTTTTTACATATATTGTCGATATGAGGTTTCCACGTCAACTTATGATCTACACTTAATCCTAAAAATTTTGTGACGTCAGTTTTTTCAATTGTTTGTCCCTTATAAACTAATGTTATATTTGGTGCAGTTCAGTCTAGCTCGCTCGTTCGGCCGGCCGGCAGCGCACACCCACCGCGCTCGTGTTATTATTACAAACAACAAAAAAAATGTCGTTAATTAGTTCGGAGGCGCTGTTAAATGCAATTAAAACTGCATTACTTCCTTTGGAACATAAGATCGAATCACTGTGTGACACGATAAACGAATTAAAGTGCGAAATATGCAATCTAAAAACCGTTAGCAACGTTCAAACTGTCGACGCCATTACGCATCAAAACCGGCCGGCTGAACAAAGAACAAAGTACGCCGCAGCTTTGTGCTGTGGTTTAACGCCGTCAGTGTCCAAGCAGGACACCTCGAAGACTACGGGGAAGCCAGTGCGAGCTGCAGCCAAAACAACAAAAGACAAATTAGCGCTCCAAGCCAAACCACAGCAAGGACGACGATCGGCTCCACGGGTACCAAATGAGCCCATCCCAAGCCGCCCCGGCACCCCTGATACACAAAAGAGTGTAACTAAACCAACTATTGAGCCTGTAAGCTCGCCACTGGCAGCCAGCGGTGATGGAGCAAACAAAAACAATGAAAAAACCATACATGACAACAAACCAAACCAAGCCCGAGCCAGCGAGACTGCACACCACTCACAGAACAACAACAATAGACAAACCAAAACGGTGAATACTGTACAAGGAACAGCCAAGGACACCACCCTAGAAGGAATTGACCAAACAAAGTATCTACATGCATGCTACTTTAAGACAACGACTACTGAAGAAAATATTTGTTCATATTTGAAATCCATTAACAGTGACCATAACTACACAGCGGAGCTGATACCCTCCAAACGTGATACGTATAGATCATTCAAGATCGGAATACCAGCGTCGACCTATACGCTCTTCCAAAACCCAACGGTATGGCCAGTGAATATTTGTGTATCCCCGTGGCAGCCCTTTCTGTTCAGAAAGGAACGCAAGCCATCAGAATCCTAGCCTGCTCCTGACTGGACCCCAAAAGACAAGGTCATCAACACAGACGAAGCAATTCACAGTCATACAACAAAACATAAATAGACTAAAAAACAAAACTCAAAAACTAGAGTGTGAACTTCAACTTAACAAGGATATTGACGTCGTATGCCTATCCGAACACTGGCTAAAACAAAGCCATATCGAAGCAGTGAAAATAATGAAATTAATGAACTACCAGCTGAGCGCCAGCTACTGCAGGCCCTCCCGCAACGGCGGCGGCGTTTGTATCTACTCGCAAGACTCACTACCCACTCTGGAGAGAAAGGAAGTGGCAGCCCTAAGTGTGGAGATGATCCTGGAGGCATGTGCGGCCGAATATATAGGTATAGGCGTGATCGTCGTATGTATATATAGACCTCCCCCTCAGTCAGGTGAGCCGAGTAATTTTAAATTATTTATATCAAAGTTAAATGAAATTATGGAGCTCCATGTCTTTAAACAGAACAAAGTAATAATTGTGGGAGATTTCAATATCGACTTACTAACTAAAACTAATGAAAAAAGGTATTATTGGACACTTTAAAGTCAGCTGGCATGAGGTCACTGGTGTCCTTTCCCACCAGAATTTGTAGAACAACTAGTACTTGCATCGATCACGCCTATACCAATATTCCGAATAATGAAGTGTTATGTGTAAAGCCGTTTGACATGTTTATATCTGATCACAAATGTGTATTAATAACTATAACTATACTAACAGTGCTACAACTAAATTTTGTTATTTGGAAAAGATTATTTTCGGATATGAACATATATAATTTTAATTACTGTATATATAATCATGACTGGGCTTTTGTCCTAAATAACTAATCTACCTGACCTATTATTTAACACTGTTATCAACACAATCATACATTTTTATGACATCAACTTTCCATTAAAAAAGTATCCGATAAAGAATGTTAGCAAGGCATGGGTCAGCGAACCAGTTATTCAGTTACGGAACCAGCTGCGACAAGCAAAAACGGCACTGCACAATAATGCATCACATAGTCAATTATCTACCGATACAGTGTTAGATCTCGAAGCAAGGTACTCAAAAGAACTTTACGTTGCTCGTAAACAATATTTTAATGATATGATCTCAAATAGCGATAACATATGTAGGACATCTTGGCATATAATTGCATCTGAATCAACTAGCAACAATAAAAAACACGACTCGCTGGATGTGTTAATAAACGAATCAGCTGGTACGAGCGCCGCGCAGCGTGCAGCGTCCGCCGCCGCGGCGCTGAACCGGTTCTACGTCGATGCGAACAAGAGTGCCTGCGCCAGCCCCGACATTGTTATATTAGTAAGTACATAAACAAACACGATACGCATATTGAAAATGAATCGTTTCACTTTCAACATATAGCTAAATCAATAAAAAGTATCAAACGTAAAGACTCGAAAGATATCAACGATATGTCGTCCCGTCTACTCGACATTTTACCTACTTTTCTTATAAAAATATTTTGCGACCTAATAAATAGATGCATAGATGCGGGTACCTACCCCAGTACGTTAAAAGACATAAAAGTACAACCAATCCATAAAGGGAAAGGCGACCTGTATAATTTAAAAAACTATTGACCCATATCGTTGATACCACTTCTCTCAAAGGTTTTCGAGCGCCTACTAAGTGACAAACTTATGTCTCACTTCTACTCTAATAATTTATTGAATATGCAGCAATATGCCTATCAACCCGGGAGATCGACGATCGACGCGGCGCGCGACGTAGTGCCCAGGGTGACCGGCCACCTCGACGCCGGGCGACAGGTGGCAGCCATATTCTGCGACTTGTCGCGCGCCTTCGAGCTGGTCAGTCATCCTCTCATTCTAGCAAAGTTAGATCACTATGGTGTCACGGGCTGTTTCTTAGAAACGATAACCTCCTTCCGAAAAGGCCGTTAACAGTTAACTTCTGTACGCGGAGTAAGATCCGAACTCCTGGAATTAGGGGACACTGCTGTTCCGCAGGGTTCTGTGATCGGTAATAACCTCTTTTCAATATTAATGAACGATTTCACAACCGCCACCGACGATGCGGAAATTGTGATGTTCGCCGATGACGGTTGTGTTATCGTAGCAGCCGAGAATTACGTTCTACTCAAAACTAAATTGACCAAAGTAATGGATGAAGTAGCAAAGTGGTTCTCGGCCAACGGCATGATATTGAACGTTGATAAAACTAATATAATCCGCTTCTGCTTACGAGCTAAAAGAGAGCATGATTTACATATAACGTGCAACGGCCAACCTGTCCCTCAGGTCGACCAGGTGAAATACTTGGGCCTGATAATTGACTCCGGGCTGACGTGGGGTCCGCATATAGATCAACTGTGTGACCGCCTGTCATCCGCATGCTTCACCCTCGGCAGACTGCGCCCCAGTCTAAGTACCAATAACGTCAGGAAAGCTTATTACGGCTACTTTCATTCAATACTAACATACGGGATCGACCTATGGGGTGTCGCTGCCGACCGACTGAGGCCATTCAAACTCCAGAAACGAGCAATTCGCTGTATAACTGGAGTCCCATGGGACCATCCAGCCCAGGAACTGTTCAAACAAACAAAGATCCTAACCTTACCGTGTTTATACATCTTCGAAGTGGCAAAATATGTAAGGCGTAATTTAACACAGTTTCCTATTCGTGGCAATGCACGAGGCCCAAATTCCAGAAGGCATGGAGAACTCTATCCACCTAAGACCCGACTTGCCAAATCCAGAAGGTGTATGCACACGGTAGGACCTAGGGTTTATAATAAAATCCCACTAGACATAAAACAAGCAACGAGTGATGGAACTTTCAACAACAAACTTAAAACAAAACTAGCGTCTGATGCTTACTACTCTATCGGTGCCTTCTACGAGAGCTAACACTGTAGGTAGGTTGCTGATATTAGGTATAATATAACTGGTTCGCTGGCTCAGCCTCGAGTCACAAATCTGTAAACTACATACGTACGTTGAATTAAGTATATTTCTTATTGTAATCCTATTGACATGTAAAATTTTATTTTATCAATAAAAATTGAATTGAATTGAATTGAATTGGTGCGTAATTAGTTCTTTGTTGAAATAACATTAGTTTAGTTTTCCCTAAATTATTTTTTTAAATTATTACCAGAAAGCCATTTTATTATTATGTCCAATGTCCTATTAGTGTCCTAAAAACGGTCGCCGTGTCGTGTAAAGTAGAAATGTATGAGCTATCACATGGTATGGCGATTGGCGACCGTGCATGTGAAAAGGGTCTAGCTAATATAGCACAGAATTAGTGATGATATTGTACAAACCTTCCCCATATCCCACTAAGAGCACGGCATGGTTATGCCCTTGGTTTTTACAATGGTTAGGATACAAAATGCCTCCTTTATAAAAATCGAAATCCTGAGCTGCTACGGCTGAAACAAAAATAGTATTTAGCAAAAATAAACATTTTTGTGACACTTTTTATTCCCGTACTGTCCGAAATACGAAAATCACTCAGCGAATCGAATCTAGTAACACCCTAAGCTAGGTACGATTGCGTAGTTTTATTACAGAGTTCCTATGACCTCATTTCAGCTCCCATCATCAGACTAGTTCCATGATACTGTCGTCAAACTTGCAAGATTTGATTATAAAGACAGATAGCGGGACAGGTGAAAGTAAATAAAAGCTTAAAAAAAAATATTATGTCTTGTCTGGACATAATATTGCTTTGCTAATCCACGATACATTAATTCGCGATTATTAATTATTTACCCTACTAAACGATGTGAATGGGAAGACGACATTTTTTATCTCGAAATATGTATTTTATATTTATTTGTGTGCAGTTTTTTTTTCAACAAGTCTAATTTATTTATTTAGAAACAATATTATTTACTTACAAAGAAGAAAAACGTATGTAAAAACCTTACTCCAAATAACCTATAATACAATTGACTAAAAGGTCATAAAAAGATTACCCCATCAAAAGGTCCATAAAATTGATAAAAATAACACCCCATCTAAAAGGTCCACCTGCGGCATGGTCCCCAGTATGCTGGCGGCGGTCACCTGTTTGTATAGTCAGAGAGATTCTCTGGCAGAGGTAGGCGCCAGCTCTGGGGTCTCCCGAAATTTCGATCAGCCACTTCGACAAGGTCTTCATGAACATTGTCATGTCAGCTGACCATGGGCCCAATATCTCAGTATTCTATTATCTGCTAGCTATTTGCTGTACCAGTTTCCATCAATGAATATTGCACAATAATACGTACACACAGCCAGCGGTCCAATTTCTACTAATTTCTGCTTCAACGTGTCTTCGTCGGGAATGTTAATTTGTTGCCCATCTAGC
Source organism: Apotomis turbidana (assembly GCA_905147355.2). Classification (NCBI taxonomy): domain Eukaryota; kingdom Metazoa; phylum Arthropoda; class Insecta; order Lepidoptera; family Tortricidae; genus Apotomis; species Apotomis turbidana. Next base: position 24,068,132 of record LR990285.1, read on the forward strand.
ACGTGGACCACTACTTTATTTGCGTCTTCGTGGCAAGGAGAGTCTCGTGCTTTATAAGGATAATCTCCCTCTTTCATTACTCCGGATTTTTCAGCCAACTGTCTGCAATTGAAAACTGTGAATTAGTTTCTAGTTAATGAATGAAGACAATTTCAGCAATAAATATTTAAAACCGTATATTATTTACTCTCTTCGACTATTTGCTTATACATTTTGTAACTTGCATTATTACTGGCTCTTGGATTAATAATAAAGGAGATGGGTACGATCGCTTGGTTTCATATGTATTTGCGATTCAACCTCTTAAACCACTCTCTTTAGACCGTCAGTTCGCCAGCCGGGTAAATTTCCACCCAAGAACTCGTAAATTTTAAAACATACATATCATCTATACAGGTAGGTAAGTAAACATAAAGTTCATATACAGTACAATACCTGTACAGGTACTTACGTCATTACTTCAAGCGACGATCCCCCGCCACAAGTACCGCAATCCAAGCAGTCTAGGCACTGTTGTTCAGATAAGGCCAAGCATTGCTTATGTTTAAGATTGTATTGCCCTTCAATATTACCTGTAAACAATTCACAACAAATTGCAAGCAGTTTTCTCAAATTCTAAGAAAATCTTCGTTGTAACAATAACGGACCGTGTATTACAAAACTGTAGGTAGGTAGTATTTATAAAATGTTTGTTTATTTTAATTCTTATTGAGCTTATTTTACTGATAAATAATGCTGTTTTTTTAAATACAATTGACAAAGGTAACTGTAAAGCTACCGAAACCAGAGAGGCTCAAAAAGTTATATTTAAATTTGTGACAGTCGCGGAAACCTAAGAAAATATTAAAATAATTGATTTCGAGATATAAATTTGCTTGACTCGTATTTCTATAGTCTTTTTCAGACAGCATTGTGCCTGAGACTTAATTTATTTCATCTAATCATCGTATCTTCAAACTTTATTTAAATAGAACAAAAATAAAGTTTTTAAGTAAGTACATAAGTAGCATATATTTATACGGTTAAAATGATTTCAGGGGTTCAACTGAGATTCTTCATTGAGAGAAAGATGATATTGCAACATATTTACTGAGCTTTTTACATTAATATTTAACCCCTCGTAAGCCTCAACGTGGTTCCGCGCATTTAACTTTGCGTTAAAATATCAGTTGGTTTCAAGTTGATTAGCAAATTTATGACATCGCATACGAGGGGTTATACAATGAAAGCCAAAATGTTAACTTAGCATACCAATAGCGCCGAAGATAAAGCAACTGCCACATCTCCCTTGGTCCTTAACGTGAGACACTATCCCTTGATCCCTCCAATCAAATTCCTTTGGAAGTGTCTTTAAGCTGTCAGGGATAGTCACCTTTACAATAGTTTCATTCGACAGCTTAAACCCGTGATATTGTTGGAGCTCTTCAGGTTTCAAATCAGCAAAATGGTTTACAGCAAACACAGTTTCAGGATACATTGCATTTTGGTGGTTGATATTTTTTAAGTTTTCTTTAAAGATTTCAAGCCTTTCAAAATATTCTTTGCGGCTGTAGGATTTTCCGTATTCTTTGACGAAGTTATGGAACAGGTCTTCGGCATTTTCCAGATCGTAATACGGTTTGTCTAGGACTGGCGTCATGATTGTGACCAAGTTGCCAACATGGCAGACAGTCACCAAGACAATCAGCTTAATCATTGTATTTAATTTTGTTAGGTTATTGTAAACCATGATGCCACTTAGAATTGAGGACAAACATTTTCTTCGCGTCCTTTTTATACTAAAGGATGTCCTTCCTTAGTTACTATCGCATTTGTGTCATATTTTATTTAAAGTGACTATTTGAAATTCCAGCCTTGGAAAAAATATAAGAAATAACTCATTCAGTAGATATAGAGGTTTAAAAAGTTTGTAACGATGTTCTAATAATAATGTCCCATGGCTAAGCCATATTTTTTTCGTCTTAGGCATGACATGATGACAGTTGTCATGTCTGATATTGGACATCTTCTCACTTCCATGGGTTTTTATTCTGATCTTGATGCAACAACCAACATCAGCTCGCATGTTCCAAGTTGACCCTGGAGTCTTTTCAATATTGTTTGATCGTCAGTATATAATAATAATAAACTATAATAAATATTTAGGGGCAATCATACACAAGTCGACCTCGTCCCAAACTAAGTAAGGCCTGTACTATGGCGTACTAGGCGACGTTATAAGCATAATATATAAATAACATCCATGACCCAGGAACAAATATTTGAGTTCATCACATGAATATTTGTCCTTGCCGGGATTTGAACCCAGAACCGTCTGCTCAATAGGCAGCTGCACTACAAACAGCGCCAACCGCGTCGTCATCGTTGTAATATCGTAGTAGGTACCTATAGATAAATCCCAATTAAACGTTTATATAGCAACCTATTTTGTGGCTATAATTTATGCCCTAGAAACACGCAATAAAAACTTGTTATCATTTGGCTTACACGTGTAACTTTTGATTGCCTAAAATGTTATGTTCGTACATTTCATAGATGCTTTACTTTGAAATAAATAGTTTTGCACCTGAGTGACCGAATGAGACTATTTCAGCTGTATATTATTGTATTTAGTTTGGTAACTGTTGTAAGAAGTTCAGTTTTCCATCTATGTACACATTTAGTCAGATCCAGGATAGGCTTTCGTCGATTGTGCAGCTCCGAGTGTTGAAGTTCTTTGGCCACATATCCCGAAATGAAAACTCCATGGAAAGATTGGTAGTTCAGGGCCAGATAGAAGGCAAGAGAGGACGAGGTCGATTACCGACTCGCTGGACCGACCTTATTAAAAAGACCACACGGAGCTCCTTGGTGCAGTGCACTCACTCCGCATACAACCGGGTGAAATGGAGATGCAATGCGAGAGCCGCTGTCTGCCAGAGGAAGGATGAGGACGAGAACCCAAATGTGGACACTATTGCCGTAACCACGACCACTCTGCCAAGAGTGAACGACTGATGATGATGATGACACATTTAGTGATGACCACGATCCTCAGTCACGAGGGAGCGACATGAGAGAGAGAGACACATTCATTGAATAAAAATATTCCTCTTCTTAAGAGGCTTTATGCCCAATAAAATATCTTTTTTTTTCATATTATGAAAATTATATTGATAATTTCCACCAACGTTTTGGAGTGAATAGTACTAGGTACATTTCCTTTAGTTCAGGTTTACATTGCGTGCAGTCGAAAATAATAATAAAAAACTGTTTTCTGCGTGAATTTTGTCAGTTCCCAGTAGTTTTTGAAATAAAAATTATGAGTCAACCTTTGACACTACTTCCCGTACTATATTTGTAAAGGTACCGAAACGTCAGAGAGGCACGAAAAATCATATATGCGATATAATCCGTTTAAATTGTTTTATTTCGATATAAAAATTACGAATGAAAAATTTAAACTGTTGATTTCAAATATATTCCAATAAATCACAATAGCCCTGTTCTAAGTAGTAACATTACACACACCAGATAATATTATATTATGTTAAGAAACATGTATTGTTTGAGTTTGAGCCTTAAAGGTCTTCGTACATTATAACAACTCAACGGCGACTCGATTCTATGCCAAATATTGAAATGTAAGCCCTATGTCATATTTATACTAGGTTTAATTTCGACGATGCACCGATGCGTCGTCCACTCGTCGTCCGCTACTAATATCATTTTTTGAAATTAAACCTAGTAAATATGACATAGGGCTTAAATTTCAATATTTGGCATAGAATCGAGTCGCCGTTGAGTTGTTATAATGTGCGAAGACCTTTATCAGGTCAAGCCACAGTGGCGGAGGCCGTGTAGGAGGTACCCATGCGACACGCGTCGACTCCTCGCAATAAGCGTAAGTAGCCCTTTTCACCCCATTTCTTCCCCCACGAGTTCTTGAGTATCCAGTACTTGGTTCCTTTCTCTGTGAAAAAAGAATGAGCATTATCAAACCGGAATCTTCCATCAAGTGAGTGAATACGAGATAGTTTTATATTAATATTGTGTGAGTGATTAGTTTGGTGACGTCAGTTCATAAAAGCCAAATTGACCCAAAATATATGTATTTGGCTCTATAATAAAATTTCTATATTTTGTAGGGTATGGTGGCCTAAAACGGGTACTTTGTCTAAATCGGGGAGGCTTTAAATTATTGTTGCATAAAACTTTAGTGTAAAGTATGTGCACCGCCGAGGTGTTGTGCATTTTTTTTAATTTTGATTTAAAGTTCATCAACGTTCGGATAAATTTGGCGCACGGTTCTCTGTTCTCTACTAGTTTACAGTTTCAGTGAAAAATGCTTTTGGCGAAATGAAACTTTTGCGAAATGAAACGTTTGCGAAAAATAATTCGGCGAAAAGGCAGAGAACCGAAATACTAGATGTCGCTAGACGCACTAGCCCGTCTATCACAACTATGCTTAGTGAATCTTGTCGCGTGACATAGTCACATCCTTCACTCTCTCACAGAACTGTACTGAAAGAGATAGGTAGAGTATCACGCGCGAGAAAGAGTCGCGTGTCACAGTTGTGCTAGAGACGGTGCCTCCGTTTGTGCAGAAATTGTCAACGTTATATTTATGCTAGCTAACATTTTGAATAAATGCAATAATGAATGATTAGATGATTTTAAGCACTTAAATCGATAAACATATAAAAATACGACTTCCACAATATTCATTTTGCTGAATAGTGGAAAATAATCCGAATTCGAATGCCTATTTCATACAAACCTTCCCCATAACCCACTAAGACCATGCCATGCAATAGACTCCCGTCTTTACATTTGTCAGGATACAATATGCCTTTATGGTAATGTTGTAAGTCTTCGGCTACTATGACTGAAACAAAACAATATAAAATGAAATGAAACAATGTATTCAGTAAGCAGGCCAAAAGCGCACTTTTACAAGTCAGATTGTGAATCAACCGGCATTTTCCAAGAGGAGACCGCTATTGAGAAGAAAGCCTAAAGAAACTCAACAGTAAGTATTTTTTTCGTGATTGCATGTATTATCTTTAATTTTGATTTCGATCACGGCTAGAAATTGCCGTGTATACAATTGAAGATAAAATACAACGCCACAAAAGAGTAGGACATATCCGTAAAAACCCATACAGCCGCAAATGTAAGTATTTACAAAGATTACTATACTTGGGGTAGAAAGGTTTTTGCGGACCGGAAGACGCAGGGTAGGAAGGCTTCAACAAGGTAAAAAAAAAAAAAAAAATCAACCCAACTAAACATATTATGTAGCTAAGAACCATCTCGACATACAAGGCTCGATTAAAAAAAAACGCATTCAAATGGGACCATCTCCTTGAGAGATGCCACAGACAGACACACAGATACATATCATAAACTTATATCACCCCTTTTTTGTCGGGGGCTAAAAATAAAGTCTACTACACCACCTTTTGCAACAAACCTATATCGCGGAAAACCAGGTCCCGATAACAGACGGACTTTATTCTGCGTTGAATGAGAAGTAAATAATCATACAGTACCAACTGCCAGTGGTCCCAAATCTGCCAGTGTGTTCAACAAAGTATCTTCGTCGTGAATACGAATTACGTAATTGCCCTGTTGGACATGGGCAACCACTTTACTTGCGTTTTCACGGCATTTTAGTTTTGCAGGTCTATAGGGATAGTCTTGTTCCTTCATGACTCCTGCTCTCTTAGCCAAATTTCTGTAATTGGAAAACGAAATCGTCATACAATGAAATGTTCAACTTCGTTCAAATCATGTACCTTTTCTAGCCATAATAATATAATCTTTAGTTAGAATTAGGTAGATAGTTTCCTAATATGGCGAGATGCAAATAGAAAACAATGACTGCAGTCAGTAATTGCATAATCATCGCTATCAGAAGTAGCTATTAAATCGTAAAGTTTCCTAAAACTATTAAATTTAATAAAATACTGTTTTATTGGCCTTTAACAAATTCGGTTTTCTAAAAATGAAATTATAAGTATACGTACTTCATTACTTCATGCATAATTCCGCCACCAAAACACGAGCCATTTTCCAGACAGTCCAGAGCTTGTCCTTCTGAGAAAGCTAAACATTGCTTATGTTTAACAGCGTATTGCCCTTCAATGTTACCTATCAACAATAAAAAAAATACAATCGCGGTCAAAGAATATGGTTCTATAAGAGCTCGCGCAGACAGAGAGCGGTCAGAGTTCAGTTTGAGTTCCGCGTTCTATATAGTGGCCGTTGAGCGCTCAAGAGTTCCAACGCACACAAATGGCTTTCAAATTCTCGCGTTGTAGTTCCATTTGACTACAAGTTGTTTTCGAGGGTCGTCACAAATCGTCTCGCGCGTAGGTTCGATGACTTCCAGCCTCCCGAACAAGCAGGATTCCGAAAAGGCTTTAGTACCATAGACCACATCCATACGCTGTGACAATTTATACAGAAGACTGAAGAGTATAACTTGCCACAATGTTGGCGTTTGTGGACTATGAGAAGGCCTTCGATTTGATCGAGACTTGGGCAGTGCTACAGTCTCTCCAGCGGTGCCATATTGACTATCGGTACATCGAGGTGCTGAAGTGTTTATATAAAAACGCCACCATGTCGGTTCGAGTACAGGAGCAGAGCACGAAAGCTATTCCTCTGCAGCGAGGCGTAAGGCAGGGAGACGTTATCTCTCCGAAACTGTTCACCGCCGCATTGGAAGATGCTTTTAAACTCCTGGAATGGGAACGATTCGGCATCAACATTAATGGCGAATACATTACTCACCTTCGGTTTGCCGACGATATTGTGGTCATGGCAGAATCGCTGGAGGACCTCGGCACAATGCTCGATGGCCTTAATAGAGTTTCCCAACAAGTAGGTCTTCGGATGAACATGGACAAAACAAAGGTAATGTCGAATGCCCATGTTGCACCCTACCCAGTAATGGTTGGGAGCTCTACCCTCGAAATTGTTGACAAATATGTTTACCTGGGACAAGTGATCCAGTTGGGTAGGTCCAATTTTAAAAGGGAGGTCAATCGACGAATCCAACTCGGCTGGGCAGCGTTCGGGAAACTACAAAATATCTTCTCGTCCAACATACCTCAATGCCTAAAGACAAAAGTCTACAATCAATGTGTGTTACCAGTGATGACATACGGAACAGAAACGTGGCCTGTTACTGTGGGCCTTATAAAGAAGCTCAAAGTTGCACAGCGCGCTATGGAGAGGGCTATGCTCGGTGTTTCTTTGCGAGATCAAATCAGAAATGAGGAGATCCGTGAACGAACGAAAGTCGCTGATATAGCCCAACGGATTAGCAAGCTGAAGTGGCAGTGGGCGGGGCACATAGCACGTAGAACTGACGGCCGATGGGGCAGTAAGGTTCGCGAATGGAGGCCACGCACCGGCAAGCGCAGCGAAGGACGTCCACCCACAAGGTGGGCGGACGACCTGGTAAAGGTTGCAGGAAGCCGCTGGATACAGGTCGCTTCCAACCGGCCGATCTGGAAGTCACTGGGGGAGGCCTATGTTCAGCAGTGGACGTCCTGTGGCTGAAATGATGAGTTCCATTTGTGTCTTTGTACATGCAACATGTCACTAGAAAGTTCATCTTCCGATGAAGAATTATTGCTCTTGTGGAGCTTAGTAGTAGTTTCTAAAAAGAGATTTGTCTTACTCTCTCCAAATCCCATTGCTGTGGCAACTTGAAGCCAAGCTTCTGCTTTTTGTCACGGTTTTTATAATCTGCATCACTTAATCGTATAATAAACCCCTTTCCCTAACCAATTCAATTAACTTTTCCGTATTTGCAACCTCAAACATAACGGCGTCACGCGTTCTCTGTCTCACCGGGAAAAGAACTCTTAGAACGCGACGTTCCGCTTTCACCGCCGCGGTCTGACTGCCCGCTGTGTGCGTTGTCGTATAAACTCGGTACATTCTATGACATAATATGACATAATTTTTCGGCACGTATCATGAGAACAGTCAAAGTCAGATTGCGTTATATATATACCTATAGCGCTGAAGATGTAACAACTGCCACAGTCCCCTTGGTCCTTAACATGAGTCACTGCTCCTTTATCTCTCCAGTCCAATGTCGCTGGCGCCACCGAGCTGACCGGAATTGTCACCTTTACCATGGTCTCATTTAAGGGCTTGAGCCGGAAATACAGCTCATCTGGCCTCAAATCAGCAAAACGGTTTACGGCAAACACAGTTTCGGGGTACTTAGCGTTTCGAAGGTTGATATCTTTCAAACTTTCTTTGTAAATTTCAAGCCGATCGAAATATTCTTTGCGGCTGTATGATTTTCCATGTTGTTTGGTAAAGGCATGAAACAGGTTTCTGGCATTTTCCAGATCATAGTATGGTTTATCTGGGTCAGGGTTCATGGTCGTGGCCATGCTGCCAACAAGAGAGACCGTAACCAAAACAACTAGCTTGGTCATGTTGTTTAATGTTTGATAAATAGCAGACATAGGTGTAAACTCAAAAATGTTAGTAATTCAATTGATAAAGAACCATTTTTGTGCGTTTTTTTTATAAACGACTGAACAATTACTTAACTGGCATTCCGCTTATTTTCGCGTTTGTATTTTATTGTTTTAAATGGCGAGGTATTTATTTGAAATTCTAATTTTTTTCTGTTTATCATGTCTATTGTTGCATGCCATATTGCTTAGGTTTATTACTTTTATTCTGATGATAAAGTTAGCAGCAATGCATGTAAATAGCAATAAGTATGTTTTAATTCAACAGGTTTTTAAGTTGATGATAAAAGTATTTCGTTGAATGTTTCCATGGAACAAACTAAACAATATAAATTACCACCAAGGGATGTTTTAAAGGAAACCTTATGACATCGTTTAGCAGTGCTTTTTTGAGCAATAGATTATCTTTTTAAGTTATATCTTCTTGATAAGGATTGAGAGAGTCTTTTAAGGATGACAGTTTGACTCCTTGTGATTCTGCCTAGCCCTGAATCCGCTCAGCACTCTGCTGAAGGATTCATGACTAGAATGCCGACTTCAAAGAGGAGGTGAGGTAATTTCTCATCTGCTGTAAATGCCTATATGGACGTTATCAAGCACCAAAACGCCAGGATCTGGTTAACCTTTAGAAGTAACAGAAACCTTTAGTAGCGACATCAAAATGTAGTCAAGTAAAGAAAAGAGTTTGGTCATGCATGTAGACACATCAGATCACATAACGGGATCATATCAGGCAGGCGTCGAAGGAGTGTTTCTCATGTCGCTTGACTAAAGTACTTAACACTATTTTGTCCGGTGGAAGAAGGGCCCGCGCCTTCAATGGTTGGGTGATATCTGCACACTTACTCCTTTGGCGTGCTTACTTTGGTAAATTTAGACAGAGCTAAACGCCTTGCTCACTACACATCGTATCAGGCACCCTCGCTCATCAGTTATGAGCCTATATGACTCTTGGTCACCAACGCTGTTATTCGGCCACCCCCATGACTTAATAACCAAATACATTTTAACGACAATTTTTATTTAGCAACAGCCTTACCTTTACCTTCGTATACGTGAGTGGCCTGCCGTCATAAAAATTATCCATTCATTTCTATAGATGGCCGACGCGTCCGAACTAGTCTATTAGCAGAGCGCGGAGGGGTGTATGATGTTACCATACTCTAGTGACCGGAATTACCCAACCTCTGCAATTACCCCACTCTCCCTTGCAACTCGCAATCTTGCTGCTGGGCACCTTTCGTTTGCATCAATTTCACACCCCTCACAATTTTGCGTACTCTGCCACGATCATTTATTGATACAATAATACTAGTGCCACTGTACTTAAATCCTTACAACTGTTACTATGATAGTGATCCTATTATGGCACCGTTTTAACCCCACTAGTCACTACAAAAAAAAAAAAATTAAAATTTAAAAAACCCCCGACATGACCACCAATAAAAAGAAAGAAATAAAATCTACGAAATGTGCCCTATACAATGAACAGTAGAAAAAGAATCCAAGCTTCGTTGCGATCGGGGGATCGCTAAGTACCTAAATGAAATGAAATATATTTTTCAACGCAAAATTGCATGTATGCATTTGGGCTTCCCACTTTACGATTTTCAGTACATTGCATTTCATTTACTTAGCGGTCCCCCGACGCAACAAAGCTTGGATTCTTTTTCTACTGTTCATTGTATAGGGCACATTTCGTAGATTTTATTTCTTTCTTTTTATTGGTGGTCATGTCGGGGGTTTTTTAAATTTTTAATTTTATTTTTATTTCATATTTTTTAAACAAACAGAAGTTTCGTCCCGGAATTTTCTTCTTTTGACACTATTTTTGTTTTACACCGTTTAAGGTCCAGGGTTTCCAATCTTTCGTCGAGCTTGATCCTTGACTATATGTAGATAACAACAGGATCCAAGCCAGTGGTAATGAATGCCGTCTTCACTAAGATTGAAGTTAGGATATATATTTTGATTTCAATAGCCTTAAGCAACATTCTGGGAAAAAATCGTTAAAGTCAGGCTAGTTAATGCTTATAATGGCGAAATGACGAAGTTATTAGCCAAGACAATCAAAATATATACTTTAAATGCACTGCATGAGTCGCAAGGACCTGCTACTTATGGCCTAAAACAGAACCAGGTTTCTATTCTACAGGATCCAAATAGTAGGTACGGGTGGCTTACTTAGCTCCATAAAAATTGCAGTTGGTGCTAGGTAACTTGACTTAGTTTTGAGAGACCTAATCATCGATACCCCACACCATGGGATAAACATCCTTACTTTTGTTACGTGTAGGAAAGGTACACAAAAAATGTATTCAACCACTATGTCCCTGAGCTAAGCTGTGGACAGACTGACACAAACTACAAAATCCTAAAAAGCTGTTATTCACTTAGGCAAGAGTACTTTTGCTAAAGCTTACGTGTCATTTAGTCGCGTTAAAATCTTGCAGGGTGTTGCTATTTGTGACCTCAATCAAAAGAACCTGTTCAATAGTCCTAATAACAATTCAGCTTTAGCAGAATTCCGAAACTGTGACAGAAATTATAATGAGTTTTTTTGGTCAAAAAAGTTTTTTTGAGACTCGGTTTTATTACTGACTGTACTGTCTTACACAAATGTTAATTGCTCATCAAGAACAATCAGACGAGCCCAAAAACCATGGATTTATCTTGTTTTGTTTAGGAGTTCCTACGGCCATCTTCAGCTCCAAGGTACCAAATTATTGTACTGTCAAAAATTTATTAATCTGTTGATTACGCTGATAAAACTTTACATTTAACCAACATTAGACATTCTTGGCTTAGATCCTGTCACAACTAGCTGGTCATCATGAGACCTTCATTTATTGAGTGATATAGAAAATGCTAATAAAACTTATCATTTATCCAAAATTTTGAATTCATGGCTTCAATATTGGCTGAGATCCATTAACAACTAGCTGGTCATCATGAGACCTTCATTTATTGAGTGATATAGAAAATGATAATAAAACTTATCCTTTAACCAAAATTTTGAATTCTTGGCTTCCATATTGGCTGAGATCCATTAACAAATAGCTGGTCATCATGAGACCTTCATTTATTGAGTGATATAGAAAATGCTAATAAAACTTATCATTTATCCAAAATTTTGAATTAATGGCTTCAATATTGGTTGAGATCCATTAACAACTAGCTGGTCATCATGAGACCTTCATTTATTGAGTGATATAGAAAATGCTAATAAAACTTATCCTTTAACCAAAATTTTGAATTCTTGGCTTCCATATTGGCTGAGATCCATTAACAAATAGCTGGTCATCATGAGACCTTCATTTATTGAGTGATATAGAAAATGCTAATACAACTTAACATTTAACCAAAATTTGGAATCCTTAGCTTCAATATTGGCTGAGATCCATTAGCAACTACCTGGTCATCATGAGACCCTCAATTAGTGAGTCATATAGAAAATGCTAATAAAACTTAACATTTAGCCAATATTTCGAATTATTGACTTTATTATTGGCTGAGATCTCGTCACTTGTTCCAATTAAAGCTGAATATCTTGGAAACTACTGGTCCTATTTCCACCAAACATAGCTAAGAACCATCTCGACGGAAAAGTCTTTCGATTAAAAAAAACCGCACTTAAATTGGTCCATCCGCTTGGGCGCTACGATGCCACAGACAGACACACAGATACACAGATACACAGATACACAGATACAGAGATACACAGATACACATGTTAAACTTATAACACCCCTCTTTTTTCGTCGGGGGTTAAAAAAAACAATGCGCGTTAATAAAACACAGCGCTTAAATATATTGTATGTAAACATTTTATTGTACACAAAAACAGGTATACATTCATAACAGATTTTTAACAAACACACTAACAAATAAATAGTAGACAGGACTGCTAGAATAACAGTCACATATGATGAAATTTGCTGGATGGTTGGATGATAGACCTCCCCTGCCTGCAGTAGAAAACTGCCAAGAGCTGATGAAGAAGGCCCAAGTTCGTCAGTTCAAGCCACAGTGGCGCTGGCCGTGTATCCGGTCCCCATCTGGCATGCGTTGACTCCTCGTACCAGGCGGAGGTAACCGTCTTCACCCCACCACAGATCGCCCCGTGAGCTCTTGAGTATCCAGTACTTGGTCCAGTTCTCTGCAATTAGAATGAGAACTACAATCCCTGGAGTTTCTCTAATTTGTTTATCTCTAATAACACTAAAACTCAAATTGCCTCCTCCCTCGCCACAAGGTGTGATCCTGTGCAGACCGAATCCACCGACTCCCTACGACCCTAACGAGGGTCATCTGACCCCCTAGTCTAGTATATGTTTGTAATATAATATAATTATGTATGTTAGGGTTTAATCTTAGTAGCTTTACGATTTGGAGTCATTCACCGGCTAGAGTAAAAAATACAGTCGGCAATAAAAACGTAAACAATTTATAGTTACCCCATTTTGTACAAACCTTCTCCATACCCCACTAAAAGCATGTACTCGTTTATTTTTCTGCCCTTACACTGTTGCGGATACAAAATTCCTCTCCGGTAATCGTCCAAGTCGTCATTTGCTAAGCCTGGAACAGAATAATTAAGTATCTCTTATTAGACATGATGCATTTGTGCGTATCTATTGTTTACGAGAAAACATCACTAAACGGTTCTCAACAATCTGCCAGGAAAGGATATTCAAGTTTTTCGGGCATAATCTCTAAAGAAATATAATACTGGGCCAAATCGAAGGCAAGCGTTCCTGAGGTCAAATACAGACAAGATGGGCAGACACCATGAAATGTGCTTGTGGTTCCATGCAGAGGGCAGCCCATTTGGCCCTTGACCGCGCCAAGTGGAGGAACATTACTGCTGGTCACGATCTTCAGCCATGAAGTAACTACTAAGACGAAGATTATTTTGTTTTGTCTGAGTGTAATCAAATCTTAAAAGTTAAATTTGAGCACCACTCGACCTGAAGTTTAGTACACTTAAGTAAATTCTACGACAGTACACTGAAAAAAATATCCAGTGGAGCCTACTGACATTACAGTAAGACTTACTGCAATAACAGTTAGGCCTACTGACATTTCAGTAAACCTAACTGTAATAACGGTTACGCTTACTGTAATTTCAGTAGGCTCCACTGGGTATTTTTTTCAGTGTACAATAATACGGAACGATGGAGCTGGTCTGATGATAGAACGGGCGTTAGTCACTGGAACTCTATAACAAAATAACGAAAACCGAGTTTGGGCTCTTTAATTCGTCTTCGCAAGGCGTTGATGTATGGTCAAAGATAAGTACAGTCAGCAATAAACTTGTTTCATCTGACATTGCATGAACAATGTTTAGTCGAGTACATAAAAATGAGCAAAAATTTGATCAAAAATATGTGAACTCGCCTCTACCCAGTTAGCAAGCAGGCTGTATGAGACCTTATATAGCCATTATAACTCCAATTTTAAGCTGTATAAATGATGTATAAGTACTTATCAAGCCTGTGTGCTACTTGGGTATTGTTAACGGCATAGAGGCGTATTCAGATATTTTTGGTCATATTTTTTTTTTACTCATAAATTGAGGAACTCTTACAAACGCACCCACTGCCAGCGGCCCAATTTCCACCAACTTCTGCATTAGAGTATCTTCGTCGGGAATATCTATTTCTCGCCCGCCGAGCACATGGGCAACCACTTTATCCACTTCTTCGAGGCAAGTCCACTTTTGGCCAATGAAAGGATAGTCTTCTTCTTTCATTACTCCGGCTCTTTGAGAAAGTTCTCTGTAATTGAAAAACTAGTTGGGTTCCAGTAAAATCGTTAAAAAACCATACATACTCTTACTACTCTCAGTTAATGCAACTCTGCACTTAACACATATAACTAATAACGCAAAAGGTCACGAATAAACAAGTCTCTATACGTTTTCAATTCCAGTGCGAACGAAGTCTCTGCAAACTCTATTCTAAACCAACCGAACTTAAGTGCAATGAGTCACATAGACGTAACCTTTTGCATTTATCAGCCTGCCACCTATTAAAAGATAAGATAATAAAATTCGAGTTTATTGTAATATCATTCAAATTCATTAGCAATTCGAAATTATCTATAAAACTTCAATTTTTAATAAGTAAAACTAATTATAACACTATAAGGGTTCTATGAACCGTTCCGGAAGGTGCCTGCCTCAAAGGTCCCTAGAATAGCGGAGTTGCCGCGCTGGATCGCCAGGGACATCCTTTGAGCCACTTGTAGTCGCCGGTACATTCATAAAATGAAAACATTGACCAACACGTCATTTGCTTGTCAACATTTTGAATTCAGTCAAAAGAAGGATTAAGTAATTAGGTGTAAACACGCACTGCATTACTTTATGGGGGTATCCCCCACTACACGTCCCGCATCTCAGGCAGTCCAGGGCCTGGGAGTCAGAGAAGGCCAAGCTTTTATTATGTTTTATATTGTATTGCCCTTCAATATTACCTGTGAATAATTTACAATAATATAAAATATCATTGTGTAAAAGGAAACTTCTCTATTTTATATTTTATAAAAATAAAAAACTACCTCGCTCGTGCTTATTGAACAAAAAGCAAAAAAAATTAGGAGTTTAAACAATGTTAACAACTTTTTAAGCAAAGTATTTAGAAGGAGGCTTTAGAACTTAGAAAAGTAGAAAACTATTTCCGGCCAAAGGCTTCCTTATTCGTCTACGTGTCTCGGTTCTGAGAAATCTCCCGCCAGTTTCTTGCTCGATTTCATATCGTCAAGGTCTACCCCAGATGCTATTTTGATGTCTGCACTTGGTAATAACTTTAGCCTATAGATCAAAAAATATTGTTCAGCAATCAAATTATACAAATATTTATGTTAGTGTCACTTACCAATAGCGCTGAAGATGAAGGAGCAAGGACATGCTCCTTGCTCCTTAGCATGAGACACTACTCCTTTATCCCTCCAGTCAAACTTAACTGGCAGAACCATCGAGCGGTCAGGGGTCACCTTGACCCTCGTTTCATTCAAAGGTTTAAATCTATGATCTTGTTGGCACTCTTCAGGTTTCAAATCTAAAGAACTATTTACTGCAAACACAGTTTCGGGATACTTAACGTTTCGGTAGTTGTCCTTTGAATTTTCCTTGAAGATATCAAGTCTTTCAGAATATTCTTTGCGGTTGTATGCAAGTGTCACGCTCTTGCTGAAAACACTGCCAACAAGACAGACCGCCGAAAAAACAGCCAGCGTAATCATAGTGTTTAATATTGTTCACACTAAAATCTCAGTTATTGAATTAATAATAAACCATTTATTAGTATACTTTTTACACTTAGTTGACATTGCCCTCTTCGTTGTTGTCGCATCGATATTGAAACTGCAATAATTTTAAGTGCCAATTTGAAATTCTAATTTCAATAATGTAAAAAATGCATACGCATTTTCTTAGGAATTCACATTAGCTTGCATTTATCAGTTGTTTACTTTTAGAACCATAAATAAATTATTAACTAGTCCGTGGGACAACAAATATAAAACTGAAACACCGAAAAAATCCAAAACTATACATAATAAAACTTAAAAGGATTCCCCCAGTACTGAGGCCGTCCGAGGCATCGTCCCCAGCACGCTCGGCGCGTTTCCCCTTTGAATCGCGCTCTGATATTACCTGATATTCCGATAAGTTTTTGTGATATTTCTTTTAGAATTTACATATACTAATATAACATACATAGATCAGCATAGATTAAAAAAAATTGCCACCTTACCGGATTGAAGCTAATATCACTTTCCATGCCATTGCCAGGGCGAGTTGAGTAGGTACTTATAATTAAACCAGCTTCGTTGGCGGTCATCAAAATAGTTTATCTGTATGTTTGATTGCATTATGTTTTCTCAGTTTGATGTATTTGTATTGTATTGTTTACACGTATGCACATCTTTATTCGTTCTACTTGCCTTGATGGCTGGGCAAATTTCCATTACATATTTCATTTTTGCTACACGTGCTATTTTTTACTGACTACGACGAAGCTGGTTTTGACTTTTTCTCCCGCGCGGACTGTTTATCAACGAATAATAAAAAAAAACTACATTTAAATTTTAGTATTATCTTTAGTCGTCGCGGAAAATTGTAGTGTAATCTATACATAATTCCAAACCAAGAATGTATAAGGTAAAACTTTATATTAGAAGACTATGTAAGATTGTATATTTACTAGCGACCCGTCCGGCTTCGCACGTGTGCAATACTAATAAATTATACATGTATATTATAGATATAAACCTTCCTCTTGAATTACTCTAGGTATTAAAAACAAACCGCATCAAAATCTGTTGCGTACTTTTAAAGATCTAAGCATACAAAGAGACAGACAGACAGCAGCGACTTTGTTTTATACTATGTGATGATATTTTGCCTCGTAAGTATACTTACAAATACCCCAATTCAAATAGAACCTGTAACACGCCAAACCTCAGCAATGGCCTATAATAAAATGACATTTAAAAAGTTTTAGTTCGAATTCAACGCTCTTCTTTTGTTTTTCGCTGACACGTTCAGACTTGCTTGTGAACGGACTGGTATTAAACAACTGTGCTAGCAATGATAAAGATAAAATGATATTCATTGTTTTACTATTTTTTTACTGTAATTGTTAATATAACAAGTTGACAAAATGTCTACAACATAATAATTATAGTAAGTATACAATGTCTGCAATACTGTGTCTTACTCGACATTTGTAATACTACCGCTGAAGGTAAGTTTAGTAATATTGAATTTTGTCTGTAACGTTTTGTTAAACTTAATTCAGACGTCTTATTTTGTGTTCACTAGTTTGGCCTATAAAAAAAAATCAATTGATAATGAGACTTTAATTGGTTGAGGCAATTACTTACTTAGTGCAAAATTTTATTGTCAAGGATCCGTTCGAGACCATGAACGTACATAATTATAACATCAAGTCCAAAATGATGAGGTAATTAAATAAACACCTTTTGAACACGATTAAATCCCGTTTCGCTATAATAATTTAAAACGTGTAAGTTTAAATAAATATATTTTATTGTTCCAGTCTTTATTACAACGCTGAAGGTTTTCTAAAACGCGGGCATTTCAAATTTTCAAGTTTGACAGATTTACTATCCGGCTTTCTTCACAATTATCCTGTTTCCTGTCTCCATTAAGGTCAGTCTTCTTTTTAGTTGGACTATCATTTTTATTTTATTTGAATACATATGTTTTACACTGAAAACTACCGCGAGTCTTAAGATATAGCAAGATACATGAACGGGTTTGACGTGCGTCTTCGGAGTGCTCGGTTGGTCGCCGCCGTGACTGATCGGCTCTCCGGTCATATGCGACTATTTCTCGAACGAGATAATTACCCGTCTCTTTCTGTACAGTACTGTGAGAGAGTGAATACAAATACAAATACAAATCATTTATTTGTGAACAGTAGGTGTAGTGTATTGCCAAATAAATGGACACTATGGCTGACAGGGCCGGGGTTGCTCTCTCTCACTCTTTGGAGAGCGGTCAACGAGCTAGACTGTCCGACAGTTATATTGTTGTTTTACTGGTATACAAGCGAACCTGTACAAGTGGCGACCCTGCCAGGATCACAAAATGTACAGTAAGTGGAAACAACAACAGAAAATACTAGAGGTAAATTAGCGAATGAGACCAGTTTAATTTGATTAATTATTTGAAATACGTGAGTACCCCCAAACAATCCTTATAATAGTACATTACTGCAGAGGCCGTGAAGTAAGGGATTGCTGGACGAGTTTGGGGTAGATGGCCGAGTCGAAGACGAGGCCAGATAGAACGAGTCCTGCAATCCCTGTTCCGGCCGAAGCTTGTATAGTGCTTTTCTCAAACGATGTGAGGAAATATTAAAATTAAAATAACTATTAGATAATCAAGTAAATAAAACAAAATATGCTACGGGAAAAAAGTAAAAACTATTTTTCGTTTTTACTTTTTTCCCGTAGCATATTTTGCATGACTAAATTTTCCTCCTCATAAAGTTCCCCGTCATCCTTTGTTCATAAGTTCCCCGTCACTCTCATCACTAGAAGTAATTTTTATGTCTGTTAAAATTATTTTATAATCACTACGAAATACGAATAAGCAGAAAAAAAGATTTTCAATGTGCTACCTTTTTTATTTTTTTAATATGTTATTTGATCCAGCTATTTGAGCACCATGTTTAACCGCACATAAATATAGTACAATGGATTTTTTGTGTCGCAATTATGCTTACAGATTGTGGAGGTGGTTGGCTGTATGTAATTTTTTCTTTGCCAATTTAATTTTAGTATAGAAATTTAAAAAATTAGAGTAGCGGACAAAAATGGATTTTCATACTAACTTTTGTGGCCTAAGGCCAAGAAGTAATGTAGGGAGCCATAAACGAGAAACTTCATGTCCTCATATCGGGACATTAACGCATTCATTTCCGAGCATGTTTGAGAAAACGATATTTAGTTGATGTTGGAAGGAATGACAATTAAAAGCGAATCAAATATGTCGGCGAGATCGTAACAGCCAATGAGAATCGCCGCGCGTGACGCGCTGCGCTGTGATTGGCGAAAATTCGTGCTGCACGTATCGAAATATGACATCTGCGCAGTCTTTGCGCAGCACAATGTTTGAGTTAAATATGAAGCCACATCACAACAAAATATGACCCATATTGTTCTTAATTTATAAACGATTTTATACTTTGGTATATGCTGAGTATGATGAATAAAATTATGTATGCGAATTTACTTTTCACAAACAACGAAATTTAATAACTTTTCAGCACCATATTGACATATTGACGTAAGTAATATGGAAAATTATTCGTGTGAATTTGTGAAACAAGATGTTTTACAATGATTTATTACGTACCTAAATAAGATTTATGGGTTATGATTTCTAAATATCAGGCGTTTTGGATAAATATAATAATCGATGCCTGAAACCAATAAACTATACGAGGTAAAGGTGGTAATTCTAATTATTAAAACCGATCAATTAATACCTACTCATATTATTGCGCAAAATAATGAGTTGCTTTTGTATTTGCATTGTCATTCATTACAAATAGAATATGGAAATACATTTGATATTATCAATGGGCCATGTAGGTATTCCAAGCCTGCTGTTGTTACCTATTGTAATACAATTTTAAAACTATAGAAATGCTGTTTGTCGCAAAAGCTATACAAAAAGTACGCCACGTGGACATAGTAATATTTTGTAGACAATTTTAGAACATTGTAGAAGATGGAAACACCATCAAACAATGTTGTTATGTATAGTGATTGATGCAGCATACAATACGTAAGTTATACATAAGTAATCCTTTTTGGCAATATAGAAATCGATTAAGCATCAACTGTTGTCAAAAGAGCATTAGTTAACACAACAACAACATATTTTATTCAATAATCACGAAGGTCTAAATCAAGTATTTACGAATTAAATACACGATACTGGTCTCATCCCGTTAATTGGTACCTACGAACTAATAAATACCTAATTATGTATAAGATACATAAACAGTGATACCTTTGATTGAATCATCATAATGCTATTCACGATTTGCCGTTTAAGAAATAACAAATGTTGAGAATAAAGTTTGGTGATATTATTGGACAGGTATTTACCTAACTAGTTAACATTGATATTGGCTGCCCATGCAAGAACGGTGGTCTTCGTGACACTGTTTCGATACATACATATTCTGTAACAAATTGGAAAGCTAAAAACTTTATGGTTCGAGTATGGAATTAGTCGATTTTTATATTATTTACCTGTATTATAATAATATCAATGTTTAATGGCTGAGTGATAAAACTGGATAACTAAGGGAGTGAAAATTATGTATTAAGGTTGCGTAAAGCTCCTTTTCTAAAAGACAGCGCTCTCGAATTCTGACAAGTGTTTGTATTCTGAATAAAATGTCTCTTGTGTCAATATACAAAACATGTATGGCCAATCAAGGTATCACTGGGCGTTAGTTGGTAAGCTGACGGTACCTACCTACAGAAATTTCGGGTTACTAAAATCTGAATGTCCATCT
Source organism: Apotomis turbidana (assembly GCA_905147355.2). Taxonomy (NCBI): domain Eukaryota; kingdom Metazoa; phylum Arthropoda; class Insecta; order Lepidoptera; family Tortricidae; genus Apotomis; species Apotomis turbidana. The sequence continues at coordinate 24,088,695 of LR990285.1, forward strand.
AACAAAATCAAATCTGATTTGGTCAGAGGTAGTCAGTTTATTGAATGGTAGCTTTATGGCATAAAACAAGCGAATAAAATCTAAAAGGAAAGTTGGCAATTTGACTGTAGTCGAATGGTGCCCAGAGGCAGAGGTAATTCGAGCAATCTCGAATGGTACCTACAGGTTGACGGTATACATATGACCTTGTAAATAATAAAAATATGTATATGATACATAATACAGTGATATCTTGGAAGTAAGCTGCATTGTAATATTGATTTATAATTGGAATTGAAGTGAATTTCGGTTAAAAGAACTGATTGAATGATAACACAGTATCATATATTGGAAACATACTACTTATACGGAAAACTGAGAAACATAATGAATTGAAGTGTAAAAATTTCATAATTGCCTATCTATGTATTTTTGGTATATTGTTCTGTACGATAACTTGATACAAAAAATAAGTAATTACTTCAAATTGCATTGCTTTAATGGGAACCAAGATATCACTGGGGCCTAGAGGTGGCTTAGTAAACTGGACGGTACCTAAAATATTGTCACATGATATTTATAATAGAGACAATTTACATTAAACCTGTAAGTATGTGACAAACAAGAACTTACGATATTTGCTTATGCAGATTGCTAAAGGTAGTCAGTTTACTCAGCGGTACCTGCGTAGCATTTAAAAGCTACATGAGAGATAGTTTGACAGTTTTGTTAAACGGTATCTAAATAATATCCCCTGAGGATAAGAGATAGTTTGACAAGTTGTCAAATGGTATCTAGATGGTTATATGGAATATTCGCCATGAGGATAAGAGATAGTTTGACTATCGTCAAACGGTATCTAAATAATATTCGATCAGGTTAACAGATACTTTGGCTGTTGACAAACGGTATCCAAACAGTATCCGATCAGGTCCTCAGATAGTTTGGCTGTTGTGAAACGGCACCTAAACAATATTTGATCAAGATAAGAGGTAATTTAAGGACATTCGAATGGTACCTAAGTAAGTAATGTTATACGACAGCGATTACTAAAATGTGTTCCGTGGAACCCTCGGGCAATTTAGGCCTCGGAGAAGGCTCCGACAAAATAAAACAATTTTACAAGTCATTTAGACTTAATCTAATAAATAGTAAAAAAATATAAAACTGAACTGGAAACCTTCGGACCCAGGCAAACAATGATTCCAGAATACCAAGGTGTCAAAAGGAAGTTTAATGGTAAAAGAAAAAAAGTTTGAAAACCGTTAGCTAAAATGACCAAATTTGCTAACTCCGAAATTCCCTGGAGAGAATGTACGTAATTGTACTAAGAGTAATTGAAAGAGAATATACAGGTACTTAAAAAAATGCTTTATTTAGCAATAACTGGTTAAATATTTATATTAAAGCTAATAAGTAACAAGTAAGAGAAACAAATGTTTTTGTTTGTAAGCAATTTTGATGTTAATTAGTGGAAATTTATCTAAACGCTGATGCTAAGTGGATAACACTTAAAATTACCCAATTCTTTGCTTAAATTAGAGTGCTCAGGCTATGATGATGAACAGAACAAGTTTTAGTTAATGAAAGTACGACGGAAAGGTGAAAAAGTACATTGACTTTGCTGCACTTTTACGGTAGTATTATCAATTATATTTTAACTGAACAAGGATGTGCTGGAATTTGGTATGAGCACGGAATCAGAACCATGGGGACTATTTGCTAAATGTCGTAACCTTTTGGACACCAAGTAGTGTAGCAATTTGCAGTGGCACTGACACCACAGCAAAATAAAATAAATAAGACATACTCCAAAATCAACAGGGATTGAAAAATAGTAGTAGAAGTTTAAATTACAACATTTTGGATAATTGGATTTGACGGTACTTGCCGACGTTGGCGTCGGTGGAGCAATTTGCCGTTGGAAGGCTCAGCCTACTAGGGTGTTCAATAGGTTAAAGGTCTCTGGAAAAATAATAGATAGATTGGGAAGACTGATGTACTTCACACTGATTATGGTACCATTAATTACATTTTGAAATAGGCTTATGGAGTCAAAATTTATAGGCTAGTCAACTCTAGTCAACTTACTTTGTCAATAATATACCGACAAACACACTTTAGTCAGAAATGCAGTCTGATCAATTGGAATTGACTATTTCAGGTCACAAACTTCAGAACCCTCTAGTTGTATTGGAATAATTCGAATCATCTACGTAGTTAGTGAACAATCAGGCTTAACAAACCATTATTTTAGAGCGAAGGTATACAAAAAGTTGTCACTATAATAGATAAGCTTATTCAATACAATAAAAAATTTAAAAGTATTCCAAATAAATCAATTCCAGAGAAAGTGAACCATTTCACCGATTAATATTATCTGATAAAATAATAGTAAAACTGAAAGAAGAAGGAAGGAGAGATGGGAGGTATTAGATATATGCCGAAATAGATTATTTATTAAATATTATTATTAAATAAGTAATATTACTAATAGTCGTCCGTTAGTGAAAGGTCTCCCACAACAACGGTTGTACGACTTGTAAGCTCTCTGCATCTATCGTTTCTGATAAGGTTACCAAAAATCTGATCATAATGCGTTATCCGTTCCAGCGCTTACTGATACGTGAGTCTATTTAAATTGTCCAAAAATATTACATGAGGACCATATCCTATATTTAGATGTACGATAAGATATCCGTAGGATTAAATTAATGATTTGTATTTTATTGCATGCCTCATGTCATGACTGTGTGATCTTATACATCTCCAAGAAAATTGTTAGTAAAATTGTATATTACTGTACCTAACATTGAAGTTTAGAATCTGTACAATCTCCTTTTACGTGTACTGATTATTTATAACATGATTGTAATAGTTATAAGTAAGAGTTATGAAAAAATGACTTACTGTTGAGTTTCTTTCGGCTTTCTTCTCAACAGCGGTCTCCTCTTGTGAAATGCCGGTAGATTCAGATTGAGATATGTAAAAGTGCCTTGTTGGCCTACTTACATATAAACGTTTTGAATTATGAATTAATAAAATTTAAATTAAATTTTCATTATTTTGTAAAAGGTAGATGTAGTGTATTGCCAAATAAATGGACACTATGACTGAAATAACTAGCTAATCCAAGAAACTGCCTTGTTTCATGGACATTAGTAGGAGCTGGAAATTGTTCGATTGCAACGGTTTTATGCTGACTAGGTTTGATGCCTGCTTCTGAGACTTCGTATCCAAGATAATCAATTGTCGTGCCAAAGAAGCAACACTTTGAAAGTTTCAGAGTAAGGCCATATTCCTTCACTAACTTTAACACATTTTCAAGCTTTATAAGACCCTCATCCAAGGACAGTCGGAATAAGCAGATCGTCCATATACGCAAGTACAGAGTCAAATCGACTGGTACCTAACATCTTATTTACTAATTTCTGAAACACGGCGGCTAGTCCGAACGGTATGCAATTAAATTCATAGTGGCCGTCCGGAGTAACAAAGGCCGTTAAGTGTTTGCTCTCTTCAGCTAGTGGAACTTGATAATAGCCTGATGCCATATCCAATGTGGCTTGTTTCCACTGAGGTTCGCTACTTGATCTTCAATGATCGGAAGTGGGTATCTATCCTTAACAGTATTTTTATTTAAAGCTCTAAATTCGACGCATAATCGTTGGTCACCTGTTTTCTTTTTAACCATGAAGATTGGGCTGGCATAATGCGAACTTGATTCTCTGATGATTTCATTATTTAAGAGATCAGAAATCATCTCTCTAACCTTAGTTCTTTCCGAAAGAGAAAGTCTATATGGTCGATAGACAATCGGTTTGTTGTCTTTTAATTCAATTTTCATTTCGAATTCTTTAGGGGCACATCCTATTTCATCTAACGAACAAGCAAAACATTCACGGTATTTTTGTAATAATTCGTGTAATTTTATCAATACCTCGTTAGATATATTGGCACCTTGTATTTCGTTTATATTTATAGGTGATAGAGTTGTATCTACTCCTGTACTTATTCGTCTCACGTCGACCACATTGACTTCCTTAAACGGAAAAGCTCGACTTAATAAAATGTCCTTCTTTAAAGTAACAGGCGTATCTGACATACTGGATACCAATATGTTTCCTTTGCCATCCTTAAAATTATACGCTCCTTGTAGCATACGATACTCTTTACCAGGAACTGGTCGCATTTGTGCTTCAACATATACATCTCCATTGTAGGGTACATTATTAATATAGACGGGTACAAAGTGCACTCCAGTCAAAACAATATCATTACTACAAGTTTGACAATTCCAGATTCCATTTCGAGCTCAGAATCCATCGTAGCTAGGGGATTATTTAAAAAAAATATCAAGCTATTACTGTCCTTGAAGACTGTGACATTACGCATCTCTGTAAAATTTTGCCCTATTAATACAGGTACGTGTAAATATTTATCAGGGACAACATGTACTAAAACATCAGCTTGTATTTCATCAATGCGAACAGTTACTTTAGATTTACAAATAGGTGTTATATGAATTGCCAAATCCTCTAATCAAAGGTAAATCAGATAGAATTTTGTCTAGATTCAGTTTTTCTGCTTCACTAAGCTTGATAAGGGAGCAGTCACTACCAAAGTCAATATAAGCTTGTAATGATTTATTGTTAACATCAATTTCTTTAATAAATTTCTGATTCGTACTAGAACTACCAATATTCAGAACTTTTTTCATATTCTCTTTGTTATTTGAAGAGGAAAATCGACAGTTTTTGTCTTTGTGATCAACTTTCTTGCAAATGGTGCATTTTATTACAACCTTTGGACAGTTACCAAATCGATGTCTCTCCTCATTACAATTAAAACACACCACAGATGAATTATTTTGTTTTTCTTTTTCTGGAAGCACTTATTTGTGAAACACCTTATGTTCCATTCCTTCAGTATGTCCTCGTTTCTTCTGCGTGACAGAAAATACTTTGGTTTCTGGTTGCTGAATTACGAAGTACTGCAGTAAATCCTAAGGTTCTAAACATTTAAGTGCTTGTGCACTATTTCTCATCGATACATCAGACATGCCATGAATAAGGCAATCTACCACCTTTTTCGAGGTGATTTCGCAACGGTTTAAAAGCATTAATTTATCATAAAAATATGTACGCAGGTTCTCGTTTGCTTTATTCTTCCTAGCGAACATCTCTTCTAACATAATAGCAAAATTTTCATCAATCGAAAAAGCTCGGCGTAATTTCACTTGTCAGTCAAGCCATGTGAAGTCTAAGCTTGGCAAGGAGTAAAACCACTTCTTGGCTGTGCTAGTCAGTTTCTGCGTCGCAAAATGAGATGTTTGAATGTCATCCCATTATATATGCGTGCGTACTCATTTACCTTGTGCATGGTTGCACATCATCACATTATATCAATATTCTGATTTTTACTATCTAGATCAAACTCAGGTAAAGCGTTTCACATCTGGTGTGAACTAATAAAAGGTTTAGTTTTTTTTTTATTTAATGCTTCTATTAAATCAGCAACACTTACGTTGTTACTTGAACCACCTGATCGACGACGTTTAGAGTTATCTTGCCTTTCATCACTGTTTGAAGTTTCATGTCTCCGTTTCTTGCCACTCAACTGTCTGTCACTATCAGTAATTTCTTCATCAGTAGATTTTTATAGGTGTCTCCTTCTTGTAATAACAGGAGGTATATCGTCATCGGAACTCTCACTAGACATACTGACTATCCGGTTTTTTCTCAGGACTAAACGCAGGCGCTCGCCACTGGAGGTAGTTGAGTCTAACATCATCTAAATCAAATGTGTATTCCGATCTATGACGATAGCTGTTAATAACTTTTACTTCTATTCTATTCTATACTATTCTTTTTATTATTTTCCTTAACTTCGAGCGCACATTTAAGTTTTATTGTGAATTAATTCGTAAACTTTAAGACTCTCTTTTCTTAATTCAACAAAGACTCGTATTTTTACAATATCCAAATACATGTTCATACTTTTAATATAATTCAAACTTATGTTCGTGTTAAAATTATAAACTTAATCTTTCGTCGTTACAAAAAATCTAGAGCATTCAGCTCACATGACCATACTAAACTAGGACGCAAGCTGACGCGTACAATGCAAATAATCACTAAATGCACGTTTACGCGATTTCATACAAAAACGTAAGTTCCAAGCGTACGTTCAAATCATCAAACAACGCACGCTCACATCGAAAACAAAATTAAATCTTGACGCACTCTTACGTCAAACAAAGCAAATTCCAGACGTATACTCACGTCAGACAAACCGAAATTCAGACGTACTCTTACGTCAAACAAACCAGAATCCAGACGCACGCTCACGTCAAACAAACTAAAATCCAGACGCACGCTCACGCCAAACAAACCAAAATCCAGACGCACGCTCACGCCAAACAAACCAAAATCCAGACGCACGCTCACGTCAAACCAACTAAAATCCAGACGCACGCTCACGCCAAACAAACCAAAATCCAGACGCACGCTCACGCCAAACAACCAAAATCCAGACGCACTCTCACGTCAAACAAACCAGAATCCAGACGCACTCTCACGTCAAGCAAACCAAAATCCAGACGCACGCTCACGTCAGACAAACCAAAATCCAGATGCACTCTCACATCAATCAAACCAAAATCCAGACGCACGCTTACGTCAAACAAACATAACTCCAGAGCCTAGACGCACTCTTACGTCAGGCAACATAAATCTAGACGCACGCTCACTTCAAAATCAGCTTAACTCCCGAGTCCAAACGCACTCTTACGTCAGAACATAACTAATCTAATATAACTGACATTTTCTCACTCCATAATATTAACTTTATAAATCGATGCTCATGTCACGTCCTTTAAAAACTATCACCATGTAATAAGTAAATAGAACAATACATGCCAAGTTACTTTTATGACGCTTACTAGGGTTATTTAGAAACATGTTCCATCTCAATTCCAATATAATTTGTATTTATTTATAAGATATATATATCAAATATAATATATCCGAAGAAATCATGCTAATTTACTAATGACTAGAATGATAATCTGAACAAACAACATAATTTATCTTATCATTCGAACCCAAAAAAATTCACACTACTTACTTGAATCCTTATAATTTTATGATATGGAGAATTTTGTCTTAACACAAGGTAGATTTTAGATCATATTTAAATTACTTTCATCATAATATTTGACTACTTTAATGTACTAACTAATAAATATACTAACTCTTCAATATCTATAATATAACGAATACATTTCCAGCGGAAAAAATACTACAAATGTATTTTTTTATATGCGGGTAAGAGTACCGACTTACGCATTCAAGTAAAAAAAAACTCGTTATGGATTTAAGCAAAGAACACAACGTTTCTTTAAAATTGTTTTGTCCGTTAAACTTTCTTAGTTTTTTTTTTCATTACAACAACGAAGCAAAATTATTAAACGCTATCGGCATTTAACTCAACATATAACGGATAAGGTTTACTTTATAAAAAACATAGAAATTCGTTAATTAAAATAGTGTATAATTATATTACAACACTTCAATAGTACTTACGTGCACTGTTCAGTATCAGTTCGTCCACCATGTGGGAGTTTGTTCATTTAGTACTTCTGAATTGTGGAGGTTCTCTCGGCTTCCTCTCTCTGTCAGTTCTTCCACCAGAATGCCTGTCCTGACGATAACTTCGGCACCACCCGTCATGTCATGTCAAAACGCGGGAAAATGTTGATCAGTGATTGGTCCGAAGCGAACCAATCAGGAAGTTCACTTACCATCCACAGGACAATTTTATTGGTTGATAGATTATTAATCATAGACAAGTGATCAGTGTTGCTATTCTAAAATAATATTTAGGCAGCTTGTCGCTGCGTTCAGATATCATATTAATTAGAACACCTGTGTTACCGGTTAATATTTTCAAAATATAGCTGCGTTCATAAAATATTCACTAGATTTCCAGTTTAAATCCTACAAATCATGACACATTTCAGTGACATTCGAATTCTACGACGTGAGTAAACTCTTTAATGTTCTATAATAGTTAATTCCTAAATCGTAAATCCTATAGGCTGGGTACATTCGGTCAATACTTGAAATCTTTAGACGTGGACTGGGTTATGTACAATATACATAGGTACGTATAAACAGTATTAGAGCCGTTGGTACATAGCTGTTTATTTAATACTAGCGACCCGCCCCAGCTTCGCACGGGTGCAATGCTGACAGCAACTCTACTATATTACGTTTTTAGGTTATAATAAGGGTTGATAATCGAGTTCTGCCTCATATATACCTATACGTATAGTATTTTTTAGATATAGAGTGTTTCAAGTAGTTATGTGTGTTGATAATGAACTTAAAAAATATTATATAGGTATTAGGCATTGAATATGTTTGCGAAAAATATATGGATGATGCTTACCTAGTACCTTTTCAGTAACCAATGACACAGCTGGATCACAAAAAACTATTTTTTTTGTAAAGGATATAATCAATTTTGAATCTTTTTGCTACATTAGGAGGACCACGACGAATTATAAAAGGCTTTTAATTTTTTTTTTAGTTGCACCTTACTAAATTGGTGGACCGATAAATTTTTTCGGCCTCATATAGTCTTAACATAATTGTAAAGTTGGGAAATAGGACTTCATAAATAAGTATAATAATAATAATAATACTCTTTATTGTGCACCACAAGATAACAGACAGAAAACAAAAGAAATAAAAATACATTACAGTTGGTAACAACAGGCGGTCTTATCGCTAAAAAGCGATCTCTTCCAGACAACCTAGTATATTAGGTGTTATCGTTAAAATCAAAAGTATTAAATTATAATTAATTTTCCAATCAATGGCTGTATTTCCGCTAAAAGTAGAGATACGTCAAAAGTGAGATAATGGAGATATCTTCAAAATTGGTCGGATTGAGCCCCTCCTTGATTATTAGACAATGTGTGGGGTGAGCTGAGAGACCGATTATACATACGAGTACATATGTTTAATCGGTCTAATGATCATGTCAGACCTCTCTAAAATCAGACCAAAAAGAGTAGAAATTAAAAAAAAGCAAAACTGTAGTGCCGTCCCTTTCTAATCAATCTATGAAAACGTGGACCACACTACAATATTGCCACTTTTCAATTTCTACTATTTTTGGTCGGACTGTAACTAAAGTAGTGTCATGGATGTGAGATGATAATAATAGATCTAGTGATGTAGATAACGACTAAAGCCCCAGTCCGTCAGGTCAAGCCACAGTGGCGCTGGCCGTGTAGCCGGTGCCCATCTGGCAGGCGTTGGCTCCTCGCAACAGCCGAAAGTAGCCATCTTCACCCCAATCCTTGCCCCACGAGTTTTTGATGAGCCAATACATATCTCCACCGTCTAAAAGAGAATAAGGTAGGGATTTTTATGCGAAAAATTGTACTGAAGCAAATTTAGTCTAAATGCAATAAAACAACACCCGAAACTGTTCACTAGTGTACTGAATTGATACATTAGAGGAAATACCACTACTGCTCGTTTTTCTATACAAACCGAGGTTTCGTTCCCGTCTATCTGTCTCCACCAAAATTGGTAAATATTAAAAAAAAAATTAGGAACTGAATATGAATTCGATTTTTGAGGTTTACGAGCTACCTACATCAGTTTGTTTTGGAATATTGAAGAAATGTCTTATTCCTAGTAGGTCTCATAGAATTTCTGAACAAAAAAGCGTTATGAATGAATGTGGAGGGAAATAGAAGAAGAGGGAGAATAAAAAAGATGGATGGATTGTGTGAGAGATGATATGGAAAAAAAGGAATTCATTGACAAAATGACGAATGATAGGGAAGAATAAAAGGAAAAAGCTGCGCTGACTCTGATTAAATGGGATAAGGGCAAGAGAATGATGATGATGAAACATATGCCATCCTTGATTCACAATCTGCAGACTGATTTAATTCAGGATATAAACAACTCCGATTGTACAAACCCTCTCCATATCCCACTAAGAGCGCGAAGTGATTTATATCTTTATCTGTACATTGATCGGGCTGCAAGACGCCTTTATCATACGAGTCTAAATCATCAGCTGCTAAGCCTGAAACAAAATAGTAATATTCATAGTCATATCAAGCATCATGTTGATTCATCAATCCTCAACAAAATGTATATTATGTTTATTATTAAATTGTAAGTGTTTACTAGTCAAAAAAATGTGATAGATAGCTACAGTTGACATTTTCACAGATGATGTATTTTTCTTGCTGCTATAACAACAAAGACTAAACATCGGAACAAAATATTTTTTTAAGGTCCCGCCATACAACAAACGTGTTCGGTTGCGTTAACATTGCACCTCATTTGTATTCAGCGCCATACATTCCAGGTGCAAACTTAACTTGGGATAAGTATTTGTACGGAACCCCCGGTGCGCGTGTCAGACTCGCACTCAGCCTTTATTTAATTTCAATAATCGAGTTATATTATATGAAGAATTAACACGTACCTACTGCCAGCGGTCCAATATCTACCAATTTCTGCATTAACGTATATTCGTTGGGAATATCAATTACTTGCCCGCGTAGCACATGGACCACCACTTTACTTGCTACTTCACGGCAACCCCTGCTAGTATAGGGGTGATACGGATAGTCTTCTTCTTTCATTACTCCGGCCCTTTGAGCAAACTCTCTGGAATTATAAACGTGAACTTAAGTCTTTGAAATATTTTCCAAGTTATTTTAAAAACCATTTTTAAAATTCATATTTTATAACTCAATACAATAGCTGAACTGAAAAGAGGTAGAAAGGGGAGGTGTTATATATGGTGAACGAAGACAGGTGTATTCTCAAAGCAATAGAAAACTGAAGAGGAAATATGATTGGACTACTGATGCGACACGACAAATATCTAATTATATATGGTGAACGAAGACAGGTGTATTCTCAAAGCTATAGAAAACTGAAGAAGAAATATGATTGGACTACTGATGCGACACGACGAATATCTAAAAATTATAGAAAATATTGAAGGGGAGAGGAAGGCGAATAAAAGGGTGAACGTCGTGTCGTACCAGACTTTCAGAAAGGAGAAGGCTAAAGTACGAGATGCATGGAAATTGCTCCACCGACAAAAATCTAGCTCTTAAATTTATGATGATCATGAGATGCAAAGCTCTTGAAGAAAAATTCAGTTTATTGCCTGACGAGTTGCAGTGTGACTCTGGGATAGTGGCGCTATAAACAGCTTCCTTAAGGCAATAATGTACATAAAAAAATGAGTAAAAATTTTTTTTAAGTTAAGCGGTTTTATTGAAAATGTACTAAAAGGTTAAAAAATAATTCGGTAGGTCCTAGGTACCAGACATCACACCACTCTCCTCATCAATCCAGGGCATTTATCAGGGTAAGTAATATAAGATATAAGAACTTATGCTATAATATTCATATTATATACGCTCATATTGTATAAGCTTGTTTTGTATACCGTTCAAGGTGTATAACAAACGTTGGATATAACATCAAAATATCTATTTTTGTTAAGTATAACGTTATTTAAGTATAATATCATTGTAAATAACGATCATAACGTATAACGTTCATAATATCTCAGATTTATAATGTATATTACTCAATACATCTAACACCAAAATGCATAATGCTCGTATAGAATAACCGTCTGCACATCAATTGTGTACATACTTATGCTATAGTTCGCTGTAAAATTTTAATATAATTATGTACATCCATGCAAGCAAGCATTTTAACGCTCCGCTCGCTTCGCTCACTCCGCTATCCATGGTCATAAAACAAACCTAACCTAACCTACAGTTTTCGGTTTTTGACCCATATTCCATTTTGTCGCAGTTCTTCCAAACGGTATACTCGTATTCGCCAGAATTTCATCTGCCATTATCATTGTGTACATACTTATGCAATAGTTCGCTGTTAAATTTTAATATACCTCCATGCAAGGAAGCATTTTGACGCTCCGCTCGCTTCGCTCGCTCCGCTATCCATGGTCATAAAACAAACCTAACCTAACCTACAGTTTTCGGTTTTTGACCCATATTCTATTTTATCACAGTTCTTCCAAACGGTTATACTCTTACTTGCCAGAATTTCATCAGCCATTATCAATTGTGAACATACGTATGTCGTATGCAATAGTTCGCTGTTAAATTTTAATGTAGGTACCTCCATGCAAGCAAGCATTTTGACGCTCCGCTCGCTTTGCTCGCTCCGCTATCCATGGTCATAAAACAAACCTAACCTAACCTACAGTTTTCGGTTTTTGACCCATATTCTATTTTATCACAGTTCTTCCAAACGGTTATACTCTTACTTGCCAGAATTTCATCAGCCATTATCAATTGTGAACATACGTATGTCGTATGCAATAGTTCGCTGTTAAATTTTAATGTAGGTACCTCCATGCAAGCAAGCATTTTGACGCTCCGCTCGCTTTGCTCGCTCCGCTATCCATGGTCATAAAACAAACCTAACCTAACCTACAGTTTTCGGTTTTTGACCCATGTTCCATTTTAGGGGCATAGGGGTAGCAGTTGTAACCTATTAAGTATATCATACGCTATTATGTTTTCTAATCATTATACTAAAAGAAAGTATATACTATGATCGATATAGGTTATGTATGTTATATCAACTGAATTTAGAGTATTTGAGTGTTATATAAAAAAATATTCTACAACATGAGTGTTATGCTAATTGACCGTTATTCCTAATAAAAATATTGATTTTGATGTTATAGCAAAAGCTCATTATATCTTGTGAACGTTATTAATATGAAATTATATATTATGTAGTTATATCTCATGGGACGCACCCCATTTATCAGACAAAAAATAAAATCGTTGGGCGCGTGTAGCCTGCATATGATATTATGATACTTATAGCGGTTGACTTGATAGAAATTTCACACGCCCAACGATTTTATTTTTTGTCTGATAAATGCCCTGGATTGATGAGCAGAGTGGTGTGATGTCTGGTACCTAGGACCTACCGAATTACTTTTTAACCTTTTAGTACATTTTCAATAAAACCGTTTAACTTAAAAAAATTATTTACTCATTTTTTATTTTCAGGTTTTTGGTTTTTAATTTTGTTACATACTTCTCTTTCTTTTTAATTCATTCAGTGCCTCATTATTACAAGTTTTTTTTTAATAGCCCGGTAAATTTTGCAACTTTAATAAATGGTATGATTCTGCACAGTAAACGTTGCTCCGCCTGAGTCAGCGATTCAACCACGTCTGGTATAGAACCTGAATCTAGATTATTCCAGAAAGCCCGTGATGGTGCTATTGTTACTATTACTGGTGACATGTGTTTGACAGCGGAGACATAACGAACCGAAAACGAAAAAGTAACGTTGTTTTTGAAGAGAATTATACAGGTAGATACCTATCTTAATGCGCCAGTATTTTAACGTCCTGTATGGACTTGATTAGGATTGGTGCAAATTTCACAAACGTGAATGAACAATGTATAAATAGCATTTTCGATTGCAGATGATTTCCAGTTCTGCATTGCAGGGTACGCTCACGTTGGTTATTTAACCTGACTTTGCGTTGCTCAGGTGTTTCGGACGATACCAGTTCTCTTTGTCTCTCACGTTGCCCTGTTATCCTGGGGTCATTGCGCAGGTGTTTCGGACGCTACCAGATACCTTTGTCTCTCACGTTGGCCTCACAACCTGGGCTCGTGTTGCACAGGTGTCTCTGACGCTAACCGTTTTCTTCGTTTTTGTAGTCGACTATGAGTTCCAATTTGACTCTCTTTTGCACGCTTTGCTCTATATTTTTCTTTCGCTTTATTAAGCCTTCTTTTTCGTTGAGTTACTGTTCTGCCCTCTCACGGCAAAATAACGTAACCCGAAAACAACTATTTGGAGGAAAATAGGTTTTTAGACTTTTTTACCCGCTTTATAAATAAAACGATAATCTCATAATCTGCTAAACAGATTGGGATGAAATTTGGTAAAAATAGAGTTTTAGGGTTAAGTAATCAATTCCGCATGTAATTATATACTTCAGTTTCATTTTTTGTTTGGAAAAGGGCTCTTATTCATGGTTTTATGAAAAAAAAAGAATAAACAATAAGAAAAAAAGATGGTTTAATTAAAAAATAATTATCGTTCCTACTATTGTTTCTTAAGTCGCTACAATTCTCAATGAGCAATCTTAAAATATTATAACCGTATTATTCTAAAACTTTTGTTACTCAGAAATATCTGTGTTAATAATCAAATCATTGAAAAATGTTTTTCGGGTATTTGGCATTGAAGCTGCAAGTTTCATGAGGTCAGTCTTTTTGGCCTGGGAAATACCTGAAGGTTCAGTTTGCCTAGGCAAATTCTCCAAATTAGGGACAGAACAAAAAATATCTTTTTTCAAATTTTTGTTCAAAATTTGCAGCTTCTTAAACTCTTCTTGGCTGTATGCATTTTTGACAAGGAGATGGTCTATCCCACGGTGAAATTCAATTATTTTGTGAGTCGATATATTCCAACCCTTAGGAAAAACCTTTTTTAGTTCGTCTTTGAACACAATGAAATCTTTATGCTCTAACACTTCAGCTATTAGATTTTTCCGCGAAGATTTTATGACCTTAACAAAATCTTCAAAACCATACAAGTCTCCAGATTTATTCAACTTTGTTGTTATTGACCCATGCACACTATCTGCCGCCATATATGTATGGCCTGGTACTAAATATTCAATTTTTATTGAATTGAGGCTTGTATTTGGATCGTTTACTAGCCTAAATAATGCAGAGTAAAGTATTCTGTTTTTATTTTGGGCACTGCAGTTGTCCATGTACAGGATAAGTCGCTCTGCATCACGACAATACTTTTGAGCATAATTTATTAAACTGGTGGCTACATTATGCGCCTTTCTACCGGCTTGTTCTTCATGCCAGAGATTTACTACCGCCGTTTGATTCTTTCCAGGCGGAGCATACGTCTCATTATATAGTACCAATTTTCGGGAGAAAAAGGCGTCCTTCACTGACATTTTAGGTATACTAATAACTTTCTGCATATCAGCTGTACAAATTACAATTTTGCCATTAGACTCTTTGGCTAATTCTTCGTCTGCTGAAAGATGAGCTCTAGATAATTCGCTATCTAATTTGTGCTGTGAGAAGTCTTTGCATTCAGTACACTGGCAGTCGACGCAGTCATGATCAGGATCAGTTTTTCTGGGGTGTGTTACCTCATGTGTTTTACATTTTGTGCAAAGATCTTGGGATGGTTGACATCCAGATATATTCATCTCCTTTAATATTTTCCGAAATGATGACCATCCACAACGCCGTAAATCTTTTTCAACGAAAGCCTCGTTCATTAATTTAAATACATCCTGCTCCTTGTAACCAGCAGGAAAGTAGCGACGCTTCGGAGCATGTTCCACGTTATAGTGTGAACGCATGGGTCGACAAGATTCTATAAATTTATTTATTTCAGCTACATAATCATCTGAAAAGGCATGAGGTGGCTTGTGCTTTCCACGGAGATCAGGAGCAGCTGCAACAGATGCAGATGTATTGGGCAACCCGCTTTTATAATTGGCTCTCAAGACACAAAACACAACGGCATCGTGTTTGTAGCCAAGCGTATGAAGAAACATTGTTTTACATATAGTATGGTCGGCTAAAGTCCATTTCATCGTATTATTTCTTTTGTTGGTTTTACTATACTTCACAGATACTTTTAGCTTCTTTACGTGACGTGATATGAAATCTCTGCGCCTTTGGATATTTAAACACCAAAATTGTTCATAAATGTTTACTCGTTGTTCTTCGCTCAGTAAAGTAGAACATTTTTTGATGCATGTCGGTTTGCAAGGGGGTAAAAGTGGATATTTTTTAAGATTTATTTCACGCCTTGCTGCAGGATCTCTAACCCTTTTTGGTTTTATTTCAGGATTGATTTCATTAGTAGCTATCCCACTACCATTGGCAACTGTTGGAATTTCATCACTCGAAACATTGCGTGATGTGCTTAAATCATTGATCAGATTTTCAGCTGATTTTTCAAATTCAGCATCAACTTCATCTTCGGGAAGAGGTGCTGAAATTTCTGGATTTTGAACATCTTCGTGGTTCTGTTCGTAGTCTATGGCATTTTGTGGAATATTTCCTGGCCCATCATTACATATATTTAAATTTATGAATCCTTCACACTCAAGTAAAAGCCGTTTCCCAGAATTAGGTGTAAATAATAATGAGTCTTCACCAATTTCATTTGTTTGAATATCCTCTACCAAATAATTGGTTTGATTATATGGTTCTTCATAAGCTAATGAACGAAGTTCTATAAAGCTGTGGTTAGGAGACGGTGATCGGGATCTGGGCCTGTTTTCCTCCTAAAAATTAAAAAAATATATGTCAATCTTATGTATTATTTGTATAAAAAAAACACACACACAAAGCACACACATCCATTGTATTTATTAGCATAACACAGTCAACCAAAATACATATTTTTCGTTTATAGTTGACAGGTTAGTTAATGCCTGAATTAATTATCCACCATCAGGCAGCACTTATTCATAATTGTGCAAAAAGATTACATAAATACACAAACTAAACAAAATGTAGCCAAGAAGTATCCCGCTGTGCAGCATTAGATTATTTAATGTTAGTTTGAATAGATTAAAAACAAAGAATTGAAAACCCAAGCTAGTCAAGTAAACGATTAAATTTAAAGTAGGTAATTATTTAATTCATTCACCATGTTTAAAACACACTTATAAGAGCAAACATAAAGTTATTAGGTGTTAGTGCAACTTAAGACCAACATAAGTTATCATTCGACGGTAAACCCAAACCAAACCAAACAAAAAAATATTTACTAGCATTGTAAATACCTTTCACTGCCCAAAGGTTGTCTGGAAGAGATCGCTCTTTAGCGATAAGACCGCCTGTTGTCTACCGTTATTTATAAATTGTATTTATCTTGTTTCTTTTTGTAAACTTTTTTGGTGTGCAATAAAGTATTGTTGTATTGTATTGTATACCTATTTACTTATTGTTGGCTAGCTGCTGCCTGCCTGCTGTTGTTGTCTGTAGTCTTAGTTCGATGCACTCTCTTTAATACAGTTTAAATAATACATATAATAATTTATTTTACCATTCATTAATATAGATAAAAAAAGTTGATACACTTACCTCATAATCCTGCATTTTGTTACAAAAATTAATACAGCACTGCAGAGTAGCCTGCTGCGCAGGAGTTGCGCAGTGCCTGCGCTCACACACAGTTTATATCTAGAAACCGTCCGATAATTCCTTGATCCGGTCTGTTACCCAACGCAGTTCGAATTATACTGAATAAAAGATGCGAATGCGACACAAACACGTAATTCAAGGTTGCGTTGTTTTGTCACGCTCGCTCGGGTCGCTCCGCTTGCGCCCGCGCCGTTTACGTTGTGACAAAACAGCGTAACCATAGAATACGTTATTAAGTCAAATCATTCGCCTTGTTGAATTAGCACGACAAAACGCCGTAATCATAGATTGCGTTGTTTTTTCGTGTTGCTACTGAATCATACCGAAATAATTCAAAGGTTACGTTGTTTCTAACTTCGTAAATATAATCGAAAAAAATATATTTGGTGGTCTATATGGTAGATACTAATATCAGGAATTGATTAAGCTTAGTTACGACAAAACAACGTAACCCGGATTACGTGGTTTTACCATGAGAGGGCAGTGTTTCTGTTTTATTTTTGTTTGTCTGTGTTTTATTGTTATTTACCATTTCGTTCTCATGAGTAATGGACATTAAAACGGTCAATCCCCGGTCCCCCTAGAGGTCCAATAGAGGGGCAAGGCTATTAGACAACAAGATGTGCCCAAGTCTTGAGGGGAAAACGCTTACGACATATATCTACTTTTTATTCACCTTAATGCTACACAGTTCTTGGCACGTTTTAACATTTTACCTTAACTTGGGTGGTGTACAGCGAACGTTTCATTTTTAGCCACCCTAACACAGGGCTCGACAGTCGACACGATACAAAATCTTGACTTCGTGGAACCAAGATCCATGCTTGAATCCCGATTCTAAGTTGACGAAGTCCTTTGTATTGATAAGTTGTCTAAATTTCATCATTCATATTACTGTTAAGTATTGACTGCTCTAAAGTCTACGATCCACTATGCAGCGTTCGACTTGCCCTTTAATTTGATATCCATCACCCATATTTACACAATTATTAAATCGCCATCGTCATCGCCGGCCATCTCAGATTTTAAATTTGTCAAAGCAAGGTATTACAGTACATATTCTATTACTCAAGTCCTTCCATTTGATACCCATATTGAAGGGGTAGTGATAAAAAATCACCTGCCATCTTGTTGGCAGCCATATTGGATTTTCATTTATTTTTCAAAGTGTTCTACTAGGCAAGACCTTTTATTTGATACCCATATTGAAATCTGGCATTTCCGGCGGCCATCTTTGATTTTAAATTTGTCAAAATATAATACAGTATTCTATTACCGAAGCCCTTTCATTTGATACCCATATTGAAGGGGTAGTGAAAAGAAAATCACCTGCCATCTTGTTGGCGGCCATATTGGATTTTCATTTATTTTACATAGTGTAAACTATTCCACTAGACAAGACCTTTTATTTGATACCCATATTGAAGGGATTATGAAAAGAAAAATGAACCTGTCATTTTATTGGCGGCCATTTTGGATTCTCATTTTATTTTCACAAAGAATTCTATTCTACTGATCAAGCTCTTTCATTTGATACCCATATTGAGGAAGTAGTGATAAAATTTGTAATCCGCCATTTTGTAGCGGCGGCCATCTTGGATTTATAATGATGCCGAATGTATTAAATTATATTGTCACCAAAATTCAACATACGTACCAAATTTCAGATGAGTACGTCAACAGGAAGGGGGTAAAATTTTAATTACTAGATTTGACCCAAATAAACAAACAGGGCAAGCTAAATAAAACCGTTTATAGTATATTGTGTCATAAGGGTAGTAAGTAGGGGATTACTAACGAAGGTCTATTAGAAGCCCGACGCCGAAGGCGGAGGGCTTTTAATGTCCTGAGTTTGTAATCCCCTTACTACCCGCCATACACACAATATTTTTCATCACATTTGGGAGTAAATAAGAAATACGTAAGACAAAAATAAACATTAAACTAATTAAGCAGCGAAACTGTTGGGGTTTGACGACGGAGCAGCCATTCCCAGTTCCCAGCACTAACTAAAATGCAAGTGCATTGCAGAGATGTGTTTTATTATTTTTTGCTACACATTATTATTTTCATTACTATTTCTTTGTTATAAGTTAAGTTTTTCTTGCAATAAATTATTATGTCGTTTTATTTAAACTAATTAAACGATAACGATTGACAACCAACTTTTTTAATTTACTATAAGCACTGGCAAAACGGCCATCAGCTTAAAACAGAAAACAAATATATATACACAGAAACTTATCATCTATCATTAAACAAATAACAATTAACAATATTATGCAGCAATAATTAACACCGTAATATAATAAAACTTAAATACGAACAGTAATTGTGTTACAAAACTAAATAGTACCTAATATTTTCTTCGGTTTCCGCGACTGTCACACATTTAAATAAAACAATCCTAGTGAACTTGCTACAGTGGGTAAATCTTTGTTTCAGAGAGCCAAGGGAATCTGTGACGACCAACATTTGACTGATGAACTACAAGATGTCAAGCGTGCGCTTTGGGCCAATGGGCTCAAGATACCACGCCTCAACCAGAAACCCCGTGTGAAGACTCCTACAGTCGAGCGTAAACCTGCGGTCCTGCCATATGTGAAAGGGGTCACGGATAGGATTGGAAACATCTTGAAACGGGCTTCCATTAAAACATATTTCAAGCCGATGAAGAAGATGTCTCAATACCTGAGGCCCGTGAAGTGTAGCATCCCTCTGCAGAGTGCTGGTGTTTACAAGCTGGACTGCGAGTGTGGTCTGTCATACATTGGCCAAACGAAACGTAGTATAGCTACACGGGTTAAGGAGCATGTAGCCGATGTCAAGCACCGTCGTTGCAACAGGTCTGCAGTCTGCGAGCATGTCATGGACAAACCAAACCATTCAATTAAGTTTGATAACACTTCAATCCTTGCCAGAGAGAAACGATATTTTCCCAGAATGTTGCGCGAGGCTATTGAAATCAAAAAATATCCCAATTTCAATAGAGAAGACGGTTTGTCATTACCACCGGCTTGGGATCCTGTTGTACATCTTATCAAGGATCAAGCAAGACACAAGACTGGAAACCTTGGGCCTCGAACGGTGTAAAACAAATTAGTGTCAAAAGTAGTATATGTAGAGTTTTTGTTTAAAAGTATTTTATAGTAATAAATAAGGCAATCTGGGAGTTTTCTTTGGCGGTTCTTTCTCCTCAGTAAGCCTTTAGTGAACCGCTGGTAGATATGTTAAATAAATAATAAATGCCCTTCTGGCACATGTGTAACTGTCTTTACACATTAGGCCCATCTGGCATGTATGAACACCTTTATTTTTAAATCAATATTTACAAAATGGGTAGTTTGCACAAATGTAACTTTGACAGAGAAAAATTGTGTTTTTCTCAGTCAGCCTTTGACAACGGTATCTGTAAAGGTACTGAAACGTCAGGGAGGCTCAAATAATTAATATACGCGATATAATCCGTTTAAATTGTTTTATTTAAATAGTACCTAACCAATAATTTTATAACTTTTTTTCTTTTTTTTTGTGTCGTCTACCACAGATAATGCTAAGAACTGGGTTTAGTTTAGAAACATAACGGGCTATACTGCCAGATTGTAACGATAATTCAAAATGAAATTTAATAAAATTATTTCAAAATACACTTAAATAATTGTAAAACATAAATACTAATGCAGTAACATGTACCGTATTAATTCAATACACAATAAAATTTGCTGGTAGGCAAGTTTTGTTCGTACAACAAAAAACCTTGGCTGGATTGATATCTCCTTAGTCTGAAGTAATCTGCGAGTGCGTACTATATTTTTAAAACTAAAACCATAACTCCCTCGGGAGTTATAACAATTTATAACTCCCGCGGGAACTATATAGGCCTTAGTCCTTCAGTACACCTGCATGTAATACCATCTTTTACGAGCAAATGTGATGAAAATTTAATAACGTGCCACCATTGATATTTTATAGTATTAACGCATGTACTTACTACATACATTAACAAGAGTATAAGATGGCGGTGTGTCAACAATCAATTTCAAAACTTTGTTCATCGGAATGTTTCTGAATCGTATGGGTTTTTTGTTTCTTACATCGCTGTGGATATTTTTGGCCTTATTGTGGGATGTGGGATGTGGGATAACTAGTTAAGTTCCAAATAAAACTTACCCGGCAAAATAAATTAGTACCATTACAATTTTTCAACATGGTTGCAACTCCAACCAAACCAAATTCTCAAAACTCAAACTCCAAGCCAAATTCCAACGAAACTTGCCAGACTATAAGATGAGATAAGAAGAAAAAAAATTACGCATGAGTCCATTTTTTTACAACTATTAAGTCGATACATACCGGGTGTAGACTGTAACAAGAGCATATAATAACAGAGATAAATAAATGTATTTTTAAAGTTTCTGGAAAAAATGTTCAGATTGATGCGTAGAGTCTATGTTTTAATTTATTGCTCCAATTATATACCACACCCAATATAACACTTACTCCATTGCTTGACGAACGATTCCCCCGTCACACGTGCCGTGCTTCAGACAGCTCAGGCCCTGCTGTTCAGACAAAGCGTAGACGAAACTGGTGTTATGTTTGATTGCGTGTTGCCCTTCAATATTACCTTTAAACAATTTATTACTTATATTCTTTTTTATATAATATTTCAAGTATTTTTTAATGTTAGTGTTAGGTTATAGAAGTAATTCTTTTGGCTGAGCGAATCCACTTAGCTTTGTACCCGATGAACAATACCCATTATCTGTATTGTTAGCTGTGGCCACAACTGCCACTTCAAAATGTAAGGCGTTATAAGTGCAAATTACTTTTACACTAAATTAGTCTTTAAGTCAAACGAAATAAGGTTTACTCTTAAACAAAGAGAACACAGATGTTGGTCACTTCATTGTCTTATAAGCATCGAAACGAGCTTCACTGCTCTTTCACTTACGAAGTGACCAACATCTGTGTTCTCTTTGTGTAAGAGTAAACCTTATCCCACCAAAAACATTCTGTAAAAAACTAGCCAAGTCTCGATGGAGCTGCTTGTTTATCTCTAAAAAGTAATGAAATCTAGACAAAGTCGTACCAAGTCTAAGGTTCCTTACTGCGATTTCTTTATTATTATAGTTAATGTTGTGTGACTTGGCCGTTGAAGGGTACACAAGGGTACAAAACCAGGTGCTCCATGACACCATTGCACCAAATTTATATGCGTATTAAAAGCAGAAGGGGAGGCATTCGCCCAGCGGGTACGTATTACAATGCCGAAGTTCAAAATACCGAATTTCATAAAACCTATGGACGGAAGGCCGAAAATTAAAATGTCGAATGTTTATTTGACCGAAAGTTTAAAATCCCGAAAGAACGTTTGATCGAAAGGATGAAATACCGAATATTATAATCCCGAAGACTGTAATCCCGAAGAATGTAATCCCGAAGACTGTAATCCCGAAGATTATAATCCCGAAGACTATGATCCTGCCTGAAGGTTGTAATCCGGAATATTATTTAAACTGTCGAGAATTATATTTCTGTAGTCTTACAGATTCTAGTGTTTATTTTATACAAAGAATATTAACCTAAATTACGTAACCTACTTGCCTACTACTATACTTACTATTTATAAGTGAACTCTTCTGTGGAACCGATCTGCTCCGGCGCTGCGGGATGTGCAGCCCCTCCACCCTAGCGTAAGAAAGTGCGGGTGCGGGAGTCGCAGCGGCTGAGGCTGGTCGCCGAAGGTGACCAAAAAGCAAAAGCTGCGGAGGCGAGCGTTGACAGCTTCGGTTCCAGACAAGTTCGGTTCGGTTGGCAGTCCATGACAGAATATTTTATCATAATATCGAATATTTAGTGTCATAATTTCCCACTTTCCCAGACTCTTTCCTTTTCTTAATCGACTTGCCACAGAACCGAAGCTGTCAACCCCGATTCCACGTGGTCTTGTCTGCCCTACCCCTAGAGTGTATATAAAAGCCCGGAGGCGCGGAAGGAGGGCAGCCCGCAGCGCCGGAGCAGATCGGTTCCACTGAAAAGTCAGATTAGTTTAGTGTCCTGACACTTTTAAAGTGCTCATTGACTTACGGGATAATACAATACCGAGTTTTAAAAATTTCGGGATTATGAAATTTTGAGATTATGAACTTTCGATTATCTGAAAATAGGTAATTTGAGCTTCGGTTTATCGAATACCGGCTTTTTGAACTTTCGGTATTTTGATTTTCGGTATTTTGGCCATCGGTATTTCAACTGTAGGTATTATGAACTTTCGGGATTGTAATACGTAACCCGCCCAGCTGTGGGACGCTATAGGCTAGATTAAATTAGAAGATATGTCCCACTACGCTGGAGTTTTGCAATGACAGTCGATTTTTTTATGTACCAATAGTAGAAGGGGGTATTTACCATATCTCTAATACAGCTGAGACCAGCTGAGGGTTCATCAAATAAATAATAAATAAATAAATATCGGACGACCTCACACAAATCGATCTAGTCCCAAATTAAGCTCTAGAAGGCTTGTGTTATGGGTACTAGACGACGATATACATACTTATATAGATAAATATATACTTAAATACATAGAACAACCATGACCTACGATTTCGTCGGTTCCGGGGCAACCTACCAAATCGAACACCTGAGATGTCGGAACAACGGGGCCACGCCGTAAATAAATAATGACCCAAGCACAAATATTCGAGTTCATCACACAAATATTTTCCCTGGCCGGGACTCGAACCCGGGACCGCCGGCTCAGTAGGCAGGTGTCTACAAACCGAGCCAAACGCTTCGTCAAAATACTTCAGACCTTGGATTTTTGACATCAAATGAAGCGGCCCACCAAGTTGAATATTAAAATACTTAAACGGGTTTTCTCACGTCGTAGAAGTCGAATAACGCTCGACATGTTTCGAATCGGTACGCGATCCATCATCAGGAGAGACGATCAGTCGCGACGGCGGCCAACCGAACATAACAACAAGTTGAATATTTTTTGTAAAGGCGGTATGTCGATCTCTAATAGTTTGGTTGGGCTCTTGTGTTTTCTAATCAGAGTACTCCAGATCTTCGATTATCCTAGTTTTTAGGGTTCCGTACCCAAAGGGTAAAAACGAGACCCTATTACTGAGACTTCGCTGTTCGTCCGTCCGTCCTTCCGTCTGTCACCAGGCTGTATATCAAGAACGGTGATAGCTAGACAATTGAAATTTTCACAGATGATCTATTTCTATTGCCGCTATAACAACAAATACTATAAATAAAATAAAATAAATATTTAAGGGGGGCTCCCATACAACAAACTTGTTATATGGTACGGAACCCTTCATGCGCGAGTCGGACTCGCACTTGGCCAATTTTTATAGTTTTCGCTTTATGTGGCCATTAAACCCTAACTCTGTACCAAATTTCAGCTCTGAATTTATGGGAAGTACTAGTTCTTTACTGATGATCATGAGTGAGTGAGTGTCATAAATGCGAAACTTTGCTTTCGCTTAACTTCGGAACTAAATGACCTACAGACTTGAAATTTTGGATTTTAAGTATGTGATTATAGCTTACTGGATGACGAAAATTTCTGCGTTCTGGTCTTATCCAGAGGTGCTCAAATAGGGGCCTGAAAATGCGGCGAAATGGTTCCAGTAAAGGATGGTACGGCCGTGTTTGCTTCGCGCTTGACTTGGCGGGGGCACTGCCGTGCCCCCCGATTTCGTTTGACTTAAAGACTAATTTAGTGTAAAAGTAATTTGCACTTATAACGCCTTACATTTTGAAGTGGCAGTTGTGGCCGCAGCTAACAATACAGATAATGGTATTGTTCATCGGGTACAAAGCTAATGGGATTCGCTTACCAAATGTGATTCGAACTATATATTAGAAAACACTTCATATTGAATAAAAAAGGCGCTTCTTCTCAACTTCGTTCGCATGGAACCCTATATAATCCTCGTTTCTGCTTTTTTGTAGTTGGGTAAAAAGTATTTTATAACTGCAAGATACAGAACACTTCGCTTTGCTCGTCGTTGTAACTGACAGAGACTTTAGGATTATTTAATTTCTTCGGTAGTTATTTGTTAAACCAACTTTCAACTCAATTTGATCCTTTAGGGGATGAATTTTGCAATATATCACTTCTTATTCCTTGTGAGTGAGTCGGTCAGGACTTTTTTGTTTATATGTGTATTGTATAGATAAAGAAAACTAATATGGAAGTTTAACATACCAACAGCGCTGAACAGGAAGGAACTGAGACACTCAATTTGATCCTTTACGTGAGACACTTTCCCTTTATCCCTCCAATCAAAGTGCGATGGCACAGTTACCAAACTGTCAGGAATTGAAACCTTGGCCCTCGTTTCATTTAAAGGTTTGCGGTATCGTGGGTTTAAACCACGATATAGCCGGCGCTCTTCGGGTTTTAGATCAGCAAAACGGTTTATTGCAAAGACAGTTCGAGGATATTTCATGTTTCGGCGGTTGATATCTTTCAAGCTTTCTCTGAAGATCTCAAGTCTTTCAGAATATTCTTTGCTGCTGTATGATCTTTTATATTGTTTGACGAAGTCGTCGAACAAAATATCGATTTTTTCCAGATTGTAGAATGGTTTATCGTAGACAGGTGTGACGCAGATAGTCGTGGGCATGCTGCCAATTAGGCAGAACGATGCCAAGACACTCAGCTTAGTCATGGTGTTCAATGGTTAATAGTAGAATCACACTTATTGTATCGATGCCAAACTATTTATGTGTCTTTTTTGTACACATAAATGTATTTAGCGATTATTCCTACCTTATTTACTATCGCATTAGTATTTTATCGGTATTTGCAGGGTTTATGTGCCATTTTGAAATTCCAACTTCAAATATGTAAAAACTGCAAGGTTACTTATGTTAAAGATCAGCTCGTTGTAACTTTAAATAGTTACTATCAGCTCAATCTATTAATCACTTTTAAAACTAAATAATGATAGGTATTAGGATCAGAATCAGAATCAGAATCAGACATTTATTTGTAAACATAGGTACATAATCAGGTCTTACATTTAATAAAAAACAGTATCACCATGTCTAGCCGTTAGGCATACAAATATTTCAAGTCAAGATGGAGCATGCAGTATATTACTTAAACTCGTTATCTATATAAATAAATAAATAAACTTACAATTTAAAATCGGATAAGTATTCTCCTACTGAATAATATGCTCTATCTACTAAAAGCGCAAATAAGCTTTTTTTAAAGTCTACATTATCTTCTAAGCTAGACACATATTTTGGCAATTTATTGTAGATTCTAGGGGCCATTCCAAAGACACTCTTGGAGAGAAGAGCGGTTTTAGTAGGCTGAATTTGAATCTTATTACATCGGCGAGCACTGCTAACGTTAAGGAATTGGTTGGTATTTATGTTGTTTTTCACATACAGAGAAGACACTGGTAGAGAATGCCTCATGGCATTAAGTCCGCCATTTGTACTTTACTTATGTATTTTGTGCAATAAAGTTTAAATAAATAAATAAATACAATGCGGTTTCATAAATATATAGGCACAGTAATGTAAGTATGTTTAGCCTAATGAAATGCGGTTTACATGATTCGGTTTGCGGTATCCTACATACTGATCGCAAACATTTTTTCTGAGCCTTGAAAGCTAATTCTCGGTCAGTGAAATTCCCCCAGAACATGACA
The DNA here is from genome assembly GCA_905147355.2 of Apotomis turbidana. NCBI lineage: Eukaryota > Metazoa > Arthropoda > Insecta > Lepidoptera > Tortricidae > Apotomis > Apotomis turbidana. The sequence goes on from LR990285.1 coordinate 24,115,638, forward strand.
CCATATCTTAAAGTTGATGTGACCTACGAATGGTTAGCGGTTAGTACTGCTGATTGATTAACTATTTTATTTAGATTATATAGTGCATATGAAAATTTGTTAAGTTTATTACATACAATGTCAATATGATCTTTCCAATTCAATTTATAATCTAAACTTAATCCTAGAAAGTTCGTCAGATCTGTGTTCTCGATTACGTGTTCCCTATATGACACAGCGAGGTTTGGTGTTTTGTCAATTCTCTTCTTAAAACTCATGACTTTTGTTTTATTAAAGAATTGATAGCTCATGGTATTCCCAAATATTTACTAAGTTTAATATATAGGTGTAAGGTGTAGTGTAATAGTTGCACATACAACTATACTTGATAGCAATAATGCCCAGATTTGCTTGTCCTAAACTATTTTGCCGTCAATATAATCAGTCCTGTCGATACCGATATCGCGGCTAAAAGAAATTATGAGGAATTGCTACCGAGTACGGTCCCTGTAAATTTGTATTAGAACGCGAAGCGGGTCCCATTTATTTTGCATATTTTTCTATTGTTTGACACTTATTAGGCTTAGGCCTAACACACCCTTGCTTCTTTTAATTTGTTTTTGCTGACTATGCCAAATCATAATTATCCGAATTTTAAATTTTAAGCTGAAATTTATTTTTTTTCAGCGAGAATAGTAGGTTAGCTTAGATGAGAACTGTGATCCCCAACGCAAGATAATAGGTAGCTGCCAGAAAATCGGGGTGATCATTTCGTCAATGAAAAAAATATATACTTACGCATATTTCTTAAACAATTGATACAAAGATCAAAGAAAAAATTTAATGCGTAACCTGGTGGGCTTTGGGGTGGCGGAGTTCGATTCCGCGTCTTTTCAACCAGGTTACGCATTTAAATTTTTCTTTGAGATTTAACCTTTATAGAATGGTCTAATATAAAATTGTGGTGTGTATCCACATAAAAAAAATGAGATATAATATATAATATATTTTTTATTTAATATTCAAATTTTTGTATTCAGTCATGATGTTTGTCAAGTAAGCACTTGTATATTTGGATAAGCGGGACGGCACCATACGACGGACCAAGTCGAATTTCGAACATGGGAGTAACCCTTCAGATCCGTATCCGTCTATAGTGATGTTTCATGTGTTCTACAGTGGTGTGGGTGACGTTTGTGGCCCAAGTTCACCAGGTCAAGCCACAGTGGCGCTGGCCGTGTAGCCGGTGCCCATGTGGCACGTGTTAGTTCCTCGCAACAGACGCAAGTATCCTTTTTCGCCCCATTTCTCCCCCCAAGAGTTCTTGATAGTCCAGTACCTTGTCCCACTCTCTGAAAAAAATTGTGTATTTAGCCTTAATCACATAGTATGCCTTAATATTTTTTAAACCATTCATATGTGTCATGTTAAAAAATTAAACTAACTACACAAACGCTATATTAAATAGGTGACGTGGGTGTGAGAAACATACATAATTTCAAAATGTGAAACCCAAATAAAACAAGTTTTAGAGCTTTTTAGATGGCCTACAGATTTCAGATGTCATTGAGCTCACAATGGGTACACCTATAGGGCAATTATTGAAGGGCCAAAATTAACGTAGCGATATAGTGTCATAAACCATTCAGCCGGCCGTCTCGTTCGCACTCGTTACTTCTTCTGTGGGGCGAGAGAGATGTCAGGCCTCACGTTGACTCCATCGGCATGTACATTTTTATCCCGAAAAAATATACATCTCGTCTCGTACAAACCTTCTCCGTATCCCACTAAGAGCACGCCATGGCTTATATCCTTATTACATTCGTCGGTCTGATTATAAATGCCTCCTGAGTAAAGGTGCAACGAGAAAGTTGTTGCCATGCCTGAAAAATAATATGTCTCGTTAAGGCTCAGGGCGGGATCCAGCTATGGTCTATAGAGTAAACCATGTTCCATTGCTGAAGAGAGTAAAATGGAGTTGTTCAATTCCTCTTTCCCAAAAGTGTAGCAAATGTTTCCACAAATTAATAAGCCGAGAATGAAAACAAGTTTTCTGAAAAATTATATAAATTTTAAATCATGTCAAGTTTTATAGATGTAAATGAAACTTATCAAAATATATGAAATATATCAATATAAAAAAGCTAAGTAATGACATGTCATTATTGTTTAGTAAGAAGAAGATATAAAATAAAATGTTTTCCCTCTGTTAATTGGGTTACACGGCGGACACAGCCTAGAAAAAAACTGAATTTCGAAAGTCAGTATTTATGCGTGAAAGACATACAGGGCTTCCTTTTACCCACTGCAACAACTAGTTGGTACTTTAATTAGCCGTAATTATATCACATAATGAAATAGGTAATTATCACAATCACATAAAGGTAGTGTACGGTAGTGTAGGAGAGGAGAAAAAATAATACCGAATTCCAGAAACTCCAGCTTTTTGAAATGGGTTGAAACATTAATTGTAGTTTTTTTTATTAATCTAACACTAAGTGAGCGAACATACGTACCCACTGACAGCGGCCCGAGTTCTACCAGTTTCTGCATCAACGTATCTTCGTCGGGAATGTCAATTTGCTGTCCGCCTGTCACATGAGCAACCACTTTCTTTCCGTCTTCATGGCAAGTATCTTTTTTACCTATATAAGGATAATCTTTTTCTAATATTGGTCCGATGGATCTATTAGCAAATTCTCTGCAAAAAAACAACTGGTTTCTGTTTAAAGAAAGATAACCTTTTTAACAACATTTAAAACCGCATACGGGTTTACTTACAGGTTACTTTTCTCGACTTTAAAATTATGATCGTAAGTTTAGGTCATGTCGTTTATTATTTAGTTCACATTTCAAAGAACTTTTATCGTCATTTGTCCGCGCAATCTACAATCGAAATGCAGATGTAGAACCCACGATTAAATCTCAAATTAAACTGCTTCACTTTGAATGTTAATGTAGTAGTAGATTGTAAAGTGTAGGTACTTCCACTTTAGCATACACCATATTTAGTAAATATACGTACTGCATCACTTCATGTATGAGCCCTCCGCCACACGTACCACAATCCAAGCAGTCCAGGGCCTGCTGCTCCGAGAGGGCTAAGCATTCCTTGTGTTTAATAGCGTGTTGTCCTTCAATATTGCCTGTAAACAAATAAATGAGTCAAAGCTTTATTTACCAACTCTTCTTTGCCTAAATAATTTTAAAATAAACACTAGAATTATAAACAAACTCAGACAATGAGTTTGCAAGAAAAAATATAAAGATGGCGACAAATGACATAATAATTGTCTAACAAGGCGTTGAGTGAATTATTGATAAAAAATTGACAGTTTTCTAACAAAAAATTAAAACAACGTCGTCGTTACATACCAATAGCGCTGAAGATGAACCAACAGCTACAATGCTTTTGATCCTTAACATGAGTCACTACATTATGATCTCTCCAGTCAAATGACGCTGGCAGAACCACTGAGCTATCTCGGACTGCCTTGACCCCTTTTCCTTTTGATGGCTTGAGTCCGTGATATTGCTCAAGTTCTTCAGGCTTCAAATCAGCAAAATGGTTTACTGCAAACACAGTTCCCGGAGACTCAGCGTTTAGGCAGTTGATATGAATCAAGTTTTCCTTAAAGATTTCAAGCCTTTCAAAATATTCCTTGTAGCTGTAGGATTTTTCGTATTCTTTAACAAAGTCTTGGAACAGATTGTCTGCACTTTGCCGATCGTAATATGGCTTGTTGAGGGCGGGCGTCATGGTCATGACCATGTGGCCGATAAGGCAGACCACCAAGATAACCAGCTTAAACATGGTGTTCAATGTTAACGTCCCATTGAATTGATGTTGAATAATTTCTGCATGTCCTTTTTATATGACATAAATACTTAGCTAATAACAGTGTCCTTCCTTTGTTACTATCGCGTCGGAATCTTGTTCTTTTAAGTGTCTGTTTTAAATTCCAAATTTAATTTTAGCGTATAACATACTTAGTTTAAATAGAACAGTTTAAACAAATGATATCGTATACTAACTACAAGGCCTGCTGTGGAGCAAGCCTTATAACCATTGAGGTATTATTTATAATAGAGCCACAGACCCGAACAAAATTGTCGAAAAAATTGGCACTGCTGTCATGTTCAAGTAGATGCCAATAACGCTTATTTATAATTTACAACAACATAATTACTTCGTACAAAATAACTCTTTACTCAAATGTTTAAGTGTCAAATTGGCTTACGTACTTATTACCACAAATATTTTTCGTGTAAATTAACTTTTTTAGCGTATTCTGACTCATGTCTCTTGTCAAACTTGGAACATGGCACGAATGGAGCAGATTTTAATAGTTTTACATACTAAAAATATTTTCATTATTATTTTATTTAGGTATTAAAATATATTTGTTGTTTGAACTAAATAAACTCGTAAATTGTTAATAGAAAATTAAGTTACGTTTTTATTTAACAACTGCATAAAAAGGTCCCGACACTGCATAGAAGGGATCAGTAATAATGACATTATGATTTCTCAACTCATCTTGTTCTAGTAGGTATGTGAAATGAGAGTAAGGCAAGTGCAAAATATTAACATTTTTAACCCTTTAAAGTTTGATGGCGTGGCGTGAAAGTCGGTGGCGTAGTATGCACGGCAGCACACATTGTCTTTAGGTGTTCTTGGCGTTCAAAGGTTTAAACTGACAGTGTCTAGACTCTGAGACAAAATAAAACAATGACAACAGAGCAATTTTTTTATTTATATTTATTAATGTAACCTGTAGGATCTACTTGTAAAAGGAATATGTTCATAACACTGGCTCACTCGCCGCCGCACACATAGCAATGTCATGCGTCCACTCTCGCCCTTGGATCGCGTGTCACTAAACGCAGCATCCCATGTGACGTGCGCCCGAGACATTGTATATCTATTTATGTATAGATACCTACTACCACAAACACTACATAACCATTTTACGCTTCTTTTGTATACATTGTCATTTTTTTACGTTTTTATTGAGATATTAAAGCTGTGTTGAGTGAAGGACTTCAACGCTTCTTTTGATTAAACATAAAAAAAACATATATGATTATGCCGAACGAACACTCGAGAGACGAATTATTGGCTGAAATTATTCTTGACGTCTGTCTCTTACTAAACGTGACCTCAATTTTTCACGTTGTTTAGGATCGCGTGGGAATCTTTAATAAAAAAAATAGGATAATTATTTATTGCACTCCTTTATTAATAAATAAAATATAAAACTATAGCGACTCCTTAGATTTTTGTTCTGTGATGAGGTGCATTTTGTAGGGATAAAGTTAATAATTCTAATCTAAAATATGCTATGATTTTACATAGGATTCGTTAATTAATCAATAGAATTTCCGTAAAAAAGAATATTCCGACCTTTTTCTTTATTTTATAGCTGTTATTTCTGCAATTTTTCACTGAATTTTAAGTAATTTTTGAGACCCGTCACGTGTCATGGTCTAAACGAGACTGATCGCCCAACTAATGCGATTTGTGATTTTGCATTAGTTGGGAGGGTGCCATTTTTTCCGTCTGATTGTGTGTCCATGTAATTATTACGTCAATGCTTATAACGAACCGCTACCGCTGCTAGATAATTTTGAAGAAAGTAATTAAATACCTTTCTGGCAAATGTATAAAACTGTCTTTAGACTGTTGGCCCACCTGGCACGTCATTTCACCTTTCTAAACTATGCGATGGGCAGAATTATGTCAGCAAAGGTCATTACGGCATGTTTGGGCGTTTCGGAAGTCGGATTTTCAAATACGGTAAATTTTTGCCGCCGAACTTGTACTTATTTAAACTAAAGTAAAACTAACATGATGGGTTTTTTTAAAATGCGCCATGGCAAGGTCAAAATGAAGTTGAAAAATTGGTAAGATTGAAAGTGCAAATTGTAGTTTACTAAATGTTTTACTGGTGACAATGCTGCGCGACCAAACTTTTTTACGAAATCATTTAGACTTTCTTAATTAATAGACGGAGAGCTAGCGACCAAATCGGTCATGTGGCTTCAGCTGTATTGAAACTCCGTTAGCTACTTCTCTGAACGACCTTTTCCTATAATCTTCGTGCTGGCAGGCCGCGGGCGGTGGCTGCGGGTGTAGTGGGGTGGGGAAAAAAAAGAAAAAAAATGTGGGCTCATCGACTTTAATTTTTTTTCAAACAGTTGCTCTGTACTCCCTGTGCACCCAAAAAAAAATTAAATCGATCGGGTGGTGGGAAGGGGTTGCCAGCGTTAATTAAAAGTACCAAAATAATAATAATTTTCGTGTGGGCTCAGCTGTATTGGCTTTTTTTCTGACGCGAGATTAATCAATATGTAAGCCCCAAAAAAAATGCCATGCAAAAATTTAACCGTTCAGGCAGGGTTCGAACCTGCGTCTCAAACGGCTTTCCGAGCCAACACGGGAGTCCTATCTATTGGACCACCAAACCTGATGCGGAAGCCATGTTGAATCTTTTTCAATCATTTGCTTCTGCATGCATTAAGGTGGCATCGTAGCGCGTTGGAAGACGTTACTGCGTTAGTAGTCTTGCAGTTTTTCATGTTTTTTTTTTTAATTAGCAGGACATCAATGATCCAAATAGTAGCTGTAAATGAATGATTTGAGGATATTCGAATGTTACTAACGTTATATTATATTATAAGAACGATGCTTGCGTCAATAAAAAAAAAAAAAACATATTTGCTAAGGTCGTTTTTATTAAGATATTACTTATAATGAAAGTCATGACATTTTTATGTAACTTTCATAAAGAAAATGAGTAATACTTGTCCAAATTCAAATTTTTATAATGAATAGACCAGATCGTATCCCTCGATAAGGATTAATTTAATCTTTATTGCTCAAAAGAAAACGTATCGTACAAAAGGCGGACTTAATATGAGGTATAGTCAACCTTAGGACAAAGCAGAAAAATTGATGTGTTCTATAGAAGTGTGGGTGACGATTGAGGCTCAAGTCACAGTTTCGCTGGCATCAGGTCAAGCCACAGTGGCGCTGGCCGTGTAGCCGGTGCCCATGTTGCACGTGTTATCTCCTCGCAACAGACGCAAGTATCCTTTTTCGCCCCACTTCACTCCCCAAGAGTTTTTGATTATCCAGTACTTTTTTCCACTCTCTGAAAAGTAATTCGTTTGATTATGACTAATGCCCAAAAATGTAATTCACATAGACCACAGACATAGACCCATAACACTACCCAAACCTTGAATTGGCGCATTCTCAAACTGACATTTATGTTTATGATTTATGATATGATTTAGGTACGTTACTGATTATGCATTATGACGTTCTTCAAAAATACATAATATCTAAATGTCTTAATCCATTAAAAAAAATCTTGATATTTTTAAATTCTCTACAGATTTCCTTATTCTAAATGTCGCACTTCTGCAACTCTTTTGTATAACTTTGAGCCTACAATGAGTACCCTACCAAGAATACTATATTCACAATATATAAACCATTGTAGAGCTAAAATTAACGTATCGATAGCGTCACTCAGTCCGTTCTCTCGCTCGCACTCGTTACTTCATCTAGAAAACGAGAGAGACGTCAGGCCTAATGTGTATAACTTCATCGGCACGTTTATTTTGCCCGACAATAGTTAATTACAGCATGTTTTCAGTCCGATCATTATAAATTTGCAGCTTTGATAACTCTAAAATCCTTGGTTTTGCTGAGTGAACAGATACTGTCAATAGAAAGCTATTTTGAAAAACTTTAGAATTTTACGAGCATTTTTTATGGTTTAGGTATTTCAGAATCATGATTTATGCATAAGAAATATCTAAACCATACCTAACGCCTTACTCTGTCATTTATTATCTAATTAAAATAGGACTTAATTTACGTTATTTGTCCACTTAAAAAAAAAGTAAGTACTTTAGAATTACCAAAACCACGTCCATGTACATCACGCTCCGCGTACTAGCCTACAGATAAAACTTCGCAGTATTGTAGTGTACTGTCTCCTCGGAGTATTGTATTGAACCCGTTCTCAATAGCGATTTTGTACAAACCTTCTCCATATCCCACTAAGAGCACGCCATGGTTGATATTGCCTATACATTCTTCGGTCTTATCAAAAATTCCTCCTGAGTAATGATGCAACGGGAGAGTTGTTACCATGGCTGAAAAATATCTCGTTAAGGCGTAAGGCGGGATTCTGCCATGGATAGTAGGTAAAATAGAGTCGTTCAATTCCTAATTTCCAAACCAGTATTTACAGGTGTAGATAATGTTTGCACAGATTAGTAAGCAAAAATATTTATGAACTCTTTTAAATTTACAAATTGTAAAAGAAATTTTTGTTCCGAAACGTTTAAAAATGTTATAATTTTTAACCCTTTTTCTAGTCAACAAACATAATTTCAATTTAATTCATTCAACCTTTATTTTATTCGCTAATTTAATGATCAAATAATTTTATAATAATTAATTAATCGAATTGCATATTTTTTAAATAAAATATTCAATAATAATGTATTAAAATAAAATCAAATTCACAAATGTATTCATTTCTTATATGGTAACATTGTATACAAAAATTGCTCGTTCATCTAGTCTTACCTGTGTAACAGAGCTTTCAAAATCCACTGACTCACGACTCTTGTAACGGACTTGCTTTCTTTGTACTCTTTGACTTCGAAATATTATACCAGTTTAAGTTTTACAGTCCGCTTATCATTTCACCACCAAAATACCAAATATCCTGAAGAACTGAAGACAGTTACGGAAAATTTTCATGGTCCTTACGAAGCCTTCGAAGGAAAGGAGGACTGGACAGTGAGAACGAGCAGAGTCGACAAGCAGCCCTGGTTATTCAAATTGGCGTCGGGCATATCCAGCTTCGAGGAAGTTACCGTGCTGACATTCGTCGTGTCCCATCAGCCAGGACATTCAACGGCGGGTGAACAAAGCCAGGACTTACGGAGCGTCCCAATTCATCGGGAGTCTACATACGTGACCAGCAGTCAGTTACGTTAGCCCATCCAGATCAATTGAACCAGGCAGCTAACATTCAACGGGTCAAGAAATTCAACAACAGAACCATTTTAGCATCGAGCGGCAACAAAGAAAACATCACAAAAGGACAAAGGATACAAATTAGTGAGATCGTTCCTATTCCTATTCATTCACATCACAATTCACTGTAGTTTTTGTTGCTTCTCATCCATTTCCATTCATTTCATCCAGTGGTTCATCACAAATTCATTATTTAGGCATTATATGACAGCCTAAAATTCATTCCATATATCCATTTCTTCATACAATTTCATTTCACAATTTCATTCATTGCCATAAACTGGTCAGTAGCGAGATATTCGTATTCATTACAAAAAATCATATTAGTTATCAAGCGTATAACCTCATTAATTGATCACAATCGAATATTTCCAAAAATCAACACATACTTTCACTTTTCATTATTTCGATACATCACATTCACTCATAATCCATTTCACTAGCCTTATTACACCACTATTACTTTCTACAGGCATTAATATCAAGCAATTTTTATAATTTAGCTTAGCGCTTGTTGCCGTACGCGCTGTTAACTTGTAAACAAGTTGCATAAGCAAGTACATACATAGCGGCCGGTGCAGTGCAGCGCTCGCGCAGGCATCAACGCCTATCGTAAAGTTATAGCAAACATATTCTTATCGTACTTTACCCAATATTCATAGGAGGCTCATTTATATTGCTATTTTGCTATTGCTTTATTGTTGCATTTTAGTTTCAACGCATTCATAAGTACATATTTTCACAATGTCGGCGGAGCAAGATTTAAAAAAGCTTAAATATAAACGCGGTTCTATTAAGGGCAAGCTTACAGCGTTTCAAAACTTCGTGCAAAAGTCAGCTTCAGAGCCGCAACTTAGCGAACTGCAGATTGCCGAGCTCCAGTTGCGTTTCGATAAAATAGTGCCTATATTCGATGAATTTGATGCATTGCAGACTGACATTGAGATGCTGTCGACGGCTGCAAGCGAGGGGGATGTCGGAGAAGAGCGTCAGCTCTTTGAAGATGCCTACTATGCAAGCATGTCATCGGCGCAGGTTCTGATACAAAAGCACACTGCGAGGCGTAACTCCGGGGCGAATGAATCTGAGGTAAGCTCTGCTTCGACAGTTGTTAAATCACACAATGCTAATTTTGTTAATTTACCCAAAATTGACTTGCCGCGCTTTGAAGGTGGTTATCATAACTGGCTAGCTTTTCGGGATACATACCTATCTCTAATTCATAACAACGATTCAATAAATACAATAAATAAATTTCATTATTTGCGTGCGTCACTTAAGGGCAGTGCCGCACTAGTAATTCAAAGCTTAGACTTAACGAACGACAATTATTCAATTGCCTGGCAGTTACTTTCGGATAGATATGACAACCAGAAACTGTTAGTAACTAACCATGTCAACGCATTATTTAATGTCGAGCCAATTCATAGGGAGTCGAGCCAAGCGTTGAGGAACATTCTTGATGTCACGAATAAAAACTTGCGTGCACTTCAGTCATTGGGTCAACCTACTGACAATTGGGATACTCTAATTGTCCACATGATGGCAAATAAACTGGACTCGGTGACGACTAGGGAGTGGGAAGAACGCCGTAATTCGGAGTCGACTGTACCTTCCCTAGAGGTTTTTAAGTTGTTTCTTTTGCAGCAGGCGGACTTTTTAGAAAGTCTTGAAGATATTAGGCAAAATAAATTAAAACATGAGTCATCATCATTCTCACACGGTTCGTCAAAATCAAAAAGCTTGGTAGCTACTACTTCATTTGACGCCGGTAGGAAAAATTCATATTCACATCAATGTCCATTATGCAAGAAGGCTCACAATTTATATAATTGTTTTGTGTTTAGAAAACTCCCGGTAGAGGCTCGTCTACAAAAGGCCAAATCATTCAAAGTGTGTCTCAACTGTCTTTGTCACGGTCATTCAGAAGCACAATGTCGTTTGTCTCATTGTAAATATTGCAACAAAAAACACAACACACTCATTCACACGGAATCGGCGCGAGAGGCAGGTCCTGCGGCCGACGTTCCGTTAAATATTGCTGTAGTAGCGGGACAGTCAAGCAGTAATCTTACATCCAATCATGTTTTGCTGTCTACGGCTCTTGTCAAGGTCATGGACAACAAGGGAAAATTGCAAACTGCTCGTATCTTGCTTGATAACGGCAGTACCACAAATTTCATTACGCATGACTTATGTAATAAGCTACAAATTCAAACTTTTTCAGTGAATTCAAAAGTGACTGGGATCAATAGTCACACATCCAGTAGCTCTCAAGCATGCACAATTCAAATTCATTCAGTTGATGGGGGATTTAAAACTGACATTAATTGTTACGTTCTGCCTAATATCACAACAACCATACCTTCAACATACATACATATACATGACATTCAAATGCCACACGGAGTCCAATTAGCGGATCCTACATTCAATAAACCAGCATGTATCGATATTTTAGTTGGTGCTGAGGTATTTTGGAGCATTTTAGGCTCGAATCGAATTCAGCTAGGTAAAAATCAGCCGACGTTATGCGAGAGTCGGCTGGGATGGCTTGTGTCTGGAGGTATAACTCAGCCCAAACCACATACACCAATATGCATGTTTAGCCTCGAATCACCCTCTGATAGTAGCGTAGACATATCACAATTTTGGGAGTTAGATACGGTTTCTCCTAAACATAAAATGACGTCAGAAGAAAACGCATGTGAGGAACATTTTCTTAAGACTACTACACGCGATACTGAGGGACGCTTTAAAGTGTCTTTGCCGTTGAAGGAGTCGCCTGAGGTCCTGGGAGAGTCTTATCAGCGTGCTTTAGCGACATTTCTTTCAGTAGAGCGTCGGTTAGAAAGAAATTCGGTTTTAAGAAATCTTTATGTTGACTTCCTTGCGGAGTACGAAAGTTTAGGTCACATGACCAAAGTCGACAAAGTTGATAGCAGTTCAGATTCGTGTTTTCTACCGCATCATGGTGTTTTGCGAGAATCCAGCACTACGACGAAGCTGAGAGTGGTATTCAACGGGTCCATGATATTCAGAGAGTAGGACCTACCATTCAAGATGACTTAATGTCTATACTCTTGCGCTTTCGTCAACACAATTTTGTGGTGACCGCTGACGTAGAAAAAATGTACCGGCAGATTCAGGTAGAAGAGTCACAGCGGTCATTACAAAAAATATTGTGGCGGTCGCATCCATCGGAGCCAATTTCAATTTATACTTTAAATACAGTCACCTACGGAACGGCTAGCGCGTCGTATCTGGCCACCAGATGTCTCACTCGATTGGGACATGATTCAGATGACGAAAATGTCAAACATGCAATTTGTCACGATTTTTATGTCGATGACTTTTTTTCAGGTAGGGATTCCATAGAAGAGACCATTTCACTATGTCATAACGTCACAGGTAGCTTAGCTTCTGCTAAATTCAATCTTAGGAAATGGCACTCAAACAATCCAGACATTTTGCGGACTGTGTGTCAAGATGGCAACAGTTCTGACATTGTTAATCTGAGTAGTGATGAATCAGCAAAGACTTTAGGTTTACATTGGCAGTGTTTGCATGATAATTTAACTTTCTCGATTAATGTTAACTCAAATAATAAAATCAACAAAAGGTCAATCCTTTCGGCCATTGCTCAAGTATATGATCCACTCGGTCTCGTCTCTCCCTGCATAGCAGAGGCGAAAATGATCATGCAGCAGTTATGGATCAGCAAATGCTCTTGGGATGAGGAAGTCACTCAGCCAATCAAAAATGCATGGCTGCATTTTGCGCGCACATTGCCGTACTTAAACCATTTGTCGATACCTCGGTGTATAAAGTTGCCAAATCCCGCCGAGATCACTCTTCACATATTTACGGATGCTAGTGAAAAAGCCTACGGTACATGTATCTACGTACGCAGTGTTGATAGTGACGGGTCTGTTAGTGTCCGCCTGCTAGCATCCAAGAGTAAAATTAATAACTGTTCTAAAGGGAAATACAAACAATTAGGTAATCTCTCGATTCAAGAGCTAGAACGCTCTAGCAATTTTCTTTTGCGCCGGGCTCAAGAAGACTCCTTCCCCAAGGAGCTACAATTGCTCGCTGCAAATAAACAGTTACCTCGGAAATGCAACCTTCAGTCTCTTTCTCCTTTCCTTGGTGACGACAAACTCATTCGTGTGGGGGGAAGACTGAGCAACTCCTGCTATGACTATGACGTCAAGCATCCAATATTGCTCAGTTCTAAGCATCATTTATGCAAATTAATATTTAGGTTTTATCACATTCTGTATATGCATTCAGGTCCCCAGCTTCTCCTGGCCACTACCAGGCATAAGTATTGGGCGATACGTGGGAGAGATTTGGCCAGAAGTACGGTCCATAAATGTGTCAAATGCTCTCGCTTCAGTGGAAGAACCATTCAGCCTGTCATGGGTAATCTACCAAAGGAACGTGTTGAATTAGAGTATCCATTTTTAGAGATTTGGGGTAGATTACGCTGGGCCAGTTATGATTTCCAATCGGAAAGGCAGAGGCAGTTCCTTAGTCAAATCATATATTTGCGCATTTGTGTGTTTAGCAACTAAAGCAGTGCACCTTGAACTTGTCACAGATTTGACCAAAGAAGCTTACATTGCTGCCTTAGGCAGATTCATTGCGCGCCGGGGTAAGCCTCAGACCATCTTTTCAGATAATGCTACCACGTTTCAAGGTACTTGTAATGAATTTTCAAGGCTTGTAAGTCAAGCATCATCGGCGGAAGTCATGCAAGGTATCAAATTTTCATTTATTCCTGCTTACGCACCACACTTTGGTGGATTATGGGAGTCTGCAATAAAATCCATAAAACATCATCTTCGACGGGTCTTAGACCAAACACACATGACATACGAAGAGATGTCTACGCTGCTGATCCAGATTGAGGCGATTTTAAATTCAAGGCCTCTAACGCCTCTCTCAAATGATCCAAACGACCTCTACCCTCTTACCCCTGCCCATTTCCTCATAGGACGATCAATTAATTTTGTTCCACATCCACAGATCCAAGCATCAAGGGTTGGAGCTCTCCAACGATGGAAGCGCATCGAGTTGCTCAAGCTACAATTTTGGAATCGTTTTTCTAACGAGTATATTCTCTGGCTCCAACAGAAAACCAAATGGCACAATTCTGCAGGGACACTCCAAGAGGGAGTTCTCGTTGTCGTCAAGGACAAGATGCTGCCACCACTTCTATGGCAGCTAGGCAGAGTGATCCGCGTCATTCCTGGAGCTGACGGTGTCGCGCGCGTCGCAGACATCAGGACGAAGAAGGGTGTCATCCGACGAGCGTTCAACAACATCTGCCCGCTTCCTGTAGCCAATCATTAAATTCTTTCGTATTTCAAGGCGGGAGCATGTTCCGAAACGTTTAAAAATGTTATAATTTTTAACCCTTTTTCTAGTCAACAAACATAATTTCAATTTAATTCATTCAACCTTTATTTTATTCGCTAATTTAATGATCAAATAATTTTATAATAATTAATTAATCGAATTGCATATTTTTTAAATAAGATATTCAATAATAATGTATTAAAATACAATCAAATTCACAAATGTATTCATTTCTTATATGGTAACATTGTATACAAAAATTGCTCGTTCATCTAGTCTTACCTGTGTAACAGAGCTTTCAAAATCCACTGACTCACGACTCTTGTAACGGACTTGCTTTCTTTGTACTCTTTGACTTCGAAATATTATACCAGTTTAAGTTTTACAGTCCGCTTATCATTTCACCACCAAAATACCAAATATCCTGAAGAACTGAAGACAGTTACGGAAAATTTTCAGGTAATGTAAATGAATTTAAACAAAATAAAATATTGACAATATACAAATATGGATGGAGACGGCAGTGGAGGAGTTAAAGGTGGGGCGGAGAGGGAGGTAGATGGAAAAATCTTGCTTAGTGAAGAATTCCAGCTGTAAAAGAATCAATTCACGTCTATAAAACGTGACATGGACACAATGACGCTTCAAGAGCTAAATTAATTTCTCCAGTAAAAATATGTTAGGATAACGGATTTCCAAATGTTTTGTGATAGATTGATGTTACATCGTTATCTAACCAAAAGAAAAAATGTGAGGTATTCCGATATATTATTACCAATGTCACGATTGTGAAGCGTGAGATTCGGTATTCTGTTTTGATATGTCAATTGATTTAAAAAAGTTCATAATGCATTTAATGAATTACTACATCCAATCTTTTAACTATATTTATCACTTTTTAACAAAAAAAATCTTTTTCAACGAGAAAAACATGTATTTGCAAGAAATGACCGAGGTACTATATAAAACCAAAATCGTCCTAGAGAAGCCCCTAATATTTTGAGGAGTTCCTTCAATTCCTCGTGGATCTCGTCACCAAATCATCAGCAAAATTTTCCTTACAAAAATAATTTTCTAAATCGCTTCATAATATTCGTAGAATTCTGAGGCAAAGAGCATTAAAAATAAATAGAAAAGTACAACCGAATTCAGACACCCCTTGTTTTTGAAGTAGTCTTAAAAAAACATTCACTTGTATTTTTGTTATAAATCAGTCATTAAGATATTTAAGGTGAGCAATATTACATACGTACCCACTGCCAGCGGCCCGAGTTCTACCAGTTTCTGCATCAACGTATCTTCATCTTCAATATGAATTTGCTGTCCGCTTGTCACACTGGCCACCACTTTATTTGCGTCTTCACGACATTTATCATCGTCTTTACCTGTATAAGGATAGTCTTGTTCTAACATTGGTCCAACGGATCTATTAACAAATTCTCTGCAATAAAAACATAAAAGTTAAAAAAATATAAACATATCACCAACATTTAATTTACTTACAGTTTACTAATCCCATCTTAAAAATATGATCGTTAGTTTGGGTTAAGTATATGCTAAAAACCTGTTTTTAGCATATACTTAGTCTTAGTTACATATTAGTTTATTGTTTATTGTTTTTATTAATATCTTGTGTTTTTATGAAATAAATTCCATTTACAAAATGGTTTGGGTTATGTGCAACTTTTTTATAGCAAAAATATAAGTAGGTAAATAAGTAAGTTTATTTATCAGTTCACATTAAAAAAGAAAACATGATTGACATTTGTCCGCTCAATCCAGTTATAGATGTAGAACACGATTAAAACTCAAAATTTGAGGTTTTTACTGTAAATAAGTTGTACCTCCACTTCAATATACACCAATAATTATTAAGTAAATAGTATACGTACTGCATCACCAAATGCGAGAACCCTCCTTCACACGAACCAAAATCCAGGCAGTCCACGACCTGCTGCTCCGAGAGGGCTAAGCATTCCTTATGTTTAAGAGCGTATTGCCCCTCAATATTACCTGTCAACAATTAAATAATTTTCAAAAATTTTGAAGCTAAGGATAAAATCAATTTACCCACTCTTCAATGCTTAAAGTAAAAAAAATGAGATAGTGAGTTTACAAAACAAAGTAAAAAGAAAGTGACATATCATAATTACAGTGAAACTTGGTTAAGTGGGACCTGAATATCCCACTTTACCGCTGATTTACCTCTGTTAGTGGGACAAAACAGGCCGCTATATCAGGGAATCGTTTTTTCGATTCTGTCTTCATATTTATTTACCTCTATAATTGAGACAGCAAGCGTTTTTTTACCTCTTTTACTGAGACTATAATATTTTAAGTAATACTAGATAGATGGTTTCCTTTGAATTTTACAGGTTTTGACCTCTGTAATTGCGATAACGTCAACTTATTACCTCTCTAAATAGGACTTTTTTTAAATATATAATCACACGAAATGGTAAAGCATTAGTGTTTAGCCCTATTTTTAAATGTCAACATATAATAACCAAAACTATGCCTGCCCAAGATTTTAATATACTTAATTATTATTATTATTTGTATGTCGCACCCTTTCACGGGACAATGGTGTCCCGGACCTTTGGGAGGCGTGCACGGAGCCGAAGCCAACGAGCAGAGGCCCTTTCGACAATTTAATGAAATGTAAGGGGTACACTATGCGGATGCTCCCCCTGCCTGTGTCATGGGACGCACACAGAGACAGCACCCGCTAGATGTAAGAACTATTGTGGATGTATGGAGTCTAAACATGGTACTAGGCTATTACATGAAATGCGATGGACTAACTACTGGGCTATTGTTTGAGACAGTCGGACGTCTACCAAGAAAAGTGTCTCATAGCAAAAAAAACTGGTAGACGATGACTCGCCTCCCGCTAGATGGGCCCCCATAAAAAGCGACACATAGAGTGGCCTAAGGGCAACACCAGTGCGGAAGGCTAAGGACGGAGAGGTGTAATACTGGGCTTTAAACCGCAGCCAACTAACCCCTTACGTTTCCACATCCGCCCCCGAGCCGCAACTCTCGCGACTCCACTCTGGCCGGCCGGTTAAGGCAAGACAGAGGCGGAGGCCCCGACCCATCACCCCCCATCAGGACCCCCAGGAGCACTCAGGTACGTGGGGTCGCTACCCCCCAACAGCTCGCCATAAGCTGCCCTGCGGTGACTAACTGCGCTGGTAAAACCAGCGGGCGATGGGGTCGTCACATCCCTACGCCTTATTATTATTATTATTCACTAATTTAATCATGTTTCTTAGGATAGGTATTTTTTACAATAGATTTATATAAAAAGTAAAATATAAAAATACATTACAAATATAAACACATTATAAAAAAAAAACCTAACCTAGGGTGCCGCCGGCAACGGGGCAGGGCCCAGGCTACCGGTGGTTAGGGCTGCAGAGAGAGGAACCTCCTGACAATGCGCGCCGTATCCAGGAGGCGCCTTCTGTATCTGACCCTTGATCCAGCCATCTAGCGAGAGTCTCTTAAGATGTTTGTCGAGACTCTTCGCTATGAGACCGTTCGCCGAAACGACTATCGGGACAATGATCGTCGAGTCAACATCCCACATGGCGGTCACTTCGTGAGCCAAGTCAAGGTACTTGCTGAGTTTGTCCTTCTCGGCCTTCACGAGGTTCTCGTCATGCGGGATGGTGATGTCGACGAGCACTGCCTGGCGCTTAGATCGATCTACCAACACGATATCAGGCTTATTGGCTACAATAGTCCTGTCCGTGATGATAGATCGATCCCAATAGAGCGTGGCACGACCATTTTCGAGAACTGGCATCGGTGCGTACTTATAGTACGGCACCTCAGACCCCACAAGACCGTATCGAAGAGCAAGTTGCTGGTGAATGATCCTGGCTACTTGGTTATGTCTGTGCAAGTACTCGCCGTTAGCAAGATGAGAACAACCGGAGATTATATGCCTGAGTGACTCACCAGGACGGCGGCATGCCCGACAAATGTCGACCGTACCGTCTTTCAGAATATATCTCCGGTAATTGTTCGTCATCATTACTTCGTCCGCAATTGCACAGACAAAACCTTCGGTTTCCCCGAAGAGATCCCCGAAGCATAGCCAGTTCACCGACGCGAGCAGATCTACATCGGGCCCCGTAAGGGCCTTGTAGAACCGCCCGTGTAGCTCCTTGCTCTTCCATACAGCCCTGCGGTCATCAGTGCTAAGCACCTTTGGTCTGCGCCAGTTCTCGTTTGCCAAGGAGAGAGAGGTGAGGCCTTTGTCAACTGCTACTACATCGCGATGAATCCCACACTCGTTGTTTAGGAAATACTCCCTAAGACTGCACACCTCGCGGTTATGGAGGTCCTTGGCGTTTAAAAAGCCACGGCCTCCACACTTACGCGGGATGTACATTCTCATAACTGACGAGCGTGGGTGCCTCATGCGGTGTGTAGTGAGCAGCTGACGGACCCTCGTATCCAGGGCGTACAGCTCAGTCTGAGTCCACCTTAGTATGCCAAAGGAGTAAGTGAGCAGAGGCATCACCCAAGCGTTGAAGGCGCGCGCCTTATTGCCACCGGACAAAAGACTGTTAAGTACTTTTGTCAAACGACAAAAGAAACGCACCTTCAGTGCCTGCCTAATGTCTCCGTCCGCAATACCCAATGACTGTGACATACCAAGGTACTTGTAGGTTTCAGCTTCGGAGATATACTTAAGGGACATTGTCTCAGTAAGTTGTAAGTTCGCGGAATTTACGACTTTCCCCCGCTGTACATGCATGACCGCACACTTGTCTACACCAAACTCCATTTTGATGGCGCTACTGAAGGTTTCTGTTACTTCCAGTAGTTCCACCAGATCCTGGCGTTTTGATGCATACAGCTTAAGATCATCCATGTACAGCAGATAAGAAATGACCTCACCTCCTTTTCGAAGCCGGCAACCTAGTCTTGAATCCTTCAGCAAAGTGCTGAGCGGATTCAGGGCTAGGCAGAACCACAGAGGACTCAAATTGTCACCCTGGAAAATACCTCTCTCAATCCTTATCATGACCTGCGGGCCAGGGGGGCCATCTCCGCCACCTGGTTGACGAAGGACTGTGGTCCACTGCCTCATACACGACCTTAAGAGGGATCTTAGAGCTGTATTGATTTTATACAGCTCTAAGATCCTCTCCAGCCATGAATGAGGCACCGAATCATAGGCCTTTTTATAGTCAATCCAGGCGGCCGTGAGAGACCCCCTGTTCCGCCGGACTTGATGGCAAATGGTCGTGTCAATGAGGAGGAGCTCCTTAGTACCACGGGACCCAACCCTACATCCATTCTGAGAAAAGGCCAAAACGTTATTCGCAACAATGTGCGTGTTAATTTTTGTTCTCAGAATGGACGTAAGGAGCTTGTATAAAGTGGGCAAGCACGTGATGGGTCTATAGTTTTTCGCTTCCGTGGTACTACCGGACTTATAAAGCAGGAAGGTAGCACCAGTAGTCATGAAAGATGGCAGGGAACCAAGCTCGAGGGCGTCTTGAAATTGTGTTGCCAGGCGTTCGTGTGAGGATCGAAACCACTTGATCCAAAAGTTGTGCAATCCGTCTGGCTCAGGACTTTTTAAGTTCTGGGTCGTACGGACCGCACAACTCACATCATCGGGGCTGATGGTTACAGCCCCCATGTTTTCGATCGGCTCACACTCACGTCTGACAACATTCATCCATTCGCCCTCGGTGTGCTCGACTGGAACCGACCAGATACTACGCCAGAAATTAATCATGGCAGTAGGATCCGGCAGTTGCCCGTCGGTCACACATTGATCGGTTCCCTCCCACTTTCGGTATACCTTCCTTTGGTCACTTTGGAAGAGGCGATTTTGCTGGAATCGATCCACACGCTCTCTGTAGCGACGAATACGGCTTGTCCATGCATAAACTTTCTGCTTTAGGTAGTCGATGCGCTCTGTGACACATGCCATGTAATCGTTGCCCCCCCTAAAACAGATTAGCTTGGCAATGAGAGTCCTAAACGAGCTGATACGCCGCTCGATCCGTACTTGCCAGGCAGGAACACCCCCGGCGGTCCGCGGTGCTCGGTCAGTGTCCGGGAATCTGACACGAGCAATTATTATTGTGAGCCCATGATGTCACAATATACTTAATTGAAAAAAAATTATATCTTAATAGCTGATCCTCCCAAAAGACAAACTAAAATGTCAGATTGAATTGACGCATTCTGTTGCATTTGATTTTTGTTTATTTAAGTATCTTTTTTCTATTCCTGTCAAATATGACTATATTTCAAAACACAATCAAATCAAATCAAAATCAAAATCATTTTATTCAAAATAGATCCATGTGGAATGCTTTTTGAAGGTCATTGCTATGCATAAACAATTCAAATAATTTTACAACTAAGTCATAAATACCCTAAAATACTAAGTCATATTACTTTATGAGATTTACAGTCAAAAATTGTTTAAATAAACTAGCTTAAATAAGTAACACTAACACAATAATCCAATGAATAAAGAGGTTTTACCTTACAAACGGTCCGGTAGTTTTGATATGTTGTCTAGGATAGTGAGTGAGTGTTTAAAATGCAAAATGCACAATTCCCCTTTCCTCCGCGCCCGCTGCCATATTGAAAAATCCGGCAATTTCTGCAGGTTTTTGCTTATACCTTCGTTTAGGAGCATTTTAGGTATAAAAAAGCTTAAACAATGTTGTAGACAATTAACCCTTAACCACCTACCTTCCGTCTCACAGACTCTTTCAAACCTAAAATTGTTTACATACATATGTGCGAGTATCCTACAAACGTTTGTGTCC
Organism: Apotomis turbidana; assembly: GCA_905147355.2. Classification (NCBI taxonomy): domain Eukaryota; kingdom Metazoa; phylum Arthropoda; class Insecta; order Lepidoptera; family Tortricidae; genus Apotomis; species Apotomis turbidana. Next base: position 24,136,869 of record LR990285.1, read on the forward strand.
TTGTACCTTCTCCCCTCCTGCCTCAGTGCCGCGTTGTCGATCGACAAGGTCGTTCGTGTACGCATTTAATTTTGGTGAGGATATTACTGTCTCTGACCGTCTCTGAGACGGGTGGTAGGTGGATACGTATTTATTCTTAAGGGTTTCGGAGACGGGTGGTAGGTGGTTACGTGACTAATGCTTACTTTTTTTCTTTACTTAGCCGACCGCTTAGTCAGTTTAGTAGTGATTGGAAGTACGGAAAACCTGTTCTACTTGTGACCCGAAGAAAAAACGGGAACCAGTACGTATGTTTCTAATGCAAAAAAAAAACGATTTGCCTAGAATGTGCAAACAAACTTATATTCACTGCCGCGAAAAAATCTAATAAATTAGTGGTCTGCAATTTTATAAAAATATTACCTTTATTTTAACGAAATTTATTGATTTAGCATTGTTAATTATTGAATAATTAGAAATAATTACTTAGATCTGTATATAAAGTCAACATTTTTGTTGATCTCACCTTCCAAAGGATATATAGTTCCTTTAGTAGAAATAAGGACTGTTGCCATATGTTTACAGCAAAAAAATGTTTTGTTAATGTTTCCAGAATGATTAATAGCTAAATAAATATGGTAATATGTCTATATTGCCATTATTATTTTGAAATTCCCATCTGATCTATAAAATTTAACATATAAGGCCGACATTATGTATCCGTCCTGGGGACGGGAGGTAGGTGTTTGTGTGACTAAAGAAGCAGGTAGGTAGTTAAGGGTTAAATTTACTATAACTTACATTTTAAATTTTATTTCAAGGACAGATAAATACGGAGATATGGACATTGAAAAAAATTAAAAAATTCGCAATTTCCAGTAATGTATCAAACTTCTGGCTTATATCTTTGTTTAGGAGCATTTTAGCCCGACAAATGCGTGGGCAATGTCGTAGAGAATTAAAGTTACTATAATTTACATTTCATATTTTGTTTCAAGGACAGATAATTACGGAGATATGTAAAAAATCAAGTCACATTTTCCGAAAATGTATGTAAAAAAAGCACATGCGTTTTAAATATAAGCAATTAAATTTTCTACTAGTTTTATTCCGATGCTTGTTTTCCTAGACTAGTCCGTAACTGAATTACAGCGTTCTAAAGCCAGACTTTGTCAAATTTCTGGAAAATGCGACTTTTACAGTTTTTAAAATGTGCAGATCTCCGTAACTAACCGTCCTTGAAACAAAGTTTGAAATGTAAACTATAGTAAATTGAATTCTCTACAACATTGCCCAAGCTTTTTTCTAGCTAAAATGCTCCTAAACAAGGATATAAGCCAGAAGTATGATACATTACTGGAAATTTCGATTTTTTTCATTTTTTTTAAATGTGCATATCTCCGTAACTATCTGTCCTGTAACAAAATTTAAAATGTAGGTATGTTATAATAAATGTACAACATAATTTCAGCTCTTTTTTAGCTAAAATGCTTCTAATAAAGAATGTGCCGGTTTTTTCAATATGGCGGCGGGCGCGGAGGGAGGAAAATTGTGCATGTTAAATTTTAAACACTCACTAACCATCCTTAGACAACGTATCAAAAGTTCAAAACTACCAGACCATTTGTAAGGTCACCCCTAGTATTTCAGTCTATATTCACCGAACTACAATTATTATTAACACTAATTCTCCAACCATGTGTTCATCTGAAAAATAATCGTCTACTTTATAATGAGAGGAAGATCTTCCGTAAGATTCTGGGCCCGACTAAAATGGAGGACGGTAACTGGCGCATCCGAAAGAACCAGGAGATTGAAGATCTCGTGTCCGAGCCAAATATCATGGGTGAAACTAAATCTGCCCGACTCCGATGGCTTGGGCACCTAGAGAGAATGGGAGAGGATCGCGCAGTTAGAAGAGTGTATGTTGGTCGACCGGCGGGCAAGAGGCCGGTGGGTCGTCCAAGATACCGCTGGAGGGACGTGGTGCAGAGGGACCTGTCTGAGCTGGGTGTGGCTGACTGGCAACAAACAGCCCGAGACCGGAAGGAGAGGCGTCTTTTAGTGTCGGAGGCCAAGATCCACTTTGGGTCGCTGCGCACTAAGTAAGTACTTTATAATAAGCTTTCTTCTTCAAGGTTTGCTTTACCGTAGTCTTAAATCTATTCTCATTCATATTTAGAATATGATCAGGTATTTTATTATAGCAGCGTGTACAGAGTCCCACAAATGACTTTTGGATCTTACTTAGTCTAGTTCTTATTCCTAACAGTTTATTCTTATTTCTAGTATTCCTTTATGTTTTTGCATTTATTTTTGAATGTAGGTGAATTACACCACATTTTTTAAAGTATACAAATTGGTAGGATTTTCATTATATCCGCAAGGGTCTTCTTCCCAGTTTCGTCCCCTTTTCGGTGAGGTACATATGTGCCGACGATCCCAAGGGACTGGCAGAATACCTGCTTCGCTTCACAGATGTCTTCGACGGTGAAACTCGATGCCCGCGAACTGAACTGGACAGCGGTCACCGCATCCATCTTGCCTTCCAGCTGCAGCTTCTCCTGTTGCTGCAGAAAGGCGAGGAAATCGTTCACGACTGGTTGACTCTGATTGGAGGCACTCATCGCGTCGATTCGCAATCAGCGGCCGGGCCGCGCTAATGTCGAATTAATATTTAATTATAATTACTCATCAATGCGTCTATGTCGCTCGGCGCACTGAACGCGAATAATAATATTGTTTATTTACCTTTATTATCCTACGTTTAGATGTAGTTGACGTGTGTTTTAAGGCCTAATTATGTAGGTATATACACACTCACATACACTACGTTATCTACACATATTCAGCATCATATCATAAATTTTCTTTTATGTTGACATGAAGTGCTCAGTACCATCAGCAAGTCCCGCGGAGCAGAGGAATGAGGCGACCGCGCCGGCCGAGATATCGTATGTCTTTGATTCTGGTCATCCATGCCCTACCGCCATGTAATGTAGGTCTTAAACTATAAATAGTCTACATTTTCACGTGAGTTTATTTAATTCCAGCAAATGAACTGTCAAACATATAAAAACTAAGTAGGTAAGGCAATATTAACCAAAGAGTAACCAACAATCTCAGTACTTGAATATTTTTATTTCAAATTTACTCATACAAACTTTTATCGTGTTTTTATCCCTTTAGAGCCCTTAGAGGTAGAATGTCAATAAACGCTAAATTTAATACTGTTTTGAATTACAGTATGTAAACTCACTAAATACACGGTATCCTCCCTTTTGTTCATAATTTAATTTTTCTTTACGTTTTAATCTTTGAATTATTATAATTCATGTACATTTTTTACGAAATGCATTACCTACCCATCTATTTCATTTTCAAATTGCATCTCAATACAATTATAGAGACACTGCGTTAGTGGAATACCTGTTTAAACGAAACACATTTCCTGGTCCCAGTTATCTATGTTTCAATGTATCTTACAGGCTATTGAATGTTGAGAGCCATTTGAATAGAAATTGATATTAGAATCAAACAAGGAAAAAATACCTTGTCGTAACTTACCAAGAGCGCTGAAGATGTAGCAGCTGCCACAACGTTTTTGATCCTTCACATGAGTCACTACATCATGATCTCTCCAGTCAAATGAGTCTGGCAGAACCACCGAGCTATCTCGGACTGCCTTGACTCCTTTATCATTTGATGGCTTGAGCCCGTGATATTGCTCAAGTTCTTCGGGATTCAAATCAGCGAAATGGTTTACTGCAAACACAATTCCGGGAGACTCAGCATTTAGGCGGTTGATACTTTTTAAGTTTACCTTGAAGATTTCAAGCCTTTCAAAATATTCCTTGCGGCTGTAGGATTTTTCGTATTCTTTTACAAAGTCATGGAACAGGTCTTCGGCATTTTCCAGATCGTAATATGGCTTGTCGAGGACCGGCGTCATGCTCAAGGCCATGCTGCCGACGAGGCAGACTATCACCAAGACTACCAGCTTAATCATGTGTTGTTAATGTTAACGTCCTCTATTGAATTGACGATGAATGATTTCTGCATGTCCTTTTTATACAAAAAGGAATACCTAATTAGCTGACAGCCTTTCCTTTGTTTGAATCGCGGTGGAATTTTATCCTTTTAAATGTCGATTTGAAATTCCATTAGCGCTTTTTTTATTACCTAGGTACAACATACCTAGTTTAAATAAAACTATTCAAACTGATAATAATATTATTATAAATTGCCATTGGTAGATATTTTAAATAAAGTAATAAATGCCCTACTGGCACGTGTGTAAACTATTTTTAGACATTAGGTCCATTTGGCACGTGTGTACACTTTTTTTTAGGGTTCCATACCCATAGGGTAAAAATGGGACCCTATTACTGAGACTTGGCTGTCCGTCCGTCTGTCACCAGGCTGTATCTCAAGAACGGTAATAGCTAGACAGTTGAAATTTTCACAGATGATGTATTTCTATTGCCGCATTTATATAACAACAAATAATAAAAATAAAATAAAATAAATATTTAAGGGGGGCTCCCATACAAGAAACTTGTTATAGATTATAGTACGGAACCCTCCATGCGCAAGTCGGACTCGCACTTGCCCAATTTTTTTTTATTAATATTTTTTATAATATTGTGTAGGTACTTTGCACAAATGTAACTTTGTCAGTCAGTCTTTGACAACGGTAACTGTAATTATTCCCGAAATGTCGGTAATAGTACAAGCACTACGATAATCCGTTTAATCAGATTTATTTAAAAGTGTAACACTCGCGGAAACCAAAGAAGAACTATTTAATTTGTTAATTGAATAGTTGCTATTTTTAATGACGCGTTAATGTATGTATGTATTTAAAATTAAAGACGTTCATTCAGGATACAACCTGCTATTCAATAAAAAACAAGATCAAATCAAAATATTTATTTATTTATTCTAATATTTTTATTCTAATAGTTTGTTGTATGGGAGCCCCCCTTAAATATTTATTTTATAATTTTATTTTTAGTATTTGTTGTTATAGCGGCAATAGAAATACATCATCCGTGAAAATTTCAACTGTCTAGCTATCACCGTTCTTGAGTTACAACCTGGTGACAGACGGACGGACGGACAGCGAAGTCTCAGTAATAGGGTCCCGTTTTTACCCTTTGGGTAAGGAACCCTTTTTAATGACGCGTTAATGTATGTATTTAAAATTAAAGACGTTCATTAAGGATACAACCTGCTATTCAATAAAAATCAAGATCAAATCAAAATATTTATTTATTTATTCTTATTTACGGATATTGCTGTCCAAGAATGAAGCAAGCATAGATTCTTTTTAGGGTTCTGTTACTCCGAATGAAAAAATACAGAACACTTATAGAATTATTCTGTTGTCTATCTCTATCTGACATCTCCTTGTGTCTGTCAGCCTCATTCTGCTTATATGTGGTACACAGGGTGCAAGTGTACATGGATTGACAGTAAGATGCAATTTTTACGTCCGTAGTAACTGAGATTTACTCAAGTTTTTTTTATGTGACATAGCAACTTCATCCACTCACATCTTCAATCATAAAAATGAATAAAATAACTATTTGCTGATGTATTTTTTATAATAATGTTTTCAACTTTTTGTATACAGTCATGATCTTTTTTACGTAATTTCCAGATAAGAGGTGAATGACTGCTACTATTACGACGTATAATGAGGAGTTCTGTAGAGGATTGAAGTCCAAGTCCATCAGGTCAAGCCACAGTGGCGCTCACCGTGTAGGCGGTACCCATCTTGCAGGCGTTGACTCCTCGTATCAGACGTAAGTATCCTTTTTCGCCCCACTTCTCTGACCACGAGTTCTTGATTATCCAGTACTTTTTTCCATTCTCTGGAAAGTAATTCGTTTCATTATGATCAAATACCCTAATGTTTAATTCACATAGCGTTGCATTCTCAAACGTTATTCAAAAATACTGAATTTCTAAACCTTAACCTACTCTTATAACTCAAATCTTGAGCTTTTTAAATCCTTAACAAATGTCCTTGTACTAAATGTCCCAAAAACTTCTGCCACCCTTTCGGATGACTTAGATATTGATATATCATGGGTACTTTGTTTATAATCCACAAACTGGTCCGACCCGGCACCGCCTGTTCCTCTAGGGTGTTGGGAGCACAGGGCTTTGCCCGGAAAGCGATGCTGAGCTGTTTTACACCCGCGACCAAAAAGCAAACTATTAGGAAATCTAAAGCTTACGCTTCCATGCGCTTTGGTTCTTGGAATGTCCGAACATTGAAGACAGGTCTCTCGGATAACTTGGAGACTACAGAATACGCGAACGAACTGCGTAAAACAGCTATCGTTGACCTGGAACTGGCACGTCTGAATGTGTCCATCGCTGCGCTGCAGGAAGCTAACTAGGTTCCCCGATGAAGGCTCATTGCGCGAACAAAATTACACCTTTTTTTGGAAAGGTAAGGGCTCAGACAAACATCGTGAACACGGCGTGGGCTTTGCAGTTTCTAACACCCTTTTGAGTGACATTGAAGCACCTCGAGGCATTTCGGAGCGTATTATGGTCTTACGTCTAAGTACAAAAAGCGGATTTATTACTCTTATTTCCGCCTATGCTCCAACGCTTACCTCGACTGCAGAGTCAAAGGACGACTTTTACGATAAGCTGTGCACTGCTGTCAATAATGTACCATCTGGGGACCGGCTGTATATTCTGGGAGACTTTAACGCTCGTGTAGGACAGGACAACACCTCATGGCCCGATTGTTTAGGTAATCACGGTATAGGGAAACAAAATAAAAATGGTCAACGCCTGCTAGAATTTTGTTCTAAGTACTTGCTGTGCGTTACCAATACATACTTCAAAGGAAAAACGATGCGTAAGGTTTCGTGGAAACATCCCCGGTCGGGTCACTGGCACCAATTATAGACCTTATCTTGTCCAGAAGAATGTGCTTAAAAGAAGTCATCCACACAAGATCCTTCCACAGTGCACAATGCGATACCGACCACTCCCTAGTAGCGTGTAAGTTCAATCTGTCCGCTAAAAGAATTCACTCCTCTAAAACTCCCGGAAAGAAAAAATTGGACCTCACTAAAACCAAAGATCCTGAGTTAGTGGATTCTTTTAGCTCCTTGTTGCGACAAAAAACAACAACTTGGGACGTGGATGCGCCTATTGAATCGAAATGGAACTCCATTAAAGACCTTCTCACCAACTCAGCTAGTGAGATATTTGGGCTCGCCAAAAATAAAGCACCGGATTGGTTCTCTGATAATTTGCAACAGCTAAAGCCATTAATCGACTCTAAACGACAATCCGCTTTGAACTTCCGTCTTAATCCTAGCGAAGCCACTCGCGCTGAGTTCTGCAATGCCAAGGCGTTGCTTCAGCGTACATGTCGTCAGCTTGCAAACTCTTTCTGGATAGAGTTGTGCAGAAGCATCCAAGACTGTGCTGCGAAAGGTAACTTTCGTGGTGTTTATGCTGGGATTAAGACAGCTCTTGGCCCTGTCCAAAACAAGACAGCCCCTCTGAAAGAGATTGATGGCACGATTATCACTGATAGTAGTCGTCAGCTTGGTCGGTGGGTGGAACACTACACCGAGCTCTATTCTCGACCAGCCGAAATCAATCCGGTAGCCATGGACTTACTTCCGAACCTTCCCATCATGGCTGAACTTGACATCTTGCCCACAGTTAGAGACCTTCATGCCGCCGTGCTTAAGCTTAAGTGTGGCAAGAGTCCCGGGGTAGATGGTATCCTAACCGAAATCCTTAAACTTAAGTGCACATTACCTTTGCTTCATAATCTTCTAGGGAAGTGCTGGGAGCAGGAGATCTTGCCTCAGGATATGCGCGATGCAAATATCACGACCTTATATAAAGGAAAAGGGGACCGCGGCGATTGTAACTGCTACCGTGGTATATCCCTTTTCAGCATCGTCGGCAAACTGTTTGCCAGAGTCTTACTGACTAAACTGCAAAGTCTTGCCGAACGCGTGTATCCTGAGGCGCAGTGTGGCTTTCGATCCCAGCGTTTCACCATTGACATGATTTTCACTCTCCGGCAACTTCAGGAAAAGTGTCGTGAGCAAAACACACCCTTGACGATCGCGTTTGTGGACCTTAACAAGGCCTTCGACACGGTCAGCAGGGAGGGGCTTTACGTGGCACTTGAGAAGATAGGATGTCCTCCGAAGCTACTGAAGCTTATAAAATCTTTTCACGATGGCATGAAGGGCTCCGTTGTCTTTAACGGTCAGACGTCCGACGCATTCGAGATGCGGAGAGGTGTTCGCCAAGGCTGCGTCTTAGCACCCAAGCTATTCAGCATATTCTTCTCTTTGTTGCTGAAAGTCGCTTTTGGTGACATGCAACAGGGAGTTCACCTACATACAAGAGCAGACGGTAAATTGTTTAACATCAACCTCCTAAAGTCCCGTCGCAACCGTGTGGACCTCTTTATCGACAGCCTGCTCTTTGCCGACGACGCAGCCTTTGTTGCGAGATCTCCCCATGAACTTCAGGTTCTCCTGGACAAATTCGCCCACGCTTGTGACTTGTTCTCCATGTCTATAAATACTAAGAAGACCGTGGTTTTAGCGCAGGGCCACTCGATCCAGCCGTCCATTTTGCTGGAGAGCGAGCCTTTAGAAGTCGTTGATAGGTTCTGTTATCTGGGGTCGTCTGTGTCGAGCAACCTATCCCTTCATGGGGAGGTCAATATTCGCATCGGCAAGGCGGCTACAACGTTCGGCAGGCTGCGTACAAGGGTGTGGGATAACAACCATCTTACCATTAAGACCAAAATGATAGTATACCAGACTTGTGTCTTAAGTACACTCTTGTACGGGGCTGAAACCTGGACGTCGTACGCTAACCACGAACGAAGACTCAACGTTTTTCACATGCGCTGTCTTCGAAATATCCTCAACATCACATTACAGGATAAGGTTACGAACGAGAGAGTGTTGGAAATTGCACAGCTAACTAGCATCACCGCGCTACTCAAACAGAGACGCTTGCGGTGGCTTGGGCATGTGCAACGCATGAGCAGCACTCGTTTACCCAGGCAGACCATGCTGAGCCAAGTCGCATTCGAAAAGCGCAACGTAGGACGACCCATGCTACGGTTTAAGGACTGCGTAAAGCGTGACATGGTCGCATTCGGCGTCGACTGTAAGTCGTGGGAGGATTTAGCGTCGAACCGCGATGATTGGAGAAGTGTTGTCGCGAAAGGTCGTGAAACCCACGATAACATCTGGTTTCAAGACTTGGCCAGAAAGCGTGCAAAAAGGCACAATCGCGAAACTGTCTCCTCCGCGGCGGGGTCTTCATGGACATGTAGGAAATGTGGACGTGTATGTTGCTCCCGGATAGGACTACATAGTCACGAGAGGCGTTGCCTCTCGCAAACTAACGCTGTTTAAATCATCTGTCAAGATGTATAAGGCCTTTGATGGATTGTAGGACCAAACTAAACGTGCGATAGTGACGTAATCATTCGGCCCTTTCGCTCACACTCGTTATTGCATTCGTAGAGCGAGAGTGACGTCAGGCCTGATGTTTATGACTCCATCGGCACGTTTATTTTGGCTCAGTATAGATAGCATGTTATCGATACCGATTTCGTACAAACCTTCTCCGTATCCCACTAAGAGCACGGCATGGCTCAGTTTCTTACATTCGGCGGCCTTCTCGAAAATGCCTCCCGTGTAAGCCATCAACGAGTGACTTAGTGCCATGCCTGAAATAGAAAAAAACACTATATTTTGGTAAAGCTCAGGGCAAGATTACTGGCATGGTCTGTGAGCCCAAATACAAAAGAGTTCATAAATAGTCGCTTGCATAGTAACAAACTTTTTTTTAATCTTTAATTACAGCTGTTATGTCAATTCTGCAATAGAAGTTTTTGATACCGGTGCGGAACGTATGTCATATAGTCATATTGCACGAGTCACAATACTCGGGACGAGTGAAAATGACACTTCCGCACGTGTACCAAATAACGTTTCGTAATACATTTGCGAAATAATTAAAATGAACGATTGAATGATTTTTACAATAAATTACTTATTTTTTTAAACTTGAAAATGGCGGGAAAGAATAGTAAGTTTTACTTTTCATAGAACTTTTGTTTCAATATGGCGACGGTTGTCATCATTCAAAATAAAATAGTTTATTTATTTCAGAAGAGATATGATATAGTATTATAATTAATTATAAACATAAAAAACACGTGAGTAATTTTTTTTCATTAATAACTTGGATGTATCAACCACAAATTAAAAAAATAATAAAATAAAAGAGCACTAGTTCGAAATATCCAACTTTTTGCCCGATATGCTGCTACGAAAAGTACCACTTCATAAACAACTGTATTAAAAAAACAATTGCATAGGTTGACGAACATAGTTTTCCTTCGATAGTGTATATAAAAAAAAAAAAAAATAATATCGGGGTGGTTGTGTACGTACATTGCAAGAGAATAAAATTAGTCATTAACATTTTCACGTCGCACAAGAAAAAAACTTCGTATAACGTTAACTGGCTCAAATAGTTTGTCAAGGAAGTAGATAACGCTTTAAAATCAATTAAAAAAAAATTGTATAAAGAAGGAATAATTTGATATTTTGGAATCTCGCCATCCGATCATCACTAAAATTTTATGGGACCAACCTGAAGACAATGATGCAAGTCTCAAACAAAAAAAAAGCATTGTCGAAATCGGTTCATAAAATGACGGAGTTCTGAGGTAACAAGCATTTCTAAAAAAGTACAGCAAAATTTTGAAACTCCTTCTTTTCGAAATAAACATACGTACCAACTGACAGCGGCCCGAGTTCTACCAGTTTCTGCATCAACGTATCTTCATCGGGAATGTCAATTACTTGTCCGTTTGTCACATTAGCAACCACTTTATTTGCGTCTTCATGACAAGATTTTCCTTCGTCACCTATATAAGGATAGTCTTTTTCTAACATTGGTCCGATGGACCTATCAGCAAATTCTCTGCAATGAAAAAAATATGAACAGATTTTAATTACTGAAAGATAACTATTTCAACAACATCTAGAACCTATACGGGTTTACATACAGGTACGGTTACGTGTCTGCCCGGCTCAAAAATAAGATCATAAGTTTAGGTTATGTGTTATGTGCATTTTTTATCGTCATCTTCATGTCATTATAATGACGAGCCTTATGAGGGTAGATCTTCTTCTCCGCTGGTGACTCCCTCATGTGTTCAGGATCGCGACCCCGTCTATGAATTGGTCCTCCTCAACAAGCTGTCAGAAGGCCTCAAGGAATGGCCTTAACTAATATTTATTTCATGTAGTAAAATTAGTATACGTACAGCATCACGGAATGCATTGACCCCCCGTCACATGTACCGCAAGTCAGGCAGTCCAGGACCTGCTCCTCGGAGAGGGCTAAGCATTCCTTATGTTTAAGAGCGTGTTGCCCTTCAATATTGCCTGTAAACAAATAAATTATTTTAAATATTTTGATAAGGATAAACTAAATTTCTTAAATTATAAAAAAAAATGCGAAATTATAAAAAAATAAGACAATGAGTTTTCAAAACACAGTATAATGAGTGTTGAATGTTGCAACCAACGAAAAAATACATTGTCGCAACATACCAATAGCACTGAAAATGTAGCAACTGCCACATTCCTTTTGATCCTTAACATGAGACACTACATTATGATCTCTCCAGTCAAATGAGTCTGGCAGAACCATTGAGCTGTCCCGGACTGCTTTAACCCCTGTTTCATTTGAAGGCTTGAACCCATGATATTGCTCAAGTTCTTCGGGCTTCAAATCGGCGAAGTGGTTTACTGCAAACACAGTTCCGGGAGACTCAGCGTTTAAGCGGTTTATATTATTTAAGTTTTCCTTGAAAATTTCAAGTCTATCAAAATATTCCTTGCGGCTGTAGGATTTTTCGTATTCTTTTACAAAGTCATGGAACAGGTCTTCGGCATTTTCCAGATCGTAATATGGCTTGTCGAGGACCGGCGTCATGCTGACGACCACGTTGCCAACAAGGCAGACTGTCACCAAGACTACCAGCTTAGTCATGGTGTTAAATGTTAACGTCGTATATTGAATTGACGATGTATGATTTCTGCATGTCCTTTTTATAGGAAAACAAAATCTTGGGTAACAGTTTTTTGTGACTAGGTAGAAATATGCCCCTATCGCGGTGACATATTATCCTTATAAGTGCCGATTTGAAATTCCAAATTTTATATTGAGCGCATTTTTTTAATTAGCTACGACATACCTTGCATAACATAGCTATCAGTGTGAGTAGAAGTGAGTTTTGGTAGGAACTTAACTTATTGCATGTATAAATAATGAATCAGGATACAGCTTGTCCTTAATTTTGGATATTGCTGACGGAGAATTAATGAATAGGACACAATCTTGTTTAGGGTTCTAAACATCCTAATAAAAAAGAAAACGGAACCATCATAGGACTATTCGATTCCATCTCTGTGGTTCTACCGGACTACCGGACCGATCAAGTTGAATTTTGGTTCGTTATATAGATGTTAGTGATACACAGACGAACTCGTACAAAGTAAATGAATACATTTTACATTTCAAACACTCTCTTGTCTCGGACATATTTAAATATACATATAAAATGGGGTTTACTCTCGTCAATCGAGTCGAATATTGCTCGACTTGTTTCGGATCGATTCATATTTAATCATGAGTTACGATCGGTCGCGCCGGCGGCCAAACCCACACGTGAACTGCAAGCCAATGCTCTGTCCGCTTCGGCTGCATGCTAAATTCACGCGTACGTCTGGCGGAGACGAGAATCTATCCTGATTATCACATACAATGTCAACTGTCGGGTTGCACTCAACACTTAAAACGTCTCATCTAGACGTACCACTGACGTAGTATCCAAACCTTTCTCCAGCTGGCTCAATTTAAATTCTTTAAAGTAAAATATACTTATAATATGGTGAATAGAGACTAAAGTACTATGTGTGACCTTACAAACGGTCCGGTAGTTTTGAATTTTTGATATGTTGCCTAGGATGGTTAGTCAGTGCTTAAAATGCCAAATGCACAATTCCCCCCCCCCCCCCTCCGCGCCCGCCACCATATTGAAAAAACCGGCACTTTCTTCATATTTTTGCTCATATCTTCCTTTAGGAGCATTTTAGCTAGAAAAAAGCTTCGACAATGTTATGGAGAGTTAAATTTACTACATTCTCCATTTTATATTTTTTTTCTAGGACAGATAGTTACGGAGATATCCACATTTAAAAAAACGTAAAACATCGCAATTTCCTACTGAAAAACAAACTTCTGGATTATATCTTCGTTTAGGAGCATTTTCGCTACAATAAAGCTTGGCCAATGTTGTAGAAAATATAATATATTCTATAATTAACACTTCAAATTTTGTTTCAAGGACGGTTAGTTACGGAGATATGCACATTTAAAAAACAGGAAACGTCGAATTTTCCGAAAATTTCTCAAAATTCTTGGTTTAGAACGCTGTTATTCAGTTACGGACTAGTCTAGAACAAATTAAAACATATAGGAAATATAATTGCTTATAAAACTCATGTCCATTTTTACATACATTTGCGGAAAATGTGACTTTATTTTTTACATATCTCCGTAATTATCTGTCCTAGAAACAAAATTAAAAACATTTTAGCTAGAACAGAGCTTGGGCAATGTTGCAGAGAATTAAATGTACTATAATTTACATTTCAAATTCTCTACAACATTGCCCAAGCCCTGTTCTAGCTAAAATGCTCCTAAACGAAAATATAATCCAAAAGTTTGTTTTTAAGTTGGAAATTGCGATATTTTACGTTTTTTTTAAATGTGCATATCTCCGTAACTATCTGTCCTACAGACAAAATATAAAATGGAAAATATATTAAATTTAACTCTCTATATCATTGTCGAAGCTTTCTTCTAGCTAAAATGCTCCTAAAGGAAGATATGAGCAAAAATATGAAGAGAGTGCCGGTTTTTTCAATATGGCGGCGGGCGCGGGGGGGGGATTGTGCATTTTGAATTTTAAACACTGACTAACCATCCTAGACAACATATCAAAAATTCAAAACTACCGGACCGTTTGTAAGGTCAAAATCCTTTATTCACTGAATTATTACTCTTATGCGAATTATTGTTAGTTAAATGAAATTAAATTAATTACGACCATTTTTGGGAAAAGGGCTTTTATACAGCAGTAAAAAATGGAGAGTGGGTTATAAAAATCTTGAATTTTTGTTTTTAGGTACAAATATTCCCCTGCGAAAAAAGTTACAGATTTTTATATAGCTTAAAATAAAATATGGTCATGTTTTCCCGTCTTGTTCAGGCATCGCAACGGTATCCTTAGGACCCGGGTGTTAATGTTTTCTACTAGACAGGCGTGCTAAAGCTATCAACGCCGTGACCGGCGACGGCGACCCAAGCTAATTACGGGCGTGAGCCCTAATGTGGCTGGCAAAGCTAAACTTACTTTTAAATACCCGATCACAAGAAGCTCAGTGAAGCTGACCGGAGCTATTGTAGGTATAATTGTAGCAGAGTTTGGGACGGGATTTTCTCACTTGACGCCTCATATCAAGATCAGTCAAACGGGCCTCTTCAAAATCTTTGACACTTTTCTTGATACAAGATCGCCATTCAGGTCGCTGTGAGGCTTTGTGCTTCCATTTATCTGCTGGTATTTTGCAGGCTGTTAAGTGACGCTTTAACACGTCCTTGTAACGCAGGTACTGTCCGCCTCGATTACGCTTACCATCCGAGAGCTCGGAGTACAGAGCGGCTTTCGGCAGTCTACAATCATCCATGCGCCAAACATGTCCACACCATAGCTGACCCTTCATCAACATCGCCTCTATGCCAGTCATCTTACTACGACGAAGCACTTCTGTGTTGGGGATACGATCCTGCCGCTTTATGCGTAGAATTGAGCGTAGAGATCTTAAATGAAAGGTGTCCAGTAAACGGATATCACCTTTGTACAAACACCAGGTCTCCGATGCGTACAAGAGTATCGGAAGAACCATGGCCCTATACACTGACAACTTAGTCTGCAGCTTAAGATCGTGAGTTCCCCAAACACGATGAGTTAGTCGGCCGAAAGTAGCAGCAGCTTTAGCTATCCTAGATGGTATCTCTGAAGTCAGTCTGTTATCTTTTCTAATTTGGCTTCCGAGGTACTTAAAAAAGGACACCTCTGTTAAAGCATTTCCTTCAAGAACTAGGTTAGAGGAGTCCTCTTCACAACCACGTGGTGGTTGTTTAAGCACCTGGGTCTTGGATATACTGACGACCATTCCAAATTTCCTACACGACTGCTGCAGAGCATCCATGTAAGATTGCAACGCCCCCACACTATCGGCCACCAGACACACGTCGTCGGCATATAGGATCTCGAGTATATGAATCTTCTTGGTGTGCTTCATAGATTGCTACCGACGTGCTACCGTACATACCGTGTGACAAAATGATACGTATAAAAAATATTCGTATTTATTTTTCGGTTTTCACTTGTCCTTGCCCGTTTGCAGTATAAGTCATTTCAATAGTGACATCACCACAAAATAGAATTACCTTAAACTTTCCTATTTTTTACGATTTACATAAAAACTGGGTTCCTTTTTTTGGCTATCTCTCAATTGAGCTGGGTTTGCATCCTAGGGCTCTAAATCTGAACCGAACTTATTTATTTGCTGTTTGATACATAAAACGAATTGCTAACGGAAAAGTCAAGGCAGGTTAGATCAGGATAGAACCGCGACATATACCGCGCAACAGTTGACGGCGTAGCGTAGCGCCAAAATCAACCTGCTACTAGTAAAATAGGCTAGGTTAGTTTAGAATTGGGACCCTTCCATAAAGCGAACTGACCTATTAACCTTTTTCTCAAACATGTAATGAAATGTCGTCATAACGTGCATTATAACTGGCGTCGAAGTATCACGTTTCGGGCGGAACAAATCGAGAGCAGGAGTCTAAGCCGTGAAGTAATTTTTAAATGGCGTCTGTGTTTGTGAACAAGTAACGAGCTGTTATTTTTTTGTGTGGTGTTATTTTAATTTCGTTATGTATTTGCGAAATGCACTAAACATGCCTAGCCGTGAAAAGGGCTTGCCGGCTTCGTGTCACTATCCTGTCTATAGACACCTAGTCACCCGGCAAGCCCTTCTTTCGCGGCGTCTGCAGTTATGTGCTATTCTGCTATACCTACCTGCTAGTTTTTGCAGAAAAGTATATTAATTGAGGCAAGTAAAATACAAATCGGACATAAAAATAATAATATTTTTATTGACGACGTAGTTGGCGCAGTGGTTAAGCAACTGCCTACTGAGCCGACGGTCCCGGCTTCGAATCCCGGCAAGGGCAAATATTTGTGTGATGAACACGAATATTTGTGCCTGGGTCATGGATGTTCTATGTATTTAAGTATTTATTTATCTATATAATTATGTATATCGTCGCCAAGTACCCATAACACAAGCCTTCTTGAGCTTAATTTGGGACTAGGTTGATTTGTGTGAGGTTGTCTGATATTTATTTATTTATTTATTTATTTATTTTGAACTTTAAATTTGCTATATGGTAACAATTTTGTTTTGTAATACAAAATATACCACTTGATAGTTCAATCATATATAATTATATCACTTGTACATAAAATGCTGATAATTATAGTCTGTGAGCTCTCAGATTGCTATTCGGGTTTAAGAGAAAACTGAGAGGTTCTTATAAGTTAAGGTAAGTTTCCCAGCTAGCCGTAAGCCTGTCCAGTCTGTTTCTGTCTGTGCTATGCTTGTAAGTGCTAAAAATCCATCAAAAGTCCATCAGGTCAAGCCACAGTGGCGCTGGCCGTGTAGCCAGTACCCATCTTGCAAGCGTTAACTCCTCGCAACAGACGCAAGAATCCTTTTTCGCCCCACTTCTCCGACCACGAATTCTTTATAATCCAGTACTTTTTTCCACTTTCTGAAAAGCAGTTGGTTTCATTTAACTTCAAATTCCTAATGCCTTTATATCTTACCCTGTGTGTTAAGCTTAGCCTTTGGAATGCTATCGATACCAAATTCGTACAAACCTTCTCCATAGCCCACTAAGAGCATACCATGGTTTAGTGGCACGTGAGCGCAGTCTTGGGTCCTGTCAAAAATGCCTCCTGAGTATTGTCTCAACGCGGGACATGATGCTATGGCTGAAAAACAATATTATTATACAGTCTCGTTAAGGCTCATGGTAAGATCCTGCCATAGTCTACAAGGTAAACCGTGTGCACTACCACAGAGAGTAAACTGACTCATTCAATTCCTGTTTCCAATACATAAAGTCAAAATACAAGGAACACTGTGCGCGAGTCTGACACGCATCATTCTTGATATTGAATAATCTTACAATCAAGGTGAGCGAACATACGTACCCACTGACAGCGGCCCGAGTTCTACCAGTTTCTGCATCAACGTATCTTCATTGGGAATGTCAATTTGCTGTCCGCCTGTCACATGAACAACCACGTTCTTTGCTTCTTCATGACAAGTACCTTTTTTACCTATGTAAGGATAGTCTTTTTCTAACATTGGTCCGATGGATCTATTAGCAAATTCTCTGCAATAAAAGATAACTTTTTTAACAATATTTGTTACCCATACGGGTCTAATTAAAGGTTCTTCTTTCCGTTTCAAAAAATATAATCGTAAGGTATTCGTTCAGCTCATAATTCAAAAGTCTAACTTGAGGTCAACACATTGGCCGCACGTAGATGTAGAGCACACGATTGAAGCTGAAATGAAACTGCATCACTCTATATAAGTTAATGCCATATTCTATAGCGTACATTTGGTAAATAGTACATTGGGTAATACGTTCTAAAAAAATGGGCAAGTCAAGAGTACTTTAAACCGACGAGCATGCATGAAGAGATTAATTAATGTAGATGAAGTGAAAGGTGTATGTCGGGACTTAGGACTGTAGCAAGTGGAAAGATGGGGTCTCTGCCTACCCCGTTGGGAAAAAGGCGTGATTTTATGTATGTATGTATGTAAGGTAATACGTACTGCATCACTTCATGTATGAGCCCTCCGCCACACGTACCGCAATCCAGGCAGTCCAGGGCCTGCTGCTCCGAGAGGGCTAAGCATTCCTCATGTTTAATAGCGTGTTGCCCTTCAATATTACCTGTAATTAAATTATTTTCAATATTTCCTAAGCAAATAAACTTAACTTTGCCACTGTTCATTGCGTATATTATTTCAAATTAAATGCTAGAATGTTAAACAAAATGAGGCAGTAAGTTCTAAAAACAAATAATAAGCCGTCAAGTGTTGCAAGCCATTTGACTAGGGATTGTTCAAATTTTTTGAATTTGAATTTGAATTTGAACGTACCAATAGCGCTGTAGATGTAGCAACTGCCACACCGCGCTTGGTGAGGCTTAATATGAGACACTGCATGATAATCTCTCCAGTCATATGATAGTGGCAGAACTATAGAACTATCTCGGACTGCCTTGATCCCTTTTTCCTTTGATGGCTTGAACCCTTCATATTGCTGAAGTTCTTCGGGCTTTAAATCAGAGAAATGGTTTACTGCAAACACAGTTCCATGAGACTCAGCATTTAGGCGGTTGATATATCCTAGGTTTTCCTTAAAGATTTCAAGTCTTTCATAATATTCCTTGCGGTTGTAGGATTTTTCGTGTTCTTTTACAAAGTCATGAAACAGGACTTCGGCATTTTCTAGATCGTAATATGACTTGTTGAGGACCGGCGTCATGCTCACGGTCATGTTGCCGACGAGGCAGACCGTCACCAAAGCTACCAGCTTAATCATGGCGTTAATGTTAACGTCGTCTATTGAATTGACGATGAGTGAATTCTGCAACTCCTTTTTATATGAAAACAAATACTTAGCTGATAGTTTTTTGTTACTATCGCGGTGGAATTTTATCTTAGTAAGTGCCGATTTGAAATTCCAAAAAAATTTGCGTAATTGACAAAGTCACGGAATAAGTCTTCGGCATTTTCCAGATTGTAATATGTATTGTCGAGGACCGGCGTCGTTCTCATGGCCATGTTGCCGACGAGGCAGATGGTCACCAAGACTACTAGCTTAATCATGGTGTTAAATATTAACGAGGAAATAGCTGTTTCCTGCTCCAAAACTTAATCGACATTTTAGGAATCAAAATAGATAAAAAATGCTATGTGATGTACTGTTAAAAATTTTGCGCAAATTTAATAATTTTCGCAAGAATTTCTGTACTCGGTGTCTGATTTTGGCCAAGAAAAAAGAAAGAAAAGAAGAAGGTTTTGAAGTAGTAGGGCCTCGTGCAGGGTCCGTCCGGATTGTTACTACCGTCTTGCCTACTAACCCACCGCCAAACAGCAATGTTCGCATTGTTGTGTTCCGGTATGGGGGTAAGATAGCCGGTGAAATTACTAGCATAGAGGCATTCTATCTTCGTCCTCCGGGTAGGCAAGCACTTGTGACTCCTCTGGTGTTGCAGGTGTTTATGGGCGACGGTTATCGCTTTCCATCAGGCGATACGTTTGCTCGTTTGCCACCTATGACAAAAAAAAAAAAAAAAAAAAAAAAAAAAAAAAAAGATTCCGCTACAAACGGTCTAGTACACAAATTCTATAATAGGTTAGACAAAAATCTAAACGGTGCGACACATCACATTTTGCTTATATTCGGATTCTAAAATTTCCTAAAGGTTGGTTAATCTTTGGAGGAGAAAACAGACGATAACAAAATCTCAATTTGAATAACAGTTACTTTAAGTTTGAACCACATTATATCCGCCGCTATAGTTATCAGATGCAATTTAATGTAAACTGCTAGTACAGCAAAATGAGCAGTTTTATATCTTCATAAACATGTTGACAAATTGAGGACAAACTGTGTCCTGTAATTTGGCATGTCACAGACGGATAATGAAATAAGATACATCTTTTTAGGGTTCTTTGCCTTCGAATGAAAAAAAGGAACCTTTTTATGATTATTCTTTTGTTGATCTCCGTCTATCTATCAACCAATTTACTCGGGTTCTACCGAACCGATGGTATTATCCAAACCATTTTCCAGCTGGGCATTGAACATTGTAACGTGTTGCGTTACAACTCGTTCTTGATAACTTTTTGGACTGTCTGGTTTCACACTCTATCTTAAAAATAAACATTCAAATTCAAAATTCATTCTAAATTCCACACTTGTTCGTTACATGTCTAAAAAATTGATTCTATTCAGAGCTTTCGAGCTGAACAGATACCTGCAAGACTATTTTTAATCCAGCTCATCCTCAATTCATTATATTTAACAGTCTATAATTTACCTTACCCTCACAAGTGTTCTATATACTTATCCAAAGTTCAACTGTGCTATTGTGCTGTGATTTTCTAAAGTTCTAGTTGCTGGATTCTGTCAATTAAATTAAAGACAAGGCACGTAAACGTAAGTTCCCATGTATTTTATAACCGTTTTAATGTCAATATCTCTTTAACTTAAATCTAGAACTTAAGTCTGTATCTGCTTGTTCGCAGGTGCCTTTATTAATTAATATAATAAATACCTTCTTCTGCCCTGTCTCCTGTCTCTTCTTCCGTTCCTGCTTTCCTTCTTTACCTACCTCCCGGTCATCAACGCGACAACCTCTCGCAATCTCGATTAAAATTCGGATATAATCGAAAGATACTCCTTACATAATACGTATCATTGTTTGTTTCAATAAATTAAATTATAATCATTAAACTGGGTTTGCATTCTAGGGCTCTACTTAAAACTAAACAGTGTTTTTCGTTGCCTCACTAAATGATGCGATGATACCGTAGCAACAGGCGGCAAAACGATTACCTATTGTTTTACGCGTGTAACTTTGGAATGCACATGCATATAATTTTAATATAGCAGTTTAAAAATTCCTATTATAATTTTGTAATAAAGGTTATTTTGCACCCGACACCATTCCAAGGCCAATTTTAAAAGACAGACGTGGACCAATTAGAATTTGCATTGCTGCATTGGTGATACTTTAGCCTTCGTTTATACGAAAAACACCAAAACTCGTTTCGCAAACGCACCAAAAGAAGCAAAATCATTATCATTTCAGCCATAGGATATCCACTGCTTGGCACAGACCTCCTCAACAGACTCCTACATGGGCCAGATAGAAGCGACTCGCATCCTGGAAGACCCCGTAACTGTAACCAGGTCGTCCGGCCAACTTGTGGCAGTCCAAAAATGCGCTTGTTGGTACGTGGTCTGCACTTGAAGACCTTTCGACCGCAACGGTCGAATTGTACTGGTAAGCAAAATATGATTACAAACTTAAACCAATGTACTGAACAACAATTGAAATTTTATTTTAGTCATACGAGACGCTTTTGTTTGAGATTTCGTCTTTATATTTACAATTTAGTTCCACAATGTTCGATGATGTCTGCGACCGAGAATATTTAGAGATTTAATAATATTGACTATGGATGAATACATTTTTTTTTTCTTTTTTCTTACTCCAAGTTCTTTACACAAACTTTCACCTGTTACATGGGGCATCCCATTAGGGGTTGAATTCTCAAAAATACTGGAATCAACGTTCTCAGTTTTTGATGAAGAGTCTACTACAAGATAATGCACCCTTTCTCATAAAAGACCACGATTATTATAGAAAGTTTAGCTTAAAAAAATTTCGGGGATGAGTAAAAATAAATTTGTTTTCTTTCTTTATATAACGGGGGTTGCCTGCAATAGGAGCAATAAATTAAAACAACCCTTCAAACTAAACAACATTTGCTAAGCAACTTCTGAACGTAACGTGTATGATAATTTGCAAAATTTTGTTTAGACAAAAAAGTCTTGTTTTTAAAGTTGCTGAACAATTAATGTTGTTCAGTTTGAAGAGTAGAATCTATGTTTTAATTATTGCTCCTATTACAGGCAACACCCTGAAGAAGAACCTACACCCGAAATATTACTATTCTTACTCGAAGAATCCCAAGCTCTTCATACAAATTTTCAACGCCCACTTTACGAGGGGCTGAATTTTAAAACGCGCTGAAACCAATATTTCATTTTTTGATGAAGAGTCTACACGCAAAATAATGCACCTGTTACTGATAAAAGGCCACTTTTATTCTACAAACTTCCTCTTTCCATTTAACCCCTTTCTGGGATGAATTTTTAAAAATACTTAATGTTGTTTTTTTACCGTGTATAGAAGAACATATATATGAAATATTACCATTCTTACTCAATCAAGGAATCCCAAGCTCTTCATACGAACTTTCACCTTCCATTTTATCCCATTAGGGGTTGAATTTTCAAAAACGCTTAAATTAATGTTCTCAGTTTGAGATGAAGTCTACATGCAAAGTAATGCACCCCATATTTATAAAAGGCCACGTTTCTCATACAAAGGTTTACTTCTTATTTAATCCCTTTCGGGGGTGAGTTTCGAAAAATTGTTTTCTTACTTTGTATAGAAACACCTTTACACGAAATATTACCATTCTTACTCAAGCAATCACACTTCTAATCATTCAACAATAAATATTGAATCAATAAATAAAAAAACATTTGCCGATATAATTTTTATTGAGGTTTTATTTTTTTCGAATTTATGCGTACACGTGTACAATCATGATGTTCTTTAAATAACAGATGAATAATTAAAACTTGTCCAAATTCCAATGATTATAAATAAACCAGGTCCGTATCGTTTGATAATGAGTTCTATAGTGGTGTGGGTGACGATCCATCAAAAGTCCACAGGTCAAGCCACACTGGCGCTGGCTGTGTAGCCGGTGCCAATCTGGCAGGCGTTGACTCCTCGTATCAGACGGACGTATCCTTTTTCGCCCCAACGCTCCCCCCACGAGTTCTTGATTATCCAATATTTCTTTCCACTCTCTGAAAATTAATTCGTCCCATTTAGCCTCAATTACCTAATACCGTTATATTCTATAACAATTAATATGTTTCATTATGACTCTGTAACCTAATGCCCTATAGTCTGATTCTAAAAAAGAAGTAGTTTGAAACATAATATTCTACAAAAAGACTTGCCCCGGTCTAGACTACTTGCGAAGTCGACCGAGGATGGGCGAATATGATAGTCTGGACAAGCACTTTACTGAAGAAAGCAAAGTATACCTACTTCAGCCAACTTTGCCTCGGTCACCGTCGCGATAGTGTAGTAGAGCCGTAGTTAGTTTCAAAATGGCTTTTTTAACCCCTCATCCCAACGGCCCCATGGCTGTTTCAGCCATGCAGTGGCCGCTATTATATTTTGCTATTTTGATGTGAGTAAACAAAAAGAACATGTCTCAATAAATAAATAATAAATAACTGGCCAAGAGCATGTCAGCCCACGCTCAATGTAGGGTTCCGTAGTTGTCCATCCTTCACAATAGACGGGCTTAAAACAGCGGTTTTAACAATGAGGTTTAAATTACGAGAAACAATTCAAGCTCTATAAAAAGGTCGTAAACGCCAAAGTAACTGTAATTACTTATTACCGTCTGAAAAATATCGATTATATGCGCCAGATAGAGCGGAATGTTTTAATACAGTATAGCGCTTAGTTTGAAGTATAAGAACATCGCGCGGCACTTACGTCATTTTAAATAAAATTATGAAAATGCGATAACTCAAAAACGGCTCGACCGATTTTGAGTTATAAAAGTACTTATATAGCCATTTATTTCCATGAATTTTTCCATAATTTTGAGACCCGTGGTTGAAATATTAGAGGGGGCGCTGTTTTTTGGATTTCCGGTTCGAATATTTAAAAAAACTACTGAGTTTGTCAAAAAATAATGTTTGAAGACCTCTATTGTTTTTAAAAGACCTATCTTTAAAATAAGGCATTATAAGTACTTCCAATGAAAACTATATTGAATAAAATCGGTCGAGCCCTTTTTGAGCTATTGTAAAATTTTATAATTTTCTTTAAAATGACGTAAGTGCCGCTCGGTGTCCTTATACTTCGGACATCACACACATTAGTTAAGTGCCTTACTGCATTAAAACATTCCACTCAATCTGGCGCATACAATCGATAACTTCCAGTAGGTAATAAGTGATTGCAGTTACTTTAGCATTTACGACCTTTTTATAGACCTTGAAATCTTTCTCGTAATTTAAACCTTGGGCTTATAGCAGCGGTTTTAAGCTCGATGCGGGTTGAAGCGGTCTATCTACTTACTGTGAAGATGTGCAACTACGGAACGTCACTGAGCGTGGCCCGACATGCTCTTGGCCGGTTTTTTTTTCGTAAATCTGTTGTATGAAGATGCTTGTTCTAGGAGTACTAATGTACGATTCACATTGACTGGGCCGGGCCGGGTCGGCTGCCGCCGCGTCGCAACGGGCACTCTGCCCAGTGATCAGGTTGGGCGGGATCGGCTGCCGCCACGTTCCAGCAGACGCTGGAGCGCCCGGCGGCAGCCGACTGCGTCCTTCCGAGCGATTAAATCTACTAGGGCGACGGACGAAAGAACGGAGCCGATGGCTCGCGGCGGTGACCGAACGGAGCCGCTTACGCGCGACGACAGCCGAGCAGCTCCGTCCGCCTCCTCGAGCGCCCGACCGGCCGGCAGCGGCGCCACTAACATTCGAATATTGGATCTCTACATTCCTTTTGGCAGCTATTTAGATGCCTGCTGCACTTGAGCGCGCGCCGACTCCGCTTGGTCAGTGGGAATCGTACTTTATTCTAAGAGTTCAGCATTTTATCAGTACCAATTTCGTACAAACCTTCTCCATATCCCACTAAGAGCATGCCATGGTTTACATTCTGATCAGCGCAGTCAGCGGTCTTTTCATAAATGCCTCCACGGTAATATCCGAACGTATCAGTTGCTACTATGGCTGAAAAAGGGAATCCCCAAATTTTCGATATTTATATTTTATTCCGATTTTCAAAAATCCAATTATCATTATTTCTAAGAAATAAAATTCAGATTACTAAAAAGCATGATATTTATGACACAGAGTTTCCGAGAATTTTTATTTCCGACTTTTATAACATCGAAGAGTTAAAAGCAGTTCGACTCTTGTATGACATTGTACAGAAATTATAGTACGCCAAGTCTTTTACTAAACATACGGCATTTGATCACAGAAGGTTTCATTAGGCGTGATGGATCTTCTATATCGTTACCTATATTTTTTATGGGATTTTGACATTTTGTATGCTGAATTCTATCATGTGGGGTATTTATAGACAGGGCTTTAAAAGCCGATACCAAATATATATTATACTGCATCATTAGATTACTGCTACTTATTTGGAAAATCCCCCATTATCAAAACAACAAGATTGGTCTCTTGTATGCAAGATATGACAAAAAGCTCGGAATATACTTATTTCTAACAAAATGGGACGAATTTGGTAAATATTTTAATTTTGTAATTTAATTAAATTGTTCTAAATCACGTTTTAAGTGCTTTTAAAGCTAAACATTTTTAATAAAAGTTATTACCTACCTATAGGAAAATGTCACACTCATACATCGCATAATCATTAGCAGAGATCAGACGAATGCGCATCATTGTACACGGTGTCCTGTATTTAACGGACAACCTTCTAACCGATCCGAACCGACCGATGGAGGCCAGAAATGTGCTTCTTTCTTAAGATAGGTTTGTTTTTATGATAATCGGACTAGGTATATATATTTTTTTATTGGTTCCTTGTTTAACTCTAATGCCCGATTAGGTCACAAAAGAGGATATTCTTTAGTTCTTTTTTATTCCTTAATAATGATAATTAACGAGTGTACATTAGAATTAGAACCCTGAGGTATCCAGTTTTTTTAACGGGTTAATTAATGAAATCGGTTTTGTCTTAATTTATAAACAACAAATAAATTATGGAACCAGAGTGGTCAACTTTATTTAATGTTATCACTTTACCCTTTTTATGACCCTTTTATATTGTATTATTGGTTATTTAGATAATGGTTTCATACATAACTTTTTTTAGTTTATGTATAATTTTTTAAACAAAGAAAAAAAAAAAATTAATCTATCTGAAATTGTTTCGTTTGTTGGAAGGTTGTCCATTAAATACAGGACATCGTGTATAATGACTCCCATTTGTCCGATATCTGATTATTAGGAAGAGGGACACACCTTTTTAGTCTCAGCTTTCAGGCTGGGAAATGATCTCTCCTTTTTGACAAAGCTAGGTACTCAACTTGTATTTTATTATTGACTGAGACTGTTTCTTCGCTCTTTTCTTATTCCTGTTGAAATTACTAAATTATTGTTATATATAATGAAATTATTACTTAAAAAAAACAAAATCATGTAATGATTGATTGAAAAAAAAAATTAAAACATGATTTTGAAAAATGTTATAAATAATGTAAGATATTACGGGTATCTGACGTAATGTTTCATAATAATTAAGTCAAGCGTCTTCTACCTGCAAGAGCCCAAACTAAGTATATGTATCGATAATGTGTTGCAGATTTTTTTTTTATAAGTAGGTAGTATATAATAATATCCTATTTAAAATACTGAAGCGGGTTTACTCACGTCGTAGAAGTCTAATAACGCGGGAGGCTATAGAAATTAGTCGTCATCCGAATTTTAACCGAGATTGTGGATGGTCAGTGCCCCCCAGTTGGAGGACGGTTTTGGATACTACATCGGTGGTTAGTGTGGACGAGAACTTAGCAAAGGGCGTAGTGAGTGTTGTGTGCAACCCGACAATTGACATTGTGCGTGATGATGAGGGTAGTTAAGCGCCTCCGCCGGTGACACCCGCGTCGAGCAGCCGCGCGGACTGGGCGCGGGCCCGCAGTGTTCGGTAGCCCCCGCCGCCGCGACTGATCGTCTCTCCTGATGATGAATCGCGTACCGATTCGAAACATGTCGAGCGTTATTCGACTTCTACGACGTGAGTAAACCCGTTCAAGTATTTTAATATGTCTGAGACTCACGATAGTTTTCTATGTAAAAGATACTATTTATTTGGAGTCGTCTCATGAAGCCCTTTCATTAGATATCCCACATGATAAGATTCCGAACACAAAATGTCCAGATCCCATACAAAATCATTACGACGTCAAAATTCCTTCCAAATCAAATCGAAATTGCTTAGCTTCTTTCAGAAGGTTCATCCTACCAAAGGAAACGTTATATGTCGTCAACACCGCCTACTATATTTTGTTTTTGGCAGTGTTAAATTGTCATCTAGCTGCAAGAATGGAACTCACACGTAAAAATATTCTTGCTATGATTTGTTACGATTTTCAGCGTGTTTTGATGCACCAACAGTACATAAATCAGTTAATTTCAACTTTTAGTGATGATACTCCGTCGAAAACCACTGTGTATCACTAGTTTAGTGATACACAGTGTAGTACGTGGAATTTCGCCCAAAATCGCAACCTAGGTTACGACTTGATATAACTTGACTTTATTTACGCATAATGTGTGTTCTATTAAGTATGGCTTTAATAAGAAAAAAAAAACTATTAAAGTGCTACCGCATACAACAAACTTATTATTTAGGGATTTCCAAATTTAAATCCTAGCGATTGAACGGTAATAGTGAGAAATAGAGTATGTGTTAATTACTATGGCTACTATATCAAAATAAATATTTATTATACAAGTAAGTGTGTAAGGTCACCTACCTTACACACTTGTATTTCAGACGAGTGTAGTTCTTATGCACGAGCGAGGTACGAGCGAGTGATTAAATGAACATGAGTCGGAAATCATCTTCCACACGACTTTTATACAAAAATTAGTATGCATGTTCGAGAAAATAGAACTACTTTAATAACGAGAAATAATAAATCCAGCCGCAGTTTTTTTTTTGGCCACTTGGTCGAACTTCTCATTTAATAACTAAGCATCAGGAAAATGAGATAGCCTCTAATAAACTAATTCATATTCTTCAAAACGCCAACTAAAAATGTTAAAGAAAGCGTCAAGTCAAAATCAACAATTATTATTACTTGTCCTTCTGATTTATACATTGCCAACTAATTTACTAACTCGGCCACGGAATTTGCAACTCATCATCATTTTTCGTTTTACAGCTTCAATACAAGCTCCTCAAAAATTATATATTCGAGCTTCAATAGACAACATCATATATCATAACTTAATACTTCATATTCTTTATCGTGAAAATAGCCACTGTAGGTACGGTTTGGCGCGAGTGCGCGACATGACAGCCACCGGCCATTTGCACCAATCAGAGAGCGCCATTCGATTCTTGTACCGACCGACCCGCCCGTGTTTGTTTATTGTCATTCGTTCGTTCATATTGCAATAGGTTAATCTGCGTTCTCTCTAATCTAGTTCTAAGGCAGGTCCGACTTGGCTTAGGTTAGGTACGACGACGAGCGAAGCGAGGAGGAGTGTTAGGTTGAACTGCAACCCTAACCTAAAATGAGATTTAAGTATTTTGTTTTGTTCTCTCCTCAATAGTTCATATGTAATAATAATGGCCTTAATATACTATTTGATGACAATTTTAGGTAAATTTTACGATCGATCAATGTAGGATGACTAACATTTTAAACATACTAATTGTTTATTGTCATTCGTGCGTTCATATTGCAATAGGTTAGGTTAGGTTAGGTTAGACATTAATTATCATATCGAGTTTTAACATTAGATATTTGATAACGGTTCGTAACCCATTAATCTAGTTTTAAGGCAGGTTCGCCTTGGCTTAGGTTAGGTACGACGACGAGCGAAGCGAAGAGGAGTGTTAGGTTGAACTGCGACCTTAACCTAAAATTTGATTTAAGTATTTTGTTTTGTTCTCTCCTCAATAGTTCATATGTAATAATAATGGCTTTAATATACTATTTGATGTCAATTTTAGGTAAATTTTACGATCGATTAATGTAGGATGACTTACATTTTAAACATACTAAGTTATACAATTAGAAGCTAATAGAGTTACTATTTTGGTGTCATATATTAACATTTTTGGAAGTTTGCTATATGAATGCATGCCTCAAATTTAGATGCTAAAAAATAACCACCATGTTAAGTTACAATTACAGTGGCTTACAAAGAAGATAACTAGTGGCTGAGATATTATTATTCAGACGCGCGTTGCTTGTAGCCGACTAAGTAATTTAGAAGGTAACTTATATTTTCTGAGGCGAATAATGCTATTAAAAAGAAGCTTGTTTAAATAGTACCCTTTAATAACTCACAAAGACTTTATTGAATTGGAAAGAAAATTGATTTGATTTATGATGTTGATTTACTATAACTAATCCGACACTAAGTTAGCAAATATACGTACACACTGACAGCGGCCCGAGTTCTACCAGTATCTGCATCAACGTATTTTCGTCGGGAATTTCTATAAATTGTACGCCTGTCAAATGAGCAACTACTTTTTCTGCGTCTTCATAACAAGTATCCATTACACTTGTATAAGGATAGTCTTTTTCTAAGATTGGTCCGACAGTTCTATTAGCAAATTCACTGCAAAAATAATAGTAACAAATAATGAATGATAACCATTTCAACGGGCTTAATAACAGGTTCCTCTTTTTCACCAAAAAAAAAACGTAAGGGTATATACAGTACAGTACACATTTAAAAACTCTAACTCGCGATCAACATGTTTGTTAATTGCAAACTCAACTGGACTGTAAATTTAGAGCACACGATTAATGTTAAAATTAAACTGCTTCTCTCTGTATAAGTTAATGGTAGATTCTATAGAGTACTTCCACTTTAGCGTACACTTTACAAATAGTATACTGCAT
Organism: Apotomis turbidana; assembly: GCA_905147355.2. Classification (NCBI taxonomy): domain Eukaryota; kingdom Metazoa; phylum Arthropoda; class Insecta; order Lepidoptera; family Tortricidae; genus Apotomis; species Apotomis turbidana. The sequence goes on from LR990285.1 coordinate 24,166,652, forward strand.
AGGTAGAGGTGGAGTTTATGTTTGTTGCATTTTTGTATAACCTGGTTCAACGCATGTGGATGGTCTGTTGTGGAGAGGCACGGGCGGATCCTCCTTCCTTCCTGTACCTTTTGGCAGAAGACAGCCAAGTTGAAACTGGACTGATCACGTCTATCACATGCCGGATGACTAGTGGGCCAAGCAGACCACACGAGAAGCTGCAGACCTTGGGTCGACTAGGACTCTTTCCTTAAAAACTGGGCAGACTGAGAGAATCTAAGTGAAGAAGCTATAAAAAGAGATCAATGGAGAAAGAAAGGGCAGGCCTTTATGAAGTAGACTCAATAGACTTGCAATAGTAATAAAAATACGTACTGCATTACTTCATCTATGATCCCTACGTCACATCTACCGCAATCCAGGCAGTCCAGGACCTGCTGCTCCGAGAGGGCTAAGCATTCCTTGTGTTTAATGGCGTATTGCCCTTCAATATTACCTGTAAACAAATAAATTATACAATACAAATCCACTTTATTGCACACCTCAAATAAACAGGGATACAAAACATGAGAGATATACGGTAAAAAAAAAACAGAGGTTAACAACAGGCGGTCTTATCGCTTAATAGCAATCTCTTCCAGATAACCTTAAGGTAGCAGAGTAGATCAACAGAAGTTAGAATTGAGTATCTGTACACCCCAGGCCAAAAGTATGGAAACAAGCTTATATTACTACACAAACCTGTGATTTCCTTACGGAATAACTTACAAAATCACAATAATTATATAATTTACTATAAACATTTTAAAAGTCAATAACGCAAATTCTGCTTATGAAAATTGCCAGTGCAACATTTTGTAGAAAGGCAATAAAAAAACGACGTCATGCACTTTGTCCCGGAGTTAGGTAGGTAAGTATATATATATTTTTCAAATATGCAAATGTTTTAATAGTGGATGTTAAATTTTTTTATCTTTTGGGGTTGGCCTGACGGTTACTAACATTTACACAAGGAATAATTGTTGGAAACTTTAAATATTCAAAGAATAAACTTTGTTTCCATACTTTTGGCCTGGGGTGTTGTACATATAAACGGAAAAGTCCTGACTGACTGACTGGCTCACTCATTAACGTAGAGCCGTAACTTGCGAACCTAGGAACTTGATTTTATTACAATAGTTTAAATATATGACGTAGCCATCAAGTACTAAGAAGGGATATTTTAAAATTTATCCCCTAAGAGGGTCAGATTGGGGTTAAAAGCTAGTATGGAATTTGTGTATTTCTTAAATAAGAGATTTTAAACATGGTGTTTTGTTTATATAATACGGTGAATAGAGAATAAAGTACTATGTGTGACCTTACAAACGGTCCGGTAGTTTTGAATTTTTGATATGTTGTCTAGGATGGTTAGTCAGTGTTTAAAATGCAAAATGCACAATTCCCCCCGCTCCGCGCCCGCCGCCATATTGAAAAAACCGGCACTTTCTTCATATTTATGCTCTTATCTTCCTTTAGGAGCATTTTAGCTAGAAGAAAGCTTCGACGATGTTATAGAGAGTTAAATTTACTACATTCTCAATTTTATATTTTTTTTCTAGGACAGATAGTTACGGAGATTATCTACATTTACAAAAACGTAAAAAATCGCAATTTCCTGTTGAAAAACAAACTTCTGGATTATATCTTCGTTTAGGAGCATTTTAGCTACAATAAAGCATGGGCAATGTTGTAGAGAATTAAATTTACTATAATTTACACTTCAAATTTTGTTTCAAGGACGGTTAGTTACGGAGATATGCACATTTAAAAAACAGGAAAAGTCGAATTTTCCGAAAATTTCTCAAAATTCTTGGTTTAGAACGCTGTCATTCAGTTACGGACTAGTCAGGACAAATTAAAACATGTAGGAAATACAATTGCTTATAAAACTCATGTCCATTTTTACATACATTTTCGGAAAATGTGACTTTATTTTTTACATATCTCCGTAATTATCTGTCCTAGAAACAAAATTTGAAATGTAAATTATAGTAAATTTAATTCTCTACAAAATTGCCCAAGCACTGATCTAGCTTAAATGCTCCTAAACGCAGATCCAGAAGTTTGTTTTTGAGTTGGAAATTGCAATTTCTTAAGTTTTGAGAACAAGAAAACTAATTTTATGATTATTTAAACCTCGTCCTTTAAAGGAGTTGAATGAGAGCTATAAATTGCTGTGAGAAACTTGGCATTATTTGAGTGAGGAGTAGTAATATTACGTATATAGATTCTTCTATACAAAATGAGACATTACATGTTTCATAAATTTATAGTTCAAAGCTTTCCTTAGGTACAACGAAGACAGAAAAAATTACAACCTTCTGATGGGATCATAGGATGTTGGTCCTAATTTTTATAATTGATGATAATAAAAATTTACAGGATCCCTTATTATTATCGTTTTCTTTACAACAGCAAGTGAATTCATTATCAAGACCCAAATTGAGCCATACACATACTTCTACATCCGGAACAATAACAGATGCATTATTTTTCTTTTACTGGTGTCACTCGGAGCGACGGATTACGCTGTTTGAGGCGAGTTGTTTAACACTTCTTCTGCTTCGGTTTAAGCAAATTTACTTTCGTCTATGATTTCGTTCATTTTACCGGAAAGTAAATGTAAATGGGACAACCCATGTTGTTATGCCACGACGTGATCTAGAAATGTAATAAATCTACCCAAAGCTGTATGAATGTGCGCAGATTTTTATTAGTTGTATTATTTTAAGAAACAAAATACCGTTGTAAAATTTACACAGACACCGTTTCCAGACCTGTGCGAGCAAAGCCGCGGGCAAACGCTAGTTTTTAATATTGAGTAAGAGTGAACTTTGTTTTCTCCAACTTGCTTGGAAATGTTCCCATTAATGTAGGAAAACTGGACCGCGAAATCGTTCGTTATTTAAGGCGTTAATACAAATTAAAAAAATATATATATTATTGGCCTCGGCCGGGAAATAGCTATTATTTAAATAAGACGATTAAAATTACCTTCACCTACACCTTCCGTTTATGACGTCTCATACAAATGAGCGTACTCTTAATTTGGCCGGCTACTGCAAGAAAGAGAATTCTGCTTTGAATTTTTTTAAACACTGATTATTCACCATACAGCCCAATAGACAAGTATCAAAAATTTTGAATTTAAAAAATAAGTACTAGTATAAACTTTTTAATTGTTCTCTGCGTTTAGTTCTCGCACTGAACATCTCTCGGCTCTGCCACTGTCAATGTATTTTAAATGTCGAAAAATTTCGAATAACGGACAAACAATTTAAATAATAATTTTATATGCGTTTAATTTATATTCATGATTCTTAGTTATTTATTAAAGATTTCCCACGACAGTTTTGGTTTTAATAATATGATGGTATTTGATGAGTGAACTGAAGATTTATAAGTTTACCAAATGTAAACAAATAAAAAATAAAACAGAAATGATTGTGTCCAAATCAATATAAAAGTTATTTTGAACTTACGATCTTCCCCGAAGGAAAAATTATGGTATGGTTTCTTAAAAAAAACGTGCGTTTAGAAGTTGTTGATTTAACCAAAATTTATAATAATGCCCACATTTTTTATGACAAATAATAAATCCGGCCGCAGTTTTTTTTTAGCCACTTGGTCGAACTTCTCATTTAATAACTAAGCATCGGAAAAATGAGATAGCCTCTAATAAACTAATTCATCTTCTTTACAACGCCAACTAAAAATGTTAAAGAAAGCGTCAAGTCAAAATCAACAATTATTATTACTTGTCCTTCTGATTTATACATTGCCAACTAATTTACTAACTTGGCCACGGAATTTGCAACTCATCATCATTTTTCGTTTTACAGCTTCAATACAAGCTCCTCAAAAATTTTATATTCGAGCTTCAATAGACAGGATCATATATTATAACTTAACATGTAAAATAATACTACATATTCTTTTATCGTGAAAATAGCCACTGTAGGAACGATTTGGCGCGAGTGCGCGACATGACAGCCACCGGCCATTTGCACCAATCAAAGAGCGCCATGCGATTCTTGTACCGACCGACCAGCCCGTGTTTTTTTATTGTCATTCGTTTGTTCATATTGCAATAGGTTCTCTCTAATCTAGTTCTAAGGCGACTTGGCTTAGGTTAGGTACGACGACGAGCGAAGCGAGGAGGAGTGTTAGGTTGAACTGCAACCCTAACCTAAAATGAGATTAAAGTATTTTGTTTTGTTCTCTCCTCAATAGTTCATATGTAATAATAATAGCTTTAATATACTATTTGATGACAATTTTAGGTAAATTTTACGAGCGATTAATGTAGGATGACTTACATTTTAAACATGCTAAGTTATACAATTAGAAGCTAATAGAGTTACTATTTTGGTATCATATATTAATATTTGGATCAATAAAGATGTTATAGATGCAATAGATAAGAGAAATAAACTATGGCAGCTGAAAAAATTCAACCCATCTAGCAAAAACATACAGGAAGATCTAGAAAAGGAGAAGAAACTTGTAAATAGGTTTATACAAAGATCAAACACTACATTCTATCTTAGTTCTTTTAATGCATGTAAAGACAAACCCAGTAAGATGTGGAAACTAATAAATAACCTTTCCATTAACAAAGTCAAAGACGTAAAATCACCTACAAGACTAGAAATCAATTCCAAAATTATTGTTGATAGCGCACAAATATGTGAACATTTCAACTCATACTTTTCCACGATAGGGTCAGAAATAGCAAACAAGATACCTTTAATTTATCATACACCGACGTTACCTCGAGCTATGAATAGAAATGAACTTAAAATTTTTGAACCAGTCACTCCGGATGAAATAGATAAAATAATTAAAAACCTAAAAATAAACAGTAGTTCTGGACTTGATGGGGTTACTGCTAAATCAATTAAATCTATCAAATTATTAATAACCGAAGAACTCACCATCTGCATAAATAAATGTTTTGACCAAGCTTTTTTCCCAGAGAGTTTAAAAAACGCTAAAGTGACACCAATACATAAATCCGGCAGTAAATTAGATCCTGGCAACTATCGGCCGATCTCCGTTCTTCCAGTTATATACAAAATTTACGAAAAAGCAATTTACAATCGTCTTAATAAATTCCTTAACTTAAATCAAATTCTATCTCCAAAACAGTATGGCTTCAGGCAAAAGTCAAACACCCTTTCAGCTACAATTGACCTCGTCACTCAAATAAAGATCAATATTGCATATAAAGATCAGTATTAGGCGTTTTTATTGATTTAAAAAAAGCTTTTGATACGGTGAGTCATGAAATACTACTGACTAAATTGACTAGTATAGGGGTGACTGGCAAAGCCCATGAGATTCTTAAATCTTACCTGTTGAGCCGTTCCCAAATTGTAAAAATCAATGATCTGCAAAATAGTCCCAGACCTATCACCTACGGCGTCCCCCAAGGTTCTATTTTAGGGCCACTTTTATTTTTAATATATATTAACGATATACAAGATATTGGACTCAGAGGAGATCTGACACTCTACGCTGATGATACAAGTCTTTTTTGTTACGGTTATTCCATGGCTGATATTCTGTGTAACGTGCAATTTGACCTACAATTACTGAACACATGGTTTTTGCGTAATCTTCTAACTGTAAATATAGAAAAAACAAATAATATAATATTTGCTGCGAAAAAAAAAAGATAGGAGCCTTCACAGATCCCACCCTAAGTGACAAGTTCATTAGACAAAAGACATCTGAAAAATATCTTGGTCTAATACTAGACAGTAAACTTACATGGGAACCACATATTCAGAAGATCAAGTCTAAACTGTCATCGTTAACTGGTGCTCTTCGTGGTGTGTCACGGTGTCTTCCCCTCAAAGTTCGCTATCTAATATATAACTCATTGATTAAGCCACACATCGATTACTTTTTTTTTTTTTTTTTTATAACGGCACAACATAGTGGCTCCACTTCGCCTGATGGTAAAATACAAATAGCACAAAACAAATTAATTAAAGCTTTATTCAATTACAACTACCTAACTCCATCTGAGACTCTATACAAAAACACAATTTTTTTTAGCATTACACAATCATATATCTGCAATACATGTATATTGGTGCGAAAAATACTGAATAAGAACATCCACACCAATATCAAATTCAATAAAAAAACCCACATTCAAAAAATTCAACTACGAAATGCAGATCATTTAATCTTGAGACCGCCTCGAACTAATTACGGTAAAAAGTGCATTAGCTTCGAAGGTGTCAAATTATACAACAAATTGCCGAGAGACATTAAAGATGCCATGTCTGGCTAGCTTCAAAAATCTTTAAAATTCTACATTACCAAAAATATAGCCCCGTGTATCTAGCAGACATAAAATCGAAGCTCAATAATAAAAATATATTTATAATATTTGATAAAAAAAAAACAGGTATATATACATAATATATAGACTGCGTAAAAATTTAACTCAAAACAATATGTATATATAAAATAATAAATAAGTACATATATATGATAAACATAATACTTTGCTTTTACTATAAACACAAACTCACAGGAACGAACAAAATATGCCTAATTGAATTATAATATTTTGAGCACATCTAGTTATGCCGCATCCGTACGCGATAGGGCGCGCCCGCATATGTTCTTCCTACATCACTGTGCTTGACGTGCATCTGTTGCATACATTCCGAGTGTATAGCGTTGTAAACGAATTAATTTCTACCCACTATGGTTTTTTCTATGAGATTTCTTTTGTATATTATAAGATTTGTATTTAACATTTTGTACACTGTATGCTTAGTTTTAGTTTTAACTTGTAACCTTTCTCATGTAAGTGAATTTCTGTAATTCTTTATGAGAAATAAAATTCTTTAAACATAATATTTTAGAAGTTTGCTATTTGAATGCATGCCTCAAATTTAGATGATAAAAAATAACCACCATGCTAAGTTACAATTACAGTGGCTTACAAAGAAGATAACTAGTGGCTGAGATATTATTATTCAGACGCGCGTTGGTTGTGGCTGACTTAGTAATTTAGAAGGTAACTTATATTTTCTGAGGCGAATAATGCTATTAAAAAGAAGCTTGTTTAAATAGTACCCATTTTTTATTATAGTGTTTTCATATAATTTTAATTCTCATTAATATGTTTTGTTTCAAATCAAACATATGATTCGGACCCGAAATTTTATTCCTATTGCTAAAAAAAATTAAGTACCAAATGAACTTCATGGCAGTGATATATTAAATTCAAAATGTAGATAGGTGATTATTTCCAAGCATATGTGGAGAAATTAAAAGCACTATACAAGCCTCGGCGGGAATGTCAGTTCGCAGATTCGTATTATTGAAGGACTCGGCTACGCCTCATCCTTCAAAATCATACTCATCCACGAACTGACTTTTCCCTGCCTCTGCAGTAATGTACTTTATTTGGTATTGGTCAAGAAATTGACAGTTTTATAATTAAAGAATGAGAAGAAATACATCGTCGTAACATACCAATAGCGCTGAAGATGTAAGAACTGCCACAACGCCATTGATCCTTAACATGAGTTACTACATTATGATCTCTCCAGTCAAATGAGTCTGGCAGAACCACCGAGTTATCTCGGATCGCTTTGACCCCTTTTTTATTTGATGGCTTGAACCCGTGATATTGTTCAAGTTCTTCTGGCCTCAAATCAGCGAAATGGTTTACTGTAAACACAGTTCCGGGAGACTCAGCGTTTAGGCGGTTGATATTTTTTAAGCTTTCCTTGAAGATTCCAAGCCTTTCATTATATTCCATGCGGTTGTAGGATTTTTTGTGTTCTTTTACAAAGTCATGGTACAGGTCTTCAGCATTTTCCACATCGTAATATGGCTTGTCGAGGACCGGCGTCAAGCTCATGACCACGTTGCCGATAAGGCAGACTGTCACTAAGACTACCAGCTTACTCATGGTGTTAAATGTTAACGTCGTTTATTGAATTGACGATGAATGATTTCTGCATGTCCTTTTTATGGGAAAACAAATACTAGGGTAACAGTTTTTTGTGACTATCGTGGTGACATATTATCCTTATAAGTGCCGATTTGAAATTCCAAATTTATATAGAGCGCATTTTTTTTTTATGAGCTACAACATACCTATCATTACATAGCTATCAAAGTATCACACCTTATTTGTTTATTGAAAGTGAGTTTCTGGTAGGAACTTAACTTATTGCATGTTATAATGAATCAGGATATAGCTTGTCCTTAATTTGGAATATCGGTGACCGAGAATTAATGAATAAGACACAATCTTGTTTAGGGTTCTGAACATCCGAATATAAAAGAAAAGGGAACTTTGGTACATTATTTAGATGTCAGTGATAGACGAATTCGTACGAAGTTAATAAACACATTTTACATTGAATACTCGCTCTTGTGTGAGACATATTGACATACAGGGAGCTCTTGAGCAATCCAAATGATTTTAACAGAGGATTACTGAGGTCGTAAGGAGTAAAAAAAAATATATGAACCTATGTCGAAATATGATTTTTAACTTTTTTTTATGTTTTCATACATAATAAATAAATTACCTTTACTTCACCAGTAAAACATTACTTTAGAACGAGCTGGCAACGTTTGTTATTGTTATCTCTATTCATTAAAAGGGAAGTCAATGTTATAAAGAAATTTTCTTGTTGGGCAAATTTTTTTTCAAAACAGGCTTTACTTAAATATGCTATCCAAACTCCTTACTCTTGAATCTCATGATTAATCTAATGGCGGCGCTACACTCTCTTTTAATAAATTTGTTATCAAACTTCATGAATTGTGATTATAAGAAATACCCTTCGACTCGTTTTTATTAGGGTTCCGTAGTCAACTAGGAACCCTTATAGTTTCGCCATGTCGCCTTCCCCTGGACCTCCGCAAGGTGTGGACGTTGCCCAAGAGACTATTTTTCATTATTATTTCCAAATTTTTAATTCATAAAATAAAACATTGCAATCATTAATTCTGGCAAAAAATTAGGAGTGCATAAGCTAACAAGAGCAGTATCGAGAGCGAGCGGCTGAGTGCGCTACAAGCTGACACGGGTGAGTGAGCTACGCCATCAGTGACGTCACCCCGGTCTCCGCTACGAGTGCTACGAGTACACTGAGAGCTGCGCTGCGCTTAGCGAACGCCGCTCTCACAGTGACGTCATTACGTCGGCTCCAAGTGCTACGCGGAACTCTGCTGCTGTCCTGTCTCCCTGGTACTTTGCGACAGCGTGTGACATGTGCGGCTTATTGGAGAGGAATGAAACCACGGTCAACATTAAAATAAATAAATATAATCGGGACACAAGTCCCATAAAAGAGCAAAGGTCGTGGGTTACAAAGGCCGTCTAGTTTTACCGCCGTGTGTACCGGTACTCCCCTGCGTGGCTGGTCGTCAGTGGCGGTGGGCCTTTCAAGGCTCTTGGACTCGAGGGGAGAACAGCGCTGAGCGGGCGACGACGACACGGCTACAGCTCGGCGCTTGGATGGTGGTGTGCGTGGATTGCGCTTCTCGTAAAAAAAAAAACAACGCTGCGGAAACGCAGCGGTGACACAGCGAGCACAGGTCGCAGCAGGGTCTTCGCTTAAAAACGCAGCGTAAACGTCGCACCCAATATATTGGGTGCGATATAGTTACGTGATTGATGTCCTCGGAATACGTCCTGAGTGCGAAAATAAATATGTTGTCCGCTACACTGAATTTAATTAAGTAAATTCGTATCAGCACGCATGACGACACGACCCTTTGTTCGTGAGCGCAACTGACACGGGTCCGTAGTGCAAGACGGTGTAACGCGGACTGGCGGGCGCGCCGGGCGCTCTAGAACTATCGGTTCCTACGTCACACTCCCGCGGCCGGGCCAAGTTATTGCAGCCGGTTTGCGCGCGGACACTCGCGAGATACAGTGCAAGCGTTTGTTATTATTATGTATATGTATTACATTCATTTGATTATTATTTTATTTTATATGAATTTCAAAACGTATTTTAATTAAGTAAATGATTAAAATGAGTTGTATAATTAAAGATAATAAATTAGCATAAATAAATAATTTCATTTGTAAATAATATTAATAATAAGATTTAATTTATTGTATAATTAAAATGTAATAATAATAAGGTAATAATTTTGTATAATTTAAAATGTGTATATATTTAGTGGGTTAAAATTAATAACTTAAGGTAAAATTAATTTCATTTGTAAAATTAGTACAATTTATTATAAAAATTGGTTAGTTAATTAAAATGGTAACGTGCAACGTTACAAGCGGATCTCACCTATGCGGGACGGGTTCGCCGGCTTTACTATGTACTACTGTTTTGAAATGAATTCCGACCTCAATAATAGCATGATCTGCGAGGCCTGCCAGACCGAACTGTTGGTAGGTACCGAATACCTTCAGTGTATGGTACAAGCGTGCAGTAAATTATATCATTATGCATGCAATAATAATAAAACTGTGTCTGAAACCGAAAAGGCATCTTGGGTATGTCCAGAATGCACCTGTTCAGCTAAGAGAGGGGGCTGAAACTGCGAGACTCCTGTTGGAACACCACTTAATATAAAGAATGTCACTGTAAGAAAGGTTTCTTCGAATACCTCTTCACCCGCCCCTCTGCGGCAGCAGCAGCAGCAAAGTGATGTGTCCGCATCGATATCTACGTCCTTAGAAATCCAGCTCCTTCGCGAACAGATGACGTACCTCACCGAGCAGTTGGCGGACGCCATATCAGCTATTGGGCGGTATCAGTCAACTCTTACTGCATGCACAAGTACTATTGAGGTTGTTAGCAACAAGCTACTAGCTTTGGAGCAAGCCGTCGAGTCTTGCAGTTGTACCTCGGCATCGGAATTGGAACGTCCCAGCGGGTCCAATGAAAAGGTCAAGAAGAAGAAAAAACCTAAATCTTCGGCAGCCAACCCGAAGAGAAACGTCAACAAGGAACCGAAGCAAACTGAGACGGTTATTGTAACAGCTGGTGCGTCCGGGTCAGCTAGTGGAGATCGGCTCCCCACTCCACCCGGTAATGAATGTCGGGGTAACACGAATGATGGTAATCCCACGGTAGCAACGTCTCCTCCAGATCTTGATGAAGACTCTTCACATGGTGACTACAAGGAAGTTAAGTCGAAGAAGCAGAGACGCCTAACTTCATCGGTACGTTGTACTGCAGGGTCTAACATCACGTCCCTTAAAGCAGTCGAAGAACGCAAATATATTCATTTATGGAATATGGCATCTGGTCCTGATGAAGTTGAGGAGTACCTGCGAAACCTATGTTTGGGGAAAGCATGCTCCGTGGATGAACTTAAGCCGAAAGGAGACTACAGGTCCTATAAGTTGGGCGTACCGGTTGCCTGTTATGAGAAATGTATGTCAGCAGAAGTATGGCCCGAAAACGCGCGAGTAAAAACCTGGTTTTTTCGAAGACAAACTGTCCAAACCAAAGGTACAACTCAAGCAAAGTAATTTTAAGTCAATATCTATGATATACCAAAATGTCAGGGGCCTGAATACTAAGCTGGCGCACTTTAGACAACGGTTATTAACTCCTGAGTGTGATGTTGTTACCGTTACTGAAACATGGTTGTCTGATTCTGTCGAAACTGCCGAGCTTGTTGAAGTGAACTGGAATTTCGCTAAGGGTAATTACGAACTCCTTTATCAGTTGATCTCTGATGTGTCCTGGAAGGAAGTCCTTGACTGCCGCGATGTCAACGTTGCTGTAGACCTCTTTTATCGACAGATATACTCAATCTTCAATATGTGCATACCTAAAAAGATTCGACCTTTAAAACCTTCCAGACGTTACCCTGCCTGGTTTACTGTTGATCTGATTGCGGATATAAAACGCAAAGCTTTTTTTCATCGTGAGTGGAAGCGCTCTGGAAGTACCGAGGCGTATGCTCATTTCTCTAGACTTAGGGCCGACATTAAGCAGCGAATATCAAGCGCCTACAATTGCCACGTGAACCATATTCAGTCTAGACTTAGTAGCGACCCTAGAGCATTCTGGCAGCACATAAGTAGTCTGAAGTCTAAGGGTGGTTTTGAATCGCAGGTTTCGTATAATGGAACAACTTTTGAGGGCCAAAAGGCAGCACAAGCCTTCTCGGACTACTTCTCGAGTGTCTTTTTGCCCTCGGTTCCTCGCCTAAACTGTAATGAGGTTCTCAGTGAAGATTTTACGAATACCGCTAATTACGTTCAATTCCATAGTGTTTCACCGGAAGACTTAATAACTGGCATTAAATACCTGAATCCCAAGAGCTCTCCTGGTCCAGACAATGTCCCAGCTTTCTTCATAAAAGGATGTAAAGACGAATTAACATTGCCCATGCTACACATTTTTAATTTGGCCTTGCAGTCAGGTAATTACCCTGATCAGTGGAAAATCACTCGCGTGCGCCCCATTCCCAAATCAAAAGACACGGGCAAGGTTGAAAACTACAGACCAATTGCAATTTTGTCGGCTATTGCGAAGCTTTTTGAGTCCATCTTGATGAGTCACATATCTCCCCAAATAAAACCCTACCTTACCGACGCGCAGCATGGGTTCAGGCCTAATCGGTCGGTCGAAACGAATCTCCTGACTCTGGTTGACTCGATATCTGAACACTTAGATGAGGGAATGCAAGTTGATGTGTTGTATTTCGACTTTAAAAAAGCGTTTGATCGTGTGGATAATGACGTTCTCCTGAGGAAACTGACTCGTATAGGATTTTCTCCCAAGTTAGTGAAATTCTTCAGCGATTATCTACGCGACAGACGGCAGTACGTGCAACACGGATGCTTCATCTCCGAATCCTACCACACCCGTTCAGGAGTCAGCCAGGGTTCAATTCTGGGACCAATGCTGTTTGGTATAATGATTAATGACCTGGCTTTGGTCCCGAACAATGCCAGATGCCTGCTCTATGCCGATGACTTGAAGCTGGTGTATGGAGTGCATCAGCTTTCGGATTGCGTATCACTTCAGGAGGATGTTGATCGTCTTTATAGGTGGAGCACTGACAATAAGCTTCTATTTAACATAGAAAAATGCTCAGTTATGACCTTTGGGCGTAGTCATAATCACCTGCAGGTTGAATACACACTTGGGTCAGTACCCTTGACTCGCACGGATACTGTCAAGGACTTAGGTGTCACTTTTGATTCACGCCTCTCTTTTCATGACCATATAAAAGACCTGGCCAAAAATTGTTTCCGGAGGTTGGGGTTCGTGATCCGAAATACCCGTGACTTCTATAGTCCGACAGTCATACAACTGGTGTTCACTGCCCTAGTTAGAAGCAAGCTGGAAACAGCTTCCATTGTCTGGAATCCGCATGAGGCTTCATATATTTTGTTATTGGAGAAAATCCAAAAAGCCTTCTTGCGTTTTCTTTACAAGAAGAGATTCGGATATTATCCATTTTTATATCCTACTAAATTTTTATTAGGAGTATTAGGTTTTAATTCGCTTGAAGTTAGGCGTAATAACATCTTACTAAAAAACGCTTGCAAGATCATGCGAGGACAGTCAGACTGCCCAGAATTGATTGGTCAAGTGGTGCGTCTGTTCGTTCCGTCTGTGCCGAGGATCACTCTTCGCCCGCGCAACCGGCTATTGTTTGCTGCTCCTGAAGCACGCACCGCGGAAGCAGTCTCCTCTTGTTCGAGCTTTGCACAGGCTTAATGAGCTTCTCGCATCAGCACCAGATTTGGATGTTTTTGCAAGTGATTGGCGAACGGTGTGTCGTGAATGTCTAAGGTATTGTGAGGCGATGGATAGTAGTAAGTCTTCTATTGTCTATTAGTTTGTACCTACCTTATTTAAAAATTGTATCTGTAATGCACAGTGATTTAGTTTTAACTGTTATGCTGTGTTTTATGTGGAAATAAATAAATAAATAAATGTCCGTCTGTCTGTCTGTCCGTCCGCGGCTTAGCTCCGTGATCATTAGTACTAGAAAGTTGAAATTTGGTATGAGTATGGGTATGTATCACCCCGACAAAACGGTAAAAAAAAACTAAAAAAAAAATTTTTTGTGTACATCTCGAACACCTAAAGTGGGGATGATTTTTTTTTTTCGTTTCAACACTAGTTTGTGGGGTGTCGTTGAATAGGTCTTTTGAAAATAATAGGGGTGTTCAAACATTGTTTTTTGATAAAGTCAGCAGTATGGTAAATATTCGCTCCGAAAATAAACAAATAGCGTCCCCCCCCTAACTTTTCAACCACGGGTCAAAAAATTATGGAAAAATTCATGAACATGAGGCCTTATAAGTACTTTCAATGAAAACTATATTGAACAAAATCGGTCGAGCCGCTTTTGAGTTATCGCAAAGTTTCATAATTTTCTTAAAAAGATGTAAGTTGACTTCCAGAAGGTAATAAGTAATAACAGTTACTTTGGCGTTTACAACCTTTTTACAGAGCTTGAAATTTTTCTCGTAACTTAAGTCTATTGTGAAGGATAAGCAACTACGGAACCCTACACTTAGCGTGGCCCGACATGCTCTTGGCCGGTTTTTATAACTACTTTTGACAATGACTACAGTCATATGACAAGTCATTGTTGTGATTGATTTTAACGGTGTTACGAATGTAATCTCATTATTACCAATAATAATTGCACTAGCCATCAAAGAAATTGCGGAGTCTAGCTCAGACAGCCAACCTTTATAACAGCTGAAGAAAAATATGTTTAAAAGTACTCCACGGTACAAAATATCACAAGGGTGGTGTAAAAACTGAAAATGATTTTTCACCTCACCAGCTCAAACATGGCGATTTTGCTGTCAGATAACAGTGAACAAAATGCGATTTTGTTTCGAGCGTGAGTAGAAAGTAGGTAGGTTTTAATTTTTTCAATATCTGACCTAGAATTGTCATTCTTCAGCCAAAGGTTAATTATAAAATTCTAATCATTTGAATCTCGATGCACTCTGTTTCTTTCATATGTATATAAAAGACAGGGATAGAAACTTATCAATTTGAAATTCGATTTTCGAATCCGACCTCGATTGAGAACAGTTCGGATACGCGTTATACCAAAAAAATCATTAAAAACACCCGGATTCTTTATTATATTTTTATTTAACGACCGAATATTAAGATGATTGTGCCTTTTATATAAAACAATTGATCATTGCTCAAATATAATAAGATTTTTCACCTTATTACTTATTGTAAATTATATTTACTTATTGTAAAATATAATTTATAATTTCGCCATTTATCATAGATGCATATTCGAAACGTACCTTAAAAAATATCTAGTTCATATTGTAATTGACAACATTTCATATTTTTAAGACTATCATTTTATTACTTTTCTGAATTCTGTTTCAAAAGATGAAGTAATCTCTGTTTTTATTTATTTTCTGAGATGATTATTTATTTTATTAATAATTTATAAAAACATACTCATTTTAAAATGTGGCAACACCAAAACCAGAACTTAATGGAACGGTTACTTTAGTCGGTTTTCTTATTAAAAAAAAACTTAATAAAACTCGGTATGCATCTGTCATCTGTCAACGTCAAATAAAAAAAAAATATATTTTTCACTTCTCATGCTCTTAAAATGTTACTTTAGTCTCTGCATATCGGGACTAAAGCTCCTTATTAATCTCTAGGGACTAAAGTAAAATTGTTTTAATTTACTTTGGAAATCCCTAAACAGCCAATCACGACGTTTGTGAATGGAGGTTTATAGCCATTTTCAGTGATAGGTATGCAAACTTTTTGGTGCGTGAAAATAACCTCAAAATTACAACTGCTCAAAAATATGAAATTTTTAGATTTTATTTCATGAAACACAATTAATTATTACGAATACTAATGTAATTTTATCATGCATGGTCCATAAGCCCATATTAGTCTTAAATAAAATAGTTTTCAAGTTTGAATCTGTTGGCTAAATATGCAAGCATTTAAAGCGTCACTTTACAATAAAAATAAAAAAAACACGGAACATTTTTTTTTTCTATTAGAATTTTGAATGAGTAGATGTCCATTACTTGTATTAAGCTTGAATTGTAATCACCAATTAGACCAATTAATTGTGTCACTTTATAAGGTACGGACAAAATATGTAATCATCATCTTCCAATGAAGAAGAATAAAGCTGAAGGCTATATAGAGGAGTCAATCCAAAATAAATACAATATCTATCGAAGGCTATACTATATTGAAAGAATTAAAATATCCTCAAAGCAGAAATCACAACCAACATTTAACCCACGCCCATCAACATCGCGGGATGAGAATGAGCCTAATGAAATTACCATCGGCAACCTTTTTGAGAAAAGGTCTACGTCTCTACTATACTCTCCATTCTCTCAACTTTTACTTCGACTTCGAGTGAGAATATTGAACATACTTCTCAATTACAAACCACGCCGACCCAGCTTAATTTACAGGGGAAAACCACACATTTAAATGTAAAGAATTGTACAAATTGCCCTTTCAATTTTTCTGAGGTTAGATTAACGGCTGTACTACGTAATTGTAAGAAATTTTGTTAGGTATAATAAATATCGTAATTTTATATTGAACGTCGTTAATTTTCCTCGCATTCTAAGTGAAAAGTAGAGTGTTTAACGCGAGACTAAACCACCATAATGATCGAACTATTAGCCACCCTCGCTTAGCTCGGGTGGCTAAAACATCTCGTGTCATTATGGCTCGTTTAAGTCCCTTGTTGAACAATCTACTATTTCGCTCTTTGGTTTAGACAACAATCCTATTCAGCCCGTATTGTCTTAGATTGCAGTTATTTGATGTATTTTCTTATATTTCTTTAAATACAGAAGAATAAATTCAAAGATTTTTTTTTAAGGTACACGACATAAAGCCCTGTTGATCTCTATATTAATTTCCACCTGTTATAAATATGAAATGTTGTCAATTGTTATTTTCTTTTTATATTTTGTTTGGTGTTTTAGGAGTAAAAATATTAATAATCAATGTATAAACAAAATCTCGTAATATAATAATGTATTTATAAATAAACACGTCATGTATCTGCTAAGTTTTCCAATTTGATCAAATAATGACAATAACCGTGTTGGTTGGTTGATTATAATTTCAATTAAATTATATTGTTATTCCTTTTTAAGCGGCACTTATCTATTTTCTGATTAATAATATTATTGAAATCAGCAACAAAGACTATAAACATACGTTGGAAGAAAAAACATAAAATGTCGAATATATTCTCGCTGATGAGGTGAAAAGTTGTGTGTGCTACACGAGAGCAAAGTTTTTTGCATCTCGTGCTGTTGAGTCCCTCGCTACACTCAGGATTCTAACATAGAATCCTTCGCTTGCTCGGGACTCAAAATCAGCACTCATAACAAAAAACAACTTTGCTCTCTTGTTGCACAAATAACTATTGCGGATCAAGTTCAGCGGCCCCGGATTTCGGAACTGCACGTAGCTGATACAGTGAGAAGCATACAGCAATTGTTGAGAATTATCATACCGCTTGCAGTGTATTAAATGAATAATTATTGTTTATTTTACGGATTAATGATTGTGTTTGATTATTTAGGGAATTAACGAAAAGATATTTTTTGTAATTTTTAATCAAATCAATTATGCAATAACAAAATAAACATTACATATGATCAGTAAAAGAACACTACGTTTATTCGTACGGACCATTCAGTTTTCAAGGTTTTACTAGATAATCCAATTCTCACAACTTAACTCTTCGTTTTTCCACCATCAAGAGGAATATCAAAACCGCATTCATACTTTTCACATCAGTTGTATGAAGACTATCGTTCTAGGCGTATTTATACTTATATTCTACATAATTAATTAATAACTGAATTTTTGAAAGAAAAATACCGTGACCATTTGTAATGATTGACACATAAACAATGATTGTGACAGAAACAGTTTTCAATAGGTAGTCAACGTCTGTCAGATAATGTGACTGTCTCGCAACATTGTAATGATAAAGATTCTTGGAAGTGGAGAGACGACAGAGGTGCCTCCTTAAAACTATGTATTTTTTGTCTTATAGATATCCTACCGCTGATCTCTTAAGTATGCACAAACTGTACATTGTATCTGTAATCCTTAAATTGCACATAATGTTACCATATCAGCCACCAACTCAAGTCCGAAGGAGGGCTGCAAAAGTTGCCCCTCTACCCCAAAACAAATCAGCTTTTGCAAGAAGGCGTATGATGTACAGTCTGCTCAATTGTACAACAAGATGAACAATGAGTTACACATATAATTGTAGCCTGAGAACAAAGGAATGTAAAGAATTACTTATAGAAGAATGGTTAAAAAATATTAACTATATTGAAATTGAGGAACTACTGATTCCGAGCACTTAAGCACCTAGAAGTAACATTTTGTATGGTAAAAGAAAAAAAAAAATTAGTAAAATATTACGAATGTTAATTATTGTTAGTAGAAAGTATCAGTATAATATATGAATAAATAATGGTTAAAATATATAATTATGTAGTTTATAACACCACTCGGTATCTCTTATCACACACTTTTTCACACTCACACGCACATACACACACACACGCGCGCTCACACATTCACACACACACACATACACAAATGCGCGCATAACATAAAATAAAAAAAAAAACAAATGAAAACAAAACCTACTGGATATGTAATCAATCAGCACTTAAAAAACTTGGCTTAAGTTAGGATAATAACTAAGTTAGAAAAAAAAATGGTTGCCTGTAAAGTCGGTTTTACGGGCGAAGGAAGATTTTACGTGACAACGTCTTTTTCTCGGTAGAATATTCATTTGTATCATATCCATTCACAATTTCCCTAACAACATTTTAAGTGTTACTTTCTGAACGCACCCATCACATGTGTCATTAATGTCATTATAGTGTCATTATTTTACATGTTTTAAATCTCAATATGGGATAATCAAACTATTATGCATGTATGTTGTCGATTCCAAACCCTTATTTAGTCTAGATCTACATGTAATTATTCTAAAAATACCGAACCGACGGAACAAACATCATATGTTTGACAGGTAAGTACGAACAGTTTGTATTTGTATGGGAATATAAAATTATCGTTTTTATTATTTTCCACTCATTTATTCAATATTTTCTCACCGTTTAAACCTTCCCTTGACTTCCACGAATATTTCAATACTAAAATTAGCCAAATCGGTTCAGCCGTTCTCGAGTTTTAGCGGGACAACCGGCCCTCGTAACAGACGTGAGCGGGCGTTACACTTTTTCATGAGTGACTCCGAGCCGCAACCTAATTTAAGACGTTGTCACGTCAAAAAACTGTAATCATCAGATTAGTGGACCGTTTAATGTTCTATTTTTGGAAGAGCGAGACATCCCGACACAGGTATATATATACCTACTGGGATGCCTCAACCTTGTTTTGTTTGTAACCACTACTTTAGAAGTACATAAATTATTATTATTATGACGCTCCCCTTTCCGGGACATTGGTGTCCCGGACCTTTGGGAGGCGTGCACGGAGCCGAAGCCAACGAGCAGAGAGCAACGACAATTTAATGAAATGTAAGGGGTACACCATGCGGATGCTTCCCCTGCCTGTGTCATGGGACGCACACAGAGACAGCACCCGCTAGATGTAAGAACTATTTGTGGTTGTATGGAGTCTAAACATGGTACTAGGCTATTACATGAAATGCGATGGACTAACTACTGGGCTATTGTATGAGACAGCCGGACGTCTACCAGGAAAAGTGTCTCATAGCAAAAAAGGCACTGGTAGACGATCACTCGCCTCCCACTAGATGGGCCCCAATAAAAAGCGACACTTAGAGTGGCCTAAGGGCAACACCAGTGCGGAGGTCTAAGGGTGGTGAGGTGTAATACTGGGCTTTAAACCGCAGCCAACTAACCCCTTACGTTTGCACATCTGCCCCCGAGCCGTAACTCTCGCGACTCCACTCTGGCCGGCCGGTTAAGGCAAGATAGAGGCGGAGTTCCCGACCCATCACCCCCCGTCAGGATCCCCCAGGAGCACTCAGGTACGTGGGGTCGCTACCCCCTAACAGCTCGCCACAAGCTGCCCTGCGGTGACTGACTGCGCTGGTAAAACCAGCGGGCGATGGGGTCGTCACATCCCTACGCCTTTTTATTATTATTCTCTTTATTCATTTCCTCTCTTAGGCTAGGTCTTTACAATATATGTATATGAAAAGTAAAATACAATAAAGAAATTACAAAATATATAAACACATTATAAAAAACCTAGGAGGGCAGGGCCCAGGCTACCGGTGGTTAGGGCTGCAGAGAGAGGAACCTCCTGACAATGCGCGCCGTGTCCAGGAGTACCGCCTTCTGTATCTGGCCCTTGATCCAGCCATCTAGCGAGAGTCTCTTAAGATGTTTGTCGAGACTCTTCGCTATAAGACCGTTCGCCGAAACGACTATCGGGACAATGATCGTTGAGTCTACATCCAACATGGCGGTCACCTCGTGAGCCAAGTCAAGGTACTTGCTGAGTTTGTCCTTCTCGGCCTTCACGAGGTTCTCGTCATGCGGGATGGTGATGTCGACGAGCACTGCCTGGCGCTTGGATCGATCTACCAACACGATATCAGGCTTATTGGCTACAATAGTCCTGTCCGTGATGATAGATCGATCCCAATAGAGCGTGGCACGACCATGAGCGTGGCATGACGTTTGAGCCAGTAACTGCAGTTGAAGTTGTAAAAAACTTTAAATCTAAAAGCTCAAGTGTATACGATGAGATTCCCATTACTATTATTAAAGACAACATCGATGTACTCGCTGAAACACTAGCTTGCTTCTTCAAAGAATGCTTTGAAAAAGGTACTTTTCCAGACCAGTTTAAGGTGGCAAAGATCCTACCAATTCACAAAAAAGGCTCAAAACTAGACCCTAATAACTATAGACCTATTTCTCTCCTCCCAACAATCTCAAAGCTCCTTGAGAGACTAATGAAGGATAGATTGATGAGACATCTACATTTGCACAATATTTTAAATTCCAGGCAGTATGGCTCCCAAAGGAGCAGGGGTACAAACGAGGCAATTACGGCTTTGATAGGAGACGTAATCGATCAAAAGAACTGCAAGAAAAAAGTAGCGGGACTTTTTTAGACTTGAGCTCCGCGTTTGATACTGTAGACATCTTACTTGCAAAGTTGGAACACTATGGGATAAGAGGCAAAGTGCTGACCCTTTTTCGCTCTTATCTAACTAACCAGGAAGCAATTTATCGAAATAAAATGGATACCTACAAGATAACAGCGAAATAGTGTGCAAATCTAGAATGGCCACATTAGAGAGAGGAGTTCCCCAGGGTTCCATATTGGGACGAAGATAACAGCGAAATAGTGTGCAAATCTAGAATAGCCACATTAGAGAGAGGATTTCCCCAGGGTTCCATATTGGGACCGGTATGTTTCATTATCTTCACGAATGACTTGATATCGTATATTAGTAACACTCTCTCGGATACTCAACTTGTGGTTTCTGCAGATGATACGAACGCAATTATTTCAGCGGAAAACATGGTAGAGTTAAATCTGGCTACGAGAAGGAAAGACTTGCCACAGAGGATACAAACCAAACTTAAAGTTGTTAAGCATTCCGCTGGTTATCAGGATATAATTCTTTTCAACAAACTGCCTGTTGAATTTAAGTCACTGACAAACGCAACCATGTTTAAACACAAGCTTAAAGCTTTTTTGCTAAAGAAATGTTTCTACTCGATGCAAATTTATTCAGGTAAACATAAGGGTATAAAAACTTACTTAATATCAAAATGAAACTGAAGACGACTGGCACGGTGCTATCAAAGCTGAAATAAAAAGCATCTTATTAGAAACAGTACATTTATATTTCACGCCCAACAATTGGTAGCAGAGCGTGGTTATGCAATATAAAATGTGAAATAAATAAATGCTAATAATAAAAAATAGAATAACGTAAAAAATGGCGTCTTCGACATATCGGTCTATAGAAACGTTAAATTGAAATAATTATGACACCTGGTGTTTACAAGCTCAGGCCGTACTAATTAAAACTGAATTGTGGGATTACGTTAGCGGTGAAAGTAAATTGTCACCAACATCGACCGCCGAAGAAAAATGTAAGTTCGAAAAATTTGACATACAAGCCAGATCAGAACTTATTCTGCTCATCTCACCAGCGGAACTAAAACAAATAAAAGGTTGTAAAACTTCAAAAGAGATATGGGACAAACTCAAATCCATTCATCAGAGCACTGGTCCGGCGAGAAAAGCTACGCTGTTGAAACAACTCGTTCTAAAGAAAATGAGTTCCCAAGAGGATATCCGCGACCATTTAAATAATTTTATGGATGTAGTCGGAAAGCTGGAAGACATGGACGTAAAAATACACCCGGAATTATTGAGTATCATGATGCTCTACAGCCTACCAGCAAACTACGAAAACTTCCGTATCGCTATTGAGTCGCGGGATGTGCTGCCTGGTCCAGAAGAATTACAAATAAAAATTGTTGAAGAGGACGAGGCCAGAAAGCAAACAGAACCGAACGAAACCTCAAGCTCCGAAGCACTTTATGCAAAACAGAAGAGGAAGTTTATCGTCTGTAAACACTGCAATAAAAAAGGTCATACTGCAGAGACATGTTGGTCGAAGAAAGGACCTACTCATACTACTCACCCACAGAAAAATAAAAGTCACGAGATAAACTTCAATATCTGTTACTCATCTGCAGACAGCATTGGTGACAATCTGTGGTGCCTTGACAGTGGCTGTAGTTCCCACATGACTGGCGAGGAAGAAAAATTCGAAGAATTAACTCCTGAAGTTAACACTTTGAGTCTCGCGTCGAAGAAACACACCACACAAATCAAAGGGCGAGGAAAAATCAGTATCTCCACCAACGACGAAAAATATTACTTGAACAATGCGTTGTACGTACCGGAAATATCGACGAACCTCATATCAGTTGGAAAAATAACTGATAACGGTTACAAGGTACTATTCGAAAAAGAAAAAGCATCGATTATACAAGATGACAGCGTCGTATTACAAGCTTCAAGAAATAAAAACGGGCTCTATTATCTGAATTTCAAACCGGAAGAATCAGCAAATTTTGCAACAAAGTCGCAAGATGAATCGATGTTATGGCACCGGAAATTGGGTCATATCAACGAAAAAGATCTCAAAATGATGGTTTCGAAGCAGATGATGAGAGGACTAGATTTAAAAGAAGTAAAGTTAGATACCTGCGAAACTTGTATAAAGGGAAAATTTTCATCCTTACCGTTTGCCAGCCATGACCGATTGTCATCTGAAATTTTAGAGATTATACACAGTGACGTCTGTGGACCATTTGAAACGGAATCACTTGCTGGGTCCAGATACTACGTATCTTTCATTGATGACTTCACCAGGTACTGTTGTATCTATTTCATTAAAAACAAAAGTGACGTAATCGAAAAGTTTAAAGAATACAAAAATGGAGTGGAGCTGTTCACAAAGCAGAAAATTAAGCACTTGCAATCTGATAATGGTGGCGAGTACAGAAGCAAAGAATTTGATGACCTGCTTGCAAAATGTGGCATCAAGAGGAGACTGACAGCACCATACACTCCACAAAAAAACGGCGTAAGTGAACGAAAGAACCGATCACTGCTAGACAAGGCTAGATGTTTAATGATGGAAGCAAATGTACCCTCATGCTTATGGGCAGAAGCAATAAACACAGCCAATTATCTAATTAATCGGAGTCCTGCAAAAGCCTTAAATGGAAGCAGTCCATATGAAAAATGGGTCGGTAGAAATCCAGCTGGAAATCATTTACACATTTTCGGCAGCAAAGCATTTATCTTGAATAAAAGATGAAGAGGCAAATTCTCCCCTAAAGCAATGGAAGGAGTATTTATGGGATACGCCAAAAATGCTAAAGGATTCAGAATTTATTTACCTGACCAAAACGATGTTGTAATCAGTCGAGATGTCAAATTCGTTGAAAAGATGTACTATGATGACACTCGTACGGCTCGTACCGAAGCAGTTCTTGACGACAGTATGCAGGGACCTGGAAAAGGAATGGTGATACAACTTAAAAATAAGAAAAATCATCAAAATTCTAACTTACCGGTTCAAGATCCTCTTCCCTTGACAGATATGTCCTCCTCAGATGCCAACAACTCTGAAACAAATATAAATGAAAATCTATTGCCATCTGAGGATGAGGGGGCCGAAACTACTGATCAAGACCAAACTTCATTTGAAGAGGATGCAGGGGCTGAGAGTGATGGATACCAAACTCCACACGAAACAAATGAGAGAACATCGCAAAGACCTACAAGAAATAGAAGGAAGCCTACATGGACAACCGACTACCACTTACAAGATGATATGGAAGAAAGCACGTTCGTGTGAGATATGTCATACTTGTCACGAATTTAGCTAGAGAAAATACGTTACTATAAATCTGTTATGTTTTAAATAAAAAGCATCTTCTACTCGATTGATGAATTCGGTTAACAATTATGATATTATTTAATTAATGATGTCGCGTACCACTCCAACAAGGCGACCGCGGGGGAGTGATCGGCGGGGAGGCGGCAGACGTCACGTGACTTACCATCTTACCATCGCAGCGGCAACTCGGCCCGCATTACATTTATTGTATATTTTTATAATTAAATAAGTAACTAAACATTTGAGTTCATCATCAGCATCCCAAACTACGGATAGCCCCCAAACATTGGTCTTCGAACCGTCAACAAAGGAATCAGCGAGTAATTACGAATTAACTGTCCAGCCAACGTGGCCGGGCCTACGCCATTGTCACAGCGCAGTTAACTATTCGAACCTACAAGCTAATTCGCCGAGTACGCTGCAAAAAGGAAATACATGAAGTCCACCAAAAAGTGCATCAAGAAAGGATTTACTAGCCCACAGAAACGGATCTAAGGAAAGAAGCCCAGGATTACTAGAAACCAGCTAAGTTTCCTATCCATTTCCATTCTTGCATCACCCATACCTACTTGCAACATCTACAAATACCTATTTAAACATTACTAGAAATTAAAAATTTACGAAAATTACCTCATTACTACACTTTACCCAACTAGTTACAAGTAAATCATAACGTGAATCTTACAAATTAACGTACTAATCTACAAATGCAGCTGTTAAAAATTGTCATAGTTAAGTAGTTAACGGTATATTGTTTACGCCGTCAGTACGAGTTGGCAGGCGCGATTAAGATAACCGAATTAAAACACTTCTTGCTTGAAATATCATAAACACAGTGAATTTAACTTTCTAGTGCATAAAAAACAATAATACACTCATACATACATTGACAAGTATTACAGTGCTATATAAAAACATTCTAAGTAAACAGTGTTAGTTAAAACATAACCTAAACTCGTTCGTTACCTACAAGTAAGTGTTGTTTACATTTAATTAATTTACTTATTTTGTTTTACAGTGTCGTTTACGGAGGTGAAAAATGATTGACGCTATGTTAAAAGAACATATTAGACGACGTGGTACTTGCAAGGCTCAGCTGACTCTTTTTAATTCGTACTTAAATGAATTACCAGATAAATTAACTTCTCAGAATAGGTTTGAGCTCGAGCTGCGCGTTTCTAGGTTGGAATTAGTGTTTAATGACTTCCATGATATACAATTACAGATAGAATGCCTCCAGGAAGACCCGACCGAGCAATATAAACACCGGGATAGTTTCGAGGCATTGTACTACTCCAGCATTGCTCGCGCCCAGCTCATGCTGAGCGAGGCGGCCGGACCTGCGAGTAATGAATATAAAACTTCACCAGCCGATACGAAGGTAACGAATTTACAGCAAACAAAGTTAAGTGTCAAACTGCCAGAAATACAGCTGAGTAAATTTGATGGCACTTACAGCCAGTGGTTGGAGTTTCGTGATATGTACGAGTCAATGATTCATAACGACACTAGTTTATCAGACATCACAAAGTTCCACTATCTGAGATCTTACTTAGAAGGGAGCGCGTTACTAGTTATTAAATCGATTGAGTTTAGTGCGTCTAACTATGAAGTGGCATGGGAGCTTGTGTGTGACAGATACAATAACAAACGGTTATTAATTTCTAATCATGTCAAGGCCTTGTTTAACGTTTTTCCAATGCAAAAGGATACATCTTTTCAGTTACGCAGATTAATTGACACGTTTATTAAAAATTTAAAGTCACTCGAAATATTAAAAGAACCGGTTGAACATTGGGATACGTTGTTAATACATGTTGTGTGTACCAAGCTCGATTCGCAAACATTATTTGAGTGGGAAAAGTATAAAATTACGTTGGACGGCGATTCTAACAAATTTAATGACTTAGTTAAATTTGTTAGAATGCGAGCGGATTTACTAGAAACTCTCGAACAAAGAAATGTTAGACAAGAAAAGCCGCGAGCGTTGGTAACACACAATTCTCCAAATAAAAGCAACATAACCCGGTCGTCATGTCCCGTATGTAACTCGAGTGTACACAATATTTACAATTGTAAATCATTTTTAGATTTGAGCCCTAAGGATAGGGAATATAGAGCCCAGGGTTTGAATCTGTGTCTAAATTGTCTTCGGCATGGGCACGTAACTAACAAGTGTCGCTTAAGCCCGTGCAGAGTGTGTAGGAAGAAACATAATACGATTCTGCACCCGACGGCAGCGGCGCCGCGAGATAGCGACGCGGTCGGTACAAGCGGCCTCGCGCTGCCCGCGACGACCGCGGCGGCCGCGCCGCCCGCGCCAACTGCGCCCGCGCCGACTGGCCGGGCGGCGGGCCCGGCCGGCGCACCAGCGCCTGTCGGTCTTGTCTGCGCGGAGCCGCGCCAAGGTTTGTTGTCTACTGCCGTGGCTGACGTGTGCGCTGAACGCGTTCATGCACACCCTGTGCGCTTGATGCTCGACTCGGGTAGTACCTCGAATTTTATAACGCAACAACTGTGTACCGAGTTAAACCTTGACACCGAAGACATTTCTACTTCAGTAACAGGTATAAACAACAATGTGTCTATACTAAACAAAACATGCACAATTTTACACTAAAATCAAAATACTCCGATTTTAAGGCCGAGATAAATTGTATTGTCATACCTAGCATCACTAATCCGTGGCCAAGTGAGCCGATTAATTACCAAGATTTCAATATACCTAAGGGAATTAAATTGGCTGATCCTAATTTTTACGAGACATCGAATATTGACATCCTACTAGGGAGCAATATTTTCTGGGATCTACTGGGTTCTCAAAGGATTGAGTTAGATAATAGGAATATTATTTTACACGAATCAAAATTGGGATGGGTGCTCGGTGGGTCTATCCCGGGCACCACGGATATATGCGGATTCTCACATGCACAAAACAATGTAAATAAACAAACACGAAACAAAACGAACATAGACAATAATACTATACAAAAACAATTAGCAAAATTTTGGGAACTAGACACAATAAAAAATGATTATTCATCTTTGAGTACAGAGGAAATGGAATGCGAAAATAATTTTGTTGAGAATATGACACGTTTACCTGACGGTCGGTTTGAACTTACAATTCCACTGAAACATCCACCTAGCCTATTAGGTGACAGTTACTATATAGCAAAGCAAAGATTTCTCTCCTTGGAACGCAAGCTACAAAGGAGCCCTAGTTTGAAGGATTCTTACACAAATTTCATACACGAATATATACAGTTAGGGCATATGAGCGAATCACAGAACGATCGATCACAAGTTGCTTATTTCGCTCCACATCATGCTGTCATAAATGATGACAGTATAACAAGCAAGGTCAGAGTCGTTTTCGACTGTTCATGCAAATCGTCTTCAGGATACTCGTTTAACGATTTACAACAAGTAGGACCCACTATACAGGATGATTTGTTTTCGATACTAATGCGCTTTCGCCAACACGAGGTTGCTCTGACGGCTGATGTGGCAAAAATGTATCGCCAGTGCTCCGTCATTCCTGCGCAGCGTCCGTTACAACAAATATTGTGGAGGGATGAACCCACACAACCCATAAAAACATAACAATACTTTGTATGACTTTGATTTCATTTGACCGATGTAACGATTCGGTTTATTAACTACTCGACTTTTTTTGTATGACTTTGATTTCATTTGTCCGATGTAACGATTCGGTTTATTAACTTCTCGACTGTTGTGGTCACAGTTCTAACCAAACCTAACCCAACCAGGTCGGTTTTGGCGGTTTGTCGGCTGCTGCCGCAGCACGGTAGCTTCGCTCGCTCGGCTCGCGCGCTGTTGTGGTCACAGTTCTAACCTAACCTAAACCAACCAGGTCGGTTTTGGCGGTTTGTCGGCTGCTGCCGCAGCACGGTAGCTTCGCTCGCTCGGCTCGCGCGCTGTTCTGGTCACAGTTCTAACCTAACCTAACCCAACCAGGTCGGTTTTGGCGGTTTGTCGGCTGCTGCCGCAGCACGGTAGCTTCGCTCGCTCAGCTCGCGGGCTGTTGTGGTCATAGTTCTAACCTAACCTAACCCAACCAGGTCGGTTTTGGCGGTTTGTCGGCTGCTGCCGCAGCACGGTAGCTTCGCTCGCTCGGCTCGCGCGCTGTTGTGGTCACAGTTCTAACCTAACCTAACCCAACCAGGTCGGTTTTGGCGGTTTGTCGGCTGCTGCCGCAGCACGGTAGCTTCGCTCGCTCGGCTCGCGCGCTGTTGTGGTCACAGTTCTAACCTAACCTAACCCAACCAGGTCGGTTTTGGCGGTTCGTCGGCTGCTGCCGCAGCACGGTAGCTTCGCTCGCTCGGCTCGCGCGCTGTTCTGGTCACAGTTCTAACCTAACCTAACCCAACCAGGTCGGTTTTGGCGGTTTGTCGGCTGCTGCCACAGCACGGTAGCTTCGCTCGCTCAGCTCGCGGGCTGTTGTGGTCATAGTTCTAACCTAACCTAACCCAACCAGGTCGGTTTTGGCGGTTTGTCGGCTGCTGCCGCAGCACGGTAGCTTCGCTCGCTCGGCTCGCGCGCTGTTGTGGTCACAGTTCTAACCTAACCTAACCCAACCAGGTCGGTTTTGGCGGTTTGTCGGCTGCTGCCGCAGCACGGTAGCTTCGCTCTTTCGGCTCGCGGGCTGTTGTTGTGGTTGCAGTTCTTATGTAATGCGAAAAATATCACTGGGTAAATGAAAACATGGGTATTAAACAAAAGACGTCTCAATTCAGATGGCAAGTGAATGGGGCGGGAAAAGTTATAAGGTGAACTGAAAATTTTGCTAAATAAAAAAATGGGTACTAAACAAAAGACGTCTCAATTCTGATGGCAAGTGAATGGGGCGGGAAAAGTTAAAAGGTGAACTGAAAATTTGTTCAAATGTATGCAGTGCCAAAAGTATCACCTAAATGAAAAATGGGCTACGAAAAAAAATACGTAACAACTCATAGGGCAAGTGAATGTGACGGGAAAAGTTTTTCGGACAAACGATACTTCTACTAAATTAGTGTTTGAGATAGGTTACCTTTATAATCACACAATGAAAATTAAATACGTTTTTGTAACGTACCAATAGCGCTGTAGATGTAGCAACTGCCACACCGCGCTTGGTGAGGCTTAATATGAGACACTGCATGATAATCTCTCCAGTCGTATGATGGTGGCAGAACTATAGAACTATCTCGGACTGCCTTGAACCCTTTTTCCTTTTGTAACCACATTTAACTGCATTATGATTATGACATGTAAATGTCTTTTGTTCCACTCAATTGTTATGTTTTTTACTATTATTATATTATCTCATTTTTATCTTTATGACGATCATAGTATAAATGCATGTAAATTGTCTAAGCGTAATTTATACTGACATTTTATATTATGAAATAAATAAATCTAATCTAAATCTTTGATGGCTTGAACCCTTCATATTGCTGAAGTTCTTCGGGCTTTAAATCAGAGAAATGGTTTACTGCGAACACAGTTCCAGGAGACTCAGCATTTAGGCGGTTGATATATCCTAGGTTTTCCTTACAGATTTCAAGTCTTTCATAATATTCCTTGCGGTTGCAGGATTTTTCGTGTTCTTTTACAAAGTCATGAAACAGGACTTCGGCATTTTCTATATCGTAATATGACTTGTCAAGGACCGGCGTCATGCTCACGGTCATATTTCCGACGAGGCAGACCGTCACCAAAGCTACCAGCTTAATCATGGCGTTAATGTTAATGTCGTCTATTGAATTGACGATGAGTGAATTCTGCAACTCCTTTTTATATGAAAACAAATACTTAGCTGATAGTTTTTTGTTACTATCGCGGTGGAATTTTATCCTTGTAAGTGCCGATTTGATATTCCAAAAAATTTTGCGCATTTGACAAAGTCATGGAATAAGTCTTCGGCATTTTCCAGATTGTAATATGTATTGTCGAGAACCGGCGTCGTTCTCATGGCCATGTTGCCGACGAGGCAGATGGTCACCAAGACTACTAGCTTAATCATGGTGTTAAATATTAACGAGGAAATAGCTGTTTCCTGCTCCAAAACTTAATCGACATTTTAGGAATCAAAATAGATAAAACTAATTTAATAATTTTCGCAAGAATTTCGGTACTCAGTGTCTGATTTTGGCCAAGATTCCGCTACAAACGGTCTAGTACACAAATTCTATAATAGGTTAGACAAAAATCTAAACGGTGCGACACATCACATTTTGCTTATATTCGGATTCTAAAATTTCCTAAAGGTTGGTTAATCATTGGAGGAGAAAACAGACGATAACAAAATCTCAATTTGAATAACAGTTACTTTAAGTTTGAACCACATTATATCCGCCGCTATAGTTATCAGATGCAATTTAATGTAAACTGCTAGTACGGCAAAATGAGCAGTTTTATATCTTCTTAAACATGTTGACAAATTAAGGACAAACTGTGTCCTGTAATTTGGCATGTCACAGACGGATAATGAAAAAAGATACATCTTTTTAGGGTTATTTGCCTTGGAATGAAAAAAAGGAACCTTTTTAGGATTATTCTTTTGTTGATCTCCGTCTATCTATCAACCAATTTACTCGGGTTCTACCGAACCGATGATATTATCCAAACCATTTTCCAGCTAGGCATTGAACCTCCGCAATCTCGATTAAAATTCGGATATAATCGAAAGATACTCCTTACATAATACGTAGGTATCATTGTTTGTTTCAATAAATTAAATTATAATCATTAAACTGGGTTTGCATTCTAGGGCTCTACTTAAAACTAAACAGTGTTTTTCGTTGCCTCACTAAATGATGCGGTGATACCGTAGCAACAGGCGGCAAAACGATTACCTATTGTTTTACGCGTGTAACTTTGGAATGCACATGCATATAATTTTAATGTAGCAGTTTACAAATTCCTATTGTAATTTTGTAATAAAGGTTATTTTGCACCCGACACCATTCCAAGGCCAATTTGAAAAGACAGACGTGGACCAATTAGAATTTGCATTGCTGCATTGGTGATACGTTAGCCTTCGTTTGTACGAAAAAGACCAAAATTCTTTTCGCAAACGGACCAAAAGAAGAAAATATCATTATCATTTCAGCCATAGGATATCAACTGCTTGGCACAGACCTCCTCAACAGACTCCTACATGGGCCAGATAGAAGCTACTCGCATCTTGGAAGACCCCGTAACTGTAACCAGGTCGTCCGGCCAACTTGTGGCAGTCCAAAAATGCGCTTGTTCGTACGTGGTCTGCACTTGAAGACCCTTCGACCGCAACGGTTGAATTGTGCTGGTAAGCAAAATATGTATCACAAACTTAAACCAATGTACTGAACAACTATTGAAATTTTATTTTAATCATACGTGACGCTTATGTCTGAGATATCTTCCTTATATTCACAATTTAGTTCCACCATGTTCGATGATGTCTGCGACCGAGAATATTTAGAGATTTAATAATATTGACTATGGATGAATATATTAAATGAAATATATATGACATTGTTAAGGATATGCACAAGACTGGAACCATACCAAAGGATTTTCAAATAAGTAAAACTATACCCCTTCCAAAGAAACCCAAGACATTAAAATGTGAAGAGCATTGAACGTTTAGCCTTATTTCGCAAGCATCCAAAATTTTGTTAAAGATCATTCAAAATAGAATTAGACCTAAAATATAAACCCTTCTAGGAGAAGACCAATACGGGTTGAGACAGAATAAAGGTACTAGAGAAGCCATTTTAGCACTTCGAATGATTGTAGACAGGCGATTAGACATTGGTCTTAATACACACATAGCATTCATAGACCTAGAAAAAGCTTTTGATAAAGTAAACTGGAAGAAAATGATGAAAGCCTTAAAAGATGCTGGAATTGATTATCGAGACAGGAGAATAATATACAAACTTTATCATAACCAAGAAACAATCATACAAGTAGGGGACGAGAAGGGAAAGGCTAAGATCCGACCAGGAGTCAGACAGGGGTGTTAACTCTCGCCGCTCATATTCAACTTATTCATTCAAAGTGCAATTTATAAAATTATAGAAAATACAACAGAAGGTGTTAAATTTAACGGAAATAGAATTACATTTATTAGATTTGCAGATGATATAGCAGTTTTAGCGGAAAACAGCACACAGTTGGAAACAATTTTAAACGTAATGGACACAACTTTCCGAGACTTCGATTTAAAGATAAATTTAAATAAAACCAAGACACTAATAATATCTAAACACAGATAAATACATGAAATTAAAATAAATAACACAGTACTACAGCAAGTCCAACAATTTCAATATTTAGGTAGTATTATAACAGAAGACTCGAGATGCACTGCAGATATTAAAACTAGAATAGCATAGCAATAGCTAAAAACGCTTTTCACAGTGACACAGTCACACACAAAAAAACATATTTTTAAGTCAAAAATGGCCAAATTTATAAGAAAACGTTTTATTAAAACTTATATTTGGAGCATTGCACTTTATGGCTGCGAGACATGGACCATGACACAACGGGACAGAGAAAAGCTTAAGGCGTTCGAGATGTGGTGCTGGCGAAGGATGGAGGGAATAAGCTGGACAGAAAGAGTCACCAATGAGGAAGTATTGGAAAGGGTAAAGGAGAAGAGACATTGTACTTCATACAATAGAAACTCGAAGAGGGAAAATGATAGGCCATTTGATACAACAAGACGATCTAATACAAAAGATAATGGAGGGGAAAATTGAAGGAAGGAGAGGAAGAGGAAGGCCGAGGATTAGCTATTTGGACCAGATCAAGAAAAAGGCAGACGTCGGGTCGTATCGGGAAGTCAAAGAACTGGCGTTAAGTAGAACGGACTGGAGAGAACTGCACCGACAAGAGTGAAACTCTTAAATATTAATATATGGATGAATACATATTTTTTTTCTTTTTCTTACTCCAAGTTCTTGACACAAACTTTCACCTTTTACATGGGGTATCCCATTAGGGGTTGAATTCTCAAAAATGCTGGAATCAACGTTCTCAGTTTTTGATGAAGAGTCTACACGCAAGATAATGAACCATTTCTCATAAAAGACCACGATTATTATAGAAAGTTTCGCTTAAAAAATTTTTGGGGATGAGTAAAAATAAAGTTGTTTTTTTTTTCTTATATAACGGGGGTTGCCTGCAATAGGAGCAATAAATTAAAACATAGGTGCTACCCTTGAAACTAAACAACATTTGTAAAGCAGTTCTTCTGAACGTAACGTGTATGGTTATTTGCAAAATATTGTTTAGACAAAAAAAATGCAATGTATATGTCAGTGCTCAAGGAATGTCAATGTTGGACGACGTACATTGAAAAGGCTTATTATTTTCGCGGCGACAGAAAAATTAAAGAGCAGCAAACTATTTGCAACTAAAATAATAACTTGTCAGCGATTAAATATTTTGGCAATCATTTATATTAAATGAGCTTTAAACTTGGGATATTTTAAAATTCAAATAACGGCAGCTACTTTAAGGTAGCAGAAATAATAAACAAGATTACTGAAATCATAGGCGAGGTACTATAAATAATGACTTGGCGACTAATATTAGCAGAAGGATAACGAACTTATTTTAGTCCGAATCTAGCTAAAACACGCTACGCTAAAATAAGCATTGCATTATCATAAGACTTGCCTCAGAACCGAAGCTGTCAACCCCGATTCCACGTGGTCTTGTCTGCCCTACCCCTAGAGTGTATATAAAAAGTCGGAGGCGCGGAGGGAGAGCAGCCCTCGCCCGCCGTGACAAAGCTCGGGAGCCGTGCGGAGCGGAGTACTGGTGACCGTTCTTTGCCACGCAAGGGCGGAAGGGCTGCACTTCCCGCAGCGCCGGAGCTAAGGCAAAGTATTTTTTTTATGACCTTGATTTATTTTATATGCAATCTCTATTGAACAATTAGAGTAGGCCATTTTCAACTTTTTATCCGATGTCATGTTTCCGCTTAATTAGTTAATTCAGTCGCCAAAACAATAACTCTATGCTAGTTTATATTGAAACAAAGCCGAAAATTGATTACTTAGTCGCCAACTTATTATTTTTGCTACCCCCTTTAATTTTTTATAAATCCTTAAATCAGATTAATTTGTCGCCGCCGCGTTAAATACATGCCCATTGAAAATACTATTTAGTTTGTTTGAAATAATTAAATCCTGAAAACTGTCTTGTTTTTAAAGTTGCTGAACAAATGTTGTTCAGTTTGAAGAGTAGAATCTATGTTTTAATTATTGCTCCTATTACAGGCTACACCCTGAAGAAGAACCTACACCCGAAATATTACTATTCTTACTCTAAGAATCCCAAGCTCTTCATACAAATTTTCAACGCCCACTTTACGAGTGGCTGAATTTTAAAACGCGCTGAAACCAATATTTCATTTTTTGATGAAGAGTCTACACGCAAAATAATGCACCTGTTACTAATAAAAGGCCACGTTTATTCTACAAACTTCCTCTTTCCATTTAACCCCTTTCTGGGATGAATTTTTAAAAATACTTAATGTTGTTTTTTTACTGTGTATAGAAGAACATATATATGAAATATTACCATTCTTCCTCAATCAAGGAATCCCAAGCTCTTCATACGAACTTTCACCTTACATTTTATCCCATTAGGGGTTGATTTTTTCAAAAACGATTAATGTTTTCAGTTTGAGATGAAGAGTCTACAAGCAAAGTAAAGCACCCCATATATATAAAAGGCCACGTTTCTCATACAAAGGTTTACTTCCTATTTAATCCCTTTCGGGGGTGAGTTTCGAAAAATTGTTTTCTTACTTTGTATAGAAACACCTTTACACGAAATATTACCATTCTTACTCAAGCAATCACACTTCTAATCATTCAACAATAAATATTTAATCAATAAATAAAAAACATTTGCCGATATAATTTTTATTGTGGTTTTAATTTTTTCGAATTGATGCGTACACGTGTACAATCATGATGTTCTTTAAATAACAGATGAATAATTAAAAATTGTCCAAATTCCAATGATTATAAATAAACCAGCTCCGTATCGTTTGATAATGAGTTCTATAGTGATGTGGGTGACGATCCATCAGAAGTCTACAGGTCAAGCCACAGTGGCGCTGGCCGTGTAGCTGGTGCCCATCTGGCAGGCGTTGACTCCTCGTATCAGACGAATGTATCCTTTTTCGCCCCAATCCCCCCACGAGTTCTTGATTATCCAATATTTCTTTCCACTCTCTGAAAATTAATTCGTCTCATTGAGCCTCAATTACCTAATGCCGTTATATTCTATAACAATTAATATGTTTCATTATGACTCTGTAACCTAACCACTAGATTGCTTTTGGTAACTACGGCTATTGGCTACCTGTCACCGCTCTTAAAGACTTGCCCCGGTCTAGACTACTCGCGAAGTTGACCGAGGATGGGCGAATATGATAGTCTGGACAAGCACTTTACTGGAGAAAGCAAAGTATACCTACTTCAGCCAACTTTGCCTCGGTCACCGTCGCGATAGTGTAGAGCCGTAGTTAAATTCGAAATGTTTTTTTTAACCCCTCATCCCAACGGCCCCATGGCTGTTTCAGCCATGCAGTGACCGCTATTATATTTTGCTGTTTTTATGTGAGTACACAAAAAGAACATGTCTCAATAAATAAATAATAAAAAACTGGCCAAGAGCATGTCAGCCCACGCTCAATGTAGGGTTCCGTAGTTGCCCATCCTTCACAATAGACGGGCTTAAAACAGCGGTTTTAACAATGAGGTTTAAATTACAAGAAACAATTCAAGCTCTATAAAAAGGTCGTAAACGCCAAAGTAACTGTAATTACTATTACCGTCTGGAAAATATCGATTATATGCGCCAGATAGAGCGGAATGTTTTAATACAGTATAGCGCTTAGTTTGAAGTATAAGAACATCGCGCAGCACTTACGTCATTTTAAAGAAAATTATGAAATTTTTTGATACTTACTTTGGCGTATTTTTACTTTGGCGTTTACGACATTTTTATAGACCTTGAAATCTTTCTCGTAATTTAAACCTTGGGCTTATTTAACAGCGGTTTTAAGCTCGACGCCGGTTGAAGCGGTCTATCTACTTACTGTGAAGATGTGCAACTACGGAACGTCACTGTGCTGAGCGTGGCCCGACATGCTTTTTGTAAATCTGTTGTATGAAGATGCTTGTTCTAGGAGTACTAATGTACGATTCACATTGACCGGGCCGGGCCGGGTCGGCTGCCGCCGCGTCGCAACGGGCACTCTGGCAGCCGGCAGCGGCCGACCGCATCCAGTGATCAGGTTGGGCGGGGTCGGCTGCCGCCACGTTCCAGCAGACGCTGGAGCGCCCGGCGGCAGCCGACTGCGTCCTTCCGAGCGATTAAATCTACTAGGGCGACGGACGAACGAACGGAGCCGATGGCGCGCGGCGGTGACCGAACGGAGCAGCTTACGCGCGACGACAGCCGAGCACCTCCGTCCACGTCCGTAAGCGCCTGATCGGCTGGCAGCGGCGCCAATAACATTCGATTATGGGATCTGACTGCTGTACCAGAAGCTCTACATACCTTTGGCAACTATTTAGACGCGCTTGAGCGCGTGCCGACTCCGCCTGGTCAGTGGGAATCGTACTTTATTCTAAGAGTAGGTACAGCATGTTGTCAGTACCGATTTCGTACAAACCTTCTCCATATCCCACTAAGAGCACGCCATGGTTTACATCCTGATCAGCGCAGTCAGCGGTCTTTTCATAAATACCTCCACGGTAATAAAAGAATGTATTAGTTACTGCTAAGGCTGAAAAAAGGAACCCCCAAAATTTCGATATATTTTATTCCGATTTTCAAAACTCCGAATTTAATTATTCCTAAGAAATAAAATTCAGATTACTAAAAAGCATGATATTTATGACACAGAGTTTCCGAGAATTTTAATTTCCGACTTTTATAACATCGAAGAGTTAAAAGCAGTTGGACTCTTGTATGACATCGTACAGAAATTATAGTACGCCAAGTCTTTTACTAAATATACGGCATTTGATCACAGAAGGTTTCATTAGGCATAATGGATCTTCTATATCCAACGTAGTGATTACATACTCTTTGCTATATCCTTTGAACTTTTCAAGCAGGACAGCCATCTTGAATTTTAATGCAGAGAGGACGACACGGTTATGACGTTACCTATATTTTTTATGGGATTTTGACATTTTGTATTCTGAATCCTATCATGTGGGGTATTTATAGATAACTAGGGCTTTAAAAGCCGATACCAAATATATATTAAACTGCATTATTAGATTACTGCTACTTATTTGGAAAATCTGTAACACATTATCAAAACAACAAGATTGGTCTCTTGTATGCAAGATACGACAAAAAGCTCGTAATATACTTATTTCTAACAAAACGGGACGAATTTGGTAAATATTTTAATTTTGTAATTTAATTGAATTTTTCAAAATCGCTTTTTAAGTGCTTTTAAAGTTAAAATTTTTTAATAAAAGTTATTACCTATAGGAAAATGTCACATTCATACATCGCATAATCATTAGCAGAGATCAGACGAATGCGCATCATTGTACACGGTGTCCTGTATTTAACGGACAACCTTCTAACCGATCCGAACCGACCGATGGAGGCCAGAAATGTGCTTCTTTCTTAAGATAGGTTTGTTTTTATGATAATCGGACTAGGTATATATATTTTTTATTGGTTCCTTGTTTAACTCTAATGCCCGATTAGGTCACAAAAGAGGATATTCTATAGTTCTTTTTTATTCCTTAATAATGATATCACTGAGTGTATATTAGAATTAGAACCCTGAGGTATCCAGTTTTTTTAACGGGTTAATTAATGAAATCGGTTTTGTCTTAAATTATAAACAACAAATAAATTATGGAACCAGAGTGGTCAACTTTATTTAATGTTATCACTTTACCCTTTAGATGGGGTATTCTTTTTATGACCCTTTTATATTGTATTATTGGTTATTTAGAGAATGGTTTCATCGTTACTTTTTTAGTTTATGTTTAAATGTTTTTTTGTGTATATTCGTTTTATTTTAAAACGAATAAAAAAAAATATATATTTTATTAATCTATCTGAAATTGTTTCGTTTGTTAGAAGGTTGTCCATTAAATACAGGACATCGTGCATAATGACTCTTATTTGTCCAATATCTGATTATTATATAGGAAGAGGGACACACCTTTTTCAGTCTCAGCCAGGCTGGGAAATGATCTCTCCTTTTTGGCAAAGCTACTCAACTTGTACTTTATTATTGACTGAGACTGTTTCTTCGCTCTTTTCTTATTCCTGTTGAAATTACTAAATTATTATTATATATACTGAAATTATTACTTTACCTCCTGACGACCAGCATTCATAATTTGTCAATTTAATTTTAGCCTTATGACACCTAGTTGACAGTTAACTACTCATTGTAGTTTATGTACTATGTGTAGGACGCGGGAAGTCAGGAGGTTAAAAAAACAAAATCATGTAATAATTGATAAAAAAAAAATTAAAACATGATTTTGAAAAATTTAATAAATAATGTTAGATATTACAGGTATTTGACATATGTTTCATAATAATTAAGTCAAGCGTCTTCTACCTGCAAGAGCCCAAACTAAGTATATATATCGATAATGTGTTGCAGATTTTTTTTTTTAAGTTGGTAGTGATATAATAATATCCTATTTAAAATACTTAAACGGGTTTACTCACGTCATAGAAGTCGAATAACGCGGGAGGCTATAGAAATTAGTCGTCATCCGAATTTTAACCGAGATTGTGGATGGTCTGTGCCCCCCAGTTGGAGGACGGTTTTGGATACTACATCGGTGGTTAGTGTGGACGAGACCTTAGCAAATGACCTAGTGAGTGTTGTGTGCAACCCGACAATTGGCATTGTGCGTGATGATGAGGGTAGTTAAGCGCCTCCGCCGGTGACACCCGCGTCGAGCAGCCGCGCGGACTGGGCGCGTGCCCACAGTGTTCGGTAGCCCCCGCCGCCGCTACTGATCGTCTCTCCTGATGATGAATCGCGTACCGATTCGAAACATGTCGAGCGTTATTCGACTTCTACGACGTGAGTAAACCCTTTCAAGTATTTTAATATGTCTGAGACTCACGATACTTTTCTATGTAAAATATCCTATTTGTTTTAAGTCGCTATATTTTATTTTTGGCCGTGTTAAAATGTCATCTCGCTGTAAGAATGGAACTCACCCGTGAAAATATTCGTGCTATGATTTGTTACGATTTTTAGCGAACTTTTAGTGATGATACTCCGTCGAAGACCACTGTGTATCACTAGTTTAGTGAGTCCAATCGTGGACGAATAGTACGTGGAAGTTCGCCCAGAATCGCAAACGGATAGGTTACGACTTGATATAACTTGACTTTATTTACGCATAATGTGTGTTCTATTAAGTATGGCTTTAATAACAAAAAAAAACTATTAAAGTGCTACCGCATACAACAAACTTGTTATTTAGGGTTTTCCACATTTATATCCTAGCGGTTGAATGGTAACAGTGAGAGATAGAGTATGTATTAATTACTATGGCCACTATATCAAAATAAATATTTTATGATACAAGTAAGTGTGTAAGGTCACCTACCTTACACACTTGTATTTCAGACGAGTGAAGTTCTTATGCACGAGCGAGGTACGAGCGAGTGATTAAATCAACACCAGTCAGAAATCATCTTGCACACGAGTTTCATACAAAACTTTACTATGCATGTACGAGGAAACAGCAAATACTTTAATATTCACAAAGACTGTATTGAATTGGAAAGAAAGTATTTTAATTTGATTTATCCAGCAATTATTTACTTCTTCAATAACATGTGTAAAAATCTTTTTTTTAATTTTCGTCTTACGTCAAAATGGTACGAGCGCGTGTACAATCAGCCAAGTGTATTTAATAAGTAAGCATTTGTAGTTCGTTTATGTATCAAATTCTAAATCTTATGTACCTAATGAATAAAGTCTTTAATGAAGTATTGGTTTTATTATACTTTTA
Organism: Apotomis turbidana; assembly: GCA_905147355.2. Lineage (NCBI taxonomy): Eukaryota > Metazoa > Arthropoda > Insecta > Lepidoptera > Tortricidae > Apotomis > Apotomis turbidana. The sequence continues at coordinate 24,207,187 of LR990285.1, forward strand.
TATGTAATAATAATCGGTATTTGACTAATTTATCAAACTTTTTTTAAATAATAAAACCTCTTTGCGTCAGGCTGTCAGACACAGCTAGAAAAAAAAAACACTTGACGCACAGTTTGAATGCCTACAAAACGCTCTTTTTAAAGCACATGCATTGTAAACAAATAAAAAGTATATATTAATATACGGTACGAAACGTTTTGAGCGCGATTCCAACTCGCACCGTATACCGTCGTGTTCTCCATAATAATATTTTCTCAAACATGCAATGAAATATCGTCATAACGTGCGTAAAAACAGGCTTCAAAGTGTCACGTTTCGGGCGGAACAATTCGAGAGAACTGTAAAGGAATTTCATACAAAATGAAGGCCTAGGCCGGGAAGTATTTTTTTTAAACATGGCATCTGTGTTCCTGAACGGGCTAAACAGCTGAATTATAATATTTTCTTCGGTTTCCGCGACTGTCACACATTTAAATAAAACAATTTAAAGCTGAATTATGTTTCTTAGGGCCGATTGCTCAATCACCCGATAAATTTATCTGCCAGTTAAAATTATTGCTATCCTTTTCTCCCATCATATAAAAGAAAAGTGACAGCCAACATTTATCTGACAGATATGTTTTATCTGGTGATTGGACAATCGGCCCTTAGTGGTGTATTATTTATTTTATTGCATATGTTGGAGAAAAGCACTATATACATGCCTTAGACGTGAAAAGGGCTTGACGGCTTCGTAACACCGATATCCAGCGGTCTATACCTACTCAGCCGGCAAGCCCTTTTCTCGTCGTCTGCAGTAATGTACTATTACTAATCGGACACTAAGTGAGCAAACATACGTACACACTGCCAACGGCCCGAGTTCTACCAGTTTCTGCATCAACGTATCTTCGTCGGGAATATCAATTACTTGTCCGCCTGTCACATGAGCAACTACTTTCTTTGCTTCTTCATGACAAGTATCTATTTCACCTATATAAGGATAGTCTTTTTCTAACATTGGTCCGACAGTTCTATTAGCCAATTCTCTGCAATAAAAAAAATAATGAAAGATAACCATTTCTTAAATATTTACAACCCACCAAGGTTCCTCTTTCTCTTCAAAAAATAAAATCGTAAGGTATATACAAAAAAATCTACAAATAAATCTAACTAGCGATCAACATGTTTGTTAATTGCACACTCAACTATAGGACTGTAGATTTAGAGCACATGATTAAAGTATAAAATAAACTGCTTTACTCTGAATAAGTTAATGCTAGATTCTATAGCGTACTTCCACTTTAGCGTACACTTTACAAATAGTATACGTATCACTGCATAGCTAGGGGAGGAGCTTATGTTCCTTGCATTTTTATATAACCTGATTCAAACACATGCGGATGGTCTGTTGTGGAGAGGCACGAGCGGATCCTTCCTGTACCGTAGGCGGACGGCGGCCAAGTTTAAGTTAACCTGGGCTGACCACGTCTGTCACATGTCGGATGACTAGTGGGCCAAGCAGACCACAGGAAAAGCGGCAGACCTCGTCGACGATGGTGGGTCGACTAGGACTCTTTCCTTAAGGACTGGGCAGATGTAGCTATAAATAGAGATCAATGGAGAAAGAAAGGGCAGGCCTTTATGAAGTAAACTCATTAGACTTGCAATAGTAATAAAAATACGTACTGCATCACTTCATCCATGATCCCTCCGTCACATCTACCGCAATCCAGACAGTCCAGGACCTGCTGCTCCGAGAGGGCTAAGCATTCCTTGTGTTTAATGGCGTATTGCCCTTCAATATTACCTGTAAACAAATAAATTATCTATACATATACACGGAAAAGTCCTGACTGACTGCCTGGCTCACTCATTAACGTGGAGCCGTAACTTACGAACCTAGGAATGTCATTTTATTACAATAGTTTAAATATATAACGTAACCAAGTAGTACTACGAAGGGATATTTTAACTCATCCCCTAAGAGGGTCAAATTGGGGTTGAAAGTTTGTATGGAATTTATTTAGTTCTTAAACAAGAGATTTTAAACATTATGTTTTGTTTCATCTGAGAACAAGAAAACTAATTTTAGGATTATTTAAAGCTCATCCTTTAAAAGGATTAAATAAGAGCTAACAATTTATATGGGAAACTTGGCATTCTTAGAGTAAGGTGTAGTAATATTACGTGTATAGATTCTTCTATACAAAATGAGAAATTACATGTTTCATATAGTTCAAAGGTTTCTTTAGGTACAACGAAGACAGAAAAAATTACAACACATTCTGGATGGGAACATACGATGTTGTTGTCCTAATTTTTATAATTGTTGATACTAAAAATGTACAGGATAGGGATAATAATAAGGGTATTATTATCGTTTTCTTTACAACGGCAAGTGAATTCACTATCAAGACCCAAATTGAGCCATACATATACTCCTACATTCCGAACAATACTTTTACTGGTGTCACTCGGAGAGACGGATTACGCTGTTTGAGGCGAGTTGTCGAACACTTCTTTTGCTTCGGTTTAAGCAACTTCACTTTTGTCTATGATTTCGTTCAGTTTACCGGAAAGTAAATTGCCCCATGTTGTTATGCCATGACGTGATCTAGAAATGTAATAAATCTACCCTCAACTGTATGTATGTGCGCAGATTTTTATTGTAGAAACAAAATACGGTTGTAAAAGTTACACAGGAAACGGTCCAGACCTGTGCGAGCGAAGCCGCGGGCAAACGCTAGTTTTAAATATTGAGTAAGAGTAAACTTTATTTACTCACTCTTTATGGCTTATTTTATTTGGTTATGGTCAAGAAATGGACAGTTTTATATTCAAACAACAAAAAGAAATACGTTGTTGTAACAACAAAAAATAAAGAGTGAGTAAATAGAGTTTACTCTTACATACCCATAGCGCTAAAGATGTAGCAACTGCCACATCGCATTTGATTCTTAACATGAGTCACTGCATTATGATCTCTCCAGTCAAATGAGTCTGGCAGAACCACCGAGCTATCTCGGACTGCTTTGACCCCTTTTTTATTTGATGTCTTGAACCCGTGATATTGCTCAAGTTCTTCGGGCTTCAAATCAGCGAAATGGTTTACTGCAAACACAGTTTCGGGAGACTCAGCGTTTAGGCGGTTGATATTTTTTAAGCTTTCCTTGAAGATTCCAAGCCTTTCGTTATATTCCATGCGGCTGTAGGTTTTTTCGTGATCTTTTACGAAGTCATGGAACAGGTCTTCAGCATTTTCCACATCGTAATACGGCTTGTCGAGGACCGGCGTCATGCTCATGACCACGTTGCCGACGAGGCAGACCGTCACCAAGACTACCAGCTTAACCATTGTGTTAATGTTATTGTCTTATATTGATTTGACGATGTATGAATTCTGAAAATCCTTTTTATACTAAAACAAATACTTAGGTAGTTTGGGATTTTTGTAACTATCGCGGTGGAATTTTATCCTTTTAAATGGCGATTTGAAATTCCAAATTTATATTGAGTGCATTTTTTTATTAGCTGCGACATACCTAGCTATCAAAGTATTACACCTGTTTTTTTTGTTTATTGAAAGTGAGTTTTTGGTAGGAACTTAACTTATTGTACTTATGTACCTATATGTAATTAATCAGGGATACAGCTTGTCCTTAATTTGGAATGTTGTTGACCAATAATGAAGAAGGACGACGCATTTGGTTCGGTTTGTAGACACCTGTCTACTGAGCCGTCGGTCCCGGGTTCGAATCCCGGCCGGGGCAAATATTTGTGTCATGAACTCGAATATTTGTGCTTGGGTCATAGTTGTTCTATGTATTTAAGTAAATATTTATCTATATAAGTTCGTATATCGTCACCTACTACCCATAAAGCCTTCTTGAGCTTAATTTGGGACTAGATCGATTTATGTGAGGTTGTCCGATATTTAAAAAAAAAATAAGACAAAGTCTTGTTTAGGGTTCTGAACATCCGAATAAAAAAAGAAAACGGAACCCTCATAGGATTATTCGATTCCGTCTCACTCACTCACTCGTCAACCCTTAACACGTTCCTTCTCCGGATGCCACCAATGGTGGGTCAAGCATCTTTTTTTCAAGAGTCCCACTATGGGTTCACGACTACGAACACGCTGCGATCTATGTATAACTGTTATTCGGACTTGTGAAATTAAGAGAATATTTTGTATGGGGATAGTGAACATGTTAAAACGTCCCTTATTAAACGTGTCATTCAGAATTACCACTAGCTGGGTTGATAATGCACGCTGTTGTATGGGAACCTTGCACTTTGTGACTATGCGCTGAAACTTGGCACAGTTGATCCTTAGGTGGTCTTGAGTGAATTCAGACCAATAGACATCGAGAACCACCGCGAGCTTAGTGGGGGGGAGGGGGGGAAGTCCGACGCTGCCGTGCTTTAATTAATGCAACATTTTTCTAAAACTATACATAATATGGCATGTGATATATCATTTTCGGATAAATTAAGGACGAGGAATCCATTTTCTGGACAATAGTAATGCACTTTCTAACAAAAAACATTGAAAAAGTAGAAAAAACTGAAAAACGTAATTTGTGTTTTTTTATATAATTGCCAATTGTTTTAAAATTATATAAGTAATCTCAAAACAAAAAATATAGTCGTAAAGCTAAACTTATGTAGTTTTCAAAAATATATAGTTTATTATATATATCTGTTGATCCATGGGAGATAATAAATAATATCAAGCGTAAGTCAGGGCGATCTCAATGCATGATCGTCCGTGAAGTAGGGTTTAGGTACTGTGTTAAGCAACATTTCTCTAAAACTATACATAATAGGGCATGTGATTTATAATTTTCGGTTAAATGAAGGATGAGCAATCTATTTTTTTAACAAAAATAATGCACTTTTTAACAAAAAATATATTAAAAAGTGGGCTAAACTGAATAATGACATTTGTGTTTTTTACATCATTTCCAATCATTTTAAAAGTATAACAGAAATCTCAAAACAAAAAATATAAACATAAAACTAAACTTGTTTAGTTTCTAAAAATATATGTGGGATTGTAGCTCAGAGTAAAACTAGAGATATTTTCAAAAAAAACTATTTATTATCAGCGACACATATTAACACACCCGTACAGAAAATTAACCCAACCGCCATCTTAGTTCTTATTCTAATCTCATCCATCCGTCTCTTTCACCCATCCTTCCTCTCGCTCGCACAAACGTTCCATTTCCCACATTCGGCCCTCCTGCTCTCATGACTGTCCTCAGGCAACCCTCATACCTATTACTCACTTCTAGCATGCTTACATCTTAGCCTCTTATCATTAACTTAGGTATAGGTAAGTATATCACATTGTATATGAGTGTTAACAGGATTGCCCATTACTAGTTATGACCATCTACTAACACATATATGTGGCAAAAACCTACTTGCACTTATGATTTTAAATTTAAACATATTTTTTTTTTAGCCAAAGTTATGTAGAATAATAACAGGAAAGCAATCTCTAAGAAAATAACAATTTTACTGAATTTATGGTCAACAGATAATTACCGAACAAACAATAGGGCAACTTGTATAATATAACATAGCAATATTTATCAACGAAATAATGGATAGGCAACTCCTTATTTTACATACTACAGGTATGTAAACACATATATAGCATCTAAATCTAATAATCTAATGCAATAAATCTTATCACTAAAAATTTTGTTGTTTTATTTCACACCATTCATCACACATTCATACTTTGTACTCACCTAAGTATATAATTTTATTCTGTAGAATATCCATTTGGCCACCTCTTTATGTAATCAGCGGAGCTCGAAGTATTATAAGGGCCTTCTTTAGAGCTGTCAATCTTAGCCACGTCATATCGGTCATTCTGCAGAACTTAAGTGATTCTATAAGGGCCTAAATACTTCGCCTTCAGCTTAAGTCCTGGTCCGAACTGTGTTCTTTTTATAGCGACTAGGTCACTTACTTTATACTTCTGACTCTCTTTGCGTTTTTTATTAAAATACTTCCTGTTCTCTTCCTGCACAGCTAGAATTTGCTCCTTGGCTTTCAGTCGTATCTCCTCTCTGTCCATGTCATACTGTCTAGCAGTTTCCTCCTGTAATAACTCTATTAATTCAAAGTCCTCCTTACATCTCATTTTTGTGCCCATTAATAGTTCAAATGGTGTAGTATTAATGCTTCTCTGGAAAGTGCTATTCAGTGCTCTTTGAACTTGACTAACGTGTTTAAACCACACGCCTGGATTTTCCAAAGAAAGCTTCGTCAACATAGGTATTATAGTTCTATGAACCCTCTCTACCTGTCCATTTCCTCTTGGTACTCCCGTTGTTATTCTTATATGCTTTATATTTTCTTCTTTACAGTATTCTTCAAAATCATGGCTGGTGAAAGCCGTTCCTCTGTCCGTTATAAATCTTCTTGGATTTCCAAAAGCTTGCTGGTGTATTCTTAATTTATTAAGAGTCTCTGCACTCGACGTACTCTTGGTAGGAAACAACCACACAAATTTAGTGAATGAATCAATTATAGTAAGTATGTAGTTATACTGTTTCTTAGTCTCCGTGAATGATCCTACATGATCTAAATGCAGTGTGTCTAACGGGATACTTTCTTTTTCTATGGGATTCAAAAATCCCTCTTGCTTTCCCTCTTTTCTTGTAGCCAGAAGGCATGGTATGCAAGCAATTATAAATTCCTCAATTTTTCTGTTTATGTCTTTAATGTAGTAGTCTTTTACGATTAATTCCTTCATCTTTCTTTTTGAAAAATGTCCCTTTCCGTGCACTCTCATAATTATCTCCTTTTCCAGGTGTTTAGGTATAACCAGCAACTTCTCAGGTCCTTTGTACAACACATCTCCGTCCATTGTATAGTCTTTATACGAGTCTTATTTCAATATCTCCTTTATTGCTTTTAAACCATCATCTTGGTCCTGCGCCTGCTTGATTTGGTCGCGTAAGGACGTAACTACAGCTACATAAGGGTAGCGGCTTAGAGCATCTGCATGTCGCATCTTCTCTCCTGCTCTGTGCTCTACTTCAAAGTCATATTCATTTAGCGTAAGTACCCATCTTGCTACTTTTGGTGAGAGCTCCTTTTTCATCAGGGTTTGCTGAAAAGCTTTACAATCAGTTATTAACTTGAAATGTTTACCAAATAAGTAGTAGCGAAACTTTTTGATACTTTCAATTATAGCCAGGGCCTCCAATTCATAACTGGACCAACGGCTTTGCACTTCATTAGTCCTTCGGCTCATATAATGAACCGGATGTAGTCCTGTATTAGGGTGATATTGCATCAAAATACCTGATATCGCCGTACTAGATGCGTCTGTGTGTACCTCTGTTTCCAAATTAGGTTGGAATATCTTTAAAACTGGTCCTGTAGTTAATTTTTCTTTTAATATGCGGAAGGCATTTAATTGTTCCTGGTCAAAAACAAAGTCAACATTCTTTTTTAATAAATCGCTCAGTGGCCTCGCTATTGTTGCATACTGTTCTATGTACTTTCGAAAGTATGAAGTCAGACCCAAAAAACTTTTAAGTTGCTTACTTGATCTTGGTTGAGGGAACTTTGTTACCGCCTCGACCTTCTCTGCTGTTGGCCTCACTTCTCCGTTCCTCACATTATGTCCCAAATACTCAATTTCCCGCTCTAACAGTCTTGCTTTCTTCCAGTTTATATTCAATCCATATTGAGCAGCAACCTCCAGAACCTGCTTCAGCCGGTGAAGGCCTTCTTTTTCATCTTTTGCTGGAATAATAATGTCATCAATAAAAATCATCATCGTCTTTTGAGCTAGTAGCTCTCTGAAAATTACATTAACAAATCTCATAAAGTACTTCGGGCTAACTGACAAGCCAAATGGAGCCCGAAGGAATTCAAATTGGCCGTGATGGGTTACAAATGAAGTGTAAGGGATAGACTCCTCACTCACTTTCAGGTGGAAGAAACCATTCTTCAGGTCAAGCACACTGAAGATCTTCGCTTGAGATAACCTGTCAATCAAATCATCAATTACCGGTAAAGGGTACTCGTCTTTTACAATCTTAGTGTTGAGCTGCCTGTAGTCCACGCAGACCCGCGTTGCCCCATCCTTCTTTTTCACCAAAACTAGTGGGCTGGAATATTCAGAATAACTCACCTGGATAATACCGTCTTGTAGCCACTCATCAATTTGTTTTTCTACAATACCCTGCTCCACATATGATAATCGCCGCGGTATTTGGGTTACCGGTACGTCATCCTTCAACACGATTTTGAGTTCTAATGGCGCCTCCTTCACTTGAACCGGTTGGTAAGTTTCCACACAATGGTATGCTTCACTCCTTACTTGTGGATCCTTTACATGCTCCAACAAAGACTCTTTCTCACCTGTAAAACAATTTACGTTACACAGCCACTCGCCCTCACTCTTAAATATTCGCACACATCCCTCGTTCATAACCATAATAACATCTTTCAAAAACTCATGACCTATAATTACGTCGTAAGGCATACAGTCTCTAGTTATAACGTGAAACGTAACGTGTTCATAACACTGTTCGTCTATCGTGATAGACGTCGTAACCTGGCCCAAAGATTGCACTCGCGAACGCCCAAGTCCAATTAATGTAAGCCCACAGCCGACATTGAAATTGCACTGCACCCCGAATATTTTCGCGCACAATTCCGCGGACACCAGATTTATATCGCTACCGCTGTCAAATAACGCGTTAACACAACATTTCTTAGCGATGTTTACTGCTTTCACGGGTTTTCCTCCGGTTTGCGAGCACCTAAAGTCCTTGTTTTGAATCTGCATAACCTCAAAATGGTTTCCGTCTGAACTGTCTGAAGTTAGCGCTTCGCTATCATCTGTCGTGCCGAACATAGTTTTACCGACGGAGCTGCGCTTCGGCCGCCATTACCGCCAATCACGCGAACTGGAGCCGATGCTGTCCCCGCATTCGCCGGTGACGTATACTGCTTTACCGACGGATTGCCAGGATTGGTGGATGCGTTCCGCTCAAACTTCGCTTCGCCGCTTGCGACTTGGCCGATCGACGGACATTGATTTCCAATATGGCCGTATCGATTGCACCTAAAACACTTGAGCCCTTTTTGACAATGCGCCGACACATGACTTCTATCCCCGCAGTTGTAGCAACGACGAGATGATGATTCATGTTTTTTTCTTACAGCCGCTTCCCGCTTCGTGTTCATTCTCATGTCACTCTTCATTTTCTCGTAGATAGCTAGCTTCTCTTTTAATACAGAGTAAGATGTAACACCATACAGGATAATTTTGTTAGTCTGCAAATCTTCGATTCCGTCGACTATATACTGGATAGAGACGTAGTCGGGGAATTTTGCTCGCCGACCTAATTCTTTCATGGTTAACATGTACTGGTGATAAGTTTCGTCTTTGGTTTTCTTGCGCGCCGCCATTAACTCGTGCATCTCTTTAACATTAAGGGCTTCTGGAAACTCCTTTTGCAGAGCCGTCTTGAGCTCCTCGTAAGTCTTAAAAACTTTCTCGGCTTTTAACCACAGCGCCGCCGTGCCACACATAGACCTGCGCGCTATGATTAGTTTTTGCTGCGGTGTCCACCCGAACACCTCCACATTGTCCTCCACGTCCTGCGCCCATTGGAGGATGAGTACGTCTTGTCCTCGCCATTAAATGGGGTAATACTTCCTTCGAAGCAATTGAAACCGGCGAAGGAGATGGCCGCGGGCGGCGGCACGGCCTGCGCGCTCGCGCCCGCCCCGTTCCCGTTATCGACGCCTGCACCTCCTGCCATCGCTATTCGTCGTTCTAAGTTTTCGATGTCCGTCTTCACGTCTTCCGTCTTAGCGTCTTCGTCGTGATGGTGAACCACGCTTCACATAACCACACCGTCTTATAGGTTATGTTCGCCGGTTGGTACCTACGTCGTACGTAACTACTGCCGTCTTTACTTTTACGACTCTGAGCACATCCCGGACGAGCCCCCAAAAATATGTGGGATTGTAGCTCAGAGTAAAACTAGAGATATATTCAAAAAAACTATTTTTTCTACTCCAGTACTTTTTTCTGTCATTTATATAGTTACTAACTCTAATATAAAGACATAAATTATGAAAGTCTGTAAAAGTCTATACTCTACTGCCCAAAAACACACTGCTAACCGATGGTATAATGTCGCCAAAAAAGCATCACTTAGTACCACAGATTACAAGATGAATAGCTGCATTCACAAAATTTGCAAATTTAAAAAAAAACTTATTGTACTAAGGCATTGCTGCCAACTTAAAAAAAAAGTTTTGTCTTCAGTGCATGGATGTTTAGTATAGTGAACGTAACCTTTATGTATAAGTTTAATTTTTTTGACAGATGTTTAGTATGGTGATCGTATACCTTTATGTATAAGTTAATATTTTTTTGACAGATGGTTGTAAATAAAAAAAAGTTTATCAGAGACAATTTTTCTTTTTAATTATGTTGATTCCGAGCGGGAACATGTAATTATTTTCTTTGTTGTTTAATTGCATTATATTTATGAAATGTCGAGTCGTAGAAAAAGTATTGTATGCAACGTTGTATAAGTAGGTCAAAAAACGCTCGTGGCATCTTTCTTACGATGTTCGCTACGCTCACATCGTAACCCATGCCACTCGCGTTTTTTGGCCCCTCTTATACAACGGTTGCATAAAATACTATATTATCAGCGACACATATTAACACACCCGTACAGAAAATTAACCCAACCGCCATCTTAGTTCTTATTCTAATCTCATCCATCCGTCTCTTTCACCCATCCTTCCTCTCGCTCGCACGAACGTTCCATTTCCCACATATATAGTTTATTATATATACCTGTTGATACATGGGAGATAATAAATAATATTGAGCGTAGGTCTGGGTGATCTCAATGCATGATCGTCCGTGACGTAGGGTTTAGTTAATGTTTTAAACACACAAAAAGTGCATATATTTTATTGTTTATGTCTCTTAGTATTTTAAATGAAACTACGCAATGTAAATAAATAAATTGTATATATTGTAGGATCCACTGCAATGACAGAGGTCTGAACATTTAAGCTGCCTTTTTTCGCAATTTCACCAGCCAATTTGCACCTAAAAAATTCCAGACATTACATGCTCCTGCAGCAACAAGCAAGTCTGTCCATGTAGGGTCCCAGTTGTTGTTGACCTTCGTCCAACCCCAAGTAGTTACCCCAAGTGCGTGATAACTGACCCCCAAACGCCCACCTCTTGATAAATGCTGATACAAAGTGGCTTTGGTCGGTGGGAGGTGTTCTATCTGCTGGTCTATCTTGGTAAAAAAAATATATATATGGGGCTCATTCACTGAAGTACATGAAGCTTATCTGAAATAATAATTATGATATACAATATTCTTTTTTAAGTTTTGAGATCCTATTATTCTATTATATCAGTTTCAAAAGCAGCAAACTGACCTATCATATGATTCTAAGACCTATTTTCGATGAAAGCCATTAGCTCCTCAATGCGTCGCTTGATCGCTAACTCGAAACCTACAGTAGGTCAGGAAAGGCTTCCATTCTTGAAAAGAACTTATCTTTCCTTACCATTGAACCAAGATACCGTATCACATCCTGTGAATGCGTGAAAGAGGATATCTTAATACTCTTACTCTCTGTGACCATGTAAATAAACAAATATGTATAAAACACCCGTATTTTCTTAATTTACTATGACCGAGGCTTCACGACTCATGATACTGTGGATACTGATATGTTGGTACTGACAGTTACACATAATATGCAAGCTTTACCTCAGCTTGAGGAACTTTTGGTGCATATAGGAACAAGATAACATCACCAATATCTGTACTATCATGATATCGCCACCGCGATAGGAAAAAATGGTATATCTGGTCACAGTAAATTAAGAACAGGTGTTTTATACAGATTTGTTTATTTACAGGGCCACAGAGAGCAGTTTCACGCATTCACAGGATGTGAATCGTTATCTTCGTTCAATGGTAAAGGGAAGAGAAGTGCTTTTGAAGCTAGAGAAACCTTTCCTCCATGACCTCTTCTTCTTCGTTGGTTTCACTCTCAGCAGAGTGGTCGTGGTCATCATTTCAGATATTGGTGATAAGCTTCACAACACGCCGCCATTCTTACCTGATAGCCGCCTTCCTCGTGCATTCATGTAGTAACGATGATGCATTTATTGCAGCTTTTATTTAGTTTGTCCATAACATAGGTGATCTTCTTCGTGGCCTGGTACCCTCATCCTTTCCGTGGACCAGAAGCGCCCAATAGCCTCCGCTCCCCGGCGGCATACGTGGCCGAAGAAGGTGAAGGTACGATAAACGCTGCTTGATGCCAAGTTTTCGAAGTATAGAATCGTTGGTACGGAATTCAGTCCATAATACTCCAAGCATTCTCGTCCAACACCACATCTCTAGGGCGTCTATCTTCTTCTCCTCAACTTCCTGCAGGGTCGACGTTTCTTCGGCGTACAGGAATATGGGGAATACAAGTGCCCGAACGTGCTGGTTTTTTGTGTCTTCGTGTTTGTTGCAACTCCTTCATATAGTATAAATATGTAATTTGTTTGTTGTTCATTGTGCAATAAAAAAAATCTTATCTATCTTATACATATATTCCAGACCTAACTGTAGGTTTCAAGTCAGCAATCGAGGGCCGTATTGCGGAGGTAATAGCTGTTATCAAAAAATATGTCGTAACAGTGATAGGTCAGTTTTTCTGCTATTGAAAATAATATAAAAGGATCTCAAAACTTAAACCAGAATATTGTATATCATAATTATTATTTCAGATCAGCTTCGCGTACTTCAGTGAATGAGTGCCGTATAGCTCTTTAGAAATGCTGATATAAAGCCGTTTTATACCAGCATTTCTAAAGAGCTATTGTATATCAAGGGGTGCACGTTTGAGGTAAGTTAGCACTGGCTCAAAAACTACCCTGTCCATCTACTTGGGGTTGGTCATCAACAACTGGGAGTCTACATGGACGGACTTGCCTGTTGCTGCAGAAGCATGTATTGTCTGAAGGTTATTAGGTGCAAATGCAAGAAAAGGCAGCTTAAATGTTCAGACCTCTGTCAGTGCAGTGGATCCTGCAATATATACAAATACAATAAATTAATTTACATTGCGTAGTTTCATTTAAAATAGACATAAACAATAAAATATATACACTTTTTGTGTGTTTAAAACATTAACTAAACCCTACGTCACGGACGATCATGCATTGAGATCACCCTGACCTACGCTCAATATTATTTATTATCTCTCATGTATCAACAGATATATATAATAAACTATATATTTTTAGAAACTAGATAAGTTTAGATTTATGTTTATATTTTTTGTTTTGAAATTTCTGTTATACTTTTAAAATGATTGGAAATTCTGTAAGAAACAAAAATGTAATTTTTCAGTTTAGCCCACATTTTAATACCTTTTTTGTAAAAAAAGTGCGTTATTTTTGTTAAAAAAATAGATTGCTCATCCTTCATTTAACCGAAAATTATAAATCAGATGCCCTACTATGTATAGTTTTAGAGAAATGTTGCTTAACACAGTACCTAAACCCTACTTCACGGACGATCATGCATTGAGATCGCCCTGACTTACGCGTGATATTATTTATTATCTCCCATGTATCAACAGATATATATAATAAACTATATATTTTTAGAAATTAAATAAGTCTGGGTTTATGACTTTATTTTTTGTTTTGAGATTACTGTTATATTTTTAAAATAATTGGCAATTATATAAAAAAACACAAATTACGTTTTTCAGTTTTTTCTACATTTAATTTTTTTTTAGTTAGAAAGTGCATTATTTTTGTCCAAAAAATAGATTCCTCATCCTTAATTTATCCGAAAATGATATGTCACATGCCATATTATGTATAGTTTTAGAGAAATGTTGCATTAATTAAAGCGCGGCAGCGTCGAACTTCCCCCCCTCCCCCCCACTAAACGCGCGGTGTCTATCGACGTCTACCGGTCTGAATTCACTCAAGACCACCTAAGAATCAACTGTGCCAAGTTTCAGCGCATAGTCACAAAGTGCAAGGTGTCGTGCACTAACACCCCAGCAAGCTACACTGACGTAGTATCCAAACCGTTCTCCAGCTGGGGGTACTGACCTCAATTTAAATTCGTTTAACAGATATTTACTCTTTTTAGTATGCGAATCTCTGTTTGTTTCGACCTATGTTCATTTAATTTTTTACGACCTATGTTAACTCAGAAACTATTTCTGAGTAATAGGGCTGTTATGCTGCAATAAAAAATGGGGAGTTGACGCAATTTTGAATGAATATTCCTCCAAAAAAGTTACAGACTTTACTGATATTATCTTTAAAAAAAAAAGCATAAAAATGGTTATGTTTTTTCCCGACATGTTCCAGCGTTGCAACGGAATTTTAAGAAACTTAACCCGGGTGTTCATTTTTCGACTTGACAGAGGTGACAAAATGACACCTGTTAAATATATTCATATTTAATATTTCGACTTTCACTGGTCCGTGCCCTTTTGCAGTCAAAGTCAATTCAATAGCGATGTCACCACAAAGTACCTGTCAGGGAGAAAAATATGAAATTTATTCAATTCGCAAATGAAAGAAATTATTATCTTAACTTGACCCATGTTTTAGGATTTAAAAAAAAAATGGGGTATTTTTTGTATCGCCCAATAGAGTTGTTGACTGATGTTGAATTATACAACATAAGACTTACTGGAGTTGTCATAAAAAAGAAAAAATGCAATATATATATGCAATAATATGACTTCAAACGTACGCAAATATCTGACTCTTTTTTAATCCAAAAGAAAATTTGAAATTGTTTTTAAAATCCCCATAATTTAACAAAACAATAATTCTATGACAACCATAAACTTAAACTCACTTTTTCACAGTCAATTTACTTATTGTTTCCATACAAATATTATTACGAAGATTAGAACTGTGAGCCTTACATGAAACAAATTACTAACAAAAAAGTAGGTTAGGTTAGGTTAGGCTAAAATCGACCTGCCACCAGTAAAATACGTTAGGTTAGTTTAGAACTGCGACCCTTCCATAATACGAACTAACCTAACCTTACAGAAAGAGTAAATAAGGTGAGGCAAATTAAACGCAAACAAGATATAATAATGATGATATTTTTATTTTGACATCAAGTCAAATAATATCATTAGAGCTTTAAATTTGCTACTGTAACAAATAAGTAGTAACATAAAATATACCACTTGATAATTATATCATATTACTTGTAGATTAAAATGGACTGTAATTATCATCATATTTCATTATAATCATCATTTTTTAATAATTAGGGTTCCGTAGCCAAATGGCAAAAAACGGAACCCTTATAGATTCGTCATGTCTGTCTGTCTGTCTGTCTGTCTGTCTGTCCGTCTGTCCGTCCGTATGTCACAGCCATTTTTTTCCGAAACTATAAGAGCTATACTGTTGAAACTTGGTAGGTAGATGTATTCTGTGAACCGCATTAAGATTTTGATGCAAAAATAAAAAAATAATAATAAATATTGGGGGCTCCCCATACTTAGAACTGAAACTCAAAAATTTTTTTTTCATCGAACACATACGTGTGGGGTATCTATGGATAGGTCTTCAAAAATGATATCGAGGTTTCTAAAATTTTTTTTTTCTAAACCGAATATTTTGCGTGTCAGACGCTTCCAAAGTGGAAAAAAGTTGGTCCCCCCCCCCCTCTAACTTCTAAAATAAGAAAATGAAAAATCTAAAAAAATCATATGATGTACATTCCTATAAAAACTACCAACGAAAATTGTTTTGAACGAGATCTAGTAAGCAGTTTTTTTTTTATATTTTAATACCTAACTTTGCACCTAATTTATATGGGGCGCTATACATACCAGGTGCAAACTTAACTTAACCACTTAGGGATGGAGTGTTTGTACGGAACCCTCGGTGCGCGAGTCCGACTCGCACTTGGCCGGTTTTTTTTTGTTAATTTTTTTATTTCAAAAAAGCATGGTACACATTTTATAACAAATTTCGCCAAACACGAAGTTTATTTGCGAGTATTGCACTCACTTTCTTAACATTAGTACCATTAATCTTACTAGGACGCCTTTTAACGAAAACGAACCAATCCACACAAAAAAGATGATGTGAGCTTTACACTCACGGTTCAAATGTTAAATTTTGTTTTGTGCGGGCTGGATCCTTATCCTTAAAATACGTTTACTTAACCTTACAAGTAGGTAGATAACTATTTGCCAGACACACTTTAGATTCTTTAGAATCAAACTAAGTAGGTAGGTAGTAACCATAACAGTAAGTGATACACTAAGACAGGGCATCTAATAATAAGTTTTTAAATCTATTCTTAAAAATACCTTTAGTGGCGCATTCATCTTCCGGAAAGATGGAATTAAATATTCTGGGTATTAAATATTCTCTTTTTCTTTTACCATAATAATTATTTGCTTTTGGTTCCGTGTAGGTATGGCGTGACGTTACTCGTAGATTTCGGGTGTACACTCGGACAGTTTTATATTCAGTTCTTTTGAATTGTTCCGTTGCTTATATATTATATTTAATTTTTTCGTGGATTTGAAGAATATTTCATATTACAGTCCGTGAGCTCACGGATTGCGACTTGCGTAAGAGCGAGCGAGACAGGTATTAAACGCGAATTGCATTCTGACAGATTCAGATTCAGATTCTTTATTACGAAACCCGCTTATTATTTATTTACAGCTTCATCGTCAGAAATTTAAGAGCTAAGCTCTTGTCGGTGGAGCAACTTCCATGTTTCTCTATCTTCAACTTTCTTTTTGATGTCCTGATACGACACGCCGTCTACTTTCTCCTTGATTTGATCTAAGTATATAAGATCTCCTAAGTCTTCCTCTCTTCCTCCTTCCCTCAAGCTTTCCTTCAATAATGGTTTTTATGTAATCGTCGTGTCCAGCAGGTGTCCAAACATCTTCCCTCTTCGGTTTTCGAAGGTTTTTAACAACGACAGAAGAAGAAGAGAAAACTCTTCTCTTATAAGCACTTCCTCATTCCATATAGGGCTATACTCCAGATGTACACTTTTATAAGCCTTTTACGAATCTGGCCCGATATTGTGGCTATTCTTTGAATGAAAGCTTTCTTGGCTATGGCTATTCCAGCGATGATGTCCGGTGTAGATCTGTTCTGGAGTCATCAGTGAGTATGCTTCCCAGGTATTTAAATTGTTTGACTTGTTCTATTAGTATGTTATTTAGAGTGATTGGTCTATGTCTTGAATTTTAAAAGTGTTTTTTTATCATTTTCAAGCCTTGAAAAATGTATATCCATTTCTGAAAATAACTCTTCTAACTGTTTAGGTGTCTGTGCCAAGGCTGCAATGTCGTCAGCAATATGAATAAACTGGATTTTATTGCCACGGTTGTTGCTGACAGCTTACGCATTGTATAATCATACTCATACTCATACTCATACTCATTTATTTATAAAATGTTTTTCAATTTTACATGTCACATATTGAATTATTAAATTATATTAGGTAACATTATTACATTCAATTACACATTTCAAATAATCAATTAATAGAATACAATAGTACAAAATTTAAATAACATTAAAAATTTATAATTTCAATACAGTAATCAACAATAATTTATAGTCAGAATTAGTATGATATATTATAAAATTCCTCAAGGCTATAAAAAGCTCTAGATATGAGCCATTTTTTAATTTTATGTAGGAATGTAACGTCGTTCTCTATGTCTCTTATATAATCGGGTACTTTATTGTAGATACGTGGCCCCACAATAGACATTGTTTTGCTTGCCTTAGCTAAACGAGGACAAGGGGTGGCCAGTTTGTTTTTATTTCTGTTACTTAGACGCATGCTGTGTGATATCATTGGAGGAAAAAGATGAATATTCATTCTTACATACTTAATTATATAATAAATGTACTGAGATGGCAATGTCATAATATTTTTTTGTATAAATAGTTGTTGGGCAGATGTACCTGGTGCGGCGTGAGAAATGATTCTCACGGCTCGCTTTTGGAGTACGAACACTCGCTGGCATTCAGCTGCCGTGCCCCAGAGCTCGAGCCCATAGCACATCACAGAGTGAAAGAGAGAAAAATAGCTTGTTCTTAGCTGTTGATCGGGTAGCACTCCTGATAGTCTGCTCAGAGCAAAGCATGCTCCACGTCCCATTTTAGAGCCGCATCCAAGGTCACGCCGAGGAATTTCGTGGTGCCCACTTGGGGTAGCACTGCTCCATCCACGTTAATAGAGAGTGGCCTTGGAGGTCGGCCTCCAAGGTTGATGTGCATCACCTGTGTTTTGTTTAGATTTAATACTAAGCCATTTGCATTGAACCAACTTTGTAGTCGCGTGATATCTGCAGCGATTTTTTCTTCAAGTAAGTTAATTGTATTGGCAATTATAATGTCGCATGCGTCGTCTGCGAATACGTACATTTCACCGTCCACATTCTCCGGAAGGTCATTTACCTGAATCAGGAAGCACAAGTAATCATTATCATGGTTAATAAATAAGCTTTATCTATCTATCTATGTATAAGCAAAAATAATAGGAATTTATAGCGAAACATTATTATACGAAATAGAAAATGATATTTTGAATTAATTACAATTATATAAACACGTTAATTAAATAAAATTAGTTATTACCTATATCAATTAAAAATATGTCAAATGTTGTTTTACTCAATGAAATTACATTAGTTATTTATTTTTATACCCATCAATCATTATACACCCGTCTCAGGTGGCAGAGGCAACACTACTAAAAACAGTACCTAAATTTATGGAAAAACTTGTGAAGGGTGGTGTAGAGATTTAAACGTTGGACCGGTAATCCAGAGGTACTGGGTTCGATATCCGGTCTCTTTCGCCAGGTTGTGCATTTCAATCGATCTGTGTGCTTTGATTTTGTATCAATGGTTCAATATAAAATTGTGGCGTATCCAAAATTCCACATTAGATAATCGTATAGTGAATAAATAAGACAACATGTTTCACAAAATTTTATATGTTTCGAAGGTTTGTGTGCAGTCATGATGTTTATTTCGTAACTTTCAGATAAAAGGTGAATGAGTAATACTTATCAAAATTCCAATTATCATGATGAATAGACCTGCATCTGGTCTATTCGTTATACGCATCCGCGTATCAATCGATAACTCAGGTGTTGATACTTGGCTATTGGACAAATTGGCTGTATGGTGAATTTTCAAATCCCTGAAATAATTTAAAGTAAAATGCCTGTGAAAAAATTTAACAGCTGGATTGCAGCCGGCTAAATTGATGTAGACCCTCATATATGTATGTCTTTCGATACTTACCCTAAAAAATGCCGTAGCAACAGACAATAAACAAATTGTATTAATTACACGTGTAACTTTGGAATGCTCGTGCATATAATTTTAATGTGGCAGTCTATAAATTCTTCGTTTTATTTTGTAATAAAGATTGTTTGCACCCGACACCATTCCATTTACATACTTACTTTGTTTAGGGTTCCTAGACAGGACAAACTTGGATGAATAGGGATGACGATTGATAAAAAAATCTACGTCATAAATACTTATAATGAATAAAATTATCTCAATATATAGCGAACTGTGGTGGATGAGTTATATCCCTCTTCCCTCTTTCCTCTTCTTTTCCAGATCTTCGATTATCCTAGTTTTTAAAGTTTTCCCTTTATGTGGCCATAGAACCCTAACTCTGTGCCAAATTTCAGCTCTCTGAGTTTATGGGAAGTACTAGTTCTATTCTGATGATCATGAGTGAGTGACTGAGTGTCATAAATGCGATACTTTGCTTTCTTTTAACGTCGGAACTAAATGACCTACAGACTTGAAATTTTGGATTTTATTTATGTGATTATAGCTTACTGGATGACGAAAATTTCTGCGTTCTGGTCTTATCCAGAGGTTCTCAAATAGGGGCCTGAAAATGCGGCGAAATGGTTCCAGTAAAGGATGGTACGGCAGTGTTTGCATCGCGCTCGACTTGGCGGGGGCACTACCGTGCCCCCCGATACATGCCTTAGCCGTTAAAAGGGCTTCGTATCATTATCTGTATATACTACCTACTCAGCCGGCAAGACCTTATTTCCCGGCGTCAGCAGTAATGTACTATATTCTGCTCACATTTCAAAAACCTAAGTAGCGTTCCACACATTTGTTATATTATGATAGTTATATTACGTACGATGGTCCACAGGTAGAGGTTGGAAAAGTGTGGCCGGGTTCCAAACAAAAGTGTATAAATAACGTTATATAAAAACTGTTACTATACGAGCTGTGCTTAGCCCTTGGTATATGCTTATGTATAGATGAAGTCCTATCGAATAAGTATAACTTGCTACTTGAAACTAGTTGTGATTTTCTTGAGGGTTTCATGGTTCAAGGGTGTTTTAACATACGGGTGTCATAAGAAATGGGTCATTTGGCATATGGATAGGAAACGTGCAGGAATTAAGTTGGCAGCACTAAATCAACAAATGAAACATAGCAAAGCAAAGCAACGAGCTATACGAATAAGGATAATATCGAGGGCTTCATACTATAGGGGCGTATGCGCAAAAATGCGATTTTTCGTTTTTAACGGCATCGTATTCATCTAATAACGATACATCAGGTCAATTTTTTTCATAATTTTAACGTAATTATAAGTTATTTAAAATAAATAAAATGTGTTTTGGCGTATCATTGTAGGTCATAATTTTTTATCGATCCAAAGAGGCGTACAGTAGGCGTAAGCGCAATAATGTAATGGAATCTCATAATATGATCGGAGTATAAAGGCGTATATGTTCATACGTCTATTACTCGATTGTGTGATTTACCAAAAATTGTCGCACAATAGCGGCGCATGTACATATGACCATAATTACCATACTTTTTAGTGATAGTATCAGTCTTCGGCCTCATATACCGTCGCACCATATGGGCGCAAAGACCTTGAACGTCACACCTTTCTCCGAAAAACATCTCTAACTGGTAGGTTTCTAAGGAACCATCCTGCTCGTATCCCAGGTGGATTCGATTCAATATCCAAGTCATAAATGCTCGATGTCATCCAAAGGACGAACCCACTTAGCATGAATCGCACTATCGCACATAATATGCGAGCCGACTAGGTCCAACTTTGTTGAAAACGGAGGTTCCCAAGAAATATGGGGCAGGGGGGCGCTGAATAAATAGATAAACAGGCGTCCTTACATATACCATTATGGATTGCTACCATCATGCATAATTATCCATCTCAGACAGCTGCGAGGACAAAGCTAACTAGTCAAGCTGGAGAAGTTTAGGATAAGCAGAAAAAAGACGAGGAAACTCAATACAACAATGAACATTTGAGCACGGGCCGGAATTAGTCAAGTCCAAACTAAGTCTCCTCTACAAACAGGTAACTGCAGTTTTAGGATCCCTACACAAGCCAGATAATACCTTCACCAGCTCAGCGGCGGAAGAAACAACCCTCGTACAGACTCACTTCTGGGGCTGTGAGTTATAACGGTTAGTGAGCTGGGTGGATGAGGAGAATACTCCAACGGAGAGAGAATGGCGACAAAAAATACAGAGGGCTTTCAACTGCTTGACTCATACAAATCACCAGAACCGAACGGAATAGAAGGGAAGAGAGATAATAATCAAGATATTTACTATTGTTTTGGCTGCCTGCGTACTGCGTAGACAAAGTAATTGTCATACAAAACCAGGTAGAAACCTTCTACTCAGGCGTTAGATTCTTCAGTGAAAATTATTCAGTTTTTTGCTTAAGCACTTGCAACAGAAAGTATTCTGCAAAATACTAAAAACAAGTCTGTACCTTATGCTTAGGCACATTCATAGACATTGAGGGACGTCGACGGCAACGACATGATAAAATTCACCAGCATAAAAGTGGCACTGATAGGAGCCGGAATGAAAGAGATTCATCGGCATCGAAACTGGTGAAGCCAAAACTGGTGCACTCAAAAAGACAGTGGCAGCAAAGTAAGAACCCTCGAAGCTGCGTCCGCTCACCACTTTTGTGGAATCATCGTCACACTAAACGAACATCACTATTACAGAGAGTCCTCATATCCTGCGACGTAGGTAGTAATACTAACGAGCGGTAATCACAAGGAATGTGTGAAAGGTGTGAATGTGACTTCACCCGCTCTACACAACAAACTGACAGTTTATTCGAAAAAACTTAACTGGTAATGTTCGCTAACAGATGCTTTGTGGTAACTAAGCCAAAATGATCAATACAGAGCTCTAATTTGTCGAGCAAGGTAAATAAAAAAAACGTAGCATGCCCGGCATAATAAGTTTTAATTAAGAACAAAACTATTCACCGTTGAAGCTCAACTACAATCACTTCAGAGGTTGATTTGCTTGACAGCCACGGGAAAACAGAACCTCAGGAGAGCAGCTAAGGTGTCCTCGAGTGAACAAATAGTGGGCACAACATCAACCGATTTCCGTAGTCTATCTCGTCAGCAACATCAAGGGTCTCCTAGAATTGGGCTTTCTGATGGAGTTGGGTTGGCAAAAGTAGTGTCATCAACTCGCCACGGCGTACGGTTAATGCTTCGTTTTTGTAGAAGACTGCCATGTTATCACATTACAAACTAGTTACTAGAACCTATTAAGATTTCGTAAAATCCGATTTCTGCAGAGAGTGGGCACCTCAACTGCTTGGAGTTCACAAGAAGTCACCTTTAACGACTTTATGACTGCTGTTCTAGGCTAAGACCGACGGGTAGACAAAGAGACTTTATTTAACACTGAAGTGCTCAGTTAATAATCGTTCGAGATAGTCAGCCGACTGGAGATCGACATCTGCCGTCATTACTTAACAGCCCAGAATGTCGCCGATTCAAGAGCGGCGCTGGGTCACAAGTTCTTCTAAAAAGTTACAATCAAGTAAATTATTCAATTTAATCAGTGAAATGTAATTCTTTCTTTACTAAATGCTTGAATTTGCCTTAGATCACCACTATACGACCACACTCAAAAGCCAATAGCACTGTTTTTTTGTCGGGCGATACAGGCGTAAAAAAAAACAGAAAAAATTGAAGGAGATTCGTAACAATGTGAAAATTACTGTAAAAAGAAAGTATTTCGATGTAAAAACAGAACTCAGACCAAATGTCGTTGAATAATTGAATAGGAAAAGATTTAATTTATACGCCCCTCAATTTCAAGTATTTTTCAAGGAAAATCGACAGTCATTTGGAATATTTGCGCCGCAGTAAAGAGGCGTAAGCGCATAATTACTAGTTTTTAGAATACTTTACGTAAAATTGAGCATACTAGATAAAAACAGTGACAATATAAATACTCCATGCAAATTTGCAAAAAGATCCGTCGAAGGGACAAAAAGTTATTAAGTTTTTTGCCTCTCCTGAAAAGTAGGGGTTTTGCGCATACGCCCCTATAGCATGAAGCCCTCGATATAATGCCTGCAAGGGGTAAGTAATCAATGAAAACGTTTCATATTTGCCGATGTATTTTTATTGTGATTTTAAATGTTTTCGAATTTCTGTTACTGATGTTTTTTTAAACAAGAGGTGAATGATTAATATTTGTCAAAATTCCAATAATGATAAATAAACCAGTTCCGTATCCGTTGACAATGAGTTCTATAGTGTCGTGGGTGACGATCCATCAAAAGTCCACAGGTCAAGCCACAGTGGAGCTGGCTGTGTAGCCGGTGCCCATCTTGCAGGCGTTGACTCCTCGTATCAGACGGACGTATCCCTTTTCGCCCCACGTCTCTGACCACGAGTTCTTGATTATCCAATACTTCTTTCCACTCTCTGAAAAGTAATTCATGTTAATAAGTCTCAATTACCTAATGTCTTTATATTCATGTTTTATTATGACTCGCTAACCTAATGCCCTAAACTCTTATTCTAATTAAGACTTAAAATTTAAAACATATTCTTTAAAAAGTCGTACCCTGGACTACACTACTTCCGAAGTTAACCTAGGATGGGCGAATATGATAGTGTGGATAAGCACTTTGCTGGAGAAAGCCGTACTTCGGCCAACTTTGCCTCGGTCACCTTCGCGGTAGTAGAGCCGTAGCCGTAAATAATTTCGAAATGGATTTTTAACTCCTCATTTATATGGGGGGCCATTTCAGACCCATGTAGTGACTTGAGGTGAGATTACAAGAATATGTTGCTGATTTGATGTGTTTCAGAGAGTACAGAAAGAACATGTCTAGTGACTTGAGATCGCGATTTGAATTTCTGGAAATGTAATTTTTTCCGTACAATTTTTAGTACTGTCTATTTTTACTAATTATAAAATGTCCACAATCCACAGACTAGTTTAGTACCTACACCTTTATAATAAATACGCCTAAAAACCTAGTTGGCGCTTGATAGTGAAGCCAGATTTGTTCATGCATGGGCTAAGTTTCGTCAATATCACAAGCAAAACGTCTACATGATTGTTTCGTATACACGCACACATAAAACCGAAAGCGGTTTCATTTTTCATAAATCTATTGTATGAAGACTCTTGTTCTAAGTAGGCGTACTTATTCTAAGAGTACAACATGTTATTAGTACCGATTTTGTACAAACCTTCTCCATAACCCACTAAGAGCACGCCATGGTTTATATCCTTATTAGCACAGTCAGCGGTCCGTTCATAGATGCCTCCACCATAAGTTTGCAATCCAAAAGTTGCTACTATGCCTGAAAAACGGTAAAGCCCAAAATTCCGAAATATATTATTCCGATTTTCAAAACTTCGAATTTCGAGTTTTCAAAATTTAGGAATAGTCCTAAGAAATAAAATTCCGATTACTAAATACCATGAGTTTCAAGATTGCAAGTTTTTTTTATTTCTGAAATTTTGACATTCGGTAAAATAAATTTCGTATTTTTAATCATCGTAATTCTACTTATTTGGAATTTTGACATTCGATAAAAAAAGTGTCTTATTCACAATCATTATTTTAGTTTTTTAATAATATTCAATATTGCATTGCATAGCGTTGTTATGATTTACGATGGTGGATTACAATCCAAATAATACAAATCCAAACTATTAATATTTTCAGGACTTTATAAACGTCGATGTAAAGAACCAGTTACGTTTGGTTAGGTTTGTTTTATAATTATTTTGAAATATTAATGGTTTTGAAATAAATAGCTTTCGGGCAAATGAAAATTCGGCATTATGATATGTAACCGGATTGTAGTAGTTTTAAAATGTTATATAATGAGTTCAATATATTAGGCTGCCACAGTCCGAAGACTCTCACTGGACGCGTGCCGACACAGCGCACCCTAGAGTGTTTTTGTAAAGCCGGAGGCGCGGAGGGTGAGCAGCGCTTGCCCGCCGTTCCAAAGCTCTGGAGCGGAGTACAAGCTATCGTGCTATATTATGACGCAAGGGTCTGTCCTTAGCGCTGGAGCTACGCAGAGTCAGTTTTCGTTAATTTAAGTTCAATTGCGATACTTATAAAGTTTATAAAAATGTTGGCCATATACGACACGCTTATCGATTAGCTTTCCGTGCTGTATACCGGCGTAACATTATTTTAGCATGGCTTTTATAATCCAAGAAAATTAGATTGCAATATATGGAAAATTTGGCAAAATGAAAGGACAACTTTTATCTATCAGGATATGTAGGTTATAGAGCCAAGTTTAATTTTATCTACTCTCCCCCCCTCTCAGGGGTGAGCGTCACCCCCCCGCGCCCTCGAATGTGTCCCGGAGCGCGGTATTTTCCACTTTAGAAGAAAACCGTGTACGATACATACAAAGTGTATAAAAACGAAGTAATTCTGAATAAATTTACTATAAACCTTTGATACATACAAAAGCGATAGCACTTATACAATCAACGCAATCTGTTACCAAATACTAACGTTTTTAATTATTGATCTTTTTTTTCTGCTAAAAGGTTAGTTATCTCAAAAACTGCACACTTCTCGGCCAAAATATGTATGACAAAAGTAAAGAATGGACAATGTTCTTTCTAAAAATGTATAATTTATTTCTGTTACTCTTTAATTTACCGTTGCAATGCTATTTTTAAAATTTAAGTCATTTGGCCATTATGCGAAATATAAATATTCGTACTAGTTAAACGGTGTTACTTGCAATGCCATAGACTTCTTATATGTTTTTCTGTAATCTACAAGTATTGAACTATATTCTGTTTTTTTTTTTTTTTTTAGCCTCACTATTTTAGGAAATAAGGGGTGTGTGGGGAAATCGTCAAGTTTTGCTCATTTTCGTAAATAACTTCAAAACCGTTTAATTTAGAATTATATAATACATATATTTGAGATGTTTATAATGTACCCTTTCATTTGATATGTCACACGATATACTATGCCATTTTTTTTTCTATTTTGCCCCCTAAACTGGCCCTCATGTCAAAATTTATTTATTTGCGTTACATTACGTTACACGTCCATGTTTGGGTCATCAATTTACATACGTGTACAAAATTTCAACTCAATCGGTCCAGTAGTTTCGGAGAAAATTCGCTATGATTATAGTAGGATCCCTCGTGTGTCTGTGTCAGTCCGTCCGTCGGTCATAGCCAATTTGCTCCGAAACTACTGGACCGATTGAGTTGAAATTTTGTACACGCATGTACATTGATGACCCAAACATGGACGTGTAACGTAACGTAACGCAAATAAATAAATTTTGACATGAGGGCCAGTTTAGGGGGCAAAATAGAAAAAAAAATGGCATAGTATATCGTGTGACATATCAAATGAAAGGGTACATTATGAACATCTCAAATATATGTATTATATAATTCTAAATTAAACGGTTTTGAAGTTATTTACGAAAATGAGCAAAACTTGACGATTTCCCCACACACCCCTTACTTCCTAAAATAGTGAGGCTAAAAAAAAAAAAAATACAGAATATAGTTCAATACTTGTAGATTACAGAAAAACATATAAGAAGTCTATGGCATTGCAAGTAACACCGTTTAACTAGTACGAATATTTATATTTCGCATAATGGCCAAATGACTTAAATTTTAAAAATAGCATTGCAACGGTAAATGAAAGAGAAACAGAAATAAATTATACATTTTTAGAAAGAACATTTTCCATTCTTTACTTTTGTCATACATATTCTGGCCGAGAAGTGTGCAGTTTTTGAGATAACTAACCTTTTAGCAGAAAAAAAAGATCAATAATTAAAAACGTTAGTATTTGGTAACAGATTGCGCTGATTGTATAAGTGCTATCGCTTTTGTATGTATGAAAGGTTTATAGTTAATTTATTCAGGATTACTTCGTTTTTATACACTTTGTATGTATCGTACACGGTTTTCTTCTAAAGTGGAAAATACGGCGCTCCGGGACACATTCGAGGGCGCGGGGGGGGGTGACGCTCACCCCTGAGAGGGGGGGAGAGTAGATAAAATTAAACTTGGCTCTATAACCTACATATCCTGATAGATAAAAGTTGTCCTTTCATTTTGCCAAATTTTCAGCTAATCTTACTGAATTATTAAACAAAAAATCTATTAAGTGACCGCATATCACAAACTTGTTACTTAGCGTTTTTTCAGTTTAGACTTTAGCGCTGCGGTTGAATGTTAATAGCGAGAAATAAGGTCTCAACTTTATCAAAAAAAGGAATATATATATATCTACAGTACGGAACACTTTGTGCGTTTTCGACTCACACCGTAAACCGTCATGTTCTCCATATTTACTAATCTGACACTATTTAAGTGAGCGAACATACGTACCCACTGACAGCGGCCCGAGTTCTACCAGTTTCTGCATCAACGTATCTTCGTCGGGAATGTTAATTTGCTCTCCACCTGTCACATGAGCAACCACTTTCTTTCCGTCTTCCTGACACTTATCTACTTCGCCTATATAAGGGTAGTCTTTTTCTAATATTGGTCCAACGGTTCTATTAGCAAATTCTCTGCAAAAATAATAAACAATGAAAGGTAACCATTTTAACAATATTTACAACCCACACGGGCTTACTAACAGATACCTCTTTCTTACCAAAAAAAAAAAAAAAGGTATAATATTTAGGGGGCCCATGATAAAAATGATGGTCGCGCTTATCATGTAATAAATAAGTGACAAAGGAACTGTCAGTCACACTCGCATTTTGTCAAACCGTGACGGATGCTTTGTCACTTATTGTCGCAGTTCACATTTCAAAAATCTAACCAGCGATCATCATATATTTGTCCGCACACTCATCGCACGGACACTAATTAGCTCTGATGTACATAGGAACACACGATTAAAGTTAAAATTAAACTGCTTCACTCTGAATAAGTTAATGCTAGATTCTATAGCGCAGGATGCATATTGCATGCGAATGGTCTGTGAAGAGGCACTGGCGTATCCTTCCTGTACTGTAAAGCAGCCTGTGGAAGCAGAGATGGGCATTAATAAATTTTTTTTATCGCGATTAATTTAATCACGAATAAATAAATCAGACAGAGTCTTCGATTAACGATTAACAGATCGTTATTTTAATCGATTAATTCTTGTTTATTTTCACGATTAATTCTAGATTTAAAGTTGGAACTGGGGGGTCATGAATGTTATCTATATATGTATTTATATATTATGTATATCGTCGTCTAGTACTGCGGCGTCTGTACATGCTGGATGAAAAGTGAGCCAAGCAGACCACAGAAAACGCGGCAGACCTCGACGTCGATGGCGGGTCAACTTGGAGTTTTTCCTGAAGGGCTGGGCAGATGTAGCTATAAATTGAGATCAATGGAGAAAGAGGGGGCTTTTTTGCAGTAGACTCAATATACTTGCAATAGTAATAAAAATACGTACTGCATCACTTCATGCATGATCCCTCCGCCACATGTACCGCAATCCAGACAGTCCAGGACCTGCTGCTCCGAGAGGGCTATACATTCCTGATGTTTAATGGCGTGTTGCCCTTCAATATTACCTGTAAACAAATAAATTATTGTTAATATTTAGTAAGAGTAAACTTTATTTACTTACTTTTCAAGTCATGAAAAGTGAGTAAATAAAGTTTATTTGGTATTGATCACGTAACGAACAGTGTATACAATCAAAAGAAATGAAAAGAAATACGTTGTCGTAACATACCAATAGCGTTAAAGACTGAGAAAGGTAAAATGGCAATTTGCGAACGTCGCTCGCGGCGGGCGTCGATGAAGATATGTCAGAGGAATGGGATTCGACGGGCTTGGGAGAACACTTAAAACTATCCCACCTACTATCAACTATCCTATTCTTTCTAAATATATTATTTAAAAATCGCACCGCTACAACTGAAATATTTTCTATTTTGATCTTTATTAATGAAACCCTCTGTAAATGAGACAGATGTTAATTTATACCAGTACAATATCTGAGATACTGGGTTAATGGAATACCTCTTTAAGCGTGACAAATTTTCTGGTCCCCTCAGGTCCCAGTTATCCAGGTTTCAATTTATCTTACAGGCTATTGAACTTTGAGAGCCATTTGACTAGAAATTAATTTTAGAAACAAACAACGAAAAACCGTTACGTTGTCATAACTTACCAACAGCACTGAAGATGAAGCAACTGCCACATTGCATTTGATTCTTAACATGAGTCACTACATTATGATCTCTCCAGTCAAATGAGTCTGGCAGAACCACCGAGCTATCTCGAACTGCCTTGACCCCTTTTTCTTTTGATGGCTTGAGCCCGTGATATTGTTCAAGTTCTTCGGGCTTTAAATCAGCGAAATGGTTTACTGCAAACACAGTTCCGGGAGACTCAGCATTTAGGCGGTTGATATTTTTTAAGCTTTCCTTGAAGATTTCAAGCCTTTCAAAATATTCTTTGCGGTTATAGGTTTTTTCGTATTCTTTGACAAAATTATAGAACAGGCTTTCAGCATTTTCCACATCGTAATATGGCTTGTCGAGGACCGGCGTCATGCTCATGACCACGTCGCCGACAAGGCAGACCGTCACCAAGACTACCAGCTTAATCATGGTGTTAAATGTTAACGTCGTATATTGAATTGACGATGAATGACTTCTGCACGTCCTTTTTATACGAAATCGAATACCGAACAAGCAGGCCGGTTCTTTTTATTACGATCGCGATGGAATTTTATCTGTTATGCCAATTTGAAATTCCAAATTTAATTTAAGCGCATTTTTTTACTTGCTACATATCTGATACTAGCTGTGCCCGCGGCTCCGCACGCGTGGTAGATCGATCTGTGTCAGTTTTTGCTTTATCACAGTTTCGTGATACCCCGCAGATAGGACTTTCCGTGCCATTTATTTCAGCGCCATCTGTTTGTTTATCCAAGTAGTTACTCAATAGTCGTAGCACATGTTTGAAATAAGTTTGCACCTCATTATATTTTCTTTGGTTTCCGCGACTGTCACACATTTAATTTGGGTGACGGTTGTTCTATGTATTTAAGTATACAATTATATATCGTCGGCCGTAGGTTCAATTGGGGTAAGGTACAAAATACGCAAAATGAGTTGAATATACAGTTTTGTTCAGAATGTTCCGCTCTATCGAATGGTCTATATAAAAAAAATCTAGCTTGAAAAAAGTGTTCCTTACACTACTGATTTTTATGGGTTCAAAACCAAATCTGAACACACAAAAACCATGTACCTATCTGTGGTAACTACTGCCACCAATCCAGTTTGAATAAGGTAAAGGTCTTTCCAATTAAGGAATTACCTTTACATGACTTATTTTTGAAGACAATCTTATGAAACTGCCTTTTACACTAATGCTTTTTTTGGCTCATGAATAAATAACACCCATACCTTAAAATGATTGCACGAGCTTTGAAAAAAATGCTCCTTACCCCAATTTGCCATCTTATATTTTTAACAGTGTGAACCTTACACCAATTTGGTTAAGCCCATATTTAGGTTTGATCCGATTTATATTTAGATTCCGTGTCCGTTACGCTAATTTTCTTATGAAAATCAATGATTGATCCCTGTTACCTTTATATACCAACACATCTAACTTCGTATTATTTTAATCTATTGACAATAAAGAAAGTGTTATTGTTGCAATAAAAACACCTTCATCAGTTTTATGATATGATGACAACCTGGCAACCCCAGGCCAGTGAACAGTCAACTTAAGAGGCTCTTCGAATTTTAATTAATAACAATTAGTTATACCGCGATATCAACAGTCTAGTGTACGCAAAATATTATGATACAGAACGCACCTTCAAAAAAAGTGTTACAAACCATTGTGCCACAAGACACCAGGGAAAAACAGAACACGGTAAGAATAACCGTCTCACCGTTATACCTTAAATCATAACATTGTGATATTCCCAATTATCAGCGCCACCACTGATTGGTCGGAGCTCCATGACAGCTGACACACTTGCAGTAATGCCAACACAAAGGGCGGAAAAAATATTGCCAGTGTAAAAGGTGCGTTCAGAAATACGTAATTTCGATCAAAAATCGATAAATTACCTGAATTTAAAATAATAAATAAAATAAATCAGTAATGGCATCATCCTCAGCGTCTAAATGCAAACTACCTTCATGTTTTAAATGTGGAAAATCTATAAAAAATGTTCCGTATCTACAATGTGACGTCTGCAAAAATTATTTCGAGATAGATTGTACCACGAACGTCACTCAACGTAGATTTAACCTGATGACTAAAGAAAATAAACAAGATTGGAACTGTGGGCCATGCATTACCAAAAAATATAAGAGAAGTGCAGGCAGGACCACAAAAAAGTCCATTAAAAATACGCCTAAACTATGTTCGAATAGCGATGCCGAACTTGTCAAAACGAATACAGGAATTGCATGCAAGAGTTCATCCACTGAAGATTTTTTAATGGAGTTGGGACAACAAGATCTGACTTATTATCTGATGACCAACGACAGTCACCGGAGTTTACCGAATATCTCAATTATGGAAAACTCAAACACAGCTGAACTAAAAAATAAGGTAGAAGGTCTCTCTCTTGAATTATCCAGTGCCCATGATGAGATAGTTAGGCTAAATATTGAAAACAAAGATCTCAAAAAACAAATTAAGGAGTGCAATAAATTACAAGGGATCTACAATAAACTCCTTTACGGAGAACTGACTAAGAGAAGCACGCCAATAAAAGGTTCTGGTCGGCATTCAATGCCACGAGAGTTAAATATACAACCTACCTACGCAGAAACCACAGAGTTAAAAAACAAAATTAGGTCCTTAGAAGAAGATATTTCAAATCTAACTAGGAAAATAAAACAACTACAACACAAACTAAGTAACACTATGTCTAAGAATGTTAGAATCAAACGATCATTAAGAGAAACAGGACAACGTAAGGACCTGACATTACAGCGCATACAGAAGTCTACAATTGTCTTGCAAAAAACCGTTAAGCAAATACAGGGGAAACTTAACGAAAACCATTTTCCAATTTTTCTCCTTAGGTAACAAGTTTCAAGTTTGACAAGTAGTATCATTTATAAAATACCATAATAAATAAAAGAATAAGTCGTTTCGTGTCATACAGGTACAAGTCGTATTCTTCGTTTATGCACGTCGTTCATAAGGATAAAATTGGTGCTAAATTGAGTTATGTCTTTAAATACTCGCGAACAAAAGCTATAACTACAAAAAAACATATATATAGGGTCAACGCATCAGTTCTTTATTTACAAAATGAAAGCCTAACACTATAGCTTGTATAAAAATTCTTAAACAGTTCTAGTTCTAAATATCTACTATTGAAAAATAGTATTTTTTCTCCTCTGAAAAGTGCCGTTTTTGAGTTATCCCTTATTAACAAGAGGCACTTAATTGTGAGCAACTACTATGTTATCTAACAGGACTTCTAAAAAAGTACAAATGTAAAATGATTATTTCTGAATTCTATTTAATTCTGTAACTTTTATCGTTCAACACAAGCCTTAATTTTTTAATAATTTTGCTGTATAAATTACATTGGTTGTTTATTTCCGTATTCGATCATAGAGGCTGAGAAATAATTAAGGTAATTAAATTAAAAAAATAATCATAAATTAAAATGTGGGTTATTCCAATCGATAGAAACGTTACGTGTAACGAACACAAAAAAAAATCACACAGTTTCAATACATTTATATACTTCTTACATTAATAAAAAAATAAAATAAATAAATATTAAGGGACAATCATACACAAATCGACCTAGTCCCAAACTAAGCAAAGCTTGTACTATGGGGTACTAGACGACGATATACATAATATATAAATACATATATAGATAACATCCATGACCCGAGAACAAATATTTTGCACAAATATTTGCCCCGGCCGGGATTCGAACCTGAGACCGCCGACTCAGTAGGCAGGTGTCTACCAACCGAGCCAAACGCGTCGTCAAATGTTTAATGTGTAATGTTTTAAAGGTTTCCGGTGTTAAGATACGCCTTACGTCAAAGGTATGTACTTATTTATTTTTTACAACGAACCCTTTACGCTATTTTTTCTTTCACACATAATCTCAACTAGTCCCTTACGCCATTTCTTCATCAACATAGTGGATACAATGAATAGGCAAATTTAAGGTAAGGGACGAGACTACAGAATACTCTGTCTGTAAGGGACATCAGCAGCGAAATATGTTGGTGTAAGGGACATGTCATTTTCTATAATATCTAAATTATTAAAACGAGCACTACATAGATAGACAGAACACTAAAATACAAGATTGTGTATGAAATCAGGCCCAAAAAAGGTTCACTACAAAAAAAGTTACGAACGATTTAGTAAAAAAAAAACTTTGTCAGCATCTCCTGAAAAATCGTATTTTGTCCCTTACCCCAATTGAACCTACGGTCGACGATATATTTATCTATATAAGTACGTATCTCATCGTATAGTACCCATAACACAAGCCTTCTTGAGCTTAATTTGGGACTAGATTGATTTGTGTGAGGATGTCTGATATTTATTAGTTATTTTAAATAAAACAGTTTAAACGGATTATATCGCGTATATTAATTATTTGAGCCTACGTTTAGGTAGCTTTATAGATACCGGTGTCAAATGTTTACTGAGAAAAACACAATTTTCGAAGAAGGTATTAACAGTATTTTCTAAAACATGTCATGAAATGTCGTGCGTTATAACAAACACGTCTCGGGCGGAACTGTACCTTTACAGTTTTATAATTGAAGGCCTAGGCCGGGAAATATATATGTTTTACATTGTGTCTTGTTTCATTAACAGGCTTAACAGCATATTTTTTTTTTTGAGTGGTATATTTAATTTATTTCATTGCATATGTTTGAGAAAAGCACTATACATGTCTTAGTCGTGAAAAGGGCTATCTGGTTTGGTATCACTATCCATCTATACTTATTCAACTGGCAAGCCCTTCTTTCCCCGCGTCTGCAGTTTTGTACTATTGCTTATAGGTGGTAAATAAAAAAATGAAAGATACTCGTAATATATTCTAATACAAAATATTGTTCGTTTCGTGAAAATTAAATGTATATTGATATATATTTAATAAATATATATAATGAGGCTGAGCTTGCATAGTAGGGTTTTAAAATCGAAGCGAGTATTTTTATTGTCTTGCAATACTTACCCTTAAATGATGCCGAAGCAACAGACAATATATTTTTTAATTAATACACGTGTAATGTTGGAATTCTCGTGCATATTTGTAATGTAACAGTCTATAGATTCATCGTTTTATTTTGTAATAAAGATTGTTTGTACCCGACACCATTCCATTTACGTACCTACTTACTTTGTTCCTGTGTTTACTGTGATAGATACTTATATTATTGTTCGGAATTTAATAAAAAGGTTGAAAAGCTTTTTATATAATATATGTACCTACATATAGTTAAGGTCCCAATAGTTTAAGTTAGGTTTAATTAGATAATAAGTTTCTTAAGGTTTAGTTTTTTATTTTATAAGATTCCGGTGCAAACGTAACTCAATCGAGTGTAAATGAGTGAAAAAGTGGCAGATAAAATGGTTCAAATGAATGATTTGGATGAAATGTCTGTGAATGAATGTTGGATATAGATGGCATGGCATTCATAACGATATGAAAAAAATACAAAGTATAATAAGATCAAGCAATAAAAATGTCGAAATAGAATTGAGTCGAAGTATTAAAATGACTCATTTCACTGCTTTAAAGTTGACGGAGCTCCGCTTTGCGGGGCTACTATATTCCTGTGCTGTTTGCCCTTCGGGCATCTGAATATAACTAATGAATCTAACCTACCTAGACCTAGGGCTGATGCACATCCCTATAATTAGGATTTCTTCACAATTACAAGTCGACATTTTTACTGTTAGACCATTATCGACGATTCTATACCTGGATTTTTTTCCTTATCGACAGCGAACGAATAAAACATAGAACACGAGCTTCATACAAAGTTACAATCAAAAACCGGCCCAACAGTCGAAATGCGCATGCTCACCGGTGTACCAATCACAGCCACTCAAATGTTTTCAATTACGCATAACAAATAAATGTGATTCGTCAATTTCCGAATGGACAGCTGTGTTTCGACAAAACGCATGACATTTGTCTATGGTAATATGGCGGTGACAGTGAAAACTCATAATTGGTGAATCGTTAATGCAATAAAGAGCCATTTTTGTTTCCTTCATTATAAATCTTGAATGTCAAGGTTATTGCTTACATACGAATAAAAAAAAATACCTTTTAAGGAATCCTTGTTTGTTCCTTGTTGTTACTAATACCACAGAATAGATAATAGTACAAGTACAGAAGGCACACTACTTTGATCTTTACAAAAGCCGCTTTATTTGGCCGAAAAAATATGATTTATGGCCCTTCTAAAGTCGTCGTCCCCAGCGCAAGCTAAACGGAACGTTAAAGCTGCGTGCCAACGGTGAAAATGAATTGGCTCGCTTGCCGCGTCGCTGAGAGCGAGGGCTGTCAACGACTAAAAATAAAAATGTATTTCCCATTTATTTCTTGCATACAATATAGAGAGCAATATATTTATATTCTTCATACATTATATTTATTATTTCATTATTTAACTATAAAATAATCAATCTCAGAATTTGGACGAATTGAATCCATCACCAGGCCGCAAAACATTTTAGCTTTATTTTCAAACATTTTAATACGTATAATATAATAAAATAATGCAAGGAATGCGTTACCTTAATATACAATTAAATTCTTTAGCTTCATTTTGTTTTTGCTTAGTAGTCCGATATTTATTTATTTATTCATATATATTCATCACTACATAGTTTAAAACAAAGTCGTTTCCTGCTGTCTGTCTGTCTGTCTGCCCCTATGTATGCTTAGATCTTAAAAAATACGCACGGACGCACCGTGCGAAGCCGGGGCGGGTCGTTAGTTACAAATAAAACATGTACAATGGCGAACTTATCCCTATTAGGGATCTCTTCCAATACATTTCTTTTAACTCATTATTTATATATTTTATATACTTACTTAACAAACTATCACTCAATCGTTTATTCATTACTAGTAATTTTACAAACTTTATATCAAATATAATTATAAAAACCTCTATGATTGTTGATTTAGTAGTAGACAAATACTTATTTTACTAGAATTTAAATTGACAAATATCAGCAAATAATCAATTTAAAATTACATAAGTATTTAACAGTTAAAAAAAATCTCAGTAGCCAGTGTTAAATATGGAAGTAGATACACCTGCAATATGTTTTTTATTATTATTCATTAACTAATTATCATATATTATGTTCATTTTCTTACCTTTCGGCATCCTTCGGACATGTTAGGAGAGCGAAAAACATATACAACCCGCTGCGATACAATATCTTTTTACTCATTTAAAGACTATAATATAACACTGGTATCAACAGATGAATGCGGAACGTTCACTTGCGACGTAAATCGTGAGCGAGACGCGCGCGAAAATCGTGTAGGTACGTGCGTTCCGAGACAGAGCGTGTCAGCCACTGAATAGTCCGCATGCATGCGGCGACCGGCATGTACTTGTAGCGGGAAACGTTAATCGCGGAGTGCGCCCCACGTGCTAATACTTTGGATGATTATTATTAATGCGTGATGTAACTGCTGTATATATTATTATTTCTCCTTCTTTCTAATAACTAATATTTTACATGTAAAGTCGATACAATCTTTGTAGTGAAAAAATATCAAACATAATTAGGAACTTATACGTTTTCCTACCGGACTGACGGAAAACGCATAGCCTTTTAGGGACGCTCTTATACAAGCACAAAAGCCCGGCTTGCCCTAGTAATATAACAAACGATAAAAAAATATTTACTTGAACAATATAAAATTGCGCGCCGTGACGTGTTTCATAATTTCAAATTTTGTCGACGCCGCGTGGTTTAAAATTTGTCCGCGCACCGACCGCGCCGCGCAAGCTGATGGCTCGTCGCCGTTCTATGTCACCGCTAGTCATCTCCCTCGCACGCGTTGGCTTGCAATCGGGCTTCATACCGCCTACCCTAACACATGGAAATAACCTATGTATCAACATAACTACACGTTGCTTCCAGTGAAGTGAAGTTAGATACGGATCGGCCACTTGCAAATTTCGCGTAAACAGGAGTGATTTAACTTCACGTTGTTTAGAAATATTTTGTTAGTGTAGTGTTTGTTTGAGTGTAAGAAGAAGTAAGTAATATTAGAGATAGTGATCGTGTTTTGATTTTGTTTGTTGTTGTGATTACTGTGGCTTTAAACAATGGAAGGAGTTGTTCCGTGCGATTGTGATGAGTTAAAGTGTGCAGGAATTTTAATAGGCGAAGGAAAGGTAGGCACTCTTAACTTTCGCTCAGATAAAACAGCTCATACTATTTTCCCCAAAACCCACGCCCAACCTGTGTGTTATTGAAATTGTACTTTGAACAGTAATGCGGCAATAAAATGGATTTACCCACTAAAAATTACCAATATAAATCCCTGGGCTTGCCCTCTCCTGTAAGCCTAGGCCACTGATTGCATTACTTTTTTTAAACACCGTATATAAATTAGTCATATGGCATGACACCATCCCTATACAAAATCTGTTCCGTAAAATAAATTAAATTAATATGTGTACGGCTTTATTTATGTATGAAAACTGATACCATCTTTTTTTTGTGTATTCCTGAGTGAATAATACACCATTTCACTGAAAATTATGGCATATTTTGTTACTTTGAGACTGCATATATTTCACGTAATGCAACTGTTCGGCTACGTCGCCATTTGCAAACTAGACAGCCGTTTGACACAAAATTTACGCCCCGCCTTAACTGACACAAAATCCGTGGGGCCATTTTCCGACGCTAGTTAGGCTTCTATGTTTTATTCGTTCGCTGCTTATAGACCAATTTTTTCACAAGGCTGGGAAGTATGTAGAGCTAATTCGGGCTATGTACAATCAATGTGGCACATATGTTCGGTCGGCTGCTGGAATCACCGACAGGTTCAGTGTCACGGTAGGCTTGCATCAGGGATTGGCTTTTTAAGCCTTACCTCTTCCTGCTTATTATGGATGCTTTGTCATCGGACATTCAGGAATTGGCGCCCTGGTGTATGTTATTCGCCGATGGTGTCGTCCTTGTCGGTGAAAATGAACTCGAGGTCCAGAGTAGACTGGAGAAATGGCGGCGAAAACTGGAAAATGTTGGGCTGAGAATCGGCAGATCCAAAACGGAACATATGTTCTGTGATCTCGGCGGACTTTCCAGTTTTGCGGCCATACAACTGGATCAAGTAGCGCTACCAGTTTTCTCCGATTTCAGATACCTCGGTTCA
Source organism: Apotomis turbidana (assembly GCA_905147355.2). Classification (NCBI taxonomy): domain Eukaryota; kingdom Metazoa; phylum Arthropoda; class Insecta; order Lepidoptera; family Tortricidae; genus Apotomis; species Apotomis turbidana. The sequence goes on from LR990285.1 coordinate 24,246,011, forward strand.
ATTTTATAGAGTGACGGCGGTATTGAATGGAATGTCAAAAACCGGATTACCTCAGGGTGGATGAAATGGCCTCAGGTCCTTAGCACGATAGGCGACCCCCTGATGCCGCTTCGGCTCATGGACAAAATTATAAGACCTGTCGTCATGTATGGATCAGTGTTGGGCAGTAAACTAGACGGATGAAATGAGATTACACGTGGCAGAAATAAGAATGTTACGATGGATGTGTGGGGTGACATAAATAGACAAAATAGGTAAGTAAGAAATTCAGAGGAAGTCTGAAAGTAGCACCAATTAGGGAGAAGCTGCGCCACGCTAACCGACTGTCATGGTATGGGCACGTGAAGCTAAGATAGGGAAGTCACGTAACCAGAAAAGCGTTAAGCATGAATGTGGACGGATATAGAAGAAGAAGAAGGCCAAGGAAAAGATTGGTGGATTGTGTGAAAGACGACCTGAATAAGAAGGAAGTAAACGACGAAATGACGACTAATAGGAAAGAATGGAGGAAGAAAACATGCTGCGTCGACCCCAAATAAATGGGATGAGGGCAAGCGAATGATATTGACTGTTATAATATATACTATACATGTATTTACTTGTATCTTAGACGCTCTCCGAAAGATTAATTTTCTACCCTGCACCCACTTTAAGCACCTCTGTTTGGCCCTATGGTTGACTGGCAGAGAATGCCATTAGGCATTAAGTTTGCCATTTGTAGGTACCGACTTTTGCATGGGAAATAAAGTTTAAAAAATAATAATAATATTTGCTCACTAGGTCTTGAAACAAAACTTTTTTTTAATATACTGTGACTCCATATACGTCAATTTTACGTTTTTTTAATCCAAAAGAAATTTTGATATTGTTTCAGAATCCTCATGATTTAAAAAAAAAATTGTATGACAACCATGAATTTAAATGCACTTTTTCTCTGAAAATAGCAAATTACTTATTAACTATTACTCATACAAAATATTGGTACTCATAATAAGTATAATGATTAATGATTGAAGCGTTTTCAGCGCTCCGTAGGAATATTGAAGTTTGACTGTCATTTCTTACTTTTAGAACAGTCGAAGTATAGTTATTAATAGTTAGTCCCATTTAGACATTTGATCCCAATAAAAAAAAATGAGTAAAAAATTTTTTTAAGTTAAACGGTTTTATTGAAAATGTACTAAAAGGTAAAAAATAATTCGGTGGGTCCTAGGTACCAGACATCACACCACTCTCCTCATCAATCTAGGGCATTGATCAGACAAAAAATAAAATCGTTGGGCGCGTGTAGCCAGCGTATGATATAATGATATAGCGGTTGACTTGATAGAAATGTCACACGAATCGAATCAGAAATGAGGAAATCCGTAGACGAACTAAAGTGACCGATATAGCTCACCGAATTGGCAAGTTGAAGTGGCAATGGGCAGGCCACATAGCACGCAGAGCAGATGGCCGATGGGGCCGAAAAGTGCTCGAGTGGAGACCTCGGACCAGCAAGCGCAGCGTAGGACGTCCACCTACAAGATGGACAGATGACCTTATAAAGGTCGCCGGAAAGCGCTGGATGCAGGTCGCTTCCAACCGGTATATATGGAAGTCCAAAGGGGAGGCCTATGTTCAGCAGTGGACATCCTATGGCTGAGATGATGATGATGATGATTGTATCATCATTATATTTTTATTGATAAGTTGTCTAAATTTCATCAGTCATATTACTGTTAGGTATTGATTGCTCTAAACTCTACGATCCACTATGCAGCTTTCGACTTGCCCTTTCATTTGATATCCATCACCCATATTGAAACAATTATTAAGTAAATCGCCGTCGTCATCGCCGGCCATCTTAGATTTTAAATTTAGCAAAACAAGGTATTACAGTATTCTATTACTCAAGCCCTTCCATTTGATACCCATATTGAAGGGGTAGTGAAAAAAAATCACCTGTTATCTTGTTGGTGGCAATATTGGATTTTCATTTATTTTTCATAGTGTAAACTATTCTACTAGACAAGACCTTTTATTTGATACCCATATTGAAGGGGTTATGAAAAGAAAAATTAACCTGCCATTTTATTGGCGGCCATATTGGATTTTCATTTTATTTTCACAAAGAATTCTATTTTACTGATCGAGCCCTTTCATTTGATACCCATATTGAGGAAGTAGTGATAAAATTTGTAATCCGCCATTTTGTAGCGGCAGCCATCTTGGATTTACAATGATGCCGAATGTATTAAATTATATTGTCACCAAAACCAAAGATGCGTACCAAATTTCAGATCAATACGTCGACAGGAAGGGGGTCAACTTTCAATTACTAGATTTGACCCAAATAAACAAACAGGGCAAGCTAAATAAAATCGATTCACAATCACAAGCTCAAAAACAAATGTTCGTCATGCCTATTATAGCGCATATGGTCTATCCTGCTTTTACAGCGAGTAACCGCTTGAGTAACTACTTGGAACCTAGCCTTCATTGTTAGCATTCCTTTTCTCAGAAAATTTATTTCTTTGGTCAGACTGTTTGAGGCCGTCTCATCGTCTATCAGTAAAGGGCTCAGCTCAGCGCTAGTACCCGTGGCATTTCTAATGGTCACATTTTGCGACGAGCGAATAGAGTGGATGAGTTATTCCCCCTCCCTTTTACTTTGCACAGCAACATTCGGGACACAGCCTAGCTTCACTAGTTTTTATGTTTAAATATTTTAAATGGCACTTACTACCGCTGCAGCATATGTAATCCACAACCAGGACAACAGCAAGCGGCGCAATTCACACAAGTCAAATGATATAATTTTTTGTAGTGATTTTTGCAGCAGCGTATTTATGACATCTTTAATATATACCTAGGGCGGCGAATTCGTGAATGTCCCAGACCGCAGGTATCTGTGGACCGAACCGAAGGTGAGGAAGTGGTGAAGATTTGCAGCATGACGAATTACCGCCCTTGGTTTGTCTAAAGTTTTACGACTTGCCTTGGCCAGAAAGTAAGATTTGCTTTGAGGCTATTGGAATAACAGTAGTACAGTCGAGTTCATTTACATCTACACACTTACGAACACAAAAATATCTGAACACGAATTTATGCTCCTGACAATAGGGTCGTGTTCAGATATTTTTGTTCTCCTAAGTGTGTAGATGAAAATGAACTCGACTGTAACAGTAGAAATTTTACTATATGAGGATGATGGCTGCAAGGGGTAAGCATTTAATCAGTGAAAAAAAAGGGTACGTATTTGAATATCGAAAGCTAATATACGAGTATCTAACGTTAAAAAGTCGACGGTCAAAATATCGAAAGTTAAAATATCGAACGATCTAAATATCATTATATCGACGTTTGGAATACCTAAAAGTCAAATACCGAATTGCTGAAATGTCGAAAGTTCAAAATATCTACAATTAAATTATCGATATATGTTAATATCGAAACCCAAAATATCAACCATCAAAAAGCCAACGTTTAAAATATCGAAAATTGAAATATCGACATAAAATATCGACGGTTAAAATATCGAAACTTAGAATATCAAAGGATCATAACGTCGAAATTCAAAATATCGAAAGTATACACTATCGAATGGTACAATTATCGAATGTTTAAATTTAGAAAATCTGAATATCGACGTATAAAATATCGAAAATTGAGACTTCGAACGATTCTAAGGTCGAAATTCTAAATATCGAATATCTATATTACCGAAAGGTACAATAGTCGAACACTAAAATGTCGAAAATCTGAATATCTACAAGTGAAATATCGAAATATTATTACGTCGAATGATAAAATATCGAAAGTATTTCGATGTTTTTAAATAATATTTGTTCTTAAAAATAGTAGAGCTATCACCTTACATATTATGGCAGCCATTAGGCGAGAGCCCTAGACTTGGATTTTCTCAGCCATTACGCTGAGAAAATCCGAGTCTAGGGCTCTCGCTGGTTAGGACGCGTGCCGACACAGAGCACCTTAGAGTGTTTTTGTAAAGCCGGAGGCGCGGAGGGAGTGCAGCCCTCGCCCGCCGTGACAAAGCTCGGGAGCCGTGCGAAGCGGAGTGGAGTACAGGCGACCGCGCTTTGCCACGCAAGGGCGGAAGGGCTGCTCTCCCAGCAGCGCCGGAGCTAAGGCAGAGTCAGTTTTGCTCGATTTAGACTCGAGGTTGACCTAAAGACTAGGTTGACCCAGTGCAATGTTTGATTTAAAGCAAAACTGACTCTGCCTTAGCTCCGGCGCTGCGGGGAGAGCAGCCCTTCCGCCCTTGCGTGGCAAAGCGCGGTCGCCTGTACTCCACTCCGCAGCTTCGGCTTGTTGGTCGCCTTCGGCGATCAGCCTCAGCCGCCAGATGTAAATGAACTCGACTGTAACAGTAGAAATTTTACTATATAAGGATGATGGCTGCAAGGGGTAAGTATTTAATCAGTGAAAAAAAAACATAGTTGCCGATGAAATTTTTATAGTGGTTTTATATGGTTTCGAATTAACGTGTACACGTGTAAAGTCATGATGTTTTTTAAATAACTTCCAGATAAGAAATGAATGATTAATACTTGTCGAAATTCTCATAATGATAAATAAACCAGCTCCGTATCCGTTGATAATGAGTTCTATAGTGGTGTGGGTGACGATCCATCAAAAGTCCACAGGTCAAGCCACAGTGGCGCTGGCCGTGTAGCCGGTGCCCATCTGGCAGGCGTTGACACCTCGTATCAGACGGATGTATCCTTTTTCTCCCCACCTCTCCGACCACGAGTTCTTGATTATCCAATACTTCTTTCCACTCTCTGAAAAGTAATTCGTCTCATTGAGCCTCAATTACCTAATGCCGTTATATTTTATGTTTCGTTACGACTTATGACTCTGTAACCTAATGCCCTAAACTCTTATTCTAAAAAAGACTTAAATTTGAAACATACTTTTTCTTTTAAAAGGCTAACCCCGGTCTACACTTGTCGCGAAGTTGACCGAGGATTGGCAAATATGATAGTGTGAACAAGCACTTTGCTAGAGAAAGCCATACTTCAGCCAACTTTGCCGCGGTCACCTTCGCGATAGTGTACCGTAGTTAATTTCGAAATGGCTTTTTTAACCCCTAATGGGCGTTTCAGAGCCATGCAGTGACTTGAGGTCAGGGGATGGGGAGATTACAAGAAAATGTTGCTGTTTTGATGTGTTTCAGAGTATACAGAAAAAACATGTCTTGTAAATAAATAAATATTAAGAGACAATCTTACACAAATCGACCTCGTCTCAAACTAAGCAAAGCTTGTACTATGGGATCCTGACGACGATAAACATAATATAGATAACATCCATGGCCCAGAAACAAATATTCGAGTTCTTCACACAAATATTTGCCCCAGTCGGGCTTCGAACTCAGGACCGCCGGCTCAGTAGGCAGGTGCACTACAAACCAGGGACTGAAAAACCGCAAAGGACCGATAACATTAAGTAAAGGTATCAAATGAAAAGGTGTTCAAAAGTAACGATGGCCAATTAATTAAATTTAATAGGTACCTTTTTAAGACGCTTCCGTTAAGGTTGACCGTTTCTAGTAAAGGCACCTGACCGAAAAATTAACTGTACAAATTACGCCGACCGATAAAACGGACTCCTCGATGCTGAACTTTGTGATGAAAGCAAGCTGTTTTCAATAACTAATTAACCAAGCGAGTGAAGCGAAAAGTGAAAAGTGAAATGTGAATAGTGAAGAGTGACGAGTGACGAGTGAAGAGTGAAGAGTGAAGAGTGAAGAGTGAAGAGTGAAGAGTGAAGAGTGAAGAGTGAAGAGTGAAGATTGAAGAGTGAAGAGTGAAGAGTGAAGAGTGAAGAGTGAAGAGTGACAAGTGAAGAGCGAAGAGCGAAGAGTAAGAAGAGTGAAAAGAGTGAAAGGAGTGAAAGGAGTAAAAATAGTTAAAGAGTGTTAAATAGTGAAAAGAGTGAAAAGAGTGAAAGGAGTGAAAAGAGTGAAAGGAGTGAAAAGAGTGAAGAGAGTGAAACGAGTGTCTATTCGTACTAATTATATGTAAATGTCTACAACCCACAGACTAGTTTAGTACAGCCTTAGAATAAATACAACTAAAAATCTAGTTAGCGCTTGAAAGTGAGGCGAGTTTTGGTTAGCCATGGGCTAAATTTCGTCCGTGTGCGTATCTGTCACAACGTCTTTATAATTGTATCGTAGGCACGCAGCCACACACACATAAAACCAAAAGCGGCTTCATCTTTCGGAAATCTGTTGTATGAAGACTTTTGTTCTAGGTGTACTTATTCTATTTAAGATTACAGCATTTTATCAGTACCGATTTCGTACAAACCTTCTCCATATCCCACTAATAGCACGCCATGGTTTATTTCGTGAACAGCGCAGTCATCGGTCGGTTCATAAATGCCTCCACCGTATCTTTGCAAATCAAAAGTTACTACTATGCCTGAAAAACACCAAAAAATTCAAAAATATATTATTCCGATTTTCAAAATATAATTCCGATTATTAAAAAGCATGATTTACGAGTACGATGGCGGATTGAAGTAGTTCTGATATGTTATATTATGGCTACCGTGCTTTGTGAATTTTATGATGCAGCTGCTGTTCTTTCAGCGCCGGAGCAATGGCGGAGTCCATTTTTGTCGATTAAGAAGTCCATTATCTCGCTAATTATCAATTTTCGAAATATGTTGGCCATACAAAACATGCTTATTTTATGCGTAATAATTTGCGTTATTTTTTGCGTAATATATGTTATGCCTACTAATAGGTATATTTGACTAAATGAAATTTGGCTAGTTTAAATAAACAATTTTTGCCTGTTAATCTAAATCAAGTAGTATAAGTTTTAGTTGTAAAATATAAGAAGTCTATGGTATTGAAATTAATACCGTTTAACTTAGTACGAATATTTATATTTCACTCAATGGCCAAATGACTTAAATTTTAAAAATAGCATTACAACGGTAAATGTAAGAGTAACAGAAATAAATTAAACATTTTTAGAAAGAACATTTTCTATTCTTTACTTTCGTCATATATATTTTGGCCGAGAAGTATGAAGTTTTTGAGATAACTAACCTTTTAGCAGAAAATAAATAATTAATAACGTTAGTATTTGATAACAGATTGCGCTGATTCTTTAAGTGATATCGCTTTTGTATGTATCAAAGGTTTATAGTAAATTTATTCAGAATTATTTCTTTCCTACACACTTTGTATGTATCGTACACGGTTTTCTTTTAAAGTGGAGAATACCGCGCTCCGGGACACATTCGAGGGCGCAGGAGAGTGACGCTTGCCCCTAAGAGGGGGGGGGGGGAGAGTAGATAAAATTAAACTTTGCTCTATACCTACATATCCTGATAGATAAAATTTGTCCTTTAATTTTGCCAAATTTTACTGGTTTAGTGAGTCCATTCGTGGACGTAGTTACGCACTTTGTGCGCGATTCTGACTCGTACCCTAAACCTTCGTGCTCTTCATATTATTTACTAATCTGACACTAAGTGAGCGAACATACGTACCCACTGCCAACGGCCCGAGTTCTACCAGTTTCTGCATCAACGTATCTTCATCGGGAATGTCAATTTGCTGTCCACCTGTCACATGAGCAACCACTTTCCCTGCGTCTTCGTGACAATTTAATTTTTTACCTCTATAAGGATAGTCTTTTTCTAACATCGGTCCGACAGTTCTATTAGCAAATTCTCTACAATGAAAAATATGAAAAATATTAAAAGATAACCTTTTCAACGATATTTACAACCCACAAGAGTTTATCACGGGTTCAGGTTCCTCTTTCTCGTCAAAAAATAAAATCTTAAGGTATAATTATCAGTTCTCATTTCAAAATTCTAACTAGCGATCAATGTCCGCACACTCATCTATAAGAATGTAGATGCAGAACACATGATTCAAGTTCAAATTAAACTGCTTCACTCTGAATTAGTTAATGCTAGATTTTATAGCGTACTTCCACTTTATCGTACATTAGCCAAATAGTATACGGGTTACTGCATAGGTAGAGGAGGAGTTTATGTTCCTTGCATTTTTCTATAACCTGGTTTAACGCATGCGGATGGTCTGTTGTGGAAAGGCACGGGCGGATCCTTCCTACACCGTAGGCGGAAGGCGGCCAGGGCTGACCACGTCTGTCACATGCCGCATGACTAGTACTACTAGTATTAAAGATCAATGGAGAAAGAGGGGGCAGGCCGTTATGCAGTAGACTCAATAGACTTGCAATAGTAATAAAAATACGTACAGCATTACTTTATGCATCAACCCCCCGCCACATGAACCGCATTGCAGACAGTCCAGGGCCTGCTGCTCCGAGAGGGCTAAGCATTCCTGATGTTTAATGGCGTATTGCCCTTCAATATTACCTGTAAACAAATAAATAATTTTTAATATTTTGTAAGAGTAAACTTTATTTACCCACTCTTGATGGCTTACTTTATTTGGCATTGATCAATAACTGAACATTTTTATATACAAACAATAAAAAGAAATACTTTGTTGTAACATACCCATAGCGCTGAAGATGTAGCAACTGCCACAACGTTTTTGATCCTTAACATGAGTCACTACATTATGATCTCTCCAGTCAAATGAGTCCGGCAGAACCACCGAGCTATCTCGGACTGCCTTGACCCCTTTTTCATTTGGTGGCTTGAGCCCGTGATATTGCTCAAGTTCTTCGGGCTTCAAATCAGCGAAATGGTTTACTGCAAACACAGTTCCGGGAGACTCAGCGTTTAGGCGGTTGATATTTTTTAAGCTTTCCTTGAAGATTTCAAGCCTTTCGAAATATTCTTTGCGATTATAGGATTTTTCGTAATCCTTAACAAAGTCATGGAACAGGTTTTCGGCATTTTCCAGATCGTAATATGGCTTGTCGAGGACCGGCGCCATGCTCATGACCACGTTGCCGACGAGGCAGACCGTCACCAAAACCACCAGCTTAATCATGGTGTTAAATGTTAACGTCACCTTTTGAATTGACGATGTATGATTGTGAGTGAAATGAGATTTCTGCAAGTCCTTTTTATACGAAAACTAATACCGAACAAGCTAGTCGGTTCTTTTGTTACTTTGTTACGCGGGGAATTTTATACTTTACTTATGCCGATTTGAAAAATTCCATATTTAATTTGAGCGCATTTTTTACTTGCATTATATCTGATATAGTTTATGTATTTCGAGTCACCCTGGGCTGTAAATGGGATTCACTGCCCGGTATACGAGGAGAAAATCTGACTTTCTTGCCAAGGCAAGACGTAAAAGATTAGACAAACCACGGACGATAAATAGTAAAGCCCTAGATCGCATATTAATGGCACACATACAAACACCTGCGACCTGGTACATTCACTAATTCGCCTTCCTAGGTAGGCAATGTAATGTAAATACTATTAATTTTGCATTAGAGAGGCCGTAAACAGGTGGGCAAGAACGCAACTTAAGATAGGGCAAAGTGTAAGGAGCTAGGGCGTCACGGAAAAAAACGGATAATTGTTACAATATAGGTATTGCATCAATTTTCCGTCCTCATATGCAGCTCAGACAGTTGGTGCGTTTCTTAAAAGATATGAACGAATTTATTTATTAATAATCCACACAATAGGACTAGTTTACCCATTTTTTGAAATAAATTTGAAATGGTTATTGCATTTTTGCGAGAAAAATTTAAATGTTTTTAATTTAAGGTAGAAATTTCATGAACAGACAGAAAATAAGAGTACTGAAGGGGCTTCTCCGATGTTCGAAATTCTACCGTCGTATGGTGCCGTCCCATTCATTCAAATAATTATACTTTGTCAGGAGATCGAGAGATTGCGCAGGATCGGGCAAAGTGGCGAGCTCTTGTGTCGGAGGCCAGTGCAGTTAGTTTAGTTAATTAGGAGATCGAGAGGAACGACACCATTCGATGGTTAAGTTTCGAACATCAGAGTTAAGTAGCCCCTCAGGTTTCTTTACGGGATCCAACGGGAGAAATTAATATATCTTAGGTATCCTATGCTAAATACGAAATAAACATAAGTAATACAATTTAACATGAATCTAGTAGCCTATTCTGCTGCTCATAGTTACGATTTCATGCTCCTAAGCAAATAACTTTATTAGAGCGATTCACCGGATTATTTCTGCAAGATTATAATAAATAAGCTAAATTAATAATTTTAAACATCCCCGATACAAGCAGCTGGTTATCATGAGACCCTCATTTAATGAGTGATATAGAAAATGCTTCTAAAACTGAACAAAACTACAAAATTTGGAATACGTTGGCTTCCATTAAGATCTTGTCACTTGTTTCAATTAAAGCTGAATATCTTGAAACTACTGGTCCTATTTCCACCAAAGATAGCTACGAACTATTTCAACATAGTAGACTTCCGAAAAAAAGCACTCAAATTGGTCTATCCGTTTGGCAGCTATGGTACCATAGATAGACGCACAGATACACATGTTAAACTTATAAAACACACATTTTTTTGCCGGGGGTTAAAAAAGGAGAAGTATAAACTTTTGACATCGTATTCATTTATCAGGATAGTTTGTTATTACCTTTATTTTGATAAAGCCGGTGATTTATATTATTTGCTTACAGGTGGTAAATAATTGTAGATACCTGAATTATAATTCAAAACATTGTTTGTTTCGTGAAATTAAAATATGTGATTGGGCTGAGCTTGCATCCTAGGGCTCTAAAACTGAGGCAAGTTTTTTTTCTCTTTCGATACACTTAATGATACCGTAGCAACAGACGATAAAAAAAAATACTACACGTGTAACTTTGGAATGCTCGTGCATATAATTTTAATGTAGCAGTCTTTGAATTCTTCGTTTTATTTTTTATAATAAAGATTGTTTGCACCCGACACCATTCCACTTCCATACTTACTTTGTTTGGGTTCCTTGAAAGGACAAACTGGGATCAATAGGTGTGCTACCAAAGGCGCTATAAATAGAACACCTCTATTGTTTTCCAGTTTGACTTTATCAGTCTACTGGCTTCGTGAACAGTGCCCTTACCATTGTATGGAGAATTGCTAGGGGCACTCTTCTATTCTCATTTTAAATCGATTACGCTGTCGCTAGCGAGTACAGTCACGTTAACTCATGGTCAGGGTACTGAAGACCTCGTGTAAATTTTTCGAAATGGCTGAAGTTTGACATTCGTTACGTTTTCAATCCATAAAAATAACAATATTGTATTAACTTACCGAACTTTCTCACTAAATTCAATGAGAATCTATTAATAAAGGTGGCCTGTAGACAGGAACAGCTGGAAAACCGAAGAAAGAAACGTTAGCGAATGTCAGCTGATACAGAGACACTTCGCTCACTCGGGTATTTACATGTGAGTAAAATCACTGCATAGTATAAAATAAAGTCACTTCCTGTTTGTTTGTCCTTATATATGCTTAGAACATTAACACTTCGCTTCGGATTAGGATACGGTTTTTTTTGATAGATAAAGTTATTCAAGAGGAAGCTTCATGTATAATACATGCATTACTTATCAGCATTGCACCCGTGCGAAGCCGGGCGCGTTGCTGGTAGTATTTAAATTTTACTCGTAGTTGGATAAAAAGTATTAAATTACCATTTGTGGTTATCCAGTTACCTACGTAGGTACCAAATATAATCAAAATAGGTTCAGTCGACCAGTTGGGCTTGATGAACGCACAAAGATCCCGGAGACAAATAATGAAGGGTACACGGTACGGGTAACACCCGTAGGCGTTGCAGAACAAGCAGCGGGCGAATTTGCACTTTACCTACTCTTTCCACCAACTTAACCGTAGGGATCCCAATTAAAAGCTCCATACCCCAATCTACTACGAACATAGGCATTATGCAAAACCACAGAAACTGTTTTGATGCCCTCATGATGAAACCATGAGATTTGCTAGCCTGCTTACAAATATTTTATATATATATACGTTTATGGAAATCGAATTTGTATAGAAAATTAAACCTTAGTCACGGATTTCATCAACCCTTTCCAAAAAAGCATGCCTTAGGCAGTAATCGGCTAAAAGAGGTGGGCGCTTACGTGAGAATATTATGACCTTGCTTTTTGCTGCATTAAAAGGCAGACGCAACACTGCACTCAGCTGCAGCATTGATACCGCTCTGCAACCCAGCGCTGTCCACGACACTACTGACACCGAGCCACAACTTTAGGTCGTCTAATTCGTCTTGTAAAGCAAGGTATACTTCTCAAAATGGTAACAAGTCTTGTGTGCAAAAGATCACTGTGGATGTTTTTTTTTACAAAGTCTTTATTTGCCTCTCCTGTTAAATTTCGCGAAATGCCATAGATATAATAGACCACTAGATAGGGCGTTGATGACGTCACAGCGTAAGGAGCATAAACGTCAAGATGGGCTGTATCGGTCAAATGCGCCTGTAAATGTCAAATTATTATGCTACCATATTAAGTAAACGAGTAAGCATGCGATGATGACAACCCTGACCATCCTTTTCAACTTAGTCGCATTATAACGTCTGTTTTTGACGAAAAATAAACATTATTAATATTTGTGTTCTTAAATGAAAAAAAAGTGTGAAAGTGCGTGCAAAACTTAGAAAATGTCGTGCATTGTGTGCGGATGCAATTCGCAGTCTGGGAGAAAAGTTGGGTGAAAATATAATTTTTCATTAGTAAGTAATTCAGTATTGTTTTTTCAGCAAATGCATCAGAAATCATGTTAATATTAAAAATATAAGCTTAGAAATAGGATTATTATTGCACGCAAATGATATCTAACTATGCTACAATTAAAATAAACATAGAAAATAGTGAAAAAAACAATTATGTTAATTTCTGTCGTGAGGTTACTAGTGACGTAGAAAAAGTTATTGATACTTTGCGATTCTGTAAATCAAGGTTACTTTGGTCAGGTGTATAATATTTAAAAAAGTCAATGACGTTTTGGTGGACATTGTTGATAGCTTATTTTTTTCGTGGATAGGCTGAAGACGACAACTCTGTCTGAGCATAGTTGTAGATTTCGGTTATTTTATGTATTTTGTTATATTTGTTTACGTACATACAGAAGATTAAATTCAAATAAATATTTTAGTGTGTCCACGACGCAAAGCTCTAGATATCTTTATTAATTTTCATCTGTTAGAAATATGAAATGTTGTCAATCGTATGTTTAATCAGCAAGGTGAGAGAAGGGAAGACTGTCAAATAAATGTATTATAAATTTATAACAATTTCAATGGTTTTTTGGTTCATTCCGTTAGTTTGCATAATAATTTTCTAATAACCACAGACTAGTTCCATCATGAGACGTAACCAATATACTAAATTTCAGCTCGATCGGTGCCCAGAAGTCAAATTTAATCTACTTTTCCTTTTTACACTTACACGATCAGACAAAAAAAAACATTTGCCTAAAAACCTACAGAGTTCGCCAGCCGTGCAGTGCATAATTATAAATAGGTACTTTTCGTCCATTAAGAATATGGGTGAATGTCGAAGGAATTATTTGTATTGTATGATAACGTCGTATCTGTTATTAAGTAATCAGTGCTTTGACTTGGCTTTTTATTTAATCTTCAGCCAAAACAGCAGTCAAGTGGCTTAGAATCCTTTTCAAAGTGAGACTCAATTTAATCGCAATACTTAATTTTGTTATTTTTTTATAATGCTCTGTTGGCGGTACTCCTGGACACGGCGCGCATCGTCAGTAGGTTCCTCTCTCTGCAGCCCTAACCACCGGTAGCCTGGGCCCCTCCCTGCTGCCGGCGGCACCCTAGGTTAAGTTTTTTTTATAATGTATTAATATTTTGTAATATGTTGCGGTTGCGGACAAACAAGATGACATATCCAGGTGCGCTCGATCTGTGTTTCTACGAGCACATGACAACAATGTATCGGGAACAAGTTAGCTGCATTCGCTGCGCGCGTACTTACGTACCGACCGAGCGGCGAATTGAAATCTACCTCCGCTATAAAAATGTTTACCTGTATGTTTTTATGAAGTTGACACTTGTTAAGTTTGTTATTAATTTATAATTTGCATGCAATTATTTTTATATGTTACATTTCTCATGTTAAGTGAATCAAATTCTTATGAGAAATAAATGTCTTAAACCATAAACCATAATATCTTAAAAATCCGTGTCAATGTTTTTTTTTTTCATATAATTTTCAATATAGAGCCTTAAATTTAAAGACGTTATTTTTTGGAACTAAGCATTAAATAAATAAAATAAAATAAAATAAATATTAAGGGACAATCTGACAATCCAAGTTAAAGATGTTTATTTTTTTAATGAGTTGATAAAGTTATCGTACCGACATCGATAAATGTATTCGGGCATCACTACAACGAAAAATATGACACATGGGCTTGTACATTTTTTTAAAAGACGTAACTGACAAATATACTGTCATCTCGTTTTTTCTTGCGGGAACTTGACGTGCTTTACAGAGATAGCAATATTGTCGTAGGTTTCTACTAAGTAACACGCTCTCTATTCACTATTCCATACTCTAAGCGAAATGCACTTACTAGGTTTTGATTTGGGACAGCCGTACTGTTCACTGATTGGTTGAAATTACTTGTCAAAAAATTTAACCAATTACGAGGCACCCGCCATGACAATCGCGATCATGTTTTTTTTTTAATAGGTCAGTTTTAGTTGAACGAATAAGGTTACATCAAAGAATAAAAAATCATAGTGGGGAATGACGATTAAAGTAAAAATAATGTTTACAATGCATATGCTCGAAAAGAGCGTATTCTAGGCATTCAAACTGTGCTGAAAGTACTACTTTTCCGCACTAGTGCTTTTTACTTTTAATTTTTTTTAATTTATAGCCGTATCTGACAGCCTGACACAAAGAGGTTTTATTATTTACAAAAAGTTTGATAAATAAGTCAAATACCGATTATTATCACGTATAAAAGTACAATAAAACCAATATTTCATTAATTAATTCATTTAACACGTCATTAATTACATTAGATATAAAATTTGATTAATAAACGAACTTTAAATCATATTAAAATACTCAAACGGGTTTACCCACGTCATAGAAGTCGAATAACGCTCGACATGTTTCGAATCGATAAGGTAACTGTGCTGGCGAGAGAAAAGTTTTCCATTCCGCGGAAAGTACGGGAGGCTATCGAAATTAGTCGTCATCCGAATTTTAACCGAGATTGTGGATGGTCAGTGCCCCCTAGTTGGAGGACGGTTTTGAATACTACATCGGTGGTTAGTGTGGACGAGACCTTAGCAAATGACGTAGTGAGTGTTGTGTGCAACCCGACAATTGGCATTGTGCGTGATGATGAGGGTAGTTTTGCGCCTCCGCCGGTGACACCCGCGTCGAGCAGCCGCGCGGACAGGGCGCATGCCCGCAGTGTTCGATTGGCCGCCGCCGCGACTGATCGTCTCTCCTGATGATGAATCGCGTACCGATTCGAAACATGTCGAGCGTTATTCGACTTCTATGACGTGGGTAAACCCGTTTGAGTATTTTAATATGTCTGAGACTCACGATAGTTTTCTATGTAAAATAGTTTTCTATGAACTTTAAATCGTTATTCATTAAATAAATTTGGCTGAATGTACACGCGCTTGTGCCATTTTGACATAAGACGAATATTAAAAAAATACTTTTGCACATGCGCAGTAGTAGATTATGTCGAGCGCGGTTTCCAAATAACTCCGCCATTTTTTATTGATGCATCATATTTTTGCACAGATTGTATGTACTGTTTAAATTTTTGACATTATTGTGTTCTGTAATACTTAAACATTTGTTTATTGTAATCCTTTTGCTCTTGTTTAACCCTTTTCAAATGAAAATATTTTCAGTGTGCAAAACAGTATTGTCACTTGCCCGGTAAAACTTTGGGATCACTCGTATATAAAAGATAAAAAGAGTGAAACACAGCTCAAAACTTTTTTCTTGTTAGCAAAACCCATAACAGCGGAACTCCACCAATAAATGACTAACGACGAACAAAATTGCAGGTAGTAAGCCCTTCTATCAACAGAATAAACATCTATATCAAAAATTAAAAATATCTTCCAAGCCGGCTTGTCACCGTGGAAGAGTATGACTACAGCCCTCCAAAGAACATTGTTGATAAAATCCGTGACTAAGGTTTAATTTTCTACACAAATTCGATTTCCATAAACGTATATATATATATATATAAAATATTTGTAAGCAGGCTAGCAAATCTCATGGTTTCATCATGAGGGCATCGAAACAGTTTCTGTGGTTTTGCATAATGCCTATGTTCGTAGTAGATTGGGGTATGGAGCTTTTAATTGGGATCCCTACGGTTAAGTTGGTGGAAAGAGTAGGTAAAGTGCAAATTCGCCCGCTGCTTGTTCTGCAACGCCTACGGGTGTTACCCGTACCGTGTACCCTTCATTATTTGTCTCCGGGATCTTTGTGCGTTCATCAAGCCCAACTGGTCGACTGAACCCATTTTGATTATAGTAGGTAACTGGATAACCACAAATGGTAATTTAATACTTTTTATCCAACTACGAGTAAAATTTAAATACTACCAGCGACGTGCCCGGCTTCGCACGGGTGCAATGCTGATAAATAATGCATGTATTATACATGAAGCTTCCTCTTAAATAACTTTATCTATCAAAAAAAACCGTATCCTAATCCGAAGCGAAGTGTTACTGTTCTAAGCATATATAAGGACCGACAAACAGGAAGTGACTTTATTTTATACTATGCAGTGATTTTACTCACATGTAAATGCCCGAGTGAGCGAAGTGTCTCTGCATCAGCTGACATTCGCTAACGTTTCTTTCTTCGGTTTTCCAGCTGTTCCTGTCTACCTTTATTAATAGATTCTTATTAAATTTAGTGAGAAAGTTCGGTAAGTTAATACATATTGTTATTTTTATGGATTGAAAACGTAACGAATGTCAAACTTCAGCCATTTCGAAAAATGTACACGAGGTCTTCAGTACCCTGACCATGAGTTAACGTGACTGTACTCGCTAGCGACAGCGTAAACGATTTAAAATGAGAATAGAAGAGTGCCCCTAGCAATTCTCCATACAATGGTAAGGGCACTGTTCACGAAGCCAGTAGACTGATAAAGTCAGACTGGAAAACAATAGAGGTGTTCTATTTATAGCGCCTTTGGTAGCACACCTATTGATCCCAGTTTGTCCTTTCAAGGAACCCAAACAAAGTAAGTATGGAAGTGGAATGGTGTCGGGTGCAAACAATCTTTATTACAAAAAATAAACCAAAGAATTCAAAGACATGCTACATTAAAATTATATGCACGAGCATTCCAAAGTTACACGTGTAGTATTTTTTTTTATCGTCTGTTGCTACGGTATCATTAAGTGTATCGAAAGAGAAAAAAAACTTGCCTCAGTTTTAGAGCCCTAGGATGCAAGCTCAGCCCAATCACATATTTTAATTTCATGAAACAAACAATGTTTTGAATTATAATTCAGGTATCTACAATTATTTACCACCTGTAAGCAAATAATATAAATCACCGGCTTTATAAAAATAAAGGTAATAACAAACTATCCTGATAAATGAATACGATGTCAAAAGTTAATACTTCTCCTTTTTTAACCCCCGGCAAAAAAAGGTGTGTTTTATAAGTTTAACATGTGTATCTGTGCGTCTATCTATGGTACCATAGCTCCCAAACGGATAGACCAATTTAAGTATTTTTTTTTTAAATCGTTATTCTACTATGTTGAAATAGTTCGTAGCTATCTTTGATGGAAATAGGACAAGTAGTTTCAAGATATTCAGCTTTAATTGAAACAAGTGACAAGATCTCAATCGAAGCTTACGGATTCCAAATTTTGTAGTTTTGTTCAGTTTTAAAAGCATTTTCTATATCACTCATTAAATGAGGGTCTCATGATAACCAGCTGCTTGTATCGGGGATGTTTAAAATTATTAATTTAGCTTATTTATTACTAGCTGTTGCCCGCGACTTCGTCCGCGTGGAACCTTTATCTTGAAAATTTTACATCTTTATTATTTTCAGATCTAAGTAATGTTGAAATTGCTAAACGTGCTTTTTTTTTGAAATTGTATACGAAATAGTAACGAACCCTTCGTACGCGAGTCCGATTCGCTCTTGGCCTTATGATGAGTCAGTCAGTCAGGACACTTGCATTTATATATATAGATTAGTGGATTTCCCCATACAAACTTTGCACCCCTTTTTAACCCCCTTAGGGGTGAAATTTACTAAAACGCTGAAAAAAAAAGTTTCCCCCATACAAACTTTGCACCCCTTTTTAACACCTTTAGGGATTGAATTTTTCAAAATCGCTTCTTATCTCTAGCCCACGTTATAAATGTAACCTACTGTGCAAAAATCAACTCTCTAACATTAGTAGTTTCGGCTGTGCGTTGATGAGTCAGTTAGGACTTGTTCTTTTATATATATAGATTAGCGGATTTCCCCATACAAACTTTGCACCCCTTTTCAACCCCCTTAGAAGTGAAATTTTCCAAAACGCTGAAATTACTTTTTTGTATTTGATTACGTAAGCTTTCTACAAAGTTTCAAGTCTCTAGTTCAATAAAAAAAAGTTTCTCCCATATAAACCTTGCACCCCTTTTTAACCCCCTTAGGGGTGAAATTTACTAAAACGCTGAAAGAACTTTTTGTGTTTTTGAATAATTAATCTTTCTACAAAGTTTCAAGTCTCTAGCTCAAAAAAAAAGTTTCCCCATACAAACTTTGCACCCCTTCTTAACCCCCTTAGAGGTGAAATTTTCCAAAACGCTGAAATCACTTTTTTTGTATGTAATTACGTAAGCTTTCTACAAAGTTTCAAGTCTCTAGTTCAATAAAAAAAGTTTCTCCCATATAAACCTTGCACCCCTTTTTAACCCCCTTAGGGGTGAAATTTACTAAAACGCTGAAAGTGTTTTTTGTATTTTTGAATAAGTAATCTTTCTACAAAGTTTCAAGTCTCTAGCTCAAAAAAAAAGTTTCCCCCTTACAAACTTTGCACCTCTATTTAACCCCCTTATGTCTTGATCACACGTACCGAGTAAACGGGCGAGACAGTGCTCTGTCTCGCCCGTTTGTCTTGTGTGTGACAGGGACGAGAGCACTGTCTCGCCCACTGTCTCGGTACGTGTGATCAAGGCATTAGGGATTGAATTTTTCAAAATCGATCTTATCTCTAGCCCACGTTATAAAAGTAACCTACTGTGCAAAAATCAAATTTCTAACATTAGTAGTTTCGGCTGTGCGTTGATGAGTCAGTCAGGACTTGTTCTTTTATATTTATAGATTAGCGGATTTCCCCATACAAACTTTGCACCCCTTTTTAACCCCCTTAGAGGTGAAATTTTCCAAAACGCTGAAATTACTTTTTTTGTATTTGATTACGTAAGCTTTCTACAAAGTTTCAAGTCTCTAGTTCAATAAAAAAAGTTTCTCCCATATAAACCTTGCACCCCTTTTTAACCCCCTTAGGGGTAAAATTTACCAAAACTCTGAAAGTATTTTTTGTGTTTTTGAATAAGTAATCTTTTTACAAAGTTTCAAGTCTCTAGCTCAAAAAAAAAAGTTTCCCCCATACAAACTTTGCACCCCTATTTATCCCCCTTAGGGATTGAATTTTTCAAAATCGCTTCTTATCTCTAGCCCACGTTATAAAAGTAACCTACTGTGCAAAAATCAACTCTCTAACATTAGTAGTTTCGGCTGTGCGTTGATGAGTCAGTCAGGACTTCTTCAACGTGGGCCCTGCAACATAAGCAAAAAATTGAAACATTGATTTTACTCGTTAAACTGAACAACATTTGTTCAGCAACTTTAAAAAAAAAAAACAGTTTTCAAAATTTTATTATTTCAAACAAAGTAAATAGTATTTTCAATGTATGTCGTCCAACGTTGACATTCCCTGAGCATTGACATAGCTGTCACTCTACTAATATCGAACATTTCGCAATACATTGCTTCTTTGTCTAAAGTTTATTCTACAAAATGTCATTTAATACACGTTATTTTCAGAAGTTGCTTAACAAATGTTGTTTAGTTTCAAGGGACGAATCTATGTTTTAATTTATTGCTCCTGTTACAGGGCCCACCCTTTATAGATAATCTTGCAGAAATAATCCGGTGAATCGCTCTAATAAAGTTCTTTGCACAGGAGCATGAAATCGTAACTATGAGCAGCAGAATAGGCTACTAGATTCATGTTAAATTGTATTAAACTTATGTTTATTTCGTATTTAGCATAGGTTACCTAAGATATATTAATTTCTACCGTTGGATCCCGTAAAGAAAACTGAGGGGCTACTCTGATGTTCGAAACCTAACCATCGAATGGTGCCGTTTCTCTCGATCTCCTAACTAACTAAACTAACTGCACTGGCCTCCGACACAAGAGCCTGCCACTTTACCCGATCCTGCGCAATCTCTCGATCTCCTGACAAAGTGTATTTGAATGAATGGGACGGCACCATACGACGGTAGAATTTCGAACATCGGGGAAGCCCCGTCAGTACTCCTATTTTCTTAGTATTCTACGCCACAGATCACCTAAAGGCTACAACGGCGGCGGCGTTTTTGTCTGTTCATGAAATTTCTACCTTAAATTAAGAACATTTCGTCACCTGTAATATGAATTAATGTAACCGCCAAAATGACGAAATTGAGTTAAGTATACTATAGTACTGTAGTACTAGTATAGTTCGTCTGTAAATTTGTCGATCTATCCATTGCTGTTATTAAAATTACGATGATAAGATATTATCTTGAAATAATGTTGGTTACATTAAACAGAAATTTACCATTTCTTTTAAGTTTTCTGTATTTATTTTGGTGTATGGCACATTGTTTGTAAATTACTTAATATCAGATTAACGTAACCACAAGTATTGGCCAAAGTTGAACAAAATTCATTAATGTAAGACTCATCGGTAAATAAATGACTCTTACATTACTCAATTTATAGCACTTTATTACCGACTGACTGTTACGTTAGCTTCAGCTTCACTACATCGGTGGTTAGTGTGGACGAGACCTTAGCAAATGACGTAGTGAGTGTTGTGTGCAACCCGACAATTGGCATTGTGCGTGATGATGAGGGTAGTTTTGCGCCTCCGCCGGTGACAACCGCGTCGAGCAGCCGCGCGGACAGGGCGCATGCCCGCAGTGTTCGATTGGCCGCCGCCGCGACTGATCGTCTCTCCTGATGATGAATCGCGTACCGATTCGAAACATGTCGAGCGTTATTCGACTTCTATGACGTGGGTAAACCCGTTTGAGTATTTTAATATGTCTGAGACTCACGATAGTTTTCTATGTAAAATAGTTTTCTATGAACTTTAAATCGTTATTCATTAAATAAATTTGGCTGAATGTACACGCGCTTGTGCCATTTTGACATAAGACGAATATTAAAAAAATACTTTTGCACATGCGCAGTAGTAGATTATGTCGAGCGCGGTTTCCAAATAACTCCGCCATTTTTTATTGATGCATCATATTTTTGCACAGATTGTATGTACTGTTTAAATTTTTGACATTATTGTGTTCTGTAATACTTAAACATTTGTTTATTGTAATCCTTTTGCTCTTGTTTAACCCTTTTCAAATGAAAATATTTTCAGTGTGCAAAACAGTATTGTCACTTGCCCGGTAAAACTTTGGGATCACTCGTATATAAAAGATAAAAAGAGTGAAACACAGCTCAAAACTTTTTTCTTGTTAGCAAAACCCATAACAGCGGAACTCCACCAATAAATGACTAACGACGAACAAAATTGCAGGTAGTAAGCCCTTCTATCAACAGAATAAACATCTATATCAAAAATTAAAAATATCTTCCAAGCCGGCTTGTCACCGTGGAAGAGTATGACTACAGCCCTCCAAAGAACATTGTTGATAAAATCCGTGACTAAGGTTTAATTTTCTACACAAATTCGATTTCCATAAACGTATATATATATATATATATAAAATATTTGTAAGCAGGCTAGCAAATCTCATGGTTTCATCATGAGGGCATCGAAACAGTTTCTGTGGTTTTGCATAATGCCTATGTTCGTAGTAGATTGGGGTATGGAGCTTTTAATTGGGATCCCTACGGTTAAGTTGGTGGAAAGAGTAGGTAAAGTGCAAATTCGCCCGCTGCTTGTTCTGCAACGCCTACGGGTGTTACCCGTACCGTGTACCCTTCATTATTTGTCTCCGGGATCTTTGTGCGTTCATCAAGCCCAACTGGTCGACTGAACCCATTTTGATTATAGTAGGTAACTGGATAACCACAAATGGTAATTTAATACTTTTTATCCAACTACGAGTAAAATTTAAATACTACCAGCGACGTGCCCGGCTTCGCACGGGTGCAATGCTGATAAATAATGCATGTATTATACATGAAGCTTCCTCTTGAATAACTTTATCTATCAAAAAAAACCGTATCCTAATCCGAAGCGAAGTGTTACTGTTCTAAGCATATATAAGGACCGACAAACAGGAAGTGACTTTATTTTATACTATGCAGTGATTTTACTCACATGTAAATGCCCGAGTGAGCGAAGTGTCTCTGCATCAGCTGACATTCGCTAACGTTTCTTTCTTCGGTTTTCCAGCTGTTCCTGTCTACCTTTATTAATAGATTCTTATTAAATTTAGTGAGAAAGTTCGGTAAGTTAATACATATTGTTATTTTTATGGATTGAAAACGTAACGAATGTCAAACTTCAGCCATTTCGAAAAATGTACACGAGGTCTTCAGTACCCTGACCATGAGTTAACGTGACTGTACTCGCTAGCGACAGCGTAAACGATTTAAAATGAGAATAGAAGAGTGCCCCTAGCAATTCTCCATACAATGGTAAGGGCACTGTTCACGAAGCCAGTAGACTGATAAAGTCAGACTGGAAAACAATAGAGGTGTTCTATTTATAGCGCCTTTGGTAGCACACCTATTGATCCCAGTTTGTCCTTTCAAGGAACCCAAACAAAGTAAGTATGGAAGTGGAATGGTGTCGGGTGCAAACAATCTTTATTACAAAAAATAAACCAAAGAATTCAAAGACATGCTACATTAAAATTATATGCACGAGCATTCCAAAGTTACACGTGTAGTATTTTTTTTTATCGTCTGTTGCTACGGTATCATTAAGTGTATCGAAAGAGAAAAAAAACTTGCCTCAGTTTTAGAGCCCTAGGATGCAAGCTCAGCCCAATCACATATTTTAATTTCATGAAACAAACAATGTTTTGAATTATAATTCAGGTATCTACAATTATTTACCACCTGTAAGCAAATAATATAAATCACCGGCTTTATAAAAATAAAGGTAATAACAAACTATCCTGATAAATGAATACGATGTCAAAAGTTAATACTTCTCCTTTTTTAACCCCCGGCAAAAAAAGGTGTGTTTTATAAGTTTAACATGTGTATCTGTGCGTCTATCTATGGTACCATAGCTCCCAAACGGATAGACCAATTTAAGTATTTTTTTTTTAAATCGTTATTCTACTATGTTGAAATAGTTCGTAGCTATCTTTGATGGAAATAGGACAAGTAGTTTCAAGATATTCAGCTTTAATTGAAACAAGTGACAAGATCTCAATCGAAGCTTACGGATTCCAAATTTTGTAGTTTTGTTCAGTTTTAAAAGCATTTTCTATATCACTCATTAAATGAGGGTCTCATGATAACCAGCTGCTTGTATCGGGGATATTTAAAATTATTAATTTAGCTTATTTATTACTAGCTGTTGCCCGCGACTTCGTCCGCGTGGAACCTTTATCTTGAAAATTTTACATCTTTATTATTTTCAGATCTAAGTAATGTTGAAATTGCTAAACGTGCTTTTTTTTTGAAATTGTATACGAAATAGTAACGAACCCTTCGTACGCGAGTCCGATTCGCTCTTGGCCTTATGATGAGTCAGTCAGTCAGGACACTTGCATTTATATATATAGATTAGTGGATTTCCCCATACAAACTTTGCACCCCTTTTTAACCCCCTTAGGGGTGAAATTTACTAAAACGCTGAAAAAAAAAGTTTCCCCCATACAAACTTTGCACCCCTTTTTAACACCTTTAGGGATTGAATTTTTCAAAATCGCTTCTTATCTCTAGCCCACGTTATAAATGTAACCTACTGTGCAAAAATCAACTCTCTAACATTAGTAGTTTCGGCTGTGCGTTGATGAGTCAGTTAGGACTTGTTCTTTTATATATATAGATTAGCGGATTTCCCCATACAAACTTTGCACCCCTTTTTAACCCCCTTAGAGGTGAAATTTTCCAAAACGCTGAAATTACTTTTTTGTATTTGATTACGTAAGCTTTCTACAAAGTTTCAAGTCTCTAGTTCAATAAAAAAAAGTTTCTCCCATATAAACCTTGCACCCCTTTTTAACCCCCTTAGGGGTGAAATTTACTAAAACGCTGAAAGAACTTTTTGTGTTTTTGAATAATTAATCTTTCTACAAAGTTTCAAGTCTCTAGCTCAAAAAAAAAGTTCTTCAGTGGAGAAAATAGTAGGGCTATCGAGTGGGATGCTCCGGCTCCTGACGACCATGTACGTAAATGGCGTGACCTTATCTCGGATTTACCTAACTTAACACGGCTTTTAATACCTCGGTGTTCGAAATTGCCTGATAGCAAAGACAATTCCTACTCGTTGCACGGATTCAGTGACGGATCTGCCTTAGGGTACGGTGCGGTGATTTACTTGCGGACGATTGATAGTAGCGGACTCGTGTCCGTTAGACTGTTACTTGCTAAATCGCGTGTGTCCCAGCTTAGAAAAAATATAACCATCCCTCAGTCCGAGTTGAACGGGGCGGTTCTCCTTACTACGTTAATTAAACACGTATACGACACTTTAGTAAGTGAGTCGTCTCTGAAAATTGACAATGTCTTCTGCTGGTGTGACAGCACTATTGTTCTCGCTTGGATACGAACGCCGCCTCACAAGTTGCAAGTTTACGAAGGAAATCGTGTTACAAAAATTATATCATCCGAGATATCAAGTACATGGCGACATGTTCCGACTGATAAAAATTGTGCGGATGCGGCGTCACGTGGTACCTCGGCAGCTGATCTTTTGAGCCACAAGCTTTGGTGGAGCCCAACCTGGCTTTGCGACAACCCTAGCACATGGCCAGCCAAGGGCCCGGAATTTCCCGATACATTACTTCCCGGTGTTAAGTCTAAATACATTTCAAATATTGCGACTACCGCAGATGACACTTTAAGCTAGATCTAGTTGAACGTTACAGCTCGTTTGAGAAATTAGATAGCGTTACTGGGTACATACTACGTTTTATTCAAAACACACGTGATCCCTCCTTGCGTACTCCGAATACTCATCTCTCAGTCAGTGAACGTAGAAATGCTCTCAGAATCACTTCATGGAAAAACAAAGATTAAATCCCCTTTAAAGAAATTAAATTTGTTTCTGGACTCAAACGGTATTGTCAGGGTAGGTGGCCGCCTTCGGCACTCTGAGTTACCCTATCACGCGAAGCACCCACTTTTACTCCCCGGGAAGGGTGCGTTCACTCAACGTTTGGTTGAATATTATCATGCTACCTATTGTCATGTTGGAGCTAACACGTTAGTATCTATATTGTCACGTACCTATTGGATCCTGTCAGTCAGGCGAGTGACCCGAACTGTAACATTTAAGTGCGTGCAGTGTTTCCGGGTTCGTCCACGATTCACCCAACCGCTCATGGCAGATCTGCCGCCTGATCGCGTAAGGTCTTTGCGGCCATTCCAGGGCGTAGGTACTGATTTTGCAGGCCCATTCAATATTAAAACCAGCTCGGCAAGAAACGCTCGTGTAGAGAAATGTTATCTGTGCGTTTTCGTGTGCTTAGTTACGAAAGCAGTACACTTAGAGGTTGTCTCAGGACTTTCGGTCGAGGCTTTCGTAGACACCTTCACACGATTTGTATCCAGACGCGGATTACCATCTCTTATTAGATCTGATTGCGGCACCAATTATACAGGCACGGACAAATATTTAAAAAATGTTTATACATACCTACGAAATCAAAACACTGAGATCAGTCGGGAACTTGCGCGATCTGAGATAACTATGGTTGTTTAATCCACCGAGCAGTCCTAACATGGGTGGCCTTTTTGAAGCCGCTGTCAAAATTGCCAAAACGCACATGCGTAGAGTGCTCGGTGAACAAAATTTGACATTTGAGCAACTCACCACCTTTTTCACTCGTGTCGAAGCAGTTATGAACTCTCGACCCTTGACTCCGCTAAGCTCGGATCCCAATGATTTTGAGGTTCTTACACCCGGACATTTCTTAATCTCGGGACCCTTAGTAGCTTTGCCTGAGTATGACTATGAAGAGACCAATATTGGACGACTTAATCGATTCCAGTTAATGCAACGCCTTTCACAACACTTTTGGAGTCGTTGGCGCAACGAATATTTACATACTCTTCAACAACGACATAAAAGGACGGACGTTACAGACTCTGTTGCACTTGGTGACTTAGTCCTTCTTAAAGAAGACAACTATACACCGTTAGAATGGAGGCGCGGACGCATTACTAAGTTGTTACCCGGTAAAGATGGAGTAGTGCGAGTTGTAGAACTTCGTACTCAGTAGGGCGCGCTCTTGCGACCTATATCTAAACTACCTAGACTTCCACTTAGCAATTAATGTAACCAAGACGTCCTTGGTTCGGGGGGGAGTGTATGTTCAGGCAACTTATTGTTGTCTTCATTCCTTAATGGAGACGGTTTGAGAGGCGGCTCAAAACTGCCTTTGACCCGCGCGACAAGCAGCGCCATCTAACGGCACTATGTGTACAACGCCGTCAAAAAATCACTTCGCCATGGCGCGCGGTAATGGCCGGTGTATGTTCCTCTGATTTGCGTGAAATATTTGTGTTATTTTGCTGTGACTTGATATAAAACTATATGTGACATACGGTGGACTTTGGTGATGTTCGATTGTGCAAGGAAAACCAGCGGCAGCAACAAATATAAAGTCTAGACTCCTACAAGTCTCATCGGCGGCGCGCACCAGTAATCATAATTAAGGTACTGTTTCTGTTTTTAACCGACTTCAAAAAAAGGAGGGGGTTCTCAGTTCGGTTGTATGTTTTTTTTTTTTTTTTTTAATGTTTGTTACCTCATAACTCCGTCATTTATGAGTCGATTTAGAAAATTCTTTTTAGGTTCATAAATAGACATCTCAAGGTTGGTCCCATAAAATTTTGGTGAAGATCGGATGACGAGATCCATGAGGAATCGAAGGAATTCCTGAAATTTTATAGGCACTCATAATATTTTTAATGTTTTTTCTAAAACTATTTAAGTATTTGCATATGGTAGTCATCATCTTCTCATGCTGAACTGATGATGGAAGGTACAACTCCTTAACAGTTAGGAGTTAGGAGGTATTTCAAACGAGATGCATGCCTTCAAGACCTCCCTGATCACCCCGCCATAAGTATTTTATATGAATCACTAAAAAGCGAAAAAAAAAATTTTTTAACAAAAAAAAGAACCGACTTCAGTAAAACTAAAAAGCCGAAAATAACCCGTTCAAGTACAGATTACATTTGACTCACCCTTTGAAGTCGGTGCCAAACCTCACGTAAACTTTAATATATAAATATAATAACTGAGTGGTTTGGGATCGATTTCAAAGGGTGAGTCAAATGTAATCTGTACTTGAACGGGTTATTTTCGGCTTTTTAGTTTTACTGAAGTCGGTTCTTTTTTTTGTTAAAAATTTTGGTTTGTTGCTAGCATTAGTTGCCTTGAACACGGGGTTAATTTAGTATTCAACTATTTCATATTAATAATAACGTAGACTTCGTCACACCGTGGTTTGTCTAAAGTTTTACGTCTTGCCTTGGCCAGAAATTGAGATTTGCTCCCCCTTACGCTATAGGGTGGCGTAAAGTAAGTATCACTTCAGTTATGTTATTAGTCGTCAAGTATTGATAAAATACCCGTATCTTGTATTTTGAGGGCACTAGTTGGCATCCGTCGCCACTTTTGTTGTGCACGGTTGATATTCAAATCGAGATTATTAGTTGGCAATTTGAGGCTATTCAAATAACAGTAAAAATTTCACAGTATGATGGCTGGAAGAGGTCAGTATTTAATCAATGAAAAAAAATCATATTTGCCGATGTAATTTTTATTGTGATTTTATAAATATTTTCGATGTTTATGTGTACGCGTCTACAGTCATGGTGTTTTTTAAATAACTTCCAGATAAGAGGTGAATGATTAATACTTGTCAAAATTCTGACAATGATAAATAAAGCTCCGCATCCGATGATGACGAGTACTATAGTGGTGTGGACTGAGGGTGACGGTCCATCAAAAGTCCACAGGTCAATCCACAGTGGAGCTGGCCGTGTAGCCGACGCCCATCAGGCAGGCGTCGACTCCTCGTATCAGACGTAAGTATCCTTTTTCGCCCCACATCTCCGACCACGAGTTCTTGATTATCCAATACTTCTTTCCACTCTCTGAAAAGTAATTCGTGTCATTGAGCCTCAATTACCTTATGCTGTTATATTCTAGGTTTCATTATGACTCTGTAACCTAATGCCCTAAAATCATATTCTAAAAAAGACTTCAATTTGAAACATTAAAAATCAAATTCATTAAAAAGACTACCCCGGCCCGGCACTACACTACACGCGAATTGGCCGATGATTGGCAAATTATATGATAGTATTGATAATAATTATGTGGACAAGCATTTTACTGGAGAAAGTCACACATCAGCCAACTTTGCCCTGGTAACCTTCGCGATAGTGTAGAGCTGTAGTTAATTTCGAAATGGCTTTTTTAATCCCTAATATGGAGACAGTTCAGAACCAGTGACTTGAGGTGAGATTGCAAAAAAAAGTTTGCTGTTTTGATGTGTTTCAGATAGTATACAGGAAGAACATTAAGGGACAATCTTACACAAATCGACCCAGTCTCAAACTAAGGGAAGCAGGCTTATACTATGGGTACTAGACGACGATTTACATAATATATAAATACATAATTATGAAGATAACACCCATGACCCAAGACCGGTCTGGCTTCGAACCCAGGACCGCTGGCTCAGTAGACAGGTGCACTACAAATCAGGGACTGAAAAACCGCAAAAGACCCTACCTTTGTCTATTCGTACTAATTTAATAAATGTCCACAACTCACAGACTAGTTTAGTACAGCCTTAGAATAAATACGCCTAAAAACCTAGTTAGCGCAAAGTGAAGCCAGTTTTGGTTAGCCATGGACTAAGTTTCGTCCGTGCGCATCTGTCATAACGTCAATGTCACCAGCAAAACATCTTGCATTCTTTTTTGGTTTTATGTGGGCATGCACACATAAAACCAAAAGCGGCTTCATCAGTCCGATCATTCAGTACCGATTTCGTACAAACCTTCTCCATATCCCACTAAGAGCACGCCATGGTTTATACCCATCCCAGCACAGTCTTCGGTCCGTTCAAAGATGCCTCCTTTGTATTGTGCGAATGAAGGACTTACTGCCATGCCTAAAAAACGGAAAAACCGGAATACTCCGTATTTCAATATTCCTAAGTATTCAAATTTACTAAAAAGTATGATTTACGATGGCGGATTGTAGTAATTTGTGAAATGTTCTATTATGAGTAGGTACCAAATATTAGGCTCCGAATTGAGGGCTCTCGCTGGTTAGGAATTCAGCAAGAATATTGAGTGTTAAATACTGGTAAAGGAGATTGTTTTATTTTATGAGGCCAATATTGTTTATGTAAATAAATGTTTATACTATATCTCATTTGTGACTATTCCATAACCTAGGATTAATTGAAATAAAGTAAATTAAAAAAATTGGGCAAGTGCGAGTCGGACTCGCGCACCAAGGGTTCCGTACAAACACTTTCCATCCTTAAGAGGTTAAGTTAAGTTTGCACCTGGTACGTATAGCGCTCCATACAAATGAGGTGCAAAGTTAACGCAAGCAATCCCGTTTTTTGTATGGGAGCCCCCCTTAAACATTTATTTTATTTTATTTTTAGTATTTGTTGTTATAGCAGCAATAGAAATACATCATCTGTGAAAATTTCAACTGTCTAGCTATCACCGTTCTTGAGATACAGCCTGGTGACAGACGGACGGACGGACGGACGGACAGCGAATTCTTAGTAATAGGGTCCCGTTTTTACCCTTTGGGTACGGAAACCTAAAAATGGATAACATATCGCAAGCACTGTTCTGAAATAAAAAATAAGCACAAAAAATTAAAATTTCACTGCCAATGAACAAAAAGAAATGCACAAAGAAACTTTTTTACCGGTGTTTGAACGCACTAAGTTTTTAACGAGCTTTCAACTTCGTCATCGATTATGTTTTATCAGTGACGTTAAAATGACTCTAACTATTGCCTTACTCAAAAGGACCTTTTACAATAGCCACCATCTAAATATTTAATTACTTTGTATGGGATACCAAAAAAAAATTTTTTTCGAATATCATCAAACGGTCTAAGGGATGAGTTTACGTTAATGTTCCAAGCATTATGTCGAAGTTAAAGCAAATGAACAAAAAAAAACTCGGTGTATATATACAGAACGTAACACTTTGTGCGCGATTCTGACTTGCACCGTAAACTTGCACTAAGTGAGCGAACATACGTACCCACTGCCAACGGCCCGAGTTCTACCAGTTTCTGCATCAACGTATCTTCATCGGGAATGTCAATTTGCTGTCCACCTGTCACATGAGCAACCACCTTCCCTGCATCTTCGTGACAATTTAATTTTTTACCTCTATAAGGATAGTCTTTTTCTAACATCGGTCCGACAGTTCTGTTAGCAAATTCTCTACAATGAAAAATATGATAAATATTAAAAGATAACCTTTTCAACGATATTTACAACCCACACGGGTTTATAACAGGTTCCTCTTTCTCGTCAAAAAATAAAATATTAAGGTATAATAATCAGTTCTCATTTCAAAATTCTAACTAGCGATCAACATACATAGACGTCCGCACACTCAACTATAGGACTGTAGATGTAGAACAGTATAGCGTACTTCCACTTTATCGTACATTTGACAAATAGTATACGTATTACTGCATAGGTAGAGGAGGAGTTTATGTTCCTTGCATTTTTCTATAACCTGGTTCAACGCATGCGGATGGTCTGTTGTGGAGAGGCACGGGCGGATCCTTCCTACACCGTAGGCGGAAGGCGGCCAAGTTGAAGTGAACCTGGGCTGACCACGTCTGTCAAATGCCGCATGACTAGTACTACTAGTACTAAAGATCAATGGAGAAAGAAGGGGCAGGCCTTTATGCAGTAGACTCAATAGACTAGCAATAGTAATGAAAATACGTACTGCATCACTTTATGCATCCACCCCCCGCCACATGAACCACATTGCAGACAGTCCAGGGCCTGCTGCTCCGAGAGGGCTAAGCATTCTTGATGTTTGATGGCGTATTGCCCTTCAATATTTCCTGTAAAGAAATAAATTATATTTTATATTTTGTACGAGTAAACTTTATTTACCCCCTCTTCATGGCTAACTTTATTTGGCATTGATCAATAACTGGACAGTTTTTTATTCAAACAACAAAAAGAAATACTTTGTTGTAACATACCCATAGCACTAAAGATGTAGCAACTGCCACATTGCTTTTGATTCTTAACATGAGTCACTACATTATGATCTCTCCAGTCAAATGAGTCCGGCAGAATCACCGAGCTATCTCGGACTGCCTTGACCCCTTTTTCATTTGGTGGCTTGAGCCCGTGATATTGCTCAAGTTCTCCGGGCTTCAAATCAGCGAAATGGTTTACTGCAAACACAGTTCCGGGAGACTCAGCGTTTAGGCGGTTGATATTTTTTAAGCTTTCCTTGAAGATTTCAAGCCTTTCGAAATATTCTTTGCGGTTATAGGATTTTTCGTAATCCTTAACAAAGTCATGGAACAGGTCTTCGGCATTTTCCAGATCGTAATATGGCTTGTCGAGGACCGGCGCCATGCTCATGACCACGTTGCCGACGAGGCAGACCGTCACCAAAACTACCAGCTTAATCATGGTGTTAAATGTTAACTTCACCTTTTGAATTGACGATGTATGATTTCTGCAAGTCCTTTTTATACGAAAACTAATACCGAACTAGCTAGTCGGTTCTTTTGTTACTTTGTTACGCGAGGAATTTTATACTTTACTTATGCCGATTTGAAAAATTCCATATTTAATTTGAGCGCATTTTTTACTTGCATTATATCTGATATAGTTGTATTTTGAGTCACACTGGGCTGTAAATGGGATTCACTGCCCGGTATACGGGGAGAAAATCTGACTTTCTTGCCATGGCAAGACGTAAAAGATCAGACAAACCACGGGCGATAAATAGTAAAGCCCTAGATCGCATATTAATGGCACACATACAAACACCTGCGACCTGGAACATTCACTACTTCGTCTTCCTAGGTAGGCAATGTAATGATAATACTATTAATTTTGCATTAGAGAGGCCGTAAACAGGTGGGCAAGAACGCAACATAAGATAGGGCAAAGTGTAAGGAGCTAGGGCGTCACGGAAAAAATCGGATAATTGTTACAATGTAGGTATTGCATCAATTTTTCGTCCTCATATGCAACTCAGACAGTTGGTGCGTTTCTTAAAAGATATGAACGAATTTATTTATTAATAGGCCAGGCAATAGGACTAGTTGACCCATTTTTTGAAATAAATTTGAAATGGTTATTGCATTTTTGCGAGAAAAAGTTAAATGTTTTTAATTTAAGGTAGAAATTTCATGAACAGACAAAAACGCCGCCACTATTGTTGCCTTTAGGTGATCTGTAGCGTAGAATACTGAGAAAATAAGAGTACTGAGGGGGCTTCTCCGATGTTCGAAATTCTACCGTCGTATGGTGCCGTCCCATTCATTCAAATAATTATACTTTGTCAGGAGATCGAGAGATTGCGCCGGATCGGGCAAGGTGGCGAGCTCTTGTGTCGGAGGCCAAGACTCATTTTGGGTCGCTGAGCCAGCGCAGTTAGTTTAGTTAGGAAATCGAGAGGAACGTCACCATTCGATGGTTAGGTAAGTTTCGAACATCAGAGTAGCCCCTCAGTTTTCTTTACGGGATCCAACGGGAGAAATTTATATATCTTAGGTAACCTATGCTAAATACGAAATAAACATAAGTTTAATACAATTTAACATGAGTCTAGTAGCCTATTCTGCAGCTCATAGTTACGATTTCATGCTCCTGTGCAAAGAACTTTATTAGAGCGATTCACCGGATTATTTCTGCTAGATTATAATAAATAAACTAAATTAATAATTTTAAACATCCCCGTTACAAGCAGCTGGTTATCATGAGATGGTTATCATTTAATGAGTGATATAGAAACTACTTTTAAAACTGAACAAAACTACACAATTTTGAATACGTAAGCTTCGATTGAGATCTTGTCACTTGTCAATTAAAGCTGAATATCTTGAAACTACTGGTCCTATTTCCACCAAAGATAGCTACGAACTATTTCAACATAGTAGACTTCCGAAAAAAAGCACTCAAATTGGTCTATCCGTGGGAGCTATGGTACCATAGATAGACGCACACATACACATGTTAAACTTATAAAACACACCTTTTTCCGCCGGGGGTTAAAAAAGAGAAGTATAAACTTTTGACATCGTATTCATTTATCAGGATAGTTTGTTATTACCTTTATTTTGATAAAGACGGTGATTTATATTATTTGCTTACAGGTGGTAAATAATTGTAGATACCTGTAATATAATTCAAAACATATTGTTTGTTTCGTGAAATTAAAATATGTGATTGGGCTGAGCTTGCATCCTAGGGCTCTAAAACTGAGGCGAGTTTTTTATTGTCTTTCGATACACTTTAATGATACCGTAGCAACAGACGATAAAAAAAATACTACACGTGTAACTTTGGAATGCTCGTGCATATAATTTTAATGTACCAGTCTATAAATTCTTCGTTTTATATTTTGTAATAAAGATTGTTTGCACCCGGCACCATTCCACTTCCATACTTACTTTGTTTGGGTTCCTTAAAAGGGTAAACTTGGATCAATAGGTATGCTGCCAAAGGCGCTGTAAATAGAACACCTCTTTTGTTTTCCAGTCCGACTTTCCAAGTCTAATTGGCTCTGTGAACAGTGCCCTTATCATGAGTTTATAGTGACAGTCCTCGCTTGATGGAGATGGACGCATCGATTTGTATGGAGAATTGCTAGGGGTGCGCTGTAGGTACTATTCTCCTTTCAAATCGTTTACGCTGTCACTAGCGAGTACAGTCACGTAAACTCTTTGTAAATGGCTGAACTTTGACATTTCTTACGTTTTGAATCCGTGCGAAGGCGGACGCGTCGCTAGTATAGTATAGAATAAGAATAGAATAAGAATAAGAATGATTTATTGCAAAACTGTGTACATAGTTAGGTCGACAAAAAAAATATACATTTGTTCCAACAGTTACCTGTTTCAGGCATGCAATACTTACATAGTTATTTATAAACTAATTCAGCTACAATCGAAGAATTCTTTTAAGCTATAAAATGCCTTATCAATGAGCCAATTTTTAAGATTCCTTTTAAACCTGTTTCCTTCCAGAGCTTTTATGTCTGACGGGAGGTGATTGTACACTCGGATTGCCATTACAAAAGTGCTATTCTTATAAATAGAGATATTAATTTTCGGTAGCTGGATATTAAATTTATACTGTGCTCTCAGGTTACATTTTGTAGATGACAGTCTTGTAAAATAATTGGGTTGATTTCTTACAAACAAGCTAACCTCCAATATGTATATACTAGGTAATGTAAGAAATCGCTTTTCTCGAAAAGCTTGACGAAGAGAATCCCTGACGTTCATACGATAAATAGTTTTGATACATCATTTCTGAAGTACGAATGTTTTATTTATATCTACAGAATTACCCCAGAAAATAACTCCATAAATCAACAAAGGATACACATTTCCGTAATAGGCGTTAATAACTATATGTACCTGGGACAAATCCTGTACCTGGGTCCAGCTAGGTAAGTCCAACTTCGAGAAGAAGGTTAATCGACGAATTCAACTGGGCTGGGCAGCGTTCGGGAAGCTACGTCATATTTTTTCGTCGAAAATTCCCCAGTGCCAGTTATGTTATTAGTCGTCAAGTATTGATAAAATACAAGATATGGATTGAGGGCACTAGTTGGCATCCGTCGGCACTATTGTTGTGCACGGTTGATATTCAAATCGAGATTATTAGTTGGCAATTTGAGGCTATTCAAATAACAGTAAAAATTTCACAGTATGATGGCTGCAAGGGGTCAGTATTTAATCAATGAATAAAATCATATTTGCCGATGTTATTTTTATTGTGATTTTATAAATGTTTTCGATGTTTATGTGTACGCGTCTACAGTCATGGTGTTTTTAAAATAACTTCCAGATAAGAGGTGAATGATTAATACTTGTCAAAATTCTAATAAGGATAAATAAAGCTCCGCATCCGATGATGACGAGTTCTATAGTGGTGTGGACTTAGGGTGACGGTCCATCAAAAGTCCACAGGTCAAGCCACAGTGGAGCTGGCCGTGTAGCCGGTGCCCATCAGGCAGGCGTTGACTCCTCGTATCAGACGTAAGTATCCTTTTTCGCCCCACATCTCCGACCACGAGTTCTTGATTATCCAATACTTCTTTCCACTCTCTGAAAAGTAATTCGTGTCATTGAGCCTCAATTACCTTATGCCGTTATATTCTAGGTTTCATTATGACTCTGTAACCTAATGCCCTAAAATCATATTCAAAAAATATTTCAATTTGAAACATTAAAAATCAAATTCATTAAAATGACTACCCCGGCCTACACTACACGCGAATTGGCCGATGATTGGCAAATATGATAGTATTGATAATATGTGGACAAGCCAACTTTGCCCTGGTAACCTTCGCGATAGTGTAGAGCTGTAGTTAATTTCGAAATGGCTTTTTTAATCCCTAATATGGAGACAGTTCAGAACCAGTGACTTGAGGTGAGATTGCAAAAAAAAAGTTTGATGTTTTGATGTGTTTCAGAGTATACAGGAAGAACATTAAGGGACAATCTTACACAAATCGACCTAGTCTCAAACTAAGGGAAGCAGGCTTATACTATAGGTACTAAACGACGATTTACATAATATATAAATACATAATATGAAGAAAACACCCATGACCCAAGACCGGTCTGGCTTCGAACCCAGGACCGCTGGCTCAGTAGACAGGTGCACTACAAATCAGGGACTGAAAAACCGCAAAAGGTAAGGTTACCTTTGTCTATTCGTACTAATTTAATAAATGTCCACAACCCACAGACTAGTTTAATACAGCCTTAGAATAAATACGCCTAAAAACCTAGTTAGCGCAAAGTGATGCCAGTTTTGGTTAGCCATGGACTAAGTTTCGTCCGTGTGCGTATCTGTCATAACGTCAATGTCACCAGCAAAACATCTTTATGATTATTTCGTGGGCATGCACACATAAAACCAAAAGCGGCTTCATCAGTCCGATCATTCAGTACCGATTTCGTACAAACCTTCTCCATATCCCACTAAGAGCACGCCATGGTTTACATTCATCCCAGCACAGTCTTCGGTCCGTTCAAATATGCCACCTTTGTAATGTGCGAATGAAGGACTTACTGCCATGGCTAAAAACGGAAAAACCGGAAAACTCCGTATTTCAATATTCCTAAGAATTAAAATTTACTAAAAAGTATGATTTACGATGGCGGATTGTAGTAATTTGTGAAATGTTCTATTATGAGTAGGTACCAAATATTAATAGGCTCCGAATTGAGGGCTCTCGCTGGTTAGGAATTCAGCAAAAAGCCACTCCTTTCAACCTAAATCGCGAGATACGATTTCGGATGAACATTTTTTTGGAGTTAAATGGTGGGCAACTTGACAACAAGTTGTATTGAACTATTATTTCGGTTTAATGTAAATATTGAGTGTTAAATACTGGTAAAGGAGATCGTTTTATTTTTTGAGGCCAATATTGTTTATGTAAATAAATGTTTATACTTAAACTTTAATTAGTATCATTTGTAACTATTCTATAACCCCAGAGAATTGAAATAAAGTAAATAAAAAAAATGGATAACATATCGCAAGCATTGTCCTGAAATAAAAAATAAGCACAAAAAATTAAACTTTCAATGCCAATGAACAAAAGGAAATACACAAAGAAACTTTTTTACCGGTGTTTGAACCCACTAAGTTTTTAATGAGCTCTAAATTTTGTCATCGATTAAGTTTTATCAGTGACGTTAAAATGACTAACTATTGCCTAACTCAAAAGGACCTTTTACAATAGCCACCATCTAAATATTTAATTACTTTGATCATCAAACGGTTTAAGGGATGAGTTTACGTTAATGTTCTAAGCACTATGTCGAAGTTAAAGCAAATGAACAAATAAAACTCGTTGTATATATTATACAGAACGTAACACTTTGTTCGCGATTCCGACTTGCACCGTAAACTTGCACTATGTGAGCGAACATACGTACCCACTGACAGCGGCCCGAATTCTACCAGTTTCTGCATCAACGTATCTTCGTCGGTAATGTAAAGTTGCTCTCCGCCTGTCACATGAGCAACCACTTTCCCTGCGTCTTCGTGACAATCTAATTGTTTAGCTTTATAAGGATAGTCTTTTTCTAACATCGGTCCGACGGTTCTATTAGCAAATTCTCTGCAATTAAGAATAATGAATAATAAAATATAACCTTTTCAACAATATTTACAACCCACACGGGTTTACTAACAGGTTCCTCTTTCTCGACAAAAATAAAATCCTGAGGTATAATATTCAGTTCAATTTTAGAACTCTTACTAACGGTCAACATATTTGTCCGCACACTGAAGATGATGTAGAAGACTCGATTAAAGATCAACTGCTTCACTCTGAATAAGTTAATGCTAGATTTTATAGCTAACTACTTCTACTTTAGATTACAGTTACCAAATTGTATACGTATTACTGCAGTAGAGGAGTAGTTTATGTTCCATGCATTTTTTTATAACCTGGTTCAACGCATGCGGTTGGTATGTCATGGAGAGGCACGGGTGGATCCTTCCTACACCGTAGGTGGAAGGCGGCCAAGTTGAAGTGAACCTGGGCTGACCACGTCTGTCACATGCCGGATTACTAGTGAATCAAGCAGACCACAGGAAACGCGGCAGACCTCGACGACGATGGCGGGTCGACTTCGACTCTTTTCTGAAGGACTGGATAGATGTAGCTATAAATGGAGATCAATGGAGAAAGAGGGGGCAGCCCTATATGCAGTTGACTCAATAGACTTGCAATAGTAATAAAAATACGCACTGCATCACTCTATGCTATGCATGAGCCCTCCGTCACATGAACCGCAATCCAGGCAGTCCAGGACCTGCTGCTCCGAGAGGGCTATGCATTTTTGATGCTTAATGGCGTATTGCCCTTCAATATTACCTGTAAACAAATAAATTATTTTTAATATTTTGTAAGAGCTAACTTTATTTACCTTATTTGGCATTGACTCTTTACTTTATTTGGCATTGATCAAGAAATAGACAGTTTTATTTTCAAACAATGTAAATAAATACGTTGTCGTAACATACAAATGGCGCTAAATATGTAGCAACTGCCACATTGCTTTTGATCCTTAACATGAGTCACTACATCACGATCTCTCCAGTCAAATGAGTCTGGCAGAACCACAGAGTTATCACGGACTGCTTCGACCCCTTTTTCATTTGATGGCTTGAACCCGTGATATTGCTCAAATTCTTCGGGCTTTAAATCAGCGAAATGATTTACTGCAAACACAGTTCCGGGAGACTCAGCGTTTAGGCGGTTGATATTTTTTAAGCTTTCCTTGAAGATTTCAAGCCTTTCGAAATATTCTTTGCGGTTATAGGTTTTTTGTAATCTTTAACAAAGTCATGGAACAGGTCTTTGGCATTTTCCAGATCGTAATATGGCTTGTCGAGAACCGGCGTCATGCTCATGACCACGTTGCCGACAAGGCAGACCGCCACCAAGACTACCAGCTTAAAAATCATGGTGCAAAATGTTAACGTCACCTTATTGAATTGACGATGATTTTTGCTGTCCTTTTTATACGTAAACTGATATTGAACTGGCTGGCCAGTTATTTTGTTACTATTGCGGTGGAATTTTATCCTATATTATTTGAAATTCCAAATTTAATTTAAGCGCATTTTTTATTTGCATTATATATACAGGGTGTAACCGACGGTGTACCGAAAACTGAAACCATGGCTTCAGACCATTATTCTGAGCTGGAAAATCGTGGAAATTTCTTTGAGAAAATTCACAAATTTTTCGCGCGAGTTTTAATTTTTTCTTTATTTTTCCGTTAATAGAAGTCTACCGGCATCAATTTTTTTCATGAAAAATCGCATGAAAATAGCATTTTCCTCAAAACACACAATGTATCACAAACAGTATTATGTAAGCTTTTCGGTACAACACAGGCGCGTGGAATGGGACTGATAACGGTACTGGCCGGTCATTGATCCGCCAGCCCAGTGCGCTCGCGCAGGCCGCTGGTGGTCGGACGCATGAGTAATGTTTACCTACCCGCACGTTTTATTTGCTTTACTTGCTTGAATGAAAATAATTTTGTTAGACTGTTTTAATTTATCTTTGTTTTAGTTATGATCTGTGGTTGCGTTGTTTTTATGGTTGCATTCATTCATGTCATTCAACATTGGCGTAACGGTATGTTTTGCGCTGACGCGTGAGTGGAGTGGGGAGCGCCTGAACCGCTCGATGCTTGCCGCGTGCTCCCCTCCCCGCGCGTCTGCACCCGAGAGAATTGGACGCAATACATTGCGTGTCGAGTTTTATAATTTATTTTGGAAAATTTTATCCTTGAGTTTTCGGAGAAAATGAACACTCGTTTTCAGTTCGTGATTATAGTCTCAAACTACGGCTTTCGTTTTCGGTACGCTGTCGGTTACACCCTGTATAGTTAATGTATTTTAAGTCACCTTGGGTGTAATGTTGGGATTTACTGTCCGCTATACGGGGAGAATACCTCACTTCCTTGCCAAAACAAGACGAAAAACTTTAGACAATCTTAGATCGCATTATTAACTAACACCTGCGATCTGGGCCTTCCTAGATTAGGTCGGCAATGTAATGTAAATACTATCTATTCTGCATTAGAGAGACCGTAAAAAGGTGGGCAAGAACGCAACTTAAAATAGAGCAAGTGTAAGGAAGGGCGTCACGGATAGAATCAGATATGTAGTTGTCACACTGTAGGTATTGCATCAACTTTTCATCCTCATATTTATGCAGCTCAGACAGTTGGTGCGTTTCTCAAAAGATATGAATGGATTCATTCATAGAATGAATGCCACGAAATAGGCTTGGTGACCCATTTTGAAATATATTTGAAATGGTTACTAATATTCTTGTTAATAATAAAGTTTATTTCTAGTTGTCTCATTCTTGTCAGAGTGGTCCTGGTCTCGATGATGATGTTTTTGTACACGGCTGATCTTCGTCCTCGGTGCTCTCGACTTGGGTGGTGGCCTTCGCAATTTGTCTCCACTTTACCCTATTAGCAGCATTTCGAGAACAGTCCGAAATGCTGGTGTCTGTCTCTGCTCTCAATCTGTCCATGCTCCCTGAATTTCTGATTTCGGGAGATATATCCAAAGAATTTAAGAATTCACAATTGTACATTCGAGTTCATTTACATAGGGTCGTGTTGAGATATTTTTGTTCTCGTAAGTGTGTAGATGTAAATGAACTCGACTGTACAGTTGACGAAAGCCTCTCATTGATTTTTGAGTACTTTAAGATGGATACGTTTGTGCGAAAAGCGATCTAAGGAATTTTCAGCATACGCTTCCAGCACCACATACCTAGTGCGTCAATTATGCGCCGGTTTTTTAACGTTAGGGTCCACGTCTCTGCTCCATAGTATATTGGAAAGACATTTCATAAGTCGAACCTTGGTATTCATCCATGGTTAACATCACAGTTGTAAATTTTGGATGGGTTTCTGTTACATGACCTGCTCTTTCATAATCTCTGTTTTTTCTCTAATAATTGCAAGTCCAAAACTGAGACTACTGGTTTCAAGACGATAAAGATGAGTCTTTATCATCTCTACATTTCTAGCAAATAGAGTGGAGTCAAATTTGTTAAAAGCGGTCCTCCTATAGAAACGCCTCCTTCCTTCAGTTTTCCAAAACAATTCGCATTAATGTGTGTAGAAATTAAACAACAAATAAACTGAACCTCTTAAAGTCGGTTTCATCTATTCGAATTTCGAACAGCTGCTACCCCATTAATGTAAAGTGATTCGTAAGATTTCGGTACGCCCATTTCAAAAAGTACTTGCCAGAATTTTCCCCATTGAAAGTATCAAAAGCCTTACGAAAATCGATAAAACATATAAGAAGTGGGATATTAAAATCTTAAGTAGTAGGTCTAAAAAAATATTGTAGGTATTTTGTGAAAGCTAAAAAAGCTAACTTTCATTAATTGAAATTCCATTCGCGTTACGGCATTCGTACGAAGTAGTCGTGCTTTGTTCGCTAATTGCTCTGTTTACCTGTGAGACGCTTGTTTTCGCTATCGATGCGCAGCTGCACTGGTTCCTTATCTAATGAGGGACCGGTCGCCGGCTCGGCGCACTTTCGTGTTGATCCAATATGGACTTAAAGGACATTGATGCAGAGGCTAGTGATTTCCCGATGAATAAATCTTTGAGTAGTGCATCAGGTGAAGATGACGTGGAGTTAGAAGATATGCAACTACAGGGCGAAAATTATGAACAGACGGAGAATAAGACCTTACTAAGAGCTGGGAAGAGGGAAAGAGAAGAAAACGAGGATCAAGGGGAGTGGATTCAGGTCAAAGGCAACAAAGAGAAGAAGTTGAAAGAAGGGGAAACCGAAATATATATATCATGTGCAGACATTCTTCCGAAACAGTTCGCCTTAGCAAAATTGTTCAAAGAGACTGGTATCGTGGACATCGAAAGGGTTAAATACGTAAGCCCGTATAGAATTAAAATTAATTGCGATATAGAGTCTGCCCGAAAAATTGAGAATTGTCAGAACTTTATTGACAAGGGCTGGCGGTTTCAGAGAGCCTGGGAAAAAACAATTTCGTACGGGGTCATTAAAAATGTCGACCTCAATTTATCCGACTCAGAAATTTTGAATAGTATCGAGTGCAGAGGCCCATCTAAACTGAGTGCGGCGAAACGTCTTAATAAACGTAGTGAGGCGGAAACAGGTTGGTCACCTAGTGAATGTGTACGACTATGTTTCGAAGATGGTTTAAGAATCAAAGTTGAACCGTTTGTTTTCCCCGTAACTCAGTGTTCGCGCTGCTGGAAATTGGGACATAGCTCAAAAAGATGTCCGTCTAGTAAAATTGTATGTCCGAAGTGCGTAGGAGACCATGAAAATAGTAGTACAACCATGTTTAAATAAATTGTGGGGGTGATCATATGGCATTAGCGAGAGTGTGTCCCCGTTTTGTGAAAGAGAAAAGGCTCAGAGAAATAATGGCGGAATATAATTGTACTTATAGAAAGGCCCTGTTGGTGTATGTGAATCCCGATCCCGAGCCTAATAGACAAGAGCGACCTTTTGAGCACGAAAGGAAAAGTAACGTAACATTTCAAAGGTCAGCCTTCCCGAGCGCACTCCATGACATACAATACAAGATACGCAATCGCCTCCAACCTATGCGCAAGTACTTGTAAAAGCTGAGGTTCACGAAGAGGCAAAGAGAACCCCTCTACGACTAAACAGGAGTGAACAGCGTTCTAAGAAAGCAGATTTTTTGCCACTCAACTTGCCTTTGTTCTCAGACCGGTCTAGCTCACCGGTACCAGAGGAGGATACCAAAAAAAGGAGAAAAGGGAGAACGTGAATTTCAACGAACTATTGAACAAACTAAAAGACATTTTGTTTGTGAAAAATATGACCTTTCAGGAGAAAATTTTCCATGTGATTAAAAAGTGCATCGAGTGGGCTATTTTGTTATGCGTAGAGAATATTTCAGACTGGCCGGTATTTAAAAGCATTATAGATTTAATTAATGGATAGTTCACATCAAATTTGTAAGTTAAACCTATTGCAATGGAATTCTCAAAGCCTCAGACCAAAGCTGTTATCTTTTGAGAATGTTTTGACGGCAGAAAAAAACCATATTGCGGCCCTAAGTGAGACATGGTTGGAGCCTGACAGTTGCTTAAAGGTAATTTTAATATTTTCAGAAACGATAGGGCTGATTCTTATGGCGGTGTAGCGCTACTAGTTCATAGATCCATTAAATGTAAGGTTATAAGCTTAAAAAACAATAACCCTGGTATAGAATTTATTTGTTTAAAGTTGCACAATTGTGGACAATTAGAAAACATTGTAGCCGTATACTGCCCCTCCTCCATCAAAACCAGTGCAGAGGACTGGGAGAACCTATTTTCTCAGGTAAAATGTAAAAATGTTTATGGGGGATTACAACGGTCATCACACGAATTGGTCGTCTAAAATAGACCAGCGAGTCTCTCTATTATTTCAAACGTCCAACGACAATTATTTTGTGTCGCTTAATAATGGTAAACCGACATGTTTTCGGTTAGTTAATAATCGTCTCCAACATTCTTCGCCAGATGTTACTTTTGTGTCATCAGATATAGCCCTAAGTTTTGTTTGGAAGATCATGAATGAAAATTTAGGTAGTGATCACCTCATGATCAAAATTACTACTGAGTGGAACATTACCTCCACGGTTCCGCCTAGACGTAGAAATTTTAAAGCCGCTGATTGGGAAGCGTATAGGGACTTATTAACATATTTTTTTGAAAGTTTTTTAATTACAGATGATCTGCAAGTATCATATAATCGTTTCATAGAGTACATAAATATGGCAGCAGATTTGCACATTCCGTTTATCAAAATAAACAATAACCCCAGCAGCAATTTTACACCTAAAACTTATTGGGACCCGTCTCTTTCAAAAGCAGTTGCATTGCGACGGTTGGCACTTGCACAGTTCAGGAGAAATCCTACCCCAATGAATTTAGATCATTTACAGCGCAAAACTCAGGAGGCTCAGCGATTAATTCGAATTGCGAGAGATAAATCTTGGCAAACCTTCTGTTCATCTTTACACGAATCGGTAACACAGGCTGACATGTGGCGAAAAATGCGGTGGTTTAAGGGGTACCG
Source organism: Apotomis turbidana (assembly GCA_905147355.2). Classification (NCBI taxonomy): domain Eukaryota; kingdom Metazoa; phylum Arthropoda; class Insecta; order Lepidoptera; family Tortricidae; genus Apotomis; species Apotomis turbidana. Next base: position 24,290,297 of record LR990285.1, read on the forward strand.
TGGGTCGGTCTCTCAGGTGGACCAAGACAATGCGAAGGATCTTCTGTATAGTTTAACACCAGACTATGTCGGTAGGGATAACCTCGTATTTTATTCTAATAACACACAATTAGAAGTACCTATTTCGAAACATGAATTGGAACGAAATATACGGCAAACAGATACGTCACCGGGGTGCGATAATGTTTCATATTCCATGATAAAACATTTACCCGATAATGCAAAGTACATTCTGGTACGTATTTTACAATAGGTTTTTAATTACTGGATTCGTCCCGATACAATGGCATGAGATAAGTATCATTCCCATCCCTAAACCGCACTCAGATTCGCTTAGACCTATTTCGATGATTTCCTGCCTATGCAAGTTGTTTCATAATATTCTCAAATATCGCATCGAGTGGTATATTGAAAGAAATAAGCTATTGTCACAGTATACAACCGGTTTTAGGAAATGTAGATCTACCTTGGACAATCTGACCTACTTGGTGTCAAAGATTCAAACCGGTTTTTCAGATAATCATTATACCATAGCAAGCTTTATAGATATCAATAGTGCGTACAACAATGTGGATATAACTTTTTTACTAAATATAATGGATCAGATTGGGATAGGGTCTAAGATATGCACATATGTTTGGAATTTTTTGAAAGAACGAAATTTAAAAATTTCCTTGGTACAGTTTTATGTAGAAATACAGATCGGGGCACTGTCGCCTCTTCTTTTTAATATTGCTACAATAAATTTATGTAAGTGCGTAAAATTAAACGATCTCATAAATGTATCTCAATATGCAGACGATTTTGTGATATTTGTAACTGGTAATAAAATACAAGACAGCGTACGTATCCTACAAGAAGCACTCAATACTTTTTCTGAATTAATAACAGATAGGTTTAAACATTTCAGTGGCAAAAACTAAAATTTGTATTTTTAGAAAAGGATTTTTGAGAGAGCCTGTGGAGGATATTAGAATAAATAACATTCCCTTAGAAATGGTTGATACCATCAAATATTTAGGTCTCTGGCTAGACCGAAATCTCAAGTGGGGCAAGCATATAAAAGAAACCATCGAAAAATGTTTGCGACTTCTGAATGTTTTTAAAATTTTAGTTGGTTCTGGGTGGGGTAGGCATCAAACATATTTAAGGAGAATATACATAGCAACTATTCGCAGAAGACTGGATTATGCTAGTTTTCTGTACGACAATAGTACTAAAACTAATTTAGGGAAACTAGATAAACTTCAAAACCAGTGCATGCGCACAATTGGTGGTTTCATTAAAACTACAGCAATACATGTCATGGAATACGAACTCCACCTCCCACCTCTTTTTAGTAGAGTTGCTAAGCCGCGAAATTGTGCGCATCGGGTTACAAGCATGAAATTTCTACCACACATAGAGCGTTTCACGGTGATTATTATCAGATGTGGAGGGAAGTCAGATTCGTCCCCTGTGTGGTGGGAGAGCGGGGTGAAGAGGACCAAGTACTGCTCTTTTTCCTTTTTTTATTACCGATCAGTTAAGGCTATTAGGGCTTGTGCGACATCGTTTTCGTATAAAATAGATATCAGTTATTAATTTTTCATGTTATTTAAGAATAGTTTGATATAAAAATTTGGGTTTATTGCCGAAAAGGTAAAAATCACAACAAGTTTTTTTTATTCAGAACGATAAATTATTTATCTATCCTGAATATTAACAATTTAAAAAAATATTACTAAACAGCAAATTTTATCTTGTTTTTAAAAATGTATACATATTGGGCACCTCTGATACAAAAAGAACCTTGAAAAAAATGTTGATGTTAAGCTTAGCCTGCGTGTTCTAGTACATTTTGCTAAGTGGCGAAATTGTGTACATCGGGATACAACCACGAAATTTCAACCACAGATAGAGTATTTGGCGGTGATTATTTTCAGATGTGGAGGGAAGTCAGATTCGTCCCCTGTGCGGCGGGAAAGCGGGGTGAATAGGACAAAGGAGTCCTCTTTTTCTTTTTATATTACTGATCAGATAACGCTACTAGGACCTGTGTGGTGTCGTTTTCGTGTAAAACAGATATCAGCAATTCATTTTCTATGTTATTTATTCATAGTACTATATAAAAATATGGTTGTATTTCCGAAATGGTAAAAATCACAACAAGTTTTTTTTATTCAGGGAGATAAATTAGTTATATTTCCTGAATATTTACAACTAAGAAAAATATTTCAAAATAGAAAATTTAATCTAGTTTCTAAAAATATATACATATTGGGCACTCTTCATACAAAAAGTTACTTAAATAAATTGTTGATGTTGAGATTAGCCCGTGTGCTCGTGATACATTAGCAAAAAAATATTTTGTTTTAATTACATTAATTTGTTTTTCTAGAACGTATATAGTAAAAATAATATGTAAAAGCATGTTAATGATCATTATTTAATGTATTTAATGAAGCGAAATAGGATGCGTTCGGAGATTTACGTTGGTTACGCCGACGTAAAGATATATTTTAAGCTACTGTTTGTATGAGAAGTGCCCAAGATGCATATATTTTTAGAAACCAGATTAAATGAGCCTTTTGAAATAATAATAATAAGTTGAAAATGTTCATGAAATTGAACTAATTTACCTCACTGAATAAAAAAACTTGTCGTGATTTTTGCCTTTTCGGCCATTACACCCATATTTTTATACAGAACTATACAAAACTAACATAAAAAATTAATTTCTGATATCTGTTTTACACGGAAACGATACCAAACACGTCCTGGTAGACTTAACTGACCAGAAATAAAGAAAGAAAAGAGGGATACTTGGCCGTATTCACTCCGCTCTCCCGCCTCACAGGGGACGAATCTGACTTCCCTCCACATCTGAAAATAATCGCCAAGGAACACTCTATTTGTGGTAGAAATTTCATGCTTGTAACCCGATGCGCACAATTATGTTAGAAAACAGCGGACTAACAACTCTACTATTTCATTCGTAGATATTATTTAGCAGGCAAATATTGGCTAAAAATTAAGTCATTTGCAGAAACTGAAAATATTAAAATTGTTGATGAATTATCGTTGTCCACGCGAAATACGGTCTGGAATCAGAAAAAGAGACCTTTATTAGCCGCAGTACACGAGTATCTGAAGTTTGAAGCTGTATATTCGACAAACCAATTAGAAATTTTCTCGTTAGATACATGGGTGAGCAATTTGGATTTATCGAAAGTCATACAATTATACATAGATGACGTTATTAAACTTAAACATCAATATAACGCTAATAGTTTAAGACAAAAATGTACGGAGTTCCTTCGACTTAAATATTATGATTATTATCACTTATTTACTGATGGCTCCAAAGATACTGAGGAATCCGGTTTCGCTGAGCCGGTTGTTTGATCCCCAGTTAAAGTGCAGTATTAAGTTTCAGTTAAAAGTCAAAACGTCCACTATGTGCATAGAACTGTTAGCGATTGCAGAGGCTCTGTCCTATATAGATTCGTTTGACGCAGGCAGGTTTGTTGTATTCACGGATTCAAAAAGTGCTTTACAGCACCTGGCTCGATCCACCTCGAATTATCGAGGCGCACCGATAGCCTACAGTATAATGCGAATTCTCAGCAGATTATTGGCCAGAAACAAAGACATAGTACTTCAATCGGTGCCTTCTCATATTGGGTTACCAGGAAACGAAGAAGCAGATCGCCTTGCCAAAGAGGCAGTAACGGATGGACTGTATACTCACTGTCTACCATGTCAAAACGATCTCCTACCTTTGGTTAAACAGAAATGTCTCGACACATGGAAGGAATACTTCGATGAAAGGTCGTTAAGCAAGGCTATATGGTACCGTACAATTCAGCCTAACTTGCTTCGCATTCCTTGGTTTACAGGGATCAGCATGAACAGATCGGATGTAGTAGCTGCTGTCAGACTTCGTTCCGGACACATTCCTCTAAACAGTTTCGCTTATATAATGGGAAAGAGTGAAACCCCGAACTGCTCCGAATGTAATATAAAAGAAGACATGTATCATATCATGGTGGAATGTGCACGGAATGGAGCGGAAAGAAGAGCCTTCGTTTTAAAATTCAATGTTGATTTGTTCGAAGTAGGCGAAATTAACTCAATTTTAGCAGACCCTAATTCGCGGAAAGCAAAAGAGTTAATTCATTTTGTAAATATAGGTGTGAATCGTAGATGATATTTAAGATGGCGTTTCTATAACTATAAGGGTGGCATTATCAACTGTGATCAAACCTTTTTTTTATTTTAATAAAGAAAAAAAAAAAAAATAATTGAAATTCAGAATTTCAAGAACAGACAAAAACGCCCCCTGCCATTTTTTCTTTTAGTTTATCTAAGCGTGACGTAGAATACCGAGTAAATAAGAGTACTGAAAGGCTACTGTTTTTCGAAATTCTATCGTCTTTTTCAGAAGTCTTGGGCCATAAACTATATATAGTTAAGTTGTAATACATTAAGACTAAGGATTCAACTAAAATTTCACGTACCTTTTAACTAAGGTACTTTCTTATAAAGTATAGCGATTTGAGTCAGAAAAAGCGTTTCTGATCTTCAGATTCGCATGTTCTATATATCTTATTTCTGCATTCAAGATTATACCCCGATTTTTCGCTTTTTCTACACAAGAAACCGGTTCACGTCCTATGCTAGCCTTAGGGTTTTATCGAATGATTTATTTGCATTGTAATATCAGCTTCGCCTAACTCTGAATTGTGATTATATAGGCGTTAAATACCAAATTTTTCCTAACTGACCAATCAGATACTAAATCCAGATCTTCATTTATTTCTGTTATCGCAAGGTCCATATATTATCTGCAGGTGCGTAAGAGCGATCCCTACATTTGGGTGACTTAAGCGTATAAATGGACATGACAGTGTTTGACTACAACAAGATGTGTTACTTAATCTGCTGTATAGAGAATGAACAGCAACGGACTCAAACTTGATGCCTGCGGCCGCGCCTCGCGTGTATGCCGCGGCTAAGGTGTTTAGTACCTACTTGACTTGAATAATTTCCGACGTTCTGCTTGGATTTCTACAAACTGTTGTCTAGAGTCAAGAAATGATTGAAACCATTTACATGACTGTTGGGAAACTCCGTAGTACGCCATTTTCGCCAGGAGTAAGGTAGAATTTAGACAATTAAAGGCACTTCAAAGTCTGGGAAAACAAATACGGTCCCCATATCTTTATCTGAGGCGGCTATAATATCATTTGTTTACCTTTAAGAGGGCAGTTCCAGTATCATGTATACTGCGAAGAGGCTGGCAGTAAGTTGTGATTCTCTAATAGTTGCACGCAAATAACACTTTCCATTATTTTTTTTAAATAACGGGAGTATAATTATCGGGATATAGATATTTGATAAAGAAGGTGATTAATATTATTTGCTTATGGTAAATGAATAATTGACTGATACTCGTTATAATACAAAACATTTTTCGTTTCGTGAAATTAAAATATTGTATAATTTGGTTGAGTTTGGATCCTAGGACTCTGTAACTGAGCCGAGTTTGTTATTGTTTTTCAAAATAATGCCGTAGCAACAGACGATGACAAAAATTATCAACTACACGTGTAACTTTGGAATGCTTGTACATATATTTTTTATGTAGCAGTCAATAAATTCTTCGTTTAATTTTGTAAGAAAGATTGTTTGCACCCGACACCATTCTATTTACATACCTTGTTTAGGGTTCTGTGGTATCTTGGATTTATAGATTTGTATATATATAAATAAACGTGTATGCGGGTAGGCGGGGTGAGGCGCCCCTCTAGCATTCCGTTATCTGGTTTCACACCGGACGGACGTTGCACCTCAACCTGCGGTGTATACTCAAATATATATCTGTGTTTAATTCCAAACCCTTTGTGGAGGACACCACAGGTTCCATGAAAAGACAAACTTGGATCAAAAGGGATGGTGACTGATGTTAAATTTTACAGAATACTGTAGTGACATCAACAAAGTAAGCTCAATATCATCATCATATCAGCCGACAGACGTCCACTGCTGGACAAAGGCCTTCCCCAAAATTCTCCACAACGATCGATCTTGCGCCGCCCTCGTCCAATTTCTACCTGCGATCTTAACCAGGTCATCGGTCTACCTTTTTTGGAGGCCTTCCACGCTGCGTCTTTCGGTCCGCGGTGGCCACTCAAGAACCTTTCTGCCCCAACGGCCATCGACTCTACGAGCAATGTGCTGACCCAGGTATGTCCTAAAACTACGTCCAAGACCGCCGTAGGATGGGCAGCAGCATCCATTCCTTTTTTAGGGTTCCGTAGTCAACTAGGAACCCTTATAGTTTCGCCATGTCCGTCTGTCCGTCTGTCCGTCTGTCCGTCTGTCCGTCTGTCCGTCTGTCCGTCTGTCTGTCTGTCCGTCCGCGGCTTAGCTCCGTGACCATTAGTACTAGAAAGCTGAAATTTGGTATGAGTATGTGTAGTATGTATCACGCCGACAAAACGGTAAAATAAAAATCTAAAAAAAAATGATTTTTCGGGTACCTCTCGAAGACCTAAAGTGGGGGTGTTTTTTTTTCCGTTCCAACACTAGTTTTCTTTAGTACGGTGGATACTACTGCGATCGCCAACCCGCATGCCAAGCGTGGCGATTATGGCAAAACCCGCCAAAATGAAATACTCAATATGTCATGAAACAATTATAAAATGGGTAATAGTTTGCACAAATGTAATGTAAATCTCTATTAGAATTGTACTGTGGGGGCCACCGTTTAACAGTTATTTAGGAATAACTAAAAAAGGAACCTGTACACCCACCGACCCATCCACCAGTAAGTACTTACTGTCTATTGTTTAAAATACCTTTATGTAAAACTAAGCTAGAATTCCGAATACGAATTATTTCCCCTATTCGATAGATTTTGGTTTTCATTGGGAGAGCTGGCTATTACTAGGAAACACAGTGTTTCGATTTTCAAATTGCCGCCGTATTATCTGTGGTATTATCGCCGTTAGGTAGTCGGTTGATAATCGACTCCCAATAGATACAGGTACGAATGAAAATTACCATATTTGTCTTTTCTTTCAATCAATTTAAAATTGCCCTAATTAAATTATGTTGCAACATTATACGATATACGATGGCTTGCCGTAAAAGAAAACAGCAATTTCGTTTTTTTTTTCTGTCGTAGATATTTACTAACCTAAGTTATGCTTTAGACTCTTATTTTTACGTTTTTATAGTGATGTCATATTATGTCTCACGAAAGTTTTAAAAATATTAGTGATGTCATATTTTAAATTTCAATTACTTCGAATAAACATTATCCCACCAAAAACATTCTGTAAAAAACTAGCCAAGTCTCGATGGAGCTGCTTGTTTATCTCTAAAAAGTAATGAAATCTAGACAAAGTCGTACCAAGTCTAAGGTTCCTTACTGCGATTTCTTTATTATTATAGTTAATGTTGTTTGACTAGGCCGTTGAAGGGTACACCAGTATGGGCTATTATCTTGCTTAACAAACATAGGTAGTTACAATAGATATAACATTACGTGAAAACAAAATTGACTTGTAGCGGTTCTGGCGACAGATTGGTGCAATGGTGTCATGGAGCACCTGGTTTTGTACCCTTGTGTACCCTTCAACGGCCAAGTCACACAACATTAACTATAATAATAAAGAAATCGCAGTAAGGAACCTTAGACTTGGTACGACTTTGTCTAGATTTCATTACTTTTTAGAGATAAACAAGCAGCTCCATCGAGACTTGGCTAGTTTTTTACAGAATGTTTTTGGTGGGATTTCACTTCTTTTTGTAGAAACGCGGGCATATTGTTTTATAACAACCTGAAATTAATATTTTGGTGTAATTTGTTTATTTAATTTGTGTAATGTTCGAGTAGAATAAAGTTAATCGTTCGACTATTTCTTCTTGTAAACTTGTAAGTATAAGTATAAAAGCCAGTCTAGTCTTGTCCAGAGTTTTCCTTTAATTTTATTTATATGCGTATTAAAAGCAGAAGGGGAGGCATTCGCCCAGCGGGTACGTATTACGATGCCGAAGTTCAAAATACCGAATATCATAAGACCTATGGACGGAAGGCCGAAAATTAAAATGTCGAATGTTTATTTGACCGAAAGTTTAAAATCCCGAAAGAACGTTTGATCGAAAGGATGATATACCGAATATTATAATCCCGAAGACTGTAATCCCGAAGAATGTAATCCCGAAGACTAAACCCGAAGATTATAATCCCGAAGACTGTAATCCCGAAGATTATAATCCCGAAGACTATGATCCTGCCTGAAGGTTGTAATCCGGAATATTATTTAAACTCTCGAGAATTATCTCGTATTTCTGTAGTCTTACAGATTCTAATGTTTAATTTTATACAAAGAATATTAACCTAAATTACGTAACCTACTTGCCTACTACTATACTTACTATTTATAAGTGAACTCTTCTGTGGAACCGATCTGCTCCGGCGCTTCGAGATGTGCAGCCCCTCCGCCCTAGTACGTTAGTACTCTTTATTATACTGTGGCCCTAGCGTAAGAAAGTGCGGGCATCACAAGCGAGTCGCAGCGGCTGAGGCTGGTCGCCGAAGGTGACTAAATAGCCGAAGCTGCGGAGGCGAGCGTTGACAGCTTCGTTTCCAGACAAGTTCGGTTCGGTTGGCAGTCCATGACAGAATATTTTATCATAATATCGAATATTTAGTGTCATACTTAATTTCCCACTTTCCCGGACTCTTTCCTTTTCTTAATCGACTTGCCACAGAACCGAAGCTGTCAACCCCGATTCCACGTGGTCTTGTCTGCCCTACCCCTAGAGTGTATATAAAAGCCCGGAGGCGCGGAGGGAGGGCAGCCCCCGGCCGCCGTAAGAAAGTGCGGGCATCAAGCGAGGCGCAGCGGCTAAGGCTGGTCGCCGAAGGTGACCAAAAAGCCGAAGCTGCGGAGGCGAGCGTCGGTGCCGCACTTTCTTACGCTACGGCGGAGGGGCTGAACATCCCGCAGCACCGGAGCAGATCGGTTCCACGGAAAAGTCAGATTAGTTTAGTGTCCTGACACTTTTAAAGTGCTCATTGACTTTCGGGATTATAAAAATTCGAGATTTTAAAAATTTCGGGATTATGAAATTTCGAGATTTTGAACTTTCGATTTTCTGAAAATAAGTAATTTGAGCTTCGGTATATCGAATATCGGCTTTTTGAACTTTCGGTATTTTGATTTTCGGTATTTTGACCATCACTATTTCAACTGTAGGTATTATGAACTTTCGGGACTGTAATAGTAACCCGCCTAGCTGTGGGACGCTATAGGCTAGATTAAATTAGAAGATGTGTCCCACTACGCTGGATTTTTGCAATGACAGTCGATTTTTTTTATGTACCAATAGTAGAAGGGGTCATTACCAATCTCTAATACAGCTGAGACCAGCTGAGGGTTCTTCATCAAATAAATAAATAAATATCGGACAACCTCACACAAATCGATCTAGTCCCAAATTAAGCTCTAGAAGGCTTGTGTTATGGGTACTAGACGACGATATACATACTTTATATAGATAAATATATACTTAAATACATAGAACAACATGACCCAAGCACAAATATTCGAGTTCATCACACAAATATTTGCCCTGGTCGGGACTCGAACCCGGGACCACCGGCTCAGTAGGCAGGTGTTTACAAACCGAGCCAAACGCGTCGTCAAAATACTTCAGACCTTGGATTTTTGACATCAAATGAAGCGGCCCACCAAGTTCACTATTAAAATACTTAAACGGGTTGACTCACGTCGTAGAAATCGAATAACACTCGACATGTTTCGAATCGGTACGCGATCCATCATCAGGAGAGGCGATCAGTCGCGACGGCGGCCAACCGAACACAACAAGTTGAATATTTTTTGTAAAGGCGGTATGTCGATCTCTAATAGTTTGGTTGGGCTCTTGTGTTTTCTAATCAGAGAACTCCAGATCTTCGATTATCCTAGTTTTTAGGGTTCCGTACCCAAAGGGTAAAAACGAGACCATATTACTGAGACTTCGCTGTCCGTCCGTCCGTCCGTCCGTCCGTCTGTCACCAGGCTATATATCAAGAACGGTGATAGCTAGACAGTTGAAATTTTCACAGATGATCTATTTCTATTGCCGCTATAACAACAAATACTAAAAATAAAATAAAATAAATATTTAAGGGCTCCCATACAACAAACTTGTTTTATGGTACGGAACCCTTCATGCGCGAGTCGGACTCGCACTTGGCCAATTTTTATAGTTTTCGCTTTATATGGCTATTAAACCCTAACTCTGTACCAAATTTCAGCTCTCTGAATTTATGGGAAGTACTAGTTCTTTACTGATGATCATGAGTGAGTGAGTGAGTGTCGTAAATGCGAAACTTTGCTTTCGCTTAACTTCGGAACTAAATGACCTACAGACTTGAAGTTTTGGATTTTGAGTATGTGATTATAGCTAACTGGATGACGAAAATTTCTGCGTTCTGGTCTTATCCAGAGGTGCTCAAATAGGGGCCTGAAAATGCGGCGAATGATGCCCCCTCCGTTTATTTCCCTTGATAGTACTCGTTTCGAAATTATTATAATTTAGTGCTATTCTAACGAAATCACTAAATTAAAACTTCGTTTCAATAAAAAGCTTTTATGCCAAGTTGCGTCAGCTTTTGGTTCCCAAATCGATTAGATTTCAGAGCAACTGTACAAAACTAGCGGTTGCATTTGAAATAAATCTGACCGATATTTTATAACAAAGAATCGAGAATTTGAGTAACTACTCGTTTTATTTCCATTTCGTGTTAATCAGCCTTTTTAACTTTGCAATCCAAATCAGCAATGTAGTATGTAAAAGATGTTCTGAGTAAAACACAATAAAAAATTATGTATAAGTATTATAATTATGTTTTGTTACTTATGTGTAAGTTGCTGCACCGCCTACAATTTTTCCGCTTTGCCCTAAGGTTGACTGGTAGAGAATGCCTCATGGCATTAAGTCCGCCTTTTGTACGATAAGTTTTCTTTTGTGCAATAAAGATTAAATAAATAAATAAAATGTACAAGAATTTATTTTAAATGAAAATAACGTACAATTTAAGACGAGAACTGTCTTTGTAGAATTGTAAAGGCGAAATATATGTGGGATATTTACAAAGAAAGGAAACACTTTCCAGTTTAAGTATTTTATTGCAATAATGCACATTACAACACACACAGCACGATGAGTTCGATCGTGGTGTGGGTGACGATTAAGGCTCAATTCCACTAGGCTAATACACAGTGGCGCTGGCTGTGTAGGTGGTACCCATCCGACAGGCGTTGACTCCTCGCAACAGACGGAAGTATCCATCTTCACCCCAGTCCCCACCAAACGAGTTCTTGAGTGTCCAGTACTTGGTTCCATCCTTATCTGAAAAAAATATAATGTATATAATTTGTTATGATTCAGTTATAGTTATAGTCCTGCAAGGGATTTTACAACACACGCCATATTGCAAAATTTCATGGTACTAAGTTATTTTACTGGCAACCACATTTTTTGGTAACTGAAGGGCTACTCCGATGTTCGAAATTTGACCGTCGTATAGTGCCATTCACTCAAATATACGTTGACAGGAGATGGAGAGGGATGGCACTATTCGACAGTCGAATTACGAACATCAGACTAGCTTTTTTTTTTCATAAAAAAACATGCCATAGAGCCCGCATGCGGGGAATTGTTTTCATTGGTCGATAGGGCCCGCATGCGGGGTGCGGTAGATTTCTAAAACGCATGCCATAGAGCCTGCATGCGGGGAATTGTTTTCCTTAGTCGATAGGGTCCGCATACGGGGTGCGGTAGATTTCTAAAACGGGTCTATATCGGATGGCATACAATTATTAGTCCTATCGTTGTGTCGCTTAACATCTTTTGTCCTAATAACGTATGGCATACACTTTGTTCCGCATATTTTTGATTGTTCGAAATTGTTGCTCCTATTATCAATTGTCCTAAATATTATTTGTCCTATCGTTTTATTTGGCTCAGATTCAACTATCGAATTATTGATGTGCATAATTGTAATGTTCCTTATATTTAATGTGCTAAAAATCTTTTTACTACATTTCATTATACCTAAATCTTGAAGATTTTTAAGCATTCTGACGCTCCGCTATCCATGGTCATAAAACAAACCTAACCTAACCTACAGTTTTCAGTCTTTAACCTAACCTACTAACTGCAAAATTTTAGTATACCTCCATGCAAGCAAGCGCTCTGACGCTCCGCTCGCTTCGCTCGCTCCGCTATCCATGGTCATAAAACAAACCTAACCTAACCTACAGTTTTCGGTCTCTAACCTGACCTACTAACTGCAAAATTTTAATATACCTCCATGCAGCAAGCAAGCATTCTGACGCTCCACTCGCTTCGCTCGCTCCGCTATCCATGGTCATAAAACAAATCTAACCTAACCTACTAACTGCTAAATTTTAATATACCTCCATGCAAGCAAGCATTCTGACGCTCTGCTATCCGTGGTCATAAAACAAACCTAACCTAACCTACAGTTTTCGGTCTTTAACCTAACCTACTGACTGCTAAATTTTAATATAATTTCGCTCGCTCGTTAGGGTCACAGTTCCACCTAACTCTCCTCCTCGCTTCGCTCGTCGTCGTACCTAACCTAACTAAAATCTGACCTGCCTGAAGGTAGAATACACAACGATTCTGACTTCACGCCTATCATAGTTTTGTTTAGGTGCTGTAATTTTGGCCCATTTAATAATAGGCAAAGTAATTCTTAGGGCAATTAATGTTAAGAATATTATGCTTTAGGTAATTAGATTTTAGAATTATCAATATTAGGATAAACTTGCTTTAGGACTTTAAATGAGTATGCGCAAAAATTATTAGGACAAACGAATAGTATGCCATTCAACAGTATGCCAAACATTCTCGGCCAAACATTTTTAGGACAAAAAACTTTATGCGATACGACAGGCACCCTTCTAAAACGCATGCCATAGAGCCCGCATGCGGGGAATTGTTTTCATTGGTCGATAGGGTCCGCATGCGGGGTGCGGTAGGTTTCTAAAACGCATGCCATAGAGCCCGCATGCACCGAGTTATCGACTTGTGAGTTTCACTAGTTGTTCCACTGCCTGCGGGGAGTCCCCGCATGCCTTATATCGACCGAGTTATCGACCAATGAAACTGAGCCATATCTGAAGACTACCATAGTGAAGTACAGCAGTCAGTACCGATTTTGTACGAACCTTCTCCATATCCCACTAACAGCAGATTGTGAATTATGCCGTCGTTATTACAATCAACGGTAGGATACAAAATGCCTGATTCGTAACTAACAAACACCCACCAGTCTGCGTTGAAGCCTGAAACAAAGTAGTATGTCTTGTTAAGGTTTTCCTTGCCATAGTAAATTAATTAATGAAATAATTAATTAGGTGCTTATTCACTTCAACGGTTATGATACTAGGGGGTGCCCGCGACTTAGTCCGCATATTTATTCCTTTAGACAGATAAAAAGTATTCTATAACTATCTATGCATATCCAGCTATCCCTACATCAAAATTGGCAAAAATTTGTCCAGCCGTTGGGAACGAATGTTAATTTTAGCCGTTTAAAAATCGTGAAATATTTCTTATCAAGTATGTACCTGGTTAATAGCAAGTAAGGTAAGAAAATCTACATAGCTGGTCTAAAATGGGTGTATCCACCTCGAAAAGTGATTGTCAGGTCAAAGGCGTCCATTTAGCGGGAGACAAATACACCTAAAATACCATCCTCCCCATTCGGACACTGTCCCGAAAATTTGATACAGTCGTACTACTATCGCCTCCCAACAAGACTGGAATTTAATTGTCCGTTTTGGAGTTTGCGCTAGATATATCATCATCATCATCATTATCAGCCAAAAGACGTTCACTGCTGGACATAGGCCTCCCCCAGAGAACGCCACCATGACCGGTCCTACGCCTCCCGCATCCAGCGGACTCCAGCGACCTTCACCAGGTCATCAGTCCACCTTGTGGGGGGCCTACCCACGCTGCGTCGTCCGGTGCGTGGTCGGTTTTACGAGCGATGTGCCCTGCCCATTGCCACTTAAGTTTTGCTATCCTTCGGGCTATGTCGGTTACCCTGGTTCTTCTACGGATCTCTTCATTTCTGATTCGATCTCGCAAAGAAACTCCGAGCATAGCCCTCTCCATGCTCTCTGAGTGACTTTGAGCCTTCTTATAAGGATCATCGTGAGCGACCACGTTTCAGTTCCGTATCACTGGCAACACACACTGTTCAAAGACTTTTGTCTTGAGCACTGCGGGATATTGGACGAAAAGATATACGTAGCCTCCCAAACGCTGCCCAGCCAAGTCGGATTCGACGATTGACCTCTTCCTCGAAGTTGGACTTACCTAACTGGACAGTTTGTCCAAGGTATACACCTGTATACCTTGGACAAACTGTCCAGTTAGGTATGTAATAGGTATGTTAGGTGTAATACATGGTCCACAACTTCGAGCGTAGAGTCTCCAATTTTTACCGGTCGTGGTTGAACATGGGCATTAAACATGATTTTTATTTTATCCATGTTCATCCTTAGACCAACTCGCTCAGAGGCTCTACCGAGATCTTCAAGCATCGTACTTAGGTCCTCCGCGGTCTCAGCCATGACTACTATGTCATCGGCGAATCGTAGGTGAGTGATGTAGTCGCCGTTGATATTGATGCCTAGCCCTACCCAGTCCAGAGTCTTGAAAACATCTTCCAGTGCAGCGGTAAACAGTTTAGGAGAGATCACATCTCCTTGCCTGACTCCCCGCTGCAGTGGTATGGGTTTCGTGTTCTGGTCCTGGAGTCGGACTGACATAGTGGCGTTCTCGTATAAACACTTCAACACTTCGATATACCGGTAGTCAACTTGGCACCGTTGGAGAGACTGTAGTCCAGCCGAGTCGAAGGCTTTCTCGTAGTCCACAAACCCTAAGCAAAGGGGCAGGTTATACTCTTCGGTCTTCTGTATAACCTGTCGGAGCGTGTGTATGTGGTCTAGAGTGCTTGTTCGGGAGGCTGGAAGTCGTCGAGCCTGCGTGCGAGACGATTTGTAACGACTCTCGAAAACAACTTGTAGACATGGCTCAGAAGTGAGATGGGTATATATCTGTCAACAACTGTGCTGTCATCAGCATACCTAATACCAGGCATAAAAACTGCGACGTGAAAGCTTTTGTTTCTTCTAGCTGAACAAGGATGCGAAGCCCTTTATTTATGCGATGAAACGGAACAGTTACATAAAAGAGTCTACAAGTCCGAAGCTTTAAATATAAGGATGGATGAATTCTTGGAATTCCATGCCTCTTTACCCATGGAGTCTGAACATCACGTTACATACACAGAGAACGTAAGAAAACAAAATTAACTTAATGTTAATCTTGTCCTGGGTAGATGGATATCAACTGCAAAACGCGCTGCTGGAGCGCTGCTTATCCTAAAGCACAGGTGTTACCTATTTAAGAAGTAGAACTTCTAGTTATAAGGAAACTTTTGTAAGATATGTTTGGAAATAAATTATTATTATTAAAAAAAAAACTGCAAAACAATCATGTACACTTTCTTTATCAATCTGACAGCAATGATGAACATACGTACCCACTGACAGCGGCCCCAGTTCTACCAGTTTCTGCATCAACGTATCTTCATCGGGAATGTCAATTTGTTTCCCGTCTTTAACATGAACTACCGCCATCTCTGCATCTTCGCGACAAAGAAATACGTCATCTCTATAAGGATAATCTTTTTCTAACATTAGTCCGACGGATCTATTAGCAAATTCTCTGCAATAAAAAAAAATCAGTTGGTTTCTAGTTCATGAAAGACATTTGCAACAAATTGAAAACCTGTATGTTTAAGTTTCCAAGCCAAAACATACCATACCTAAGTTTGGGGTAATTACCTACATTAAATAGTAAAAATTAGTAAATGGCCAATTCACATTAAAAAAATCTAAGTAGCGCTGAACTCAATCAGCAACGATCGAACTGTAGATGAGCAACAGAACTGTACACACGATTAAACTTCAAATTAAACTGCTTCTCCACTTTGAATAAAGTATAGCCAAATTAAGTGTTCCTACTTCCACTTTAGCGTACGTTTGGTAAATAGGTATACGTACAGCATGACCTCATGCATGATGCCTCCGCCACATGTTGTACAGTACAGACAGTCCAGGGCCTGACTTTCGGAGAGGGCTAAACATTGCTGATGTTTTATAGCGTATTGCCCTTCAATATTACCTATAAAAAAATATCTATTAAATATTTTAGTATTTTGCAAAAACATTTTAGTCAGAAAAAGATTTTTCAAAACAAAGATAAAGACAATACGGAGCGTTGCTAAGATCTGTTCTTAGGAACCATGTCATGTATTTTAATAACAAAAAAAAACCTGTTAATTTTCATAACGTCCGGGTTCGGTTCCCGAGCTGAGTACAAGTTTTTTTTTAATGTATGAATGCAGTTTTTCTTGATATTTTATAAATAAAATGTTTTTTTTTTTATATAAAATATGAGTTTGAGGTGAAATGACAAAACAGGTGTCCATTCTTTTTTCATGTTCTCCAACATACATAATATAATAATACCAGTAACTAATTATCAATTTTCAAAAAAAAATTACAAATCTCTCTGAAGAAGGGTTTGGTCAATTTTCAGCACTTTGAAGGACAATTTGTCCTAACAGGTTGAATTTGGGCAGCTAAAAAAATACGTGTCTGCTATTTTAGACTACTCTATAACATATATCAAAATGAATCAAATCAGAGTCGGACAGTTGGGTACCTTTCCTTGTTTTTTTTTTTTTTTTTTCTATTCAAGCTGATCTGAAGTTCGCTGGCAGCCGACGATATGAGTCGCTCTCCGTTGAATACGATCTAGAGGGAGAAGCTGGTACTTGGGCGCCCCAGCCCACAGATGAGAACAGTAGGTACTCCATATGTGGGCGAATCTGCGCCTTATAAAGCTGTAGGCGATGGGCCGGAGTGAAGTGTTAGTTGTTATGTTCTTTCATTTTTAGATATATTATGTTAGATTGTAAGCTATATATTGTATAGCCATTGATGCTCTGAAATATATGTAATGAATTGAATTGAACCAGTGACGAAAATCTAAGCGTAACATACCAATAGCGCTGAAGATGTAGGAACTGACACACGCGCGTTGGTGGGGCTTAGCATGAGACACTGCATGATAATCTCTCCAGTCATATGACGGTGGTAGAACCTTAGACCTATCTTTGACTGCCTTGATTCCTTTTTCATTTGATGGCTTGAATCCGCGATACGTCTGGCGCTCATCGGGCTTCCAATCGGCGAACTGGTTTATTGCAAACACAGTTTCAGGATACTTAGCGTTGTAGTTGTTGATAGACTGTAGTCTTTCCTTAAAGATTTCAAACCTTTCAAAATATTCTTTGCGGCTGTAGGATTTTCCATATTGTTTGACAAAGTCATGGAACAGGTCTTGGGCATTTTCCAGATTGTAAAATGGCTTGTCGAGGGTCTGCGCCATTCCGCCCACTAGACAGACCGCCACCACGATAGCCAGCTTAAGCATAGTGTTAATGGTTAACACCGTCATGTCACTTTTTGAATTGACAATGAATTGATTCTGCGTGTCTTTTTTATACGAATACTTTTCTGGCCGTTTTTCATTTTTACTGTCGCATTGAAGTTTTATCATTTAACATGATAATTCAAAATTCCAACTTTAATAATGTAAAAATTCACAAGGGTTACGCCTTGATTAAACAGTGTTTATCAGAGCACATTTTTTGGGATATGTATCTGAATCCTCATCCGTCTGTCTATCAGACTGGACGTGGCCTATTTCTCAGGAACGTGTACAGTTAAAATATCCTTACATTGTTATCAAATATCAAGACTGCAATGCCTAGAAATAATTAAAAAATTAAACTTCTGAGTTAACGCAATAAAAACATACGAGCGTTTATGATCCAATTATGGTGCATATTTTGTCATTTCCAAATAAATTAATACATATAGGGTCCTGTTGACTTAGAATTCCGAAATTTGTCTCTGTAATATAATATGGATACACACACACGCACACGCACACAATAAAACTACTCGTTTTGAAGATTCAAATTCAAATTCAAATTCAAATTCAAATTCAAATTCAAATTCAAATTCAAATTCAAATTCAATTTGTTTATTGCGTTTCATGTTGTACAATAAGGTCTTATATTATTGATAGGTCCAGGAACATGAACCCTGCAAGGGCACAGCAATCTTATAAATATGGTTTACAATTCAGTCATTAAATATTAGAATTAGAATATTAAATTTAAGTTTAACATTAAAATTACAGCAAATATATAGAAGATACGAGGTATGATAATAATTTCTAATGATACAGTATTTTACATAGCCTAGATTTGACTTGAAAATTATTGTCGTAACAATTACAGAATCATGAGAAATGACAAGTTTTACAGTATATACAGTAATTGAGAAAAAAAAGTTAGTTGTTTAGTTTTATACAAATTTCTAGGCTTCAAGCAGGAAATCTTGTGTACTATAGTAACATTTCTGAACTACGAGGGCCCTCAAATCCTGTTTAAATTTTTGGAAATTTGGTTCGAGTTTAAATGATTCTGGTAGTTTATTGAAAAATTTTACACACATCGCAAATGGACCAGAGTGTACCATTTGCAGTTTTGACATAGGTCTTTCAAGTTTATCGCGGGGTCTCAAATTTTCCGCTCGCGTATATTGAGGAAATAGATACATGTTTTTTTTACAAAGATACAAACTTCCATAATATACATTGATGGCAGGGTAAGAATATCTTGTTCAATAAAATGTTGCTTGCAGCTTTCCATCATCCCTATATTCACTAGAATTCTAAGGCAGCGTTTTTGCAATAGAAATAAATGTATCAAGTCCGTACTGTTTCCCCAACACACTATACCATACTTCAGCCAAGAATGTGCATAGGCATAATAAGCAGTTGTGGCCGTTTTAATGTCTGTACAAGTTTTTAGTTTGTATAGTGCGTAAGTAAATCTGCTTAGTTTTATCATCACTTTATTTATGTGCTCTTTCCAGTTTAATGAAGAGTCAATTGTTATACCAAGCAACGGAAATGTTTCGACACACTCCAGTAAATTTCCATTGATTGTGTATTCTGTATTTATAGCTCGCCTTTGGTATGGCCTGAATTGTATTAATTTAGTTTTTGTGAAGTTCACTTGTAAGTTATGATCGGCTATCCAGGATGTTACCTTTTTAAGTACAGAATCTAATTGATTTTTTAGGTGCTCGTCGTCTTTACAAGGTATCACAAGCGATATATCGTCCGCGAATAAGGTGGTAGGGAAAGCTATTACTGTAGGCAGATCGTTTATATATAACAAAAAAAGTATACAGCCAAGGACGGTTCCTTGCGGTATAGATTGGGTTATTTTAACTTCCCGTGATTGTATTTTTTTTACACTACCAGTAGTGAAGTTGTAGTGGTCAATTTCTACAAACTGCTCACGGTTTGCGAGATACGAGGAAAACCAGTTGTAGACAATTCCTCTGACGCCAATACCGAGAAGTTTTTGTAAAAGAATTTCGTGTCTAACCCTATCGTAGGCCTTACTCATATCCAGTAGGATACCAATCGCATGCTGTTTAGTATTTATTATGTTTAGTACATTATGAATGTACTTGAAAACTGCCAATTTTGTCGATCTATGCTTTCTAAATCCGTTTTGAGACTCATTAAAAATGTTGAATTTTTCACAAAATGAGTAAAGCCGAGTAGTCATAGCAGACTCAAAAACTTTTGAAAAAGTTGTTAGCATTGCAATTGGTCGGTAGTTGCTACAATCTTTTTGGCAGCCTTTTTTGAACACCGGTTTAATTATAGCAAATTTTAGAGCTTCTGGAAAAACTCCTTCTTTAAATGACTGGTTAATTAGACACGTTAATGGATCAGCAAGTTCTTGTGCACACTTCCTTATAAGTATTGGAGGCAGTTCGTCTATACCAAAGCTGCGCTTATTTTTTAGGTTACGAATAATTTTATAAATTTCCTGGGGAGTGACAGGCGAAAGGTACATTGAGTTTTCTGATTCGGTGACAACGGGTCAGCCTAGGGGGCGATTCGTCTGGTCACAGACACCTACATGTGAAAAAAATCTGTTGAATTCGTTAGCGACTTCAACAGGGTCTTCTGTAATTTTATTTTGAGTAGTAAGTTTAATGTTCTTTTTTATTTTCTTTTGAACCTTATTTGTCTGTTCTTTTATTATATTCCACATTGACTTAGTAGTATTACTTGATTTTTGCATGCGTTTAATATTTTGCAGTCGTTTGGAAGCCGAGACTACTGTTTTTAAATTTTTTTCGTACCTTTTGTAATAGTTGTAAATAGTTTTATCCTTACATGTAGATGAGAGTATTTTTAAGAGTCTTTTATGTTTACATGATTTTTGATCCCTTTAGTGAGACATGTAGTTTTAGGTCTACTTTTATATTTAATTTTTATTTTAGGTATACACGTATCCAATATATTTTTAAGTACTGTAATGAAGGAATTATAATTGTCATTAACATTTTTTGTTATATCAAAAAGTTTATAAAAGTTAATTTGTTTCAGAGTTCTCTGAAACTTATTCATATTGCGATCATTGAACTGTCTTTTCTCTAATGTCCAATTGTCGCATGCATTAATTTTTTCCGAAGGTATAGTTACATGTATCCCTTTATGGTCTGAGAGGTCGTAATCATTTATTTGAATTTGTAGGTTTCCCTCTTAAAATTTGTAAATAGGAGATCCAAACAGCTTTTACAAGTTTGAGTAATTCTAATTGGTTCCGTTACGTGCTGGTGAAAATTAAAACTTTTCATTTTATTTAGCAATTTCAAAGATGTTGTTGTTTTATCCAGGATGTTTACATTTAGATCCCCTCCTATAACGATGTCTCTGCTAGGGTATTTCTTTTGTAATAATTGTAAAAGGCTGGTTAAACAGTTGTAAAATGTATCGGGCATTCTCTTGCTATCCGGCCAGTAGAGATTAATTATGAGTAAGTTATGCTTAGGTAGATCTATTCCACACACTTCGAAAATATATTCCATAGACATTACATTTATATCACTACAGTTAGCGAAGTCGATATTGTCTCCTTCCTTTACGAGAATACACACTCCTCCTCCTTCGCGGTTTGATCGACAGTACGACGACGCCAAAGAGTAGCCGTCCACTTGGAGGATGTCTAGTTTTGAAAATGTGAGCCAAGTTTCATTTAGGCAAAGTATGTGTAGATTTATTTTTTCATCAGCTCTTAACGAAGTTAAGAGTTGGCATTTGTTTTTAACACTACGCATATTTTGATATAGTATATTCAGCGTACTGGATGGTTTCTCAGATACAAATTGATTTTTAGATTCGAAAAAAATTACTCGATACCGGTTTATCAACATTTGTGTACTGTCCATCGCTTTCGTGGGGTATTAATTTGGGTTTGTCCACACAGGAATGAGTGCAAAGTGAATTCAAGAGGTCAATCAGGTCATTAAAAATAGTAATAAATCCCAGTCTGTTTACATTTCCGAGCTGGGAAAACATATCACTTGTATAAGACAGATTGAGGTTTGAATCTAGTATGTAGCTATATTTATGAGTTAAATTGTTTGCATATAACATATTGTTGAATATTTCCACTCGCTTAGTAAACAAACTTGTGTGACTATTTATTTTAAATGTTGGTAAGCAAATTATAATGTTCGTGTGTTGGACTAGCATTAGCTGTTCTCGAATATAGTAGATTAAGTCAAAGTAATTAACACTTCTCTTAAAATCTTTGTCGCCGATGCTGATATTTATCGAGCGATCAAATCAGCTACCTACTTTTTATGAAATATAAACAATATAATTTGATATTAAAAACATGACCTATGACGTCAGGGTCCTGAACGATCAAATTACCTTGCCGGACTCGAACCGATGTCTCGTACTATAGTGGTCTACCAATTAACAGAGGTTGACGAATGTTTGCAATGTGTTGTCACCACCAACCTTTGTTCGTTCTTCAATCGTCACCGTCAGCGCATCCATAATAATTTAAATGCAATGAAATAATTTTATGTGAATATGTCAATGTTAAGTACTAATAATTCAAAATATCTGAGCACTGATTTTGTGTATAATGTGTATTATGCATGGATCAGGAAACGCTTTTACGCCTAATCGGCAAGTTAAGTAATTAACCTAAAATTAGTAGCTCTGTGAGCTAAATAGTGCATATTTATTTTGTAATCATATACGTTTACATCTGCATAACATACTCACAAGATTTCGGGAGATTCGGTTAAGAAATGTGAGAACAGCTAGAAACAACACCAACAGCCAGAACAAACGGTCATCCAAATATCCGAACATCACGAGACTACTCCCATTCCCTCGAAGAAAGATCCAAAATATTAAGATGAACACACATTTGATGTACTTACACATACATAGGTACATTTAGTTTAAATACATTGAAGTTCGCTGGGAGCGTTTTTTACAAGTAGATACTAGAGTATGTTTTTGTGTTCAAGTCCTTTAGTCCAGTAAAAATAGAGTAAAATAGAAAGTCAACCTTTGGCAATTCAAAAATCTTTCAATTTTGGCGTATTGAAAAATTATGACATTAGAAAGTTATTTTCAAAATTGTAGAAAAGCTGTGCTTCTGCATTCGTTACAATTGAAAAATTTCCTAAATTTTATCGTTTTTTTAGT
The DNA here is from genome assembly GCA_905147355.2 of Apotomis turbidana. Classification (NCBI taxonomy): domain Eukaryota; kingdom Metazoa; phylum Arthropoda; class Insecta; order Lepidoptera; family Tortricidae; genus Apotomis; species Apotomis turbidana. The sequence continues at coordinate 24,313,094 of LR990285.1, forward strand.
GAGAAAAAGACAGTATGTAATTTTATATTGGAATGATTTGGTACATAAAACTATCTAAATATGATTAATAGCAATTTCAAAATAATCAGTTGTGTGAAAATATGAAAAATGTAAAAAAATTATAACCCTACCGCAGTCGATGCAATGCATGTTGCTTATATATTACTTATAATATATTTTATCAACTTAGATATTTTTACATAAGTGACATTACACAGGTGAACCTACGGAGTTATTAGACAGATATAAACTGAAAACGGCTGACTATCATCTCGCCAGGCGGTAAGAGAAAAAGTAAAAAAGCATAATAGTAAATCTTCTAAATTTTCTAATTTAGCTTCCACTTAACATTAATAATGCACTCAAACAAAAATCAAAGACTTTACAATTAAAGGCAAAGGTTAAAACGCTATTTTTACTGGACTACTTTGAAAGTTCTGTGAAAGATTGTAACGAGTCGTACTAAAACCGTGTTATTGTTTGAGCTCACTTTACCCTCGACGATGAGACTTCTACTAAATTTTCAATAGGTACATTTTTATTCTGCCAAAATATAAGTCATTCTACTTATAAATGAAATAAATTTAATTCATCATCATCATCAGCCTATTCTTGTCCACTGCTGGACATAGGCCTCTCCAACTGCACGCCATTGTACGCGATCCTCGGCTACTCTCATCCATCGCTCCACCTAGTCTGAGGGCGTCCCACACTACGCTTGCCGATCCGCGGTCTCCACTCAAGAACACGTTTACCCCACCGGTTATCGGTTCTTCGGCTAAAATGGCCAGCCCACTGCCACTTCAAATTGCTAATACGGTGAGCTATGTCGGTAACTTTGGTTCTCTGACGGATCACTTCGTTCCGGATTCGATCCTTCAAAGAAACTCCGAGCATTGCCCTTTCCATAGCTCTAGAATAAAATAGCTCTAGAATTGAATTAATGTCGTCAATAATCACTGAATCCCACAATTTTTCGATTTATAGTAAAATGTAGTAAGGATGAGCACCTGTCTCTTTGTTGCTTAAAACTCAGCATTAGGGTTAGGCCATTAGATAATATAGCCCAATAAGTAACCAGCCCACGCCATATTGCGGATTTTAATTGTGATCGACTAACTTATTGTACTAGCAGCGATTTTTTTGATAACTCAAGTTGAAAATCAGTAAATGTCACTGATGTAATAGAGTAAACAGGACCAAATTTTCTTTACCTTTTAGGACCCATATTATTAAATCCCTTTACTTTTTTATTTTTACTAACTATTTTTATTCATCAGTACACAGTATGTTGTAGAATTTCCCATAAGTCGTTATCCTTATTCTATTCTAGACAAGAGATATTAGAGTTTAATCAAGAGATCAGCACCTGTGTCATAACTGTCCTACGCGACTATTTCTCGCGGGAGATAATTACCCGTCTCTTTCTGTGTAGTAATGTGAGAGAGTGACGGGTATCGCTATGTCGAACGACAAAAATCCATGGAGCATTCACGCAACTCCTCAATGGTTGTGGGTAAACAAATATTTCGTCACAAAAAAAACTTGACATTTGTTGATGAAGTATTTATTGTGATTTCAAACATGATGGTATCGATCGGCCTGAATGTGTAATAATATTTTTAATGCAAGTTTCGGGTAAGTAGTTAACTATGATGCCTATGATGGTGAGAGGATGATGGGAGTCGTTTATCACGCGATAAATAACTGAAAAAGCAACTGTCACTCACACTCGCATGTTGTAAAAACGTGACGGAAGCTTTGTCACATATTTATCGCGTGATAAAAGCAACCGTCAAGGGCCCCAGATCTCTTCTCTCCGTATTGTGGATAGGCCTGCTAGAGAGACTGAAGATGTGAGCTGAGTTGGGAGAAAGAGGAGAGAAAAGCGATTGGATGAGAGACCTCCCCTATCTTAAGCAGTGCAGTGACATAATCTGGTGATAATGAGTTCTGTAGAGGTGATGGTTGAGGCTCAATTCCACTAGGTCAATACACAGTGGAGCTGGCCGTGTAGCCGGTGCCCATGTGGCAGGCGTTGACTCCTCGCAACAGACGCATGTATCCCTTTTCGCCCCAGTCCTCCGAGTACGAGTTCTTGATTATCCAGTACTTGGTTCCATTCTCTGGAAGTAACATAATTCATAACATGAATTATTTTAAAATAAAAGTATACCTATTAATGCTTTTCTAACATTTAAAACAAATTGATTTAGTGCACGCGAGTAATCGGTACCTATTAATAAAAACAAGTTTTTTTAAACTCTACTATCCGACTATCTGTCTGTAACCAAGTTAACTAGACAGTTGAGATTTTCACTATATTTCTGTTACCTCTATAACAACAAATACTAAAAACAGAATAAAATAAATATTTAAGTGGGGCTCCCATACAACAAGCGTGATTTTTATTTTATTTTATTGGATGGTAGGGAACCCTTCGTGCGCGAGTCTGAATCCCACTTGATAAGATAAGATAGGATAAGACTTGGGTGGTTTTTGTATGCAATAGGTATATAATCGACGCTATTGTTCCTAAGAAGTGATTCCCCTATATCCCAAAGAGTATGTAATCACTCCGTTCTATCTCCTTTAGTTTCTGACTTCTCCCTACTGGCCCATTACGATTGATCACCCTGTCTACGGATATGATTTTGCGTTTGATAGCTATCAACATGGTTCATTTAACAACCTAAATCCGATATTATGCCGGCTTCACACTACTCGTGACGTTGGCCGAGTCCCGTTGACCGAAATGCCTCTCCTCGCTCAACCTCGATCAACTTCGCGAGCAGTGTGGAGTGGAGCTTACAATAGGTCACAGGCACAATCATATCTGAAGACTACCATTGTCAAGTACAGCATGTTATCAGTAAGTACCGATTTTGTACAAACCTTCTCCATATCCCACTAACAGCACGCCGTGATTTAGTTCGCCGTTAGTACACTCATCGGTAGGATAGAAAATGCCTGATTTGTAAGCACGAAACGCCGAATCTGCGACAATGGCTGAAACAAAAGAAGTGGTAAATTAATTAACGAATAAATAAAGTGTTTAATTACCTACCGTTATTAATGTTACATATCAATGATATGTTCAACCTAGGCATATGAAAATTGGTCAGATAAGTAATAAACGTTCTTTTCAAAAATAGATATAGAAGATTCATACGCAAACAAAAAGTAAATTGCGCTCATACGTCTCGTCGGACTAGAACCTGGTACCTTTGGATTACCAGTCCAATCTTTCCAGAGACAAAGAGATGCATTTTTTTTTATATAATAATGTGCTCAAGGATCTGTGCGCCCTAAATACCCCTAACTGGCGGGAAAAGGTGCAAAATAGGTAAGAATCGCATTATCTTGTGTCAGAGTCTAAAATCCTCTTTGTTTCACTGTACTAAGTTGAGAAGTTGTAGTAAGTTGAGAAGTAGATATTACTTGACGGTCTGTTCTGTTCTTCCGTAACGGTTCAAAATAACGAAATGTTAGAAAAATCTTAGAAGTGCCAGTGTGGTTTTATGACACGAATCGAAAGCGAGTTCGAAGTATACATCTTCTTTTATGTAGCTACTAGCTGTGCCCGTGACTTTGGTGACGTGAAATTTCTCTCATGTCAAACAATGTTGATTTTTAGCCGTTTAAAAATCGTTACGAAAATTCTTATCAAGGAAGTAGATGGTTATGAAATTAGTCGAAAGCAAGTTTGGTTCATGGTTATACTCCAAAAAGTTATATAGATGGTCTGAAATCAGTACGAATGCATCTCGAAGACTAGGAGTCAGGTTAAAAGGACTCCGTTTAATGAAAAACAGACGCGGCTGAGTCTTGGTGGCATTGAATCCAACTAGATTGGTATTCTCCCCATTCAGACACTGTCACGAGAGTTTGATTCAATCATTCCACCATCTCCTGCCAACAAGACTGGAATTTGCGCTGGTATATATTTGTCAACAACAGCTGTGCTGTCATCAGCATACCTAAAGGTACCGGTAATAAAATGGGCGAATGCAGGCTTTTATTTCTTCAAAATGAACATGGATGGGAAGCCCTTTATTTTATGCGATAAAATCGAACATTGGCAAAAAGAGTCTACAATTCTCATGTTTGAAATATAAGGATGGATTAGTTCTAGAATTCCAGGCCTCTTTTCCCATGGAGACTAAACATCGTAATTCGCAACCTAAGTCATGATAAATACGATAATACATAATAAATTACATATACAGAAAGATTTAAAAACAATAGTCTTATCCTGGGTGGATGCATATCAACTGCAAAAAAATATGTACATTCTTTTTATTCATCTGACAGTAATGATGAACATACGTACCCACTGCCAGCGGCCCGAGTTCTACCAGTTTCTGCATCAACGTATCTTCATCGGGAATGTCAAGTGGTCCCCCGTCTTTTACGTGAACTAGCGCCTTCGTTGCGTCTTCACGACAATGATATATGTCGTCTCTATAAGGATAGTCGTTTTCTAACATTAATCCGACGGATCTATTAGAAAATTCTCTGAAAAAAAAAATGTTTTTATTTCATGATAGACATTTTCAACAGTAAGTTTGGGTTAAAATTTAAAATAGTAAGTGGTCAAATTCACACTTAACCGCGACGTCCAATAGAATCTCCTGAGTTGATCATCCAGGTGATTGATTTGACCGAATATGTCCAGTGAGATCACCCAGGTGATCCTATTGGATGCCATGTCCAGCACGATTATCTGGGTGATTTTAGTGGATATATATATATATGTCCAGTAGAATCCCCCAAAGATTAAAGATTTTTCATTGGGTGATACTAGTGGACTTTCATGCCCACTCAAATCACCCAGGGGATCGTGCTGGACTTGGCGTCCAAAAGAATCACCTGGATGATCTCACTGGACATAATCTTAAATCTAGCGACCCCTAAATCACCGTATTGATTATGTATCAATTAGTCCTGATTAATGTGGTCACTTCACAGTTAAGTTTAAAGTAAAATCACCCCTGTGATTATGCTGGGACATAGCGTCCATCATTCCCGGGGTGATCTCACTGGACATGATAGTCTACTACAATTACTCAAATAAAAATATTTCATTTTTGAGGGATCCTACAATAATCTGTCCACTAAAATCATCCAGGTGATCATGCTGGACATGGTGTCCCATAGGATCACCTGAGTGATCTTAACACGTTGAATGCGGTACATGCCAATTTTGACTTGTACTGGACTTTCTTATGGTGCGGCGCAAGGAAGTAGCTTGTCTCTGTGTAGTGCGGGGGCAATTTGACTATGAAATCCTATGCACTAGAAAGAGTCAAATATACATTTATGCTTCTTTCTGCAAATTTTATCCAATGGGTACATCAAAGTGTACAAGACAAATTTGACTCGTTTCGCACTAGGTGAAAAAAGTTACCAACCAGTGCGATACCAGCCAAAAGTGTCTTGTATCCTACCGCCTTGTATCGCCACGGGTACAGTACAGGCCAGTGCGGGGCCAATCCTTACGGGAGCATTTCTCAAAAAGTTTGTACATTTACTTTACGTCTTTGTCCGGGCCGGTTCGAAGCTTGTTATAAATTAAGAGACGATATCTAATATAATCTGACCTTGAAAACTTAAAAATAAGTTTAGTATCTCTAAGATAATATTATTGTCTGAAATCATAATGCATAATATAATTTTATAAAAATATTTTAAAATATTGTGTAGGTCTCATTTGTATGGCAATGCAAATGTCCCCTTAACAAAATTGTAGTTAAATTATCGATTTTCTGTAACAAAACTTAGTGTTTCGGGTTGAGTGTTGTGTTTCATTACAAAAGAGATATCTCAGAATTCATAAAAAATAAGTATTGTTGTCGTTATTTAACGTATATATTTATAATAAAAGATAATAATTTGTCCTAGAAAAAGTTCCAATTTTGTTTCCGGTGTTTGTTACGCTATTTTCATAGAATTCTGGGGTTTTGTTAATTCAATTGTAGTTTTATAGGAAAGTGGTAACACTAGGGATATTTTTAAGAGTGGCCATCTTGGCATATTGACAGTCTATCAAACGCAACGGTAGGAACACGCTCGCCGTTGGTGGCAACCGAAAATTTGAACTCCTTGTTTGTTACGGGATAACTTGGTAAGTTTCACTTTTTCTTCAGTTTTGTTTCAACTCATCACTTAATCATATTATGACGACTAAGATACAGTACATACAATATTCGAGTTATTCATTAAATTCGGTTAAAATATTTTTTAAAACGTCCGAGCATCACTTCGTTACTTTCTTTTTTGTTACTTTTGAATCGTTTCGTATGACTAGGAAGTGAAGGTAACAAAAAAGAAAGTCTAAGGAGTAGTATAGACTATAGAGAATGACGTAATACAATATATATATTTCTCTTTAAAAAAAAATAATAAATTTATTTTCAATTTTAATAAAAACATATATTATAAAGCAAAAGTTTCTGATTTTTAGTAAAATAATATTATTGATTTCTTTTCTAGCTGAAGAAAAAAATGAGGCTTTTTTCACGTTTTTTTTTTTTATACTGTACAAACGATATGTTTATTATCATTGGTAATTTTATTGTAAATATTAATTGTTAAATAAAACCACTTACGTGGTTGGCTTCGCGGGACGAAAATCCCACATCCCGGCCAAGGCAAGACGTAAAGCTTTAGACAAACCACGGGCGGTAATTTGTAAAGCCCCAGATTGCATATTTATTAGGGTGGGTTATTTTTTTTTCTTTTTTAATTTCTAACGGGCACAGTTGAAAAAAGGTGCCATTTAGTATCATTAATGGATACAATATTGTTATTTATTTTTATATTTCCGTTTTATTGCCTCCAGATTACTCCAGAAAAAAGTTCCTAATGTATGGAGCACAAAAAAAGTGGACTTGTATATATTTTTTTGTTGTATTTCGTTTTGTGATGCCCTGCTTATTATACTCAGAATAAAAATACATTTAAATATTGGGCCAAATTTAAAATAATAAAACCAGACTTCATAACGCTCATTTAATATGGGCATTTCTATACTAACTTAAAAAGATTGCCGTGTAGGTACTGTAATACTCTGATTTTACTGTACTTTTTGATGTTTAATTTTATTATTATTTGGATTCTTTATTGTGATCTGATCACGTCTACAAGTAGTCAAAACTGCATTTTGTGATTTATTGTAATGTTCCTATAAACAATACTCTTGAATAATAACAGAAGATCTCATGTCAATTCTGCTTGAATGGCACATTATTTAAGCACTAATTAATCTGTATGATTATTTTTTGTGATACATAACTAATAATTATATAGTAAGAAATGTAATTACTATTAAAGTGAGTTGTTAAGCATCTAATTAATATTGTAAGTGTACTAATTGTACACTATGCTTAATAGTTCCGATTTTGTTACCAAGGTTCCTATTATTGTTACTGTCCCTTGAATATATTAGAGGTTTTTGTTGTTTTTTTTTTATTATTTGTTTAATAACATACATTTAATACATGTTTAAAATATAATTTAGATGGTCTTATAAATTATTCTTCAAAGATATTTTAAATAACTCAATTTAATACGCGTGATATTGTAATTTCAAACCTGAGTTTTGACTAAATGGTAACGAACAAGAGTAGTTACCATTATATCTTTAACTTATCGGAATATAGTAAGCAATTTTTATGAAAAATATACGCGTATTGGTTATTACTATGTTAACCAATAAATAAATTCAATGTAATTCGTATGTGTTTATTTTATTTCCCGTTTGAATTAGGGTAACAAAACCGGAAATTTTGATTGCCTCGGCTCAATTAAATAAACTTTACAGTTAAAATTACACATCTAATCTCTGTCAAAAATTAATAAACTGAATCCTTAAATAACAGTTAAATAATAAGCAACAACAAAATCATTAAAATGTGATATTTTTTCTTTGTTACGACTATCCGAGAAATGTACAAACTTTGAGAAATGCTGACGGATCATTTTTTTATCTTTTTTTTTTCTCATGAATGCACCAAAAATGTTACAAAATATATTTGAAGAAATTGAGAGTAGTGAACCGAAAAATAATGAAATGGAGAAGAAATGCGGCAGTAGTATATTCAAAATTAAAGGAGAATACACAGGTAGGGCCGGTTCTAAAATATTTATTTGAATACCTACTGCTTAGAATGTTAACAAAATACGTTTAGAATGTTTCAATAAGTGTCAAATATGTAAATCAAGTTACTTTTTAATAATTACAACTATCGATATCGATGTTTGGTTTCATTATATTTCCCCTCCCTACTGAAACATCGACTTGAGAGCACCAGCCATGTGTCCATGATGCGGTACAAGTCAGTTTCGTATCGTTAATTAATTGTCTTATAATACCTAAAACAAGGTCGATAGTCTGTAACGAACTTAGATTTAGATCACTCAATTGTTTAACTTGCTATTGTTATCGGTGTGTGCGTCCCATGAGATATATATATATAATTTCATATTAATAACGTTCACAAGATATAATAAACTTTTGCTATAACATCAAAATCAATATTTTTATTAGGAATAACGGTCAATTAGCATAATACTCATATTGTAGAATGACGATAAATTTACAAAATCAGGCGATAGATCCTGTAGAAGCAACTACCTTTCTTGGCCTTACTATCGATCAAAATTTGTCTTGGAAACCACATATCGACAACATATGTAGTAGACTGGATAGGTTTGTATTTGCACTTCGACGGCTTAAGATGTTTTCGTCCATGGAGCCCGCGCTCACTTCATACCATGGATATGTGTCGTCTGTTTTGCGATACGGCTTAATCATATGGGGTAACTCAGTAGACATGCATAGAGTATTTGTAACGCAAAAAAAATGCGTCAGAGCTGTCTATGGAGCTCATTATCTCGCCCATTGCCGACCAATATTCAAGGAGCTGAAGATTTTACGTTTGCCGTATACATATATGAGGTTGCCAAATTTGTTAAAAAGCATCCGCATTTATTTCCTCGGCATGATGCTGTTTTCAATAAACTAAATGGAAGATACCCGCATAAGTTGTACACTCCTAGACAAAGGGTCAAAGTTTTCAGCAAAAACGCTTATATTATGGCGATCAAATGGTATAAAAAATTACCGGAAGATTTAGTTGTTTTGCAGTATCACCAGTTCGAATCGCAATTATTTAATTGGCTACTTGACATGTCTTTTTACTCAATTAACGAATTCTTAAATAATTATATACCTGACGATTAATGATGTTATACTTAGATTGATTGTAACATGTAATAAATATTATTTGAACTGCCAATGTAATTTAAATTTAATAATGTTTTTTGTATCGTATAATATGTAATTTTAAAAAATATTGAATCATTTTAATAGCTTGTTAACTTATGTGATTCAATGTATAAATATTTCTACGCCGTTTTCGGCAGGATATGCTGAGCTTAACTAATTGTAACAACAACTTTATTGTACCATATTCGAAGAAATAAACGTATTCTTATTCTTATTCTTATTCTTAATGATTTTTTATATAACACTCAAATACTCTAAATTCAGTTGATATAACATACATAACGCATATCGATCATAGTATATACTTTCTTTTCGTATAATGATTAGAAAATATAATAGCGTATTTTTATAAATAATAAAAATAAAAATAAAAATGTGGTATTACCACATAAAAAATATAGAATCGATAAAAAGATTCTATACAAATATAATAGCGTATGCAATACTAAATAGGTTATAACTGCTACCCCTATTCCCTAAAATGGAACATGGGTCAAAAACCGAAAACTGTAGGTTAGGTTAGGTTTGTTTTATGACCATGGATAGCGGAGCGTCAAAATGCTTGCTTGCATGGAGGTATATTAATATTTAACAGCGAATGCATAAGTATGTACACAATTGATAATGGCAGATGAAATTCTGGCAAATATATACAAGTATAGCGTTTGGAAGAACTGCGACAAAATGGAATATGGGTCAAAAACCGAAAACTGTAGGTTAGGTTAGGTTTGTTTTATGACCATGGATAGCGGAGCGTCAAAATGCTTGCTTGCATGGAGGTATATTAAAATTTAACAGCGAATGCATAAGTATGTACACAATTGATAATGGCAGATGAAATTCTGGCAAATACGAGTATACCGTTTGGAAGAACAGCGACAAAATGGAATATGGGTCAAAAACCGAAAACGGTAGGTTAGGTTAGGTTTATACCTGACGATTAATGATGTTATACTTAGATTGATTGTAACATGTAATAAATATTATTTGAACTGCCAATGTAATTTAAATTTAATAATGTTTTTTGTATCGTATAATATGTAATTTTAAAAAATATTGAATAATTTTAATAGCTTGTTAACTTATGTGATTCAATGTATAAATATTTCTACGCCGTTTTCGGCAGGATATACTGAGCTTAACTAATTGTAACAACAACTTTATTGTACCATATTCGAAGAAATAAACGTATTCTTATTCTTATTCTTATTCTTAATGATTTTTTATATAACACTCAAATACTCTAAATTCAGTTGATATAACATACATAACGCATATCGATCATAGTATATACTTTCTTTTCGTATAATGATTAGAAAATATAAGAGCGTATTTTTATAAATAATAAAAATAAAAATAAAAATGTGGTATTACCACATAAAAAAATATAGAATCGATAAAAAGATTCTATACAAATATAATAGCGTATGCAATACTAAATAGGTTATAACTGCTACCCCTATTCCCTAAAATGGAACATAGGTCAAAAACTGAAAACTGTAGGTTAGGTTAGGTTTGTTTTATGACCATGGATAGCGGAGCGTCAAAATGCTTGCTTGCATGGAGGTATATTAATATTTAACAGCGAATGCATAAGTATGTACACAATTGATAATGGCAGATGAAATTCTGGCAAATATATACAAGTATAGCGTTTGGAAGAACTGCGACAAAATGGAATATGGGTCAAAAACCGAAAACTGTAGGTTAGGTTAGGTTTGTTTTATGACCATGGATAGCGGAGCGTCAAAATGCTTGCTTGCATGGAGGTATATTAAAATTTAACAGCGAATGCATAAGTATGTACACAATTGATAATGGCAGATGAAATTCTGGCAAATACGAGTATACCGTTTGGAAGAACTGCGACAAAATGGAATATGGGTCAAAAACCGAAAACTGTAGGTTAGGTTAGGTTTGTTTTATGACCATGGATAGCGGAGCGAGCGAAGCGAGCGTAGCGTCAAAATTCTTGCTTGCATGGAGGTACATATATTAAAATTTTACAGCGAACTATTGCATAAGTATGTACATAATTGATGTGCAGGCGGTTATTCTATACGAGCATTATGCATTTTGGTGTTAGATGTATTGAGTATTATACATTATAAATCTGAGATATTATGAACTCTATACGTTATGATCGTTATATATAATGATATTATACTTAAATAACGTTATACTTAACAAAAATAGATATTTTGATGTTATATCTAACGTTCGTTATACACCTTGAACGGTATACAAAACAAGCTTATACAATATGAGCGTATATAATATGAATGTTATAGTATAAGTTCTTATATCTTATATTACTTACCCGTTATCGGTAAATCATCAATTTGCTAAATCAACAAAGATATATTTGCCAAATTTTAAACCTCTAGTCACAAGTCAAAATAGTCTTGTACCGCACCAGAGAAAAGCTATGCTACAATTCAAAAATGATATGTATAGCACTGAATGTAAATTATAAAATCCAGTTCCCGCATGATAGTACACTAGAATCACCCAAAAAAAAATCTTTAATCTTTGGGGGATCCTATTGGACATACATATTTTGTCCACTAAAATAACCCAGATGATCGTGCTGGACATGGCATCCAATAGGATCATCTGGGTAATCTCACTGGACATATTCGACCAATTCAATCACCTGGGTGACTCACTCAGGTGACCCTTTTGGACGTCACGCACTTATCAAATACAAGTAGTTGGCGCTCAACGGAATCAACGATCGAACTGTAGATGAGCAACTGAACTTAACACACGATTAAAACTCAAATAAACTGCCTCTTTACTTTGAACAAGTTAATTCTACCTAAATTGTATAGTGTACTTCCAGTTTAGCGTATATTTGGTAAATAGTATACGTACAGTATCACCTCATGCATGAGGCCTCCACCACATGTTGTATACTGCAGACAGTCCAGGGCCTGACTTTCGGAGAGGGCTAAGCATTGCTGATGTTTGATAGCGTGTTGCCCTTCAATATTACCTATAAACAATTTAAATATTTTAGTATTTTGCAACATTTGGTAGATTGTTATTAAGTAAGGGCACGTAACGGTAAACGTTAGGTAAAGAGAAGTCATTTAATAACGGTATTTATTTTACAATTAACGCGAGAATATTGGTTAGAAAAATAGAATGGGTTTTCAAAACAAAGTACAAAGATTACGGAGCGTTAGACACAAATGTAACTAATTGTAAGCATGACAAAGTAAATAAAATGCTGTAGTTGGGTGAATTTCAACAAGCTCGAAATTTACCTAATTTTGGTGGTTTTTTTTATTTTTGATGTTAGAGTCAAAATTATATATCAATAATACGAATAAAGTCATAACCAATATTGTGTAGTAATGGCCCTTTGTTATACATAATAGTTTTAGAGATATTATGATTTTAGTAATTTGCCTACCACCAAAATTGCTTGTGTCCACAAAAATTAGAAATCTTGGCCACCAAAATTGTACATCTACACCAAAATTAGTTACTTGTGCTAAAAATTAATAATTTTCAATGAAAATAAGGAAAAATGAAAAGAAAGTAAATGTTTTATTAATTATTTTTAATTATACCAAAATATCTATGAAAATACAATCACTAACTCGTTTGTAACAACAATATATTTTTTCTTTTCGAGGACTTCTTCTCTTGATTGATTTTTCTTGCGATTAGCCATCCTAAAAAAATAAATCAATTATGAATAGCAAAAGTAATGATTTAGATTAATTGTATGCATGTAATGTATCTAAACACTTTATTGTACACAATACCAAATATACATTTAAAAAAAATAAGCATGTACAAAAGCGAACTTATCCCTTTAAGGGATTTCTTCTAATTTACCTTCGAGTAAATTAGTGTTAAACACACATATGGTAGACAAACCAAGCAACATGTATAATACGATAACTTTACCATAGTAAAAAATGAAAATGCAAAAACCAAATGAGAGAGAGATAGGCCAACAGTCAATGTACTTAATACATATTACGTAATATCTACATAAATACATATAACATAAATATAATCATAATTATAACAAAAACAGCAACCTAATCAAATAATCGTTCGTTCGACAGCCACAATTTCTTTAACTTTCCCTTGAGCGATGCTACGGACTGCGTCTGCATAAGGGCGGGAGAAAATTTATTCCATAATTTCACGGCGCGCACAGCAAAAGACACGTCGTAAACGTGAGATCTATGCAGTGGGAAAGATAGAGCCAGATTCGCACTTGACCGCAGACGATCGCCACTACCATCCGCCATGTAAAAAACTTCTCTGCAAGGTACGGAGGAGAAGAAGGAATGAAAAGGACATTATACAAAATACAAAGAACATTTAAGTCTCTGCGCTGATGGATCGGAAGCTATTTAACTTGAGCGCGGTATTGAGACACAAGATCAAACTTGCGGAGACCAAAGCAAAAGAGAGTGGGGAAGCATGATCTTCGTATAAAGAGGAAGGAAATTCTGCAGACACCTCAATGAATGAAGGGACGCGAAAATTTTCCTACTGATCTCAGAAATATGAGGTGCCCATGACAAAGATTGATCCAATTTTTTTTACAGTAGAAGAGAAAGGTACAGGCGTACATCAAAGAAAATAACTGGCTTAACTTGATCTGAAAGCTTGGAAATAAAATGTGGGCTTCCAACGACAATAGCCTGCGACTTCTTGGCATTCTTCATCAAACCATCAAAGAATCAAGCCCAAGCACGGATTGATTCCAGGTTTGAATTGATTTACGAAACCAAGGAGCCAGAATCATTAATGCTGGCCGCCGCATAAAGCTGCAAATCGTCTGCATAGAGATGGAACGAGGAGGAGAGTGACTTGGTGATTCCGTTAATGAAGACAGAAAAGAGTAATGGAGAGAGCATGCCCCCTTGAGGGACACCAGCAGACAGATCACACCAGCTAGAAAATCGGTCATCAACTCGAACCCGCTGTTGCCCCCCAAAGAGGTAATCATAAGACGATTGTCGTCGGTGATCTTAACCAAAGCGGTGGTTGTGCTAAAGAATTGAACAAGTCTATCTAGATGTGATGAGAGACGTGGATTTACAAAGGATTCAATGATTTTGGATAAGATGGGAAGAATGGACATAGGACGATACTGCGACAAGTACGACGGATTAGGGGTTTAAGAGAGAGAAATCACATGGGCGCATTTCCAAATTGTAGGAAACGTGCCAGATGGGAAAGAAAAAATAGTAATATAAGAAAGGATAGGAGCTATAGAATCCGCCACCAGCATAAGCATAATCTAATCTAGTATTACCCTCACCGACAGCTTGTAATATTAGATGTATTGTGTTTATACTTGAAATCAAATAACTACACCGAGTTACAAATTACCACCAAAACCACCAAAATTGATCCACCAAAATTAGAAACAGAGATTAAAAAAATATTTAAAAAATATCTGTATTATTTACTTCCAATTTAACTTTATATTTAAAAAAGGAAACCTTTAACACGTCTTACACACAATTCACACACAGTCAATTATTGCTAAGTCACTAGAAACATATACCACAAAAATTGTGTCAAAAAGTATTTTGAACACACCAAAATTAGATACTTACGTGCTGAGTGGACAAATCCAGCCAGTTACGACATGTGTGTCATCGCTCAATGCCGGAGCAGAACTAAACGAACAGGTTAACACACGGATGTTGGTCTTGTTGCGTTTCGTTTAACCATAAACACATTTTCAATATTTACCACCAAAATTGACAATTTCACCCGGACAACTTTTAGTGCTCAATTTTGAGTATCTATTTATGTATTAATCTTTATTTATATATCCTTATACGATACTTAAACTAATACAGATTATAAATAAATGCAATTTTAGTTTAAAACATTGTTGTTATGGCTCTATCAAAGACATTAATGAGGAACAACGAATACTGGACGCCGCACCAAAATTATCATTTTACCGCAAAAAAAATAATTATTAATCATAAATGACTTTTACAAAACTTTGCGATTTGGCTTAAGATAAAAATTAGTGTCTTCTTTTCAGAAAAAAATTAAAACTTTTAAAACAATTGTTTCACACTATAGTTATCAATTCCGCCGCAATTTTTTTTCGCTGAGATAATCACCCAGTTAGTGTTCGTTGTTGTTTGTGTCCCGTTTAAATTATTCTTCAAAGGCTAAGAAGTATGAAGAATATTTACTTTTAAAATCCGGGACTTATCCTTATGTCGTGATGTTGGTGGAATTCTTATTTGGAGACAACTTACAGGCTAGAGTCCTACACCAAGGAAAAATTTTGGCTGAAAAGTGTCATGCTCGGGTATTTCCGTGGCCTGACTTGGCAGTTAAAATGTGACTTAGTTGTTAAATAAGTTCTTTTATTTTTGTATTAAAAATATACCTGTAATGTAAGATGTAAGCTAAATATTGTAGGGTCATTGATGCCCTGAAATAAATGGATCGCATTTAATTGAACCAGAACATACCAATAGCACTGAAGATGTAGCAACTGCCACACCAGCCCTGGTCCTTAACATGAGACACTGCATCATGATCTCTCCAGTCATATGACGCTGGCAGAACCATAGACTTATCTCGGACTACCTTCACCCCTTTTTCATTTGATGGCTTAAATCCGCGATACATCTGGAGCTCTTCTGGTGTCAGGTCAGCGAAATGGTTTATTTCAAATACAGTTTCGGGAAACTCAGCGTTTAGGCGGTTAATATTTTGCAAGCTTTCCTTAAAGATTTCAAGTCTTTTAAAATATTCGTAGCTGCTATAGTATTTTCCATGTTCTTGGAGAAAGTCATTGAACAGGTCTTCGGCATTTTCCAGTTCGTAAAATGGCTTGTCGAGGACCTGCGCGATGCTCGTAGCCATGCTGCCCACTAGACAGACCGCCACCACGATAATCAGCTTAATCATAGTTGTAATGGTTAACACCGTAATGTCACTGCTTGAATTGACGATGAATTAATTCTGCGTGTCTTTTTTATACGAATACTTTTATGACTGTTTTTTATTGTTGCTATCGCATTGGAGTTTTATCGTTTTACATGCCAATTCAAAATTCCAACTTTAACCCTTAACCACCTAGGCAAGGTCCTCAGGACCAGACAAATACAAAATTAGTGAATAATTCATCGTATGTTCATGGCACGGACCTCTGTGACCTTGTACCTTTTCTCGCTGCCGTCTCAGTGCCAGCCATGTGTTCAACGCGTTCGGACGTGTGCTTCTGAGAATTTGGTGAGTATAAAACTGTCGTCAGTGGTCTCAGCGACCTTGCCTAGGTGCTTACGTATTACATCTTACTGGTCTCTGAGACCTTGCCTAGGTGGTTGCGTTTATTTTTATGACGTTGTAATTTTCAATACTTGGAACGCATTTCATGTTTAGTTTTGTTTAAAAATGCTTCTTAATGACGCAACGATCGAAAGATGGTTACGAGAAGTGCCCTCCAATGAATATGACTTGCCAGATGATGAAGGTAGCGATTTAGAATCAAACTTAGAATCACCAGGGTTTTTAAGATGAATGTCATTTCGGCTTCGGCTTTAGTCATGTTCTGCTAAAGTCATATTCTGCTTTTGTCATGTTCTGATGACGAAGTGCTATTATTACGGCGATGATCGAGACCTAGACCGGTAGTGCAGCAAGATCACGAACATTAATTTTCTTCAGATGACGAAGTGCCATTATTAAAATGGCGATCAAGACCTAAGCAGAAGAACGTTGTGGTGGGCATCTGAACCACTATCACTATGATCAAGGACCTTGCAACATAATGTACCTAGTCAATGAAGCACAGGGTATCAAACCAGCTTACTGCGATGTATTGACCTCTAAATGGAGTCCACTGAACATCTGGCAACAGTTCTTTACGGGACCTATTAATCAATATCAACAATATCCTCAACAAAGATACAGACTTACCAGCACAGATGAGTCCCAGGCAATGTAATTTTGCTCAACTTGTGACCCCAAAAAACAGTGGGAGACGCAGAACATATGAATTGAATGCAAGAAAGCAATCTGCATTCAATGCTCGAAACGTATGAACTGTGTGTGTATCAATTGGCTGTCGCGAGATACGGCTACAAAAATTATTGGTTTTACATAAAAATTATAACTGATTAGCTTGACTGATTATTGTACTTAAAGATTTATCAAGAAAATAATAAATGGTTTGAGAATATTTTGTGATCTCGTGATCCAAAATTTAATTTTTTGTTTGTTAAAACATTTAAGGGAATGCGACTAAGTTAAAGAAATGGCTATTTTAATAGCTCGCAATTTTATAAAAATAACTAGGTTTTATATAAAATTTATAGCTGATTTGCTTGACTAATTATTGTACTTTAAGATTTACCAAGAAAATTATATATAGTGTCAGAATATTTTGTGATCTCATGTTCCAAATGTTTAAAATAAAAAAAATCGTAAAATCGTAAGGGAATGTTATTACGTTAAGTTTAAAGAACATATTGTTAATTTATGTTGTGTCGATATTTGTTAATAAATACCTAAAACCGTTAAAGCGGTAAATATTATACCAATGTACCTCTAACATAAATACTTAAACATATTTTCGACCCTTTTCAAGTAGAGGTCTCCATGACCTCTCGTAGGTGGTTGTGCTATAGAAATCGGACGTAGGTAGTTAAGGGTTAATGATGTAAAAATTCACAAGGGTTACGCTTTAATTAAACAGTTTTTAACGGAGCAGCTTTTTGGGGATCTGTGTCTGTAAAAGAAAAACACTATAGAGTCATTTTCAAAATACATGTACATAGTTCAAGGCTTAATAATAACAACATTGTATGGGTAACTATCGTAACACAATGGAATCAAATTAAGTTATGTTTTAATTAAAGCCCTTAACTACGTACATGTATTTTGAAAATGACTCAATAAGATTACTTCGTCATCCGACTGTCTGTCAGACTGGCCGTGGCCTATTTCTCAGGAACGCGTACAGTTAAAATAACCTTACATTGTTATCAAATATCAAGACTGCAATGCCTAGAATTAATAAAAGAATGAAACTTCTGAGCTAACGCAATTAAAACATACGAGCGTTTATGATCCGCTTAATTATGCTGCATAAATTGTCACACACAAATAAATCAATACCTTTAAGGTGGCTCTATTGCCCTAGAATTATAAAATTTGTCTCTGTAATATAATATGGATACACACACACGCACGCGCATACATTTACTTTAATTGTCATTGACATTTTATGATTTTATCCGGTCCTTTAGAATAATCTAGCCTCCAAAAGGGAGAAAAACATTAGTTTTTAGCCCTCGTGCATTTGGCAAAATAATCGGATCAGATAACAGAAGAGTCATCGCTGTACACAGCATCTTTGTAGCACATAACAGTGACTGCTTTCGGAGTTCAAGTTTTAAGTTGGCTCGATAGGGCATCGCTAAAGTGATAAGAATACCTAATTTGATCGCAATTAGATACATGTGTTATACTATTTTTGAATCTGCATAACATGCCTAATTTATTCACGTTATTTTTTGTTTCGTTTCTAATAAAAAAAACACATGGCAGATGGTCAAAGTTGAAATTCGTGTTTTTGTGACAAATTAAATCAAGATTAATCAAGTTTTCTTCAGCATTTTACAATAGTTACTGACAAAATAATACTTTAAACTTCTGAATTAGCTATTCATGATTTGATACACACAAAAAATTGTCATTAAGAGCTTTCCGTGTTGATGCTGGTACTAAAAATGTAAAAATAAAGGGGAAAATTCTCAAAAGTTTTTATTTCGGTAATAACTCGAAACCCGTGCAACTTTTACTGAAGTCATGTTAGGTTGGTTTGGTTTCTCTTGAGCTGACCTAGCTCCAGTGTCACTGTAACGTGGTACTTCTGGGACAGCCTGTATATCCATAATATCAAATTTATATGAAAAACACGACCTATGACGTCAGGGTCCTGAACGATGAAATTCCTTGCTGGACTCGAACCGATGTCTCGAACCATAGCGGTCTACTAATTAACATTCGTCAACCTCTGTCGACGAATGTTTGCAATGTGTTGTCACCACCAACCTTTGTTCGCTCTTCAATCGTCAGCGCATCCAGTGAGATCTTATGATGTTACCCGCTTGATGATGCCTTTCCTTATTTATTTATTTTACTTTCAGTAAGTCTTATTAAATAATATTTTCATAATTAACCTTAATTTAGTTGCTCTGTGAGTTTGTTTCAAAATGATTGCATTATGTATGCGTTGAAATTTGTAATTACCTATTTACCTTTACATCGGCAAAACCGCACAAGATTTCGTGAGTTTCGACTAAGAAATTCGGTTTAGTTTAAATACATTGAAGTTCGCTGAGAGCGTTCTTTTACAAGGATACTTTGAGTAGTATGTTGTGTTCGAATTCTTTGGTGTAAGATTGTAACGAAGCGTACTGAAACCGGGTTATTGTTTGAGCTCACTTTGCCCTCGACGATAACACTTCCTCTATATTTTCAGTTCATTTTCTTTCTGCCAAAATATAAGTCATTCTACTAATATATAATGAAATAAATTAAAACTACTATGTCGGCAATAAACTCTCAATCTCCCAATTTTTCGACTTTACTAAAATGTAGTAAGTATGAGCACTTGTCTCTTTGTTGCTTAACATTAAGTTATCCCAGCAGAGCGACACAAATTGTCTCCTTGGAGGGTAACTCACTCGGTACATTGTATCGTAGCAACGAGCATTCTAGGTGTACTGTATAGTACTTGCTAGTTCCACGGTTAAGATGCATCTCGAGTAGTTATGTTGTAAAACGCTGGCGTCTGCGGTTCATGCGCCAAAATTAACCAAGAACGAACAGAAATCAGGGTTAGGCCATTAGATAATAAAGAAGACAAGTAGCTACGCCGTATTGCGGATTTTTAGTAGTACTAACTTTTTTTACTGGCAACGACCATTTTTTGATAACTGATGACGTTTAAAATCAGTAAATGACACTATCGCACACTTGGGGACCAGTGATTAAAAAGTATAAACCGGGGGATTTATCTTAGAATCTGTGCGCGGATGTTGTGAGTGTTGTGTGTCGGACCGGTGACAATAATTAGTAAATAAGTGGGTGGTAGTCGAACATTTATCTCCCTACCCATCCCTTTTATTAAAATATTTCGTCGGGTAGTACTACATTTGGCTGACAGCTCCAGTAACAACTCGCTGTTTCACCAGTACATCTGAGACCACGGCGTGTGCAACCCCGCCGAAACGTTACATTATGAAGGTAAATAAGAAATATCGCATTAGACCCGTTATAATTTGTGTTAATTAAATATCAACTTTGTTTTGGCTTGAAAAATTAAACATTAAACTATTTTTATTAAAGCAGGAACATCTGCTAACATTTAAAACATTACGTTTACCTTTTAGGACCCATAGTATTAAATCCCTTCACTTTTTTATTTTTACTCTTCATTTTATGCCATATTTCCCTATTGAACTATTTTTATTCATATAACTACACTGTATGTTGTAGAATTTACCATCAATCCTTATCTTTATTCTATTCTAGACCAAAGATATTTCTCGATTGGTTGTGTGTAAGCAAACATTTCATCGCTTAATTAAAGAACTTGACATTTATTTTGTTGATGATTTTTATTGTGATGTTAAACATAATGTTTTCGGCCTTCTATGAATGAGGAATAATATTTTTAATGCAAGTTCCGGATAAGTAACCATGATGCCTATGAAGCAACCTTCATAGGCATCATGGTTACTTATCTTTGCGTTTATCACGTGATAAATAACTGACAAAGCGACTGTCACTCACACTCGCATGTTGCAAAAATGTGACGGAAGCTTTATCACTTATTTATCGCGTGACAAGAAAAAACCTTAACGGCCTCAGATCTCTTCTCTCCGTATTGTGGATAGGCCTGCTAGAGAGACTGAAGATGTGAGCTGAGTTGGGAGAAAGAGGAGAGAAAAGCGATTGGATGAGAGACCTCCCCTTCCTTAAGCAGTGCAGTGACATAAGCTGGTGAGAATGAGTTCTGTAGAGGTGGTGATGGTTGAGGCTCAATTCCACTAGGTCAATACACAGTGGAGCTGGCCGTGTAGCCGGTGCCCATGTGGCAGGCGTTGACTCCTCGCAACAGACGGATGTATCCCTTTTCGCCCCAGTCCTCCGACCACGAGTTCTTGATTATCCAGTACTTGGTTCCATTCTCTGAAAGTAACATAATTCATAACATGAATTATTTTAAAATAAAAGTATACCTATTAATGCTTTAATTTTTCTAACATTTAAAACAAATTGATTTAGTGCACGCGAGTAATCGGGTATTAATAAAAACAAGTTTTTATGAATACTAAAACTCTACTGTCCATCCGTCTGTCTGTAACCAAGCTGTATCTTGTGAACCAAGATGACTAGACATTTGAGATTTTTACTATATTTCTGTTACCTCTATAACAACAAATACTAAAAACATGGCTTCCATACAACAAGCGTGATTTTTTATTTTATTTTATTGGATGGTAGGGAACCCTGCGTGCGCGAGTCCGAATCGCACTTGACAAGATAAGATAAGATAGGATAAGACTAGGCTGGTTTTTGTATGCAATAGGTATATAATCGACGCTTTTATTCCTAAGAAGTGATTCCCCTATCTCCCAAAGAGTATGTAGGTAATCACTAGTTCTATCTCCTTTAGTTTCTGACTTCTCCCTACTGGCCCATTACGATTGATCACCCTGTCTTCGGATATGATTTTGCGTTTGATAGCTGTCAACCCGGTTCATTTTACAACCTAAATCCGATCTTATGCCGGCCTCACACTACTCGCGACGTTGGCCGAGTCCCGTTGTCCGAGTCCCGTTGACCGAAATGCCTCTCCTCGCTCAACCTCGACAACTTCGCGAGCAGTGTGGAGCTTACAATAGGTCACAGGCACAATCATACCTGAACACTACCATTGTCAAGTATGTTATCAGTAAGTACCGATTTTGTACAAACCTTCTCCATATCCCACTAACAGCATGCCGTAATTTACGTCGCCGTTAGTACACCCATCGGTAGGATAGAAAATGCCTGATTTGTAAGCAGCAAACGCCCAATCTGCGGCAATGCCTGAACAAAAGAAGTGGTAAATTAATTAACGAATAAATAAAATGTATAATTATTTTTTATCATTATTTATATCAATGATATGTTCAACCTAGGCATGTGAAAATTGGTCAGTTACCTGACCTTACCTTACGTAATAGACGTTCTTTTCAAACAAGATATAGAAGATTTTAACACGCAAACAAAAAGTAAATTGCGCTCATACGTCTCGTCTACACCAGCCCGTCTAGCACAACTATGTTTCGCGACTCTTATCGCGCGACATAGCTCTACCCGTCACCCTCTCATGTTACTGCAGAGAAAGAGACAGCCAATTATCTCACGCGAGAAACAGTCGCTTGTGATTGTTGTGCTAGAGGTGCAGAACTAGAACCCGGTACCTTTGGACTACCAGTCCAACCTTTCGTCCAGATGCGTTTTTTTTTATTTAATAATGTGCTCAAGGATCTGTGCGCCCTAAATACCCCTACCTGGCGGGAAAAGGTGCAAAATAGGTAAGAATCGCATTATCTTGTGTCAGAGGCCAAAATCCTCTTTGTTTCACTGTACTAGTAAGTTGAGAAGTAGATATTACTTGACGTTCTGTTCTGTTCTTCCGTAATGGTTCAAAATAACGAAATGTTAGAAAAATCTTAGAAGTGCCAGTGTGGTTTTATGAAACGAATCGAAGGCGAGTTCGATTTATCGATCTTCTTTTATGTAGATACTAGCTGTGCCCGTGTCTTTGGTGACGTGAAATTTCTCTCATGCCAAACAATGTTGATTTTTAGCCGTTTAAAAATCGTTAAGAAAATTCTTATCAAGGCTATGAAATTAGTTGAAAGCAAGTCTGGTTCATGGTTATACTCCAATATGTTATATATAGATAGTCTGAAATCGGAGGAATGCATCTCGAAGACTAGGAGTCAGGTTAAAAGGACTCCCGTTAACGAAAAACAGACGCGGCTGAGTCTTGGTGGTATTGAATCCAACTAGATTGGTATTCTCCCCATTTGGTCACTGTCACGAGAGTTTGATTCAATCATTCCACCATCGCCTCCCAACAAGACTGGAATTTGCGCTGGTATATATTTGTCAACAACAGCTGTGCTGTCATCAGCATACCTAAAGGTACCGGGAATAAAATGGGCGACATGCAGGCTTTTATTTCTTCGAACTGAACATGGATGGGAAGCCCTTTATTTTATGCGATAAAATCGAACATTGGCAAAAAGAGTCTACAACTCTACAAGTCCGATGTTTGAAATGTAAGGATGGATTAATTCTGGAATTCCAGGCCTCTTTTCCCATGGACAAAACATCGCAACCTAAGTCATGATAAATACGATAATACACAATAAATAACATACACAGAAAGATTTAAAAACAATAGTCTTATCCTGGGTGGATGCATATCAACTGCAAAAAAATATGTACATTTTTTTTATTCATCTGACAGTAATGATGAACATACGTACCCACTGCCAGCGGCCCGAGTTCTACCAGTTTCTGCATCAACGTATCTTCATCGGGAATGTCAAGTGGTCCCCCGTCTTTCACGTGAACTACCGCCTTTTTTTCGTCTTCGCGACAACGACATATGTCATCTCTATATGGATAGTCTTTTTCTAACATTATTCCGATGGATCTATTAGAAAATTCTCTGAAATAAAAAACTATCAATTGGTTTCTTTTTCATGAAAGACATTTTCAACAGTAAGTTTGGGTTAACATTTAAAATAGTAAGTGGTCAAATTCACACTTAACATATCCAAGTAGCGCTCAACGGAATCAACGATCGAACTGTAGATGAGCAACAGAACTTAACTGACGATTAAAACTCAAATTAAACTGCTTCTTTACTTTAAACAAGTTATGCTTAATTTATAGTGTACTTCCACTTTAGCGTATATTTGGTAAATAGTATACGTACAATATCACCTCATGCATCGGAGGCATCCCTCCGCCACATGTTGTACAATACAGGCAGTCCAGGGCCTGACTTACGGACAGGGCTAAGCATTGCTGATGTTTGATAGCGTGTTGCCCTTCAATATTACCTATAAACAATTTAAATATTTTGCAACATTTTGTAGATCGTTATTTAACAATGGCACGCAAGGGTAAACATTAGGTAAAGAGAAGTCATGTAATTAGGGTATTTATTTAACATTTAACGCGAAGATATTGGTTAGAAAAATAAAATAGGTTTTCAAAACAAAGTACAAAGAGAGTGACGAATGATATATTACGGAGCGTTGAACACGTTAGCATGACAAAATATATAGATTGTTGTAGTTAGTGCTAGTTTTTGTTTGTGTGTGTTGTGTCCCGTTTACATTATTCTACGAAGGCTAAGAAGTATGAAGATCTGGGACTCATCCTTATGTCGTGAAGTTGGAGCTTCGCCACAATGTGAATTTTAATTTTAATTTGGTGAGTATTCCAACTTACAGGCTAGAGACCTACACCAAGGAAGAATTTTGCCTGAAAAGTGTCATACGGGGGGGGTATTTCCGTGGTTTGATTTGACACCACAATCAACAGAGTAAAACTTGGCAGTTAAAATGTGACTTAGTTGTTACATATTTGTTCTTTTATTTTTGTATTAAAAATATACCTTTAATGTAAGATTTTAAGCTGAATATGGTAGGGTCATTGATGCCCTGAAATAAATGGATCGCATTTAATTGAACCAGAACATACCAATAGCACTGAAGATGTAGCAACTGTCACACGAGCCTTGTTCCTTAACATTAGACACTGCATCATGATCTCTCCAGTCATATGACGCTGGCAGAACCATAGACTTATCTCGGACTACCTTCACCCCTTTTTCATTTGATGGCTTAAATCCGCGATACATCTGGAGCTCTTCTGGTGTCAGGTCAGCGAAATGGTTTATTTCAAATACAGTTTCGGGAAACTCAGCGTTTAGGCGGTTAATATTTTGCAAGCTTTCCTTAAAGATTTCAAGTCTTTTAAAATATTGGTAGCTGCTGTAGGATTTTCCATGTTCTTGGAGAAAGTCATTGAACAGGTCTTCGGCATTTCCCAGTTCGTAAAATGGCTTGTCGAGGACCTGCGCGATGCTCGTAGCCATGCTGCCCACTAGACAGACCGCCACCGCGATAACCAGCTTAATCATAGTTGTAATGGTTAACACCGTAATGTCACTACTTGAATTGACGATGAATTAAATCTGCGTGTCTTTTTTATTCGAATACTTTTATGACTGTTTTTTATTGTTGCTATCGCATTGGAGTTTTATCGTTTTACATGCCAATTCAAAATTCCAACTTTAATGATGTAAAAATTCACAAGGGTTACGCTTTAATTAAACAGTTTTTAACGGAGCAGCTTTTTGGGGATCTGTGTCTGTTAAAGAAAAACACTAATAGAGTCATTTTCAAAATACATGTACATACATTGTATGGTATAATAAAATCACACTTTAATATGAATAATTATTTTATTCCACACAATGTCCGTTACAAATAGCACTTATGAACAGTTCGGTTAGCACTTATTGACTACGACGGCTAGAACAGAACAACCCCGTCGGCCAAGTGATGCACCCTTTTATCCCCTATCGCGTGGTTTTCTTAAAAATGGTAGAGGGTAACCATTTTTATGCAAACCACAACTACCCTATCCTTAAAATTATATTTATAACTAGTGTTGCTAGCGTACTAATATATAAAACCCTACACTCGCCCGTCCTGACCCCGTGTATGCCCCCATACACGTGCCAGGTGGCAACCCTACACTTGGCCGATGGCAATTACATAAAAGAAGAATTAAATTATTATTGACTATATTCCATAATTAACCTAACAGACAACAAAACAATCATAGCAAAAAGTGGTATAGGTTCTATTAAAAATTGACATTAAACAGATATTTTCTCTGAGACTGACGTTAAGCAAATGCAATTAATGTATATCAACTATTGCCTACTCATTTAGTATAAATCAAGCGTACCTTACATACTACATTGATCAAATCTAAACAACATTTACACAATGTTGATGAACCAATCAATTATAAAATAAAAGAATCTATAAGATGCGAACCAATTCAATTCTCGCAATCATTTTTAACTAATAGTGTGCGAACCAATTCAATTCTCGCACCCCATTGGGGCTTTGTCTGTAATAGTACACGAACCAGATCATTTCTCGTGACATGTACAGACAGAGCGTCAATCGCATTGTTGCGCCCCGTGTTACTAGAATACGAACCAATTCAATTCTCGTACCCTAATATCGGCAGCTCTGGTTGCAGCAGCACACGAACCAAATCAATTCTCGAGGCTGAAGTCAACATCCATCTCATCAACAGGCCACATTCCTTCATCAGTGACCGGAAAGTGAGCTCAATAATTCTCACGTTTACTCTGTAACAATCGGAAACAAGTCTGTAGTGAACTATTTTGACAGCAACTAGTCTTCATTTTCGCTAACACTAGAATCTGTCTCATCGTCATTCAATTTTAACGCGGCTACGTTCACCCATGGTAACATACGTGCTGCTGCTACCGTAGTTGTGCGTTTGTTAGTTATATTATTAAACCCAGGTATAGATGCTATCTTGTATCTATCTTGACCCAGAGCTTTGGTAACACGAAATGGTCCTATATATGACGGGAGGAGTTTCTTACTCTTTCCGTCATTATTAAAAGTTACCTTTGTGACTTTAACTAAGTCACCTTCGTTGTAGATACGAGCAGGATGCTTGTTCTTGTCGTATTGCTCCTTCTGCTTTGCCTGCTCACTATCTATTCTCTCTTTAACCTGAGTCCTAATATCCGATACATCAATCTCTTCCCTAGTCTCGTCTAAAATTGGATTTAAACTGGGATTAATTTTTCCGTTCATATGAGTACCAAACATAACTTCTGCCGGCCTTCTACCTGTTGTTTTTTGTACGGAATTGTTTAATCCCCATTGAATTTTGCCTAACTCCTTATCCCAATCCTTCTCGTCAATCCGAAGAGACTGCGCTTTTAATGAACTGAGGATCGTCCGGTTGTATCTCTCTACCTGGCCATTTGACTGCGGGCTCGCAACAGCGTTTAAAATATGTTTAATACCCTTGTCATAACAATATCTTTTAAACGCATGGGACGTGTAACAACTGCCGCGGTCGCTGATCAAACGGTCAGGTACTCTGAATGTAAAAAATATGTCATCAAGTACACGGACAACGTTCTGGGTATTCGTGTTACGAACTGGTCTCACAAACACAAATTTCGTGAAAGCGTCAACTATGACTATCAAATAAGAGTTCCCCCTTTTGGACTTCACAAAGGGCCCGAGGTGATCAATATGCAAGGTATGAAATGGCAATTCAATTTTTGTAATCGGGTGTAATAGGCCCTCATGAGAGGTAACCGTCTTTTTGGTATAAGCGCAATCAATACACGCACTTACATACTTTTTCACAAATCGAGATAATTTCGGAAACCAATAGCTTTTTCTTACTCTTTCTAATGTCTTCTCTAATCCTAGATGACCTATGTCATCGTGATTCATCTTACATATTTGCCACCTCGCACCCTTTGGAACTGCCCATCTCAAGTTATTTTTGTCACCTTTTAAGCACCTAAACAATTTGTTATCACGTACCACATAATTGTCTTTAATGTATTGAAGTTCCTTAGGATCCATGTCATTTTGTAAAATATCCTTAATTCGATTCAATTCAGAATCCCCTAACTGCAACGTGTGCAACCAGTCATCGTCACTAATAACCAAAACCTGCGCATGTGGGCTCGAACCACTGGAACCATCTTCTTCCAAGTTAGGGTTGCGTGACAGTGCATCCACATGGGCCATTTTTACACCTGGTCTGTACTCAATGGTGCAGTTAAATTCCTGCAGTAGAAGCCACCACCGCGCAACCCTAGGTATGAGATCGCGTTTCACGAAAAGTCGAACGTAAGGCGCTACAGTCTGTCACGATTTTAAACTCCTTGCCTAACAAATATACCCGAAACTTTTCTAACGCTCTAATAACGGCCAGAGTTTCGAGCTCATACGAGTGGTAGTATTTTTCCTCCGGAGACGTTCGCCTACTAAAATACGCTACGGGACAAAAAGAGCCAGATACTTTACAACGCTGTAAGAGCATACCGCCTACCCCATCTTTACTAGCGTCGGTATGCAATTCCGTCTCGGCATCTCGATCATAGATGGCTAGAATTGGTCTGTCAACTAATTTAGATTTAAGCACCTGAAATGCTTCTTCTTGTCTACCTGTCCATTTCCATGCCGTATCTTTTTTAAGCAGTTCTGTCAAAGGAGAAGCTATTTGAGCAAAATTTTGAATAAATTTCCGAAAATAACTCGCGAGGCCAAGGAATTGTCTAACACAGTGGACATTTGTTGGTTGCGGAAAATGTAGACCTGATTGAATTTTTGTTTTGCCTGGCCGTATGCCTGCAGCACCAATCTCATAGCCTAAGTAGTCAACATTCGACCGCAGGAAATGACACTTAGACAAGTTTAGAGTAAGATTCGCCTTCTCTAACAAACCCAATACTTCCTCGAGCCTATCCAAGCATTCTGCAGCGTTCTTGCCAAATATTAATACATCATCCATATAAGCCGTGGCCTTACTGAATCGTGCCGTCCCCAAGACTTTATTAATTAACCTTTGGAAAACTGCTGGTGCGTTTGCCAATCCAAACGGCATACGATTAAACTCGTACAAGCCGTCTGGAGTGACAAACGCAGTCAAGTATTTGCAATGCTCCGATATTGGCACCTGGTAATAACCTGATGCCAAGTCAAGCGTTACAAAACATGCCAGCCCAGATAGTCTCGCAATTTCATCTTCTATAATGGGCATCGGGTATCGCTCCTTTACTGTAACAGAGTTCAACATCCTATAGTCAACACACATACGAGAACTGCCGTCTTTTTTTCGAACTAGGATAATTGGACTTGCATATTCAGAGACTGACTCCCTGACAATCCCTGCTTCCAACATTTCGCCTATCATGGATTGCACCTTGTCCCGTTCATGATGGGACAAACGGTAAGGACGATACACAATGGGACGCTGATTGCTCAATTCGATATTCATTTGAGTTATGTCAGTACATCCTAAATCTTGTAAACCAGAAGCGAAACAATGTTTGTACTTTTGTAGTATAGTCATCAATCTTAACATATAGTCCCCTTCTGCCAAATCTCCTAAGCGAACATCTTCCCTTTTAATATTTATATTTTTATTAACAGATGGACTATCGGCTTCGTTGATGCCGGGTGACTCGATCACTAACCGTCGAACAAATTCAACCTTCTCTCCCCTGCCAATCACACAATCCTTACGTAACTTGTATCCTGGTGTACAAGGGAAAATAAACAGGTCCAGACGCCCATCTTTAACATGGTAGACACCACCTGAGATGATAGCTTCCCTAACTGGGCTGCCGATCACGTTGTTGTTCATCATTACGCAACCGTTGAATTCCGAGTCAATGCGAGCTCTGATTGACGCCGGACCAAACAACTCTATATCATTCGCAACCCTTACTACTTTAATGTGCGCCTGAGTGTCGTAATCGAGATCAGCGGCTGGCAACTCTGCATCGATTTTCTGGAATTTCAACGTTTGACAATCCTTTAAAACTAGAATATGAGGCTGCTCCGTAAACGATTGTCCTATCAAAATCGGCTTATCCAGAAACTCGTCCTCAACAACCCTACACGGAACCCTAGCCCTGACCTCGTCTACTTGTATATCTAGGATCAATGTACCCAGAGACTGCACGATACTGTTCCCGAACCCCCTCATTACGGATGTAACCTGATCATGCACTGCTCCAAGCTTTAAAATCAACGACCGTTTGACTAGTGTCACCTCACTCCCGAAATCAATAAAAGCTTCTGCTTGCAAATTGTTTACTTTTACCAACTTAACGTATTTCAAGTTAGGGCAAGATGTTGTAATAGCCATTTTCTTTGCTGGATTGGTCTTACATCCTGACATTTCGGGTTTGACGTGACAATTTTCAGCATTGTGACCTATCTTGTTGCATTTGTTGCATTTTATCAACTGCTTGGGGCAGCGCATGTAAGGGTGACCTGTTTCCTTGCAATTGAAACATACGACTGGAACTTGTGACCGAATGTTCTTATTAGAATTATTATTATTAGCCTTAGAATTCGTTTGGGCACTGTGCTTGCTATCAGCCCAATTTTGATTTTTAGTATACCCGCGTTCCGGCAACGGTGCTTCCTTGTTGCTCATTAAAAATTGGAGAAGTTGATCAGGCTGAGAACAACACAATGCCAACGCGCTAGACTTCATGGTCCTATCTGTTATCCCATGGATGATGCAGTCTACTGCACGTTTTCCAGTTATGTCACATTGATTGACCAACGTTAGTTTTTCATAGTAATAGTTTTCTATTGGTTCACCAAACTTGCTCTTCCTACTTAGCATATTTTCCAGGGTTTGGCCATAGTTTTGCTCACAAGGGAAGACACTTCTCAGCTTTTCTTGCCACTCTGACCACGTGAATAATATTGTATTTAAACCCTCGTACCAAACCTTGGCCAAACCCTGCAATTTCTGCATTGTAAAATGTATTGTGGTCTTTTCATCCCACCCATAGACGCTAGCGCACTCGTTAACCTTACGCAACCAAATATCTATGCGTTGATTTTTAGCGGACGGATCAAATTCTGGTAAAATATTTTTATGACCAATATTTTTCAGAGTACCCTGCGTCAATGGCTGAGATGAGAGACCAGTTTTAATAGAATTTATGATGTCTGTTACGTCTTTAATAGAGAATGAAGGTGTACGTGACCTTTTGTTCGATGACACGCTATCCTCCCGATGTCCCTCAAGCAGAGGCTCGTCTTGGTGTCCACGGCTTCGATGCGTTGCTGCGCTGCAGCTGCGCTCTCGCAATCGCGGCGGGCTCGCGGTGCGACTGCGACGGCGGCGTTGCGCGCTGCTCCGGCTCCGGTCCCCGCTGGCGGCGTCGTGGTCCCGAGTACGCGAGGTACGCGTCCGAGATATCCTTTCTCGATCTCGGTGCACCTCGCGCTCCAATGCCAGTAGTTGCTGACGGCCCCGCTCCAGTTCAGCCTCCCTTTCTTGCAGGCTGCGACTCCCGTCGCCTCTGCTTAATACGCTGACACTTCTGTCGCGCCTCCTCAAAGCGCTGCGGCTTCGTGTGCGACTTCTTGGCGTCTGCAAGCGTCGCTGTTCTTCACTGCGACCCCTTCGAGTGTCGTCATCCATTCCTCAAGCCGGTGGTCATGAAAACAGAATTATCTTGTGTAAAAACATATTCACCATCTATATACCTTAGTAAAAGGTCGTTAAAATCAAATTACCTCCGAATACGGAGGGCCCCTGTAATGTATGTATACCCCCAACGGCCCTATTCTTCCATTATGTGCACGTTGAGACAGACAACATCCTTGTTCAAATGACGGTACATCAAAAACAATAATTATTTAGAAAACTGTGCGTCGTAGCGCAAAAGTAATGAAATTTTCTACCCCCTTTAATACCCCAGACCCTATCTTTTCTTCCCCTTGTGAAATATTAAGCGCACTTTGTTTAAATGAGGGTAGATCATAAAACAAAATTTTAAAATCATAAAATAAATGATTATCTCGAAAACCGTGCGTCGTAGCGCAAAAATAATAAAATTTTCGACCCCCTTTAATACCCCAAACGTGGTATATTCTTCCACTTGCCAAATGTTGGGACTGGTGGGATAACCTTGCCCACATGTGGGTAGAATGTAAAAATATCGGAAACTGATTTACCTTCGCAACACGTGCTCTCTAAGAAGTATTGCTTCTACAAAAGAGTGCCCACCGGTGGGACAAGTAGGCCCACTAATTAATGTTAACATTAGCACCCACCCAGTGAGTCATATTGATGACCATCCACCGATTCTCCTGAGACTTGAGTGGTGACAATCCACTAACCTAATTGTTGAGAATTTTTATTCTATTCACTGAATCATATAACTTCCAAGCATGAACTATGGCTAAAGTAACCTTAAACACGAAATATACAGAACACATGGACTAGCAACGAGATCGCCAGTTTAAAATTTAAAATTAATAAAGGTTCCCACTAGGATATTAATGAGTATGGGCAACGGCTACGGTAAGCACGTGTCCATACGGTACTTTAGAATCTAAGTTTAAGTAGTTCCAGTATATTTTCCTACCAGACCGGAGGAATTATCCCGAAATATTGATTGATGATTTATAAAAAAAAGGTGGGATAAATATATGGAATTTACAGCAAAATACTAGTTCGTAAAGAAAATAATCAAAACTGGGCGTATACTTACAGTTCTTATCCCTGCTTCTGAAGTATAATAAAATCACACTTCAATATGAATAATTATTTTATTCCACACAATGTCCGTTACAAATAGCACTTATAAACAGTTCGGTTAGCACTTATTGACTACGACGGCTAGAACAAAACAACCCCGTCGGCCAAGTGACGCACCCTTTTATCCCCTATCGCGTGGTTTTCTTAAAAATGGTAGAGAGTAACCATTTTTATGCAAACCACAACTACCCTAACTATCCTTAAAATTATATTTATAACTAGTGTTGCTAGCGTACTAATATATAAAACCCTACAATGGGTAACTATCGTAACACAATGGAATCAAATTAAGTTATGTTTTAATTAAAGCCCTTAACTACGTACATGTATTTTGAAAATGACTCAATAAGATTACTTCGTCATCCGTCTGTCTGTCAGACTGGCCGTGGCCTATTTCTCAGGAACGCGTACAGTTAAAATAACCTTACATTGTTATCAAATATCAAGACTGCAATGCCTAGAAATAATAAAAGAATGAAACTTCTGAGCTAACGCAATTAAAACATACGAGCGTTTATGATCCGCTTAATTATGCTGCATAAATTGTCACACACAAGTAAATCAATACCTATAAGGTGGCTCTATTGCCCTAGAAGTATAAAATTTGTCTCTGTAATATAATATGGATACACACACACGCACGCGCACACACACACACACACACACAATACTCATTTTGGAGATATTAATCGGCTACTTTTTATGAAATATACAGGATGTCCCAGAAGTACCACGTCATAGTGACATTGGAAGTAGGTCAGCTGAAGAGAAACCCAAT
Source organism: Apotomis turbidana (assembly GCA_905147355.2). NCBI lineage: Eukaryota > Metazoa > Arthropoda > Insecta > Lepidoptera > Tortricidae > Apotomis > Apotomis turbidana. Next base: position 24,346,654 of record LR990285.1, read on the forward strand.
TAATCTAACATGACCTCAGTAAAAGTTGCACGGTTTTCGAGTTATTACCGAAATAAAAACTTTTGAGAATTTTCGCCTTTGTTTTTTTATTTTTGGTACCAGCATCGACACGGATAGCTCTTAATGACAGTTTTTTATGTGTATCAAATCATCAATATGTTAGCAATTAATGTATTATTTCAAAAATATACACAAATATTTAATTACTTGTTTATTTTGTCACTAAATTGTACTATTTATTAGCGCTGGTAACACTCCTAGACTTGTATTTTCGCGAACAGTTTGTTATTAGTACGAAAACGATTTCTCAACGGCTACTATTGGTTCGTTGCTCGAATACCGCCATTTTGTGTGCTTGATTTCTATTGGTTGGTGATTCGAGCGGGGAATCTTGATTTCGGGTCGTTGAGGAATGGTCATTCGGTTACAGTGGCTCGAGCTGTAAACTTGTCTGCAAAATAGTGTAATATAAGGAAGGGTTATTAAATTGCTGGAAGGTTATTTTAATTAAGGAAAGTTATTGTTCGATATTGTGATCGGCTAATTAAAAGTTATAGTTGATTGAAGATAGTGTTATTACTTCACCTTGGTCCTGGAGGCTATCCTAAGGAAGATATTAACAAATCTCAGAAAGAGGGATTAACAACTTAGTGCCCACAAAAGGATCGGAGATACACTTACGTATTTGGTGTACAAAGAAAACGTAAGTGTTCCTTATTCATTTTATTTCAATTGCACTTGTTTACACTTATCTATTCGTGTCTAAAGATTTACGTAATTGAACATTTATTTTTCTAACCTCATTCGTTAGCTCTATTGGAATGCTTTAAAAACTAAACTGTATTTACCGTAACGGAGACATTCCGGAGGTTTATATGGTTATTCATGCATGTTAATCTTGCCAGGGTACCCCCTGGAGATGAACATGTATGATAGTTAAGGTTGATAGGTAGGGAGAAAACGATAAACTGTATTTGCCGTAACGGAGACATTCCGGAGGTTAATATGGTTAGTCATGCATGTTAATCTTGCCAGGGTACTCCCTGGAGATGAACATGTTTGATATATCGGTTCATTAGCTGTTAGAAACTAAACTATATATTCCGTAACGGAGACATTCCGGAGGTTTATATGGTTGATCATGCATGTTAATCTTGCCAGGGTACTCCCTGGAGATTGACATGTTTGATTGTTTATAATTTAGATTAGTTAAGTGCATGTAGGTCATTAAAAAACGGATTATTAACTCCGATGTTTCTTTCCTTATATATGTTGAGGCTGCGACAACATGGATGAAGAGCGTAGGTCAAGGTCTCGTCACCGGCGACCAAACACTCCAAGTGCCAGCGGCAGAAGTGGAGCACATGGACAAGACAGGGAGCATAGGCAACGGCGGTTGCGGACTCCAGAAGGCTCATGGTACAGCGGCAGAGGCAGCGCTGGTGGCGATGGCATCACCGGTGGCAGAACTTCTGGAGGACGCAGTCGTGGTACACCTTCACCGTTATTGGCTGCTGAACAGGGATCACGGGATTCACAGGATAGGGGTCGTAGTAGAATGCGACGTAGCATATCACGGAACAGAGTAGTTAGATCACGCGATCAATCAGTGCATCGTTATGCTGTAGCGCGTTATAGTCGAATTCCTCGTAGTCGTGAGCGATCGGGTAGTCATGGGGTACGTGATCGATATAGAGATCGTCGTCAAAACCATCGATCACGTAGTAGAGTTAGCAATCATTCTAGCTGTAGTGACCGAAATGTTGTTGGAGGGGAGTTATTGTCTAGGTTTGCGGATATGATTGAGAGCTTTACTAAGACTAACAAGATCAAGAAAGAAACCTTCTCAAATACGAACGTTATTCCCGAATTCGATCCTTCTTTAAAAAATCAGACTGTTGATAAATGGCTTTTAAAAGTGAACGAATGTGCGACTCTGTATGAATGGACGGAGAGGCAAACCATTCATTACGCACTACCGAAACTCGTAGGTATTGCTAAAAAATGGTATGAAGGTTTGCCTTCTCTGTTGTTAAGTTGGGAAGAGTGGCAATGTAAATTAAAAAGTGCCTTTCCGGCAAATGAGAACTATGGTCAAATGATGTTAGAAATGCTAAATAGGAGGGCGAAATTCGGAGAATCATTAGAAACTTATTTTTATGACAAGGTTAATTTAATAAATCGTTTAGAGGTGATTACGGGTAAGAGGGCAGTAGAGTGCATTTTGCATGGTATAGATGATAGGTCGGTGAGAATGGGTGCAGAAGCTGCGCAGTTTGATGATTGTGACAGATTACTAGCATACTTAAGGAAAGTAAGCGTTCAAAGGACAGAACAATCAGGCATTAAAAAGGGGAGTGCGAATAATAAAGCTATATACAAATCACATGTAGGGAATAAACCGAGCATTAGGTGTTATAATTGTAAAGAGGAAGGTCACCCTGTTTCAAAATGTCCGAAGCCAATTAAAAAGTGCAATAAATGTTCAGCGGTTGGTCACATCGATTCCGAATGTTTTCGTCAGCCTAAAAATAGTGAACCTAAATCTGTAATGGCTATAGAGGCACCAGTTGGGAAGCCCAACTCTAACAAGTACGTTCAGAATATAAATGTTAATGGCGTGCCAATTGAAGCATTTATTGATATGGGCAGTCAGTTAACTTTAATACGAGAGAGTGCAGCCAAGGACATTTTTAAACAGTGGGATACTTCGAGAGCGTATCCCATGATGGGATTTGGTGGGACGTTGGTTCAGTCTATAGGGTCGTGTGTAGCGGAGGTTATGATTCAAAATGTAACATGTACAGTCACATGTGTGGTGGTACCAGATGTATTTATGGCGCACCCAGTTTTGATTGGTCAGACGTTCACGGAACAACCTCATGTCAAAATTATAAAGGCAGGTGACAAGTTGTTGTTCGAAAATTCAGATGACTGTAACGAAAAAGGAAAGTTGGAATTGAGAGTGTGCCAAGATACCACCATACATGAGACAGGGGTCATTGGTGTGTATTGCGATACGGGTTATACAGGATTATTTTATGTGAGAGGGGGATTCAGGGGACAAGTAGACAAAGAATATATTTTAGGAGAAGGAGTATACAAGCTAGAGCAGGGTAAGGGTATTTTAATAGTAGAACCTTTATCAAAATCAATAAATTTTAAAACGAACGAATTAATTGCTAGGGCCGAAATTGTGTTAGAATCATTTGGCATTCATGAAATTAATAAAATTGAGAGTGAAGTCAAATCATTAAAACCTTTTACGTTAAGTGATTTGACCATTGGGGACATTGCTCAGGAGGATAAAGTTAAGCTTCTCGAGTTAATTAATTCATATCGGGATTGTTTTGCTACGTGTCTTGGGGAATTAGGATGCACAGATATTGAAAAAATGGATATCGATTTGAAAGATAATGAACCGGTAGTATATAGGCCGTATCGCCTGTCAGCGAATGAAAGACAGGAAGTTCAAGGGATGGTAGACGAATTAATTGAGACAGGGATCGTTCGCGAATCAAGTTCACCTTATGCGAGTCCCATTATTTTGGTTAGAAAAAAGACAGGGGATAAAAGGCTATGCATAGATTATAGGCAACTAAATAAGAAAACAGTTAAACAACATTACCCATTGCCTTGTATGGAGGATCAGATGAATCGATTAGCAGAAAATAAGTTTTATTCAGCACTGGACTTAGCTAGCGGCTATTATCAAATTGAGTTAACCGAAGAGGCTAAGTCTAAAACAGCATTCGTCACACCAGACGGGCAATGGGAGTTTAACCGGATGCCGTTTGGTTTGGCGAATGCGCCCGCGGTTTTTCAGCGTGCAGTAAATAAGGCTATAGGATCTCTCAGATTTCATACGGCTGTAGCATATATGGATGATATCCTAGTGCCTTCAAAAACAGTAGACGAAGGGTTAACTAAATTAGAAGCAATTTTCAAAAATATCAGAGCAGCTAATTTAACACTAAAATTGACTAAATGCAATTTTTTCCAAACATCCGTTGAGTTTTTAGGTTTTGAGATAAACGTTAATGGCATTAGGCCAGGTTTAAAAAAGACTGATGCTGTCCGCAAATTTCCTGTCCCACAAAATGTACATAACGTAAGGCAGTTCATTGGTTTAGCCAGCTTTTTTAGAAAATTTGTGAAAGACTTCGCAACAATTGCTAAGCCATTGACTAGTCTATTGAAAAATAATACACCGTGGGTTTGGGGGGATCCGCAGCAACAGGCTTTTGAGAAACTAAAGTCCCAATTGGTGTCTCGTCCTGTTTTGGCTCTGTACAATCCCACCCTTTACACAGAATTGCATACTGATGCGAGTAAGTGGGGCGTGGGGGGAATATTGTTGCAGAGACAAAAAGAGGGAGACATGAAACCAGTTGCGTATTACAGTTGTCAGACTTCACCAGAGGAGCAACATTTTTCGGCATACGAACTAGAAACTTTAGCAGTAGTTATGTCCTTGACAAAGTTCAGGACGTATCTGGCAGGAATGCCCTTTACCATTGTTACTGACTGTAATTCGCTGAGAGCAACGTTCGCTAAAAGAGATATGTTGCCTAGAGTTGCTCGCTGGTGGGGTCTGATACAGGAATTTAACTGTGACATTAAATACAAGGCAGGTAAAGGGATGGTGCATGTAGATGCGTTGAGCAGAAATCCGATAAAAGGTGATAAGGTCAGCTTAGATTTCCCTACAGTGTTTATAATAGATGATGCTTGGCTTAAGACGGTACAATCCGACGATAGTGAAGTTAGTAGGATAAAAAGCATACTTTCTGATCCCAAAAACAACAATGTCGTTGAAATTAAAAATAATTACTGTTTAAAAAACAATAACGTTTTCAGAATTACTCCCAGTGGACCTAAATGGTTAGTACCCAGAGGTGTGAGATGGCAGATTTTGCGCACGTGTCATGACGACATTGGTCACTTTTCTGTTGATAAAACGTTCGAAAAGGTCAGTGAACATTACTGGTTTCCTAAAATGAGAAGGTTCATCCAAAAATATGTTGGGGCCTGTTTGGAATGCGCACTTAGTAAAGCGCCATCAGGAAAAAAATCAGGTTTCCTACATCCCATTCCTAAAGTGCCAATGCCATTTCACACCCTGCATGCTGACCATTTGGGCCCTTTTAACCCTAGTCGTTCTAAAAATAGATACCTATTGGTAATTGTGGAAGCATTCACTAAGTTTATAGTTTTGAAACCAGTTAAAAGCACAAAAGCGACGGTTACAATTAAAATTTTCAGGGAGTATTTCGGCACGTTTGGCTTACCGTCTAGGCTTATAACTGACAGATATTCATCCTTCACGGGTAAAAAGATAGCGTCGTTTCTGAAAGAATTAGGGGTACGTCACATAATGAATGCGGTTGCTACTCCACGCGCAAATGGGCAAGTCGAGCGGTACAACCGCACCATTCTCGATGCACTTACGGCCATGAATCACGGCAGGGATGAAGAACTGTGGGATGACAAAGTCATAGATGTTCAGTGGGGATTAAACAATACGATCAATAAAGGGACGGGGAAAACACCTGCTGAGGTGTTATTTGGTCTGAAATTAAAAGGGATGACAGAAGGTAAAATAATAAGTGTATTGCAGGATGATGATGCGGAAGCTACAAAAGAGATTGATGTTGATAGTATTCGTTCTGATGTAAGCAAACATATAAGGGAATCACAAGAAAAACAAAAGGAAAGGTATGATAGGAGTAGGTGCAAGCCGCGTAGTTTTGCTGTTGGAGATTTGGTAAGGGTAGAAAGGAGTACGCTTTGCCCGGGAAAAAGTAAAAAATTAAAATCTAAATGTTACGGTCCTTACAGAATAGTTGATGTGTTACCCAATGATAGATATTTAGTGGAAGATACACCATTGACGAAAAGGAAAGGAAAAGCAATTTATAAAGGGGTGCATCCGGTTGATAAAATACACCCATGGTTAAGTTTTAAGGGGATAGATGACAGTGAGTCTAGTGAAGAGGAGGTTATAGCAGGGAGTAGGGTTGATATAGAAGCAGATATTAACCATGTAAGGTAATCGGGTTTCTATAAAATTTTAATAGATGTGGAATGATTAAATTAAAAAGTTAAATAAATAGTAAAAGGAACCGATAGAATGGAATAGGTACTCCTGAAGTACTGGAAGGGTATAGGAAATTGGAAGGATATCAGAAATGGTTAGGATATCGGGGAGGAAAAGTTAGGGATATTGGAAAGATATTGGAAGGATATTGGAAAGATATTGGAAGGATATTGGAAAGATATTGGAAGGATATTGGAAGGATGTTGGAAAGATATTGGAAGGATATAAGTTGATAATTATAAAATTTTAAATTACAAATGAGTGTCTATTTTATCTCTGGAGCCAAGTTTTTACGTCAATTTAAATAGTTTTCCAACATATTTGGCTACTTGAGATAAATAGATACTCATCAGATTAAGAATATATTGAATAACGATTGTTTGTAAACTATGAATCTCTTATTTAATTGTATAAAATTATACTTAAATAAGTCACGAGGACGTGACATATTAGTCAGGATGGACGAATTTGTTAGCAATTAATGTATTATTTCAAAAATATACACAAATATTTAATTACTTGTTTATTTTGTCACTAAATTGTACTATTTATTAGCGCTGGTAACACTCCTAGACTTGTATTTTCGCGAACAGTTTGTTATTAGTACGAAAACGATTTCTCAACGGCTACTATTGGTTCGTTGCTCGAATACCGCCATTTTGTGTGCTTGATTTCTATTGGTTGGTGATTCGAGCGGGGAATCTTGATTTCGGGTCGTTGAGGAATGGTCATTCGGTTACAGTGGCTCGAGCTGTAAACTTGTCTGCAAAATAGTGTAATATAAGGAAGGGTTATTAAATTGCTGGAAGGTTATTTTAATTAAGGAAAGTTATTGTTCGATATTGTGATCGGCTAATTAAAAGTTATAGTTGATTGAAGATAGTGTTATTACTTCACCTTGGTCCTGGAGGCTATCCTAAGGAAGATATTAACAAATATCTAATTCAAAAGTGTAAAGTGTTATTTTGTCAGTAACTATTGTAAAATGTTGAAAAAAACTTGATTAATCTTGATTTAATTTCTCACAAAAACACGAATTTCAAATTTGACCATCTGCCATGTGTTTTTTTTATTAGAAACGAAACAAAAAAATAACGTGAATAAATTAAACATGTTATGCAGATTCAAAAATGGTATAACACATGTATCTGACTGCGATTAAATTAGGTATTCTTATCACTTTAGCGATGCCCTATCGAGCCAACTTAAAACTGTTCAAGTCCGAAAACAGTCACTTAGACTAAGAGCTAGCGACCAAATCGGTCATGTGGCTTCAGCTGTATTGAAACTCCGTTAGCTACTTCCCTGAACAACCTTTTCCTATAATCTTCGTGCTGGCAGGCCGCGGTCGGTGGGTGCGGGTGTAGTGGGGTGGGGAAAAAAAAAATGTGGGCTCAGCGACTTTAATTTTTTTTTCAAACAGTTGCTCTGTACTCCCTGTGCACCCAAAAAAAAATTAAATCGATCGGGTGGTGGGAAGGGGTTGCCAGCGTTAATTAAAAGTACCAAAATAATAATAATTTAATGTGTGGGCTCAGCTGTATTGGCTTTTTTTCTGACGCGAGATTAATCAATATGTAAGCCCCAAAAAATAGGCATGCAAAAATATCGGTGGGAAGGTATCGAAAAAAATGTTGAAATTCTCGGATCTTTCAGTGCAGTGCGGATGCGAAGCGCAGCGATGTACATTAAAGCAGCAATGTAAAGCATCCAAGCGGTATTGTGTTGTGGCAACATCGGTAAACGCAGCTGTCAGTTGACACATCCAATCAGCTGCTTATGGTGGCAGTAATATTTTTCAGTATTTACATTCTCATTCCGTTATTTTAGAATGTTTTAAACGAAAGTCACGTTCAGCGGTCAAAATATGCAGCTTACCGAAGTGCCAGAGTGATAATTTAGCTTCCGTGTGCCCTCAATTACTGGTCAAAGTATGGATATAACCAAACAAAGACATTTTGACCGTTGATCCCGTTGACCCACCCACCGTTGACCCACCCCAATACACCCGCACCCACCGACCGCGGCCTGCCAGCACGACAATTATAGGAAAAGGTTGTTCAGGGAAGTAGCTAACGGAGTTTCAATACAGCTGAAGCCACATGATCGATTTGGTCACTAGCTCTCCGTCTAACTGTTATGTGCTACAAAGATGCTGTGTAGTGTGTACAGCGATGACTCTTCTGTTATCTGATCCGATTATTTTGCCAAATGCACGAGGGCTAAAAACTAATGTTTTTCTCCCTTTTGGAGGCTAGCTTATTCTAAAGGACCGGATAAAATCATAAAATGTCAAGGACAATTAAAGTAAATTAATGGCTCTTTGGTTAGATTGGAATTGCGACCACAACAGCGCGCGAACCGAGCGAGCGAAGCGAGCGTGCCGCAGTAGCGGTCGGCATAGCACCAGGACCGGACTGCTACCAGTAAAGTAGATTAATGGGTTAGGTTAGGATAGAACTGCGACCACAACAGCGCGGGAGCCGAGCGAGCGAAGCGAAAAGAGAAACGGTAGCTTTTAGGTCAGCGTCATCAATACCATCCCTACCACATCCAACGCATCTTCTTCCAGCCGACTACGCACATCGTGTTTAATTTTGCCAAAAAATGATACAGATGTGGAGACAAAACCCGAATATCTTCAATGAAGTATTGTGGATTGACGAATCGGCTTGCAAAGGGGATGCATGTATCAATTTACATAACATAGCTGGCAATGGCAGCCAGAAAACTCACATGAAGAACGAGAAAATCGGTCCCAATACCAATTCAAAATTAATTTGTGGAGTGAAATTCTTAATGGAATTGCGAGACCGGCCGAGTTGCCTCCTATTCTTGATGGTAGAAATTATTTTCAATTTTTGCAAAACGACCTGCCTGGTTTAGAAGATGTGCCTTTGGCACAGAGACGAAGGATGTGGTAGCAACAAGATAGTTGCCCAGCCTACTACGCCCGGCTAGTCCGTGAGCACCTCAACGAAAGATTCCTCGATAGATGGATTGGTCGATTGAGACCAATTGTATGACCATCGCGTTTCCCAGATCTAAACCCACTAGATTTTTTTATTGGGGATATTTAAAAGACTAAGTTTACGCGAAACCAATAAGCAGAATTGCGGCAACGAATACTCGTTGTCGCAAATACTTGCGGCAGCCCGTACCATATCGGAAGTCAGTTTAAGAAAATTGAGCCGAAATTTTATTGAACGATGTTTTTTGTGCATTAGTCCACGGGAGACAATTCGAACATTTATTGTGACCTAAATTTATTCCAAGAAATGAATCAAAAATAAACCTGTTTTTTATTGTCATTGACATTTTATGATTTTATCCAGTCCTTTAGAATAAGCTAGCCTCCAAAAGGGAGAAAAACATTAGATTTTAGCCCTCGTGCATTTGGCAAAATAATCGGAGTCATCGCTGTACACAGCATCTTTGTAGCACATAACAGTGATGCTTTCGGAGTTCAAGTTTTAAGTTGGCTCGATAGGGCATCGCTAAAATGACAAGAATATCTAATGTTATCGCAGTAAGATACATGTGTTATACCATTTTTGAATTTGCATAACATGCCTAATTTATTGACGTTATTTGTATGTTTCGTTTCTAATTAAAAAAAACATGTCAGATGGTCAAAGTTGAAATTCGAGTTTTTGTGACAAATTAAATCAAGATTAATCAAGTTTTCTTCAGCATTTTACAATAGTTACTGACAAAATAATACTTTACACTTCTGAATTAGCTATTCATGATTTGATACACACAAAAAAATGTCATTAAGAGCTTTCTGTGTTGATGCTGGTACTAAAAATGTAAAAACAAAGGGGAAAATTCTCAAAAGTTTTTATTTCGGTAATAACTCGAAAACCGTGCAACTTTTACTGAGGTCATGTTAGGTTGGTTTGGTTTCTTTGAGCTGACCTACCTCCAGTGTCACTGTAACGTGGTACGTCTGGGACACCCTGTATATCCATATAATATGATATTTATATGAAAAACACGACCTATGACGTCAGGGTCCTGAACGATGAAATTCCCTTGCTGGACTCGAACCGATGTCTTGAACCATAGCGGTCTACTAATTAACATTCGTCAACCTCTGTCGACGAATGTTTGCAATGTGTTGTCACCACCAACCTTTGTTCGCTCTTCAATCGTCAGCGCATCCAGTGAGATCTTATGATGTTACCCGCTTGATGATGCCTTTCCTTATTTATTTATTTTTCTTTCAGTAAGTCTTATTAAATAATATTTTCATAATTAACCTAAATTTAGTTGCTCTGTGAGTTTGTTTCAAAATGATTGCGTTATGTATGCGTTGAAATTTGTAATTATTTACCTTTACATCGGGAAAACTTCACAAGATTTCGTGAGTTTCGACTAAGAAATTCGGTTTAGTTTAAATACATTAAAGTCCGCTGAGAGCGTTCTTTTACAAGGATACTTTGAGTAGTATTGTGTGTTCGAATTCTTTGTTGTAAGATTGTAACGAAGCGTACTGAAACCAGGTTATTGTTTGAGCTCACTTTGCCCTCGACGATGACACTTCCACTATATTTTAAATTCATTTTCTTATTTTCGGCACTGGCGGTGGAAACATTTGGCCCGTGGTCTTCGGATGCAAAGAAAATTGTAAAAGAAATTTCACAAAAATTAATCGGAGTATCGGGTAATATCAGAGCGGGCTCCTTTTTCGCTCAAAGACTGAGCCTCGCCATTCAAAGGGGAAACGCGGCGAGCGTGCTGGGGACGATGCCTCAGACGGCTTCAGTACTGGGGGATTCTTTTTAATTTTAAGTTTTAGTATGTATATTTTTAATTTATTTTCCATTGTAATAAATATGTATTCATTTTCTTTCTGACAAAACATAAGTCATTCTACTAATGTATAATGAAATAAATTAGAACCATGTCGGCAATAAACTCTCAATCTCTCAATTTCGACTTACCTATACTAAAATGTAGTAAGGATGAGCACCTGCCTCTTTGTTGCTTAACATTTCAGCAGAGCGACACAAATTGTCTCCTTGGAGTACTTGTACTCACTCGGTACATTGTATCGCAGCAACGAGCATTCTAGGTGTACTGTATAGTACTTGCTAGTTCCATGGTTAAGATGCATCTCGAGTATTTTGTTATGTTCTAAAACGCTGGCGTCTGCGGTTCATGCGCCAAAATTAACCAAGAACGAACAGAGATCAGGGTTAGGCCATTAGATAATAAAGACGACAAGTAGCTACGCCATATTTCGGATTTTTAGTACCTAGTACTAACTTATTTTACTGGCAACGACCATTTTTTGATAACTGACGTTGAAAATCAGTAATGACACTGATGTAAATAAAGAGGAAACAGGACTTAATATTCCGAAAATCATATGATACTTTCGCATGATATATAAAGCCAAAACTACCCACAGCGATGAAAGTCAATTTATTTTAAATACGATTCAATATTTACTTCAGAAGGAGAACGAAGGATTAAGCTGTACTCCGGTAGACAATGTTTTGAATTTGGTTGATGACATATAACGACGTATGCACGTTATTGCCACGTGAAAGCAGTTTGTAGCGCCACTTTTTAGGCTATACGTACCTATTCATAATATCTACTTCAATTTTCACTATAAACGCCACGGCGTTTAAAATAGGCATAATGACAAATTTTATTAGTAACGCGTATGCCAATGCCTGTCCTAATTTTTATACTAACTGCATTTAGACTGATCAAGTTTATCCCATGAGGACTCATAAATCATAATATATGTACAACACAATAAAAAAATACAACACAACACAATTAAATTAAGTTATAAATCAATTATTTATATACCTAAAATTAAAGTCAAAAATGACCGTTTACATTCAACAGTCCTACGGAGTGCTAAAAACGCTCAATACAAATGACGTCCGAACCGTCATACCAATAATATTTGTATAAAAATATTTTGGTCGTGACAAGTGCGGGTTTGTATATGAACAGTTTTTTTTGTTGAATTATGGAAAATCAGGAAACAATTCGTAATTTGTTTTGGCTTGAAAAATAAAACATTACAATATTTTTATTAAACCAGTAACGTCTGCTAACGTAAACCAAATGTTAAAATTTTTTTTGCTTCATTGTAAACATTTACAACATTACATTTACCTTTTAGGACCCATATTATTAAATCCCTTTACTTTTATATTTCACTCTTCATTTTATGACGTAAGATTTACCTATTGAGCTAATTTTATTAATATAAATAACACAGTATGTTTTAGAATTTACCATCAGTCATTATCCTTATTCTATCTAGACCAGAGACCTAGATATTCGAGTTTAATCAAGAGATCAGCACCTGTGGCATAACTGTCGTACGCGACTATTTCTCGCTCGAGATAATTACCCGTCTCTTTCTGTGTAGTTATGTGAGAGAGTGACGGGTATCGCTATGTCGAACGACAAGAGTCGCGAAGCATAGTTGTGCTAGGGGGGCAGATTGTAGAATCCATGGAGCATTCACGCAACTCCTCAATTGGTTGTGGGTAAACAAACACTTCATCACTTAATTAAAAGAAACTTGGCATTTGTTGAATGAAGTTTTTATTGTGATTTTAATCATGATGTTTTCGGCCTTCTATGAATGAGTAATAATATTTTTAATGCAAGTTCCGGATAAGTAACCATGATGCCTATGAAGGTTGCATTTATCACGTGATAAATAACTGACAAAGCGACTGTCACTCACACTCGCATGTTGTAAAAATGTGATGGAAGCTTTATCACTTATTTATGGCGTGACAAAAACAACCATTAACGGCCGCAGATCTCTTCTCTCCATATAAATGGATAGGCCTTCTAGTGAGCTGAGCTGGGAGAAAGAGGACAGAAAAGCGATTGGATGAAAGACCTCCCCTTCCTTAAGCAGTGCAGTGACATAAGCGCTGGTGAGAATGAGTTCTGTAGAGGTGGTGATGGTTAAGGCTCAATTCCACTAGGTCAATACACAGTGGAGCTGGCCGTATAGCCGGTGCCCATGTGGCAGGCGTTGACTCCTCGCAACAGACGGACGTATCCCTTTTCGCCCCAGTCCTCCGACCACGAGTTCTTGATTATCCAGTACTTGGTTCCATTCTCTGAAAGTAACATAATTCATAACATGAATTATTTTAAAATAAAAGTATACCTATTAATGCTTTTATTTTTCCTATAGTTAAAACAAATTGATTTAGTGCATGCGAGTAATCGGGTATTAATAAAAACAAGTTCTTAAAACTCTACTGTCCGTCTGTCTGTCTGTAACCAGGCTGTATCTTGTGAACCACGATAACTAGACAGTTGAGATTTTCACTATATTTTTGTTACCTCTATAACAACAAATACTAAAAACAGAATAAAATAAATATTTAAGTGGGGCTCCCATACAACAAGCGTGATTTTTTTTTATTTTGTTGGTTGGTAGGGAACCCTTCATGCGCGAGTCCGAATCGCACTTGATAAGATAAGATAAGATAGGATAAGACTTGGGTGGTTTTTGTATGCAATAGGTATATAATCGACGCTATTGTTCCTAAGAAGTGATTCCCCTATCTCCCAAAGAGTATGTAATCACTCCGTTCTATCTCCTTTAGTTTCTGACTTCTCCCTACTGGCCCATTACGATTGATCACCCTGTCTTCGGATATGATTTTGCGTTTGATAGCTGTCAACTCGGTTCATTTTACAACCTAAATCCGATCTTTTGCCGGCTTCACACTACTCGCGACGTTGGCCGAGTCCCGTTGTCCGAGTCCCCCGTTGACCGAAATGCCTCTCCTCGCTCAACCTCGATCAACTTCGCGAGCAGTGTCGAGCTTACAATAGGTCACAGGCACAATCATATCTGAAGTCTACTATTGTCAAGTACAGCATGTTATCAGTAAGTACCGATTTTGTACAAACCTTCTCCATATCCCACTAACAGCACGCCGTGATTTATGTCGCCGTTAGTACACCCATCGGTAGGATAGAAAATGCCTGATTTGTAACCAGCCAACGCCGAATCTGCGACAATGCCTGAACAAAAGAAGTGGTAAATTAATTAACGAATAAATAAAATGTTTAATTATTTTATTATCATTATTATTTATATATCAATGATATGTTCAACCTAGGCATGTGAAAATTGGTCAGGTAAGTAATAGACGTTCTTTTCAAAAAAGATATCTAGAAGATTAACACGCAAACAAAAAGTAAATTGCGCTCATACGTCTCGTCTACACCAGCCCGTCTAGCACAACTGTGTTTCGCGACTCTTATCGCGCGACATAGCTCTACCCGTCACCCTCTTATGTTACTGCAGAGAAAGAGACAGCCAATTATCTCACGCGAGAAACAGTCGCTTGTGACTGTTGTGCTAGGTGCAGGACTAGAACCCGGTACCTTTGGATTACCAGTCGAACCTTTCGACCAGAGATGCATTTTTTTATATATAATAATGTGCTCAAGGATCTGTGCGCCCTAAATACTCCTAACTCCTGGCGAGGTCAAAATCCTCTTTTTTTTCACTGTACTAGTAAGTTGAGAAGTAGATATTACTTGACGTTCTGTTCTGTTCTTCCGTAACAAAATAACGAAATGTTAGAAAAATCTTAAAAGTGCGAGTGTAGTTTTATGAAATGAATCGAAGGCGAGTTCGAGTCTTCTTTTACGTAGATACTAGCTGTGCCCGTGACTTTGGTGAAGTGAAATTTCTCTCATGCCAAACAATGTTGATTTACAGCCGTTTAAAAATCGTTACGAAAATTCTTATCGAGGTAGTAGGTACCTGGCTATGAAATTAGTTGAAAGCAAGTCTGGTTCATGGTCATACTCCAAGAAGTTATATATATATAGATTGTCTGAAATCTGAAGAATGCATTTCGAAGACTAGGAGTCAGGTTAAAAGGACTCCGTTTAACGAAAAACAGACGCGGCTGAGTCTTGGTGGCATTGAATCCAACTAGATTGGTATTCTCCCCATTCAGACACTGTCACGAGAGTTTGATTCAATCATTCCACCATCTCCTCCCAACAAGACTGGAATTTGCGCTGGTATATATTTGTCAACAAGAGCTGTGCTGTCATCAGCATACTTAAAGGTACCGGGAATAAAATGGGTGACATGCAGGCTTTTATTTCTTTAAACTGAACATGTAGTTCAAGAAAATTAGATTGAAATGTTTGGAAAATTTGACAGACGGACGGACTGACACAGACACACGAGTGATCCTACTATAATCATAGCGAATTTTCTCCGAAACTACTAGACCCATTGAGTTGAAAATTGGTACACGTATGTAAATTGATGACCCAAACATGGACGTGTAACGTAACGTAAAGTAAATCAAGTAATTTGAAAAAGGGGGGGGCCAGATTTGGGGGTAAATAAAAAAAAAATGGCAAAGTATATCAGCAACGGCAACGTTGCAGCGACTCGCCGCCGGTTTATTTTTCGGCACGAAACGTTTTTAATATTACGTATATAAAGCACATGAGCCGAGGCAAGTCGCCGGGACATGACGGGCTGAGCATCGAGCATGGCGCGCATTTGCCGCGAGTACTATGCATGCTTTTTAACCTGTGCATTCGCCATACCTACTTGCCTCCCGACCTGATGCGCCACTACACTAGTGGTTCCTATTATTAAAAACAAGACCGGTGACGTATCTGATAGGAATAACTATAGGCCAATTTCGCTGGCTACAGTAACAGCTAAGGTGTTAGACGGTCTTCTGGACGGCCAGTTGGGTAAACATTTACATCTGCACGACGCACAATTCGGGTTTCGAACCGGCCTCTCGACGGAAAGTGCAATTTTTACCCTAAAGGAGACCGCCAGGTACTACACACAAAGAAAAACTCCAGTTTATAGCTGTTTTATGGATTTGTCGAGGGCGTTCGACTTGGTTTCATATGAAATTCTTTGGAATAAGTTGGAGACGACTGGCATGCCTAAAGAGCTGGTAGACCTGTTTAGCCACTGGTATGCGCATCAGGATAATTGTGTAAAATGGGCGGGTTCAGTGTCGGACACATACCGGTTAGAATGTGGTGTGAGGCAAGGAGGCCTGACGTCGCCGAAGCTTTTCTGCCTGTATGTGGACGAGCTGATTGTCGGACTCAGCAACATGCATGCGGGATGTTCCATAGATGGCAAAATGGTCAACAACATCAGTTATGCGGATGACATGGTGTTGCTGAGTCCGTCGGTCTCCGCGCTGAGGGATCTGCTACGCACGTGCGAGAATTATGCCTCGAATCATGGACTAAAATATAACTGTCAAAAAAGTGAGGTTATGGTTTTCGACGTGCGTGGTATATTCTCAGGTTTCCTGCCGCCTATTAAGTTGTATGGTGAGGAGATGAAGAAGGTTGACCGATTTAAATATTTAGGTCAAATAATAACAAGTGACTTAAGAGAGGATTGTGATATAGATAGGGAACGCAGGGCGTTGGCGGTTCGAGGGAATATGCTGGCCCGCAGGTTCACTCATTGTTCTGGAGAAGTAAAGATAACTTTGTTCAAAACGTTCTGTCAATCGTTCTACACAAGTGGCCTGTGGGTATGTTACACCCAAAGAACCCTCAACTCCTTCTGTGTTCTCTATAGTAGTATATTTAGAATGTTGATGGGACTACCCAGATTCTGCAGTGCATCAGGTATGTTTGCCGATGCTCGCGTAGATGATTTTCACGCCATAATACGCAAAAAAATAGCATCCATTAAAACCAGAATACAGGGTAGTTCCAACAGTATTCTATGTATATTAGTTGACAGAGCCGACAGTCCTCTGCAGAGGTAATGGATATCGGCATTAATAAACCCTCATTCTGAGCAGGTTTATTATGTCAATTAGGTATAGTAGGTATTAGTGTAGTGTAAGTAATTATATAGTTAACTAACCTAGTTTTAAGTTTACTAACTATCATGGACTACTGTTGTCTGAATAAAGAAATTTTGAATTTGAATTCGAATTCGATATCGTGTGATATATCAAATGAAAGGGTACATTATGAAAATCTCAAATATATGTATTTTATAATTCTAAATTAAACGGTTATGAAGTTTTTACGAAAATGAGCAAAACTTGACGATTTCCCCACACACTACTAATTTCCTAAAATAGTGAATCTAAAAAAAATTACAGATTATAGTTCATTACTTAAAGATTACAGAAAAACATATAAGAAGTCTATGGTATTGAAAGTAACACCGTTTAACTAGTACGAATATTTTATATTTCGCTCAATGGCCAAATGACTTAAATTTTAAAAATAGCATTGCAAGAGTAACAGAAATAAATTATACATTTTAAGAAAAAAAAAAACTATTCTTTACTTTTGTCATACATATTTTGGCCGAGAAGTGTGAAGTTTTTGAGATAACTACCTTTTAGTACAAAAAAAAGATCAATTATTAAAAACGTTAGTATTTGATAACAGATTGCGCTGATTCTATAAGTGATATTGCTTTTGTTTGCATCAAAAATTTATAGTAAATTTATTCAGGATTATTTCGTTCCCATACATTTTGTATGTATCGTACACGGTTTTCTTTTAAAGTGGAAAATACCGCGCTCCGGGACACATTCGAAGGCGAGGGGGGGGGGGGGCTATGTATTGAACTAATGGATGGGAAGCCTTCATTTTATGCGATAAAATCGAACATTGGCAAAAAGAGTCTACAACTCTACAAGTCCGATGTTTGAAATGTAAGGATGGATTAATGCTCGAATTCCAGGCCTCTTTTCCCAAGGACTAAACATCGCAACCTTAGTAATGATAAATACGATAATACATAATAAATAACATACACAGAAATATTTTAAAACAATAGTCTTATCCTGGGTGGATGCATAATTATCAACTGCAAAAAAAAAATTTACATTTTTTTTATTCATCTGATAGTAATGATGAACATACGTACCCACTGCCAGCGGCCCAAGTTCTACCAGTTTCTGCATCAACGTATCTTCATCGGGAATGTCAAGTGGTCCCCCGTCTTTAACGTGAACTAGCGCTTTGTTTGCGTCTTCACGACAACGATATATGTCGTCTCTATAAGGATAGTCTTTTTCTAACATTATTCCGGTGGATCTATTAGAAAATTCTCTGAAAAAAAAACAATTGGTTTCTATTTCATGATAGACATTTTCAACAGTAAGTTTGGGTTAAAATTTAAAATAGTTTATATTATAGAGTATTCACACTTAACATATCCAAGTAGCGCTCAACGGAATCAACGATCGAACTGTAGATAAGCAACAGAACTTAACCACTCTTAACACACGATTAAAACTCAAATTAAACTGCTTCTTTACTATAAACAAGTTATGCTAGATTGTATAGTGTACTTCCACTTTAGCGTATATTTGGTAAATAGTATACGTACAATATCACCTCATGCATGATGCCTCCGCCACATGTTGTACAATACAGGCAGTCCAGGGCCTGACTTTCGGAGAGGGCTAAGCATTGCTGATGTTTAATAGCGTATTGCCCTTCAATATTACCTATAAACAATTTAAATATTATGCAATATTTTGTAGATTGTTATTTAATAAGGGCACGCAAGGGTAAACATTAGGTAATGAGAAGTCATTCATTTCCGTGGTCTGACACCACAATCAACAGAGTAACACTTGGCAGTTAAAATGTGACTTAGTTGTTAAATATGTTCTTTTATTTTTGTATTAAAAATATACATTTAATTTAAGTTTGTAAGCTAAATATTGTAGGGTCATTGATGCCCTGCCTCAATTGAACCAGAACATACCAATAGCACTGAAGATGTAGCAACTGCCACACCAGCCTTGGTACTTAACATGAGACACTGCATCATGATCTCTCCAGTCATATGACGCTGGCAGAACCATAGACTTATCTCGGACTACCTTCACCCCTTTTTCATTTGATGGCTTAAATCCGCGATACATGTGGAGCTCTTCTGGTGTCAGGTCAGCGAAATGGTTTATTTCAAATACAGTTTCGGGAAACTCAGCGTTTAGGCGGTTAATATTTTGCAAGCTTTCCTTAAAGATTTCAAGTCTTTTAAAATATTGGTAGCTGCTGTAGGATTTTCCATGTTCTTGGAGAAAGTCATTGAACAGGTCTTCGGCATTTTCCAGTTCGTAAAATGGCTTGTCGAGGACCTGCGCGATGCTCGTAGCCATGCTGCCCACTAGACAGACCGCCACCACGATAACCAGCTTAATCATAGTGTTAATGGTTAACACCGTAATGTCAGTTCTTGAATTGACGATGATTTAATTCTGCGTGACTTTTTTATACGAATACCTTTCTGATTGTTTTTATTGTTGTTATCGCATTGGAGTTTTATCGTTTTACATGCCAATTCAAAATTCCAACTTTAATAATGTAAAAATTCACAAGAGTTACGTCCTCATCAAACCGTGTTTGGAAGCAAATTTTCGGGGTTCCGTAGAGAAAAAAGAAAAACAAACACCAATAACATTAAGATTCGTTGTCCGTCTGTCTGTCAGACTGGCCGTGGCCGTCTGTCAAGACCCTCTTTGTCAGGAAAGCGAAGAGTTATCAAACTAAAATGATACCAGACACTTAACTGCAATGCTTTGAAGTAGTGAAAGAATCAAATTTCTTTGTCAATGTCCATGTTCTGTTTGTGCTGCATATCTGTCACTTGCAAGGAAATCAATACCCTACTTCTCTTTGTCCTAAAATCATGAACATTGTCATGGAGCAAGTTTATAAAAAAGAGTGTACAAAAAAAGCGGAATCCGTAATTTTTTCGTTTTTTTTTTCATGCCAGCGTAACGTTTGTCAATTGTGTAAATATTAGTCTCTGTAACATAACATACAAACACGCACGCACACACACACACGTACTCGTATTAACTTACGTTTAAATCGTTGATTTTTATCTGGTTTATGCTTCAGTTGAAATATTGAAATAAGCAAAAATTACTGCAATCTGATTGTTACCGACGAGTACTTATATTTTTACATATTTTTAATCCCATACCAGACTTAAACCGAATATATCTCTTGCTATACCTACCAGGGTGAGCGTTAATAATCCTAACGTATACATAATTCTTTGTTCCTGTGGGTAGAAGAAATTATGTATACGTCACTACTGAGCATATACGTAGTAAGTATGAAAAAGTTAGATACCCGGAGTTTTGCAGTGACTGAACATTCACTAAATTCGGATACGACTCACCGCATTCAGTTTGATACGACAGAAAAGGTTTTCATTCCGCAGAAAGTACGGGTTATAGAAATTAGCGGACGACGGTCCGAATTTTAATCAAGGTTGTGAATGATCAGTCGCGAACCGATTCAAAACAAGTCGAGCAATATTCGACTATTGCGACGTGAAAAATTAATTGATAAGTTAATTACTAAAAATACGAAAAACATTTAATTACTTTGATATTCCTCCGAGCCTCCAAGGAGATGTCCTTCATCATACCTAGCAAGAAGAGAAACTGGTGCATGAAGGGGTAGAAACTGTAGATTATCATATGTGACTGTGTTTAGTAAAACGTCCCACTTTGTCGATTCTGGTTACGGAGTTACGGGCAGTTTAGTGAAATATGGCAAAACCTACCGAAAATCGGCTTTCAATAAAAACTGATGGAACATACTGTAATGAAGCTATGACTTCGAGATGTCGACGCATAAATGTCCAATTTAATCATTTTTTTAGGGCCTCAAAGTTTAGTGCCTAGCGTCCCACTTTGTCGAATATCTGAAAAAATCGTCGATGTCATATTTGTGACTGTTTTAGGGAAAACTTCCTACTTTGTCGATATGGAGTTATGAGTAGTTCCTAATACTACACAACATAAGCTATCTTATGGTGAAATAATTATGTTTCTAGGTAATATAGTTATGTCGTGAAAATTCTTCAAAGTTGCAAATGTGAAAAAGTCCCTTTTTCACATTTGCAACTCAGAAAACGTTAGTTAAAGTTTGGGATGGCAAAAAACACACTTGTAGTTTGAAGTTATAGAGTGGTTGGTATCAAATTAATTGTCATACTATAAGGATTTCAAATTAGTCACAATCATATATTATATGTAACCTTAGTAGTTTGAATGTTACGGAGGCTTAAACATAAAAACAGAACGAAATATCTCAATGTGAATATGGTGTTAATTTCGATATTTTATAAGACGCAGATTCATCATTCTCTTAGTAGTTTAAATATAAATATATTTTCAAGCTAAAACAAACAGAAATAGTTATATAGATCCCTTTCGCTAGTTTAAAATATAGGTAGATATAGGTACTAGGTATAAGCAGGGTTGGGTAGCCATCGATAATAGACTTTTTTATCGATGATTCCGCTGAATAAAAAACAGTATTTAAAAAAAAAATATAATTTCAAAACGACTTAAGATTTATAGTATTTTTTTAAACATCATACTTTTAAACTCTTTTAAATTAAAAATATATTCTTATCACAAACATCATTTCCTTTAGGAACTCGTGCTCATACACCTTTATAACTATGACGATCATAATAATTCATAATTCATAATTCATAATAATTTATTTCCAAGAATATGGTACATTTGGTTATTATAAAGTGTCTTAGTGCTACATATTCGGCCAGTATTGGCGTAGAAATGTTATTATAGTATTGCTAGTAAACATGTCAATTAAATTATTAAATTAAATTATATTAAAGTTAATATTACACGTGTCAATTATAGATTCCGAAAATTATGTCAATTTCTATCAATTAAATATAAATATGTCAATTAATATTAAAAATAATTAAAATTAAGTCCTTACAAAAATAACATGCACCATTATAAAACATGTATACATTTGAAATTTATTTACAATAGTTAGAGTTGTCATAGTTTAAAAAATCTGTTACAGTATAAAAACATTCATTTAAAAGCAATTTAAACATTTTTTTTTCGAATTCACGTGTGTGTAATGCTTTGAACTGCTCTGGTACTTTATTATATAACTTTATAGCCATACAATATGCGTTTGAGCCAAACATTTTCAATTTTTGTCTCGGCTGATATAGTTTGAGCGGAGCGGCCTATTTGTTTTTTTTATGATGACGTCATGTAATGGAAAGAGATGAGGGTGTTTTTGAACAAATTTGGTGATTTCTAAAATGTACAGACACGGTAGCGGTAGTATATTTAGTTCTTGAAATATGGGTTTACAATGAGCAAGATAATCCGCACCATATACGGCTCTAATACATTTTTTTTGAATTAGAAACGCTCTCTGGGCTTCAGTACAATTACCCCAAACAACAAGTCCGTATCGCAAAAGCGAGGAAACGTATCCATGAAATGCTGACAATGCAGCCTCTCTTGAAGCCACTGACTTAAGGCGTCGTAACGCAAATACAAATCTGTCCAGTTTTGTACATACGTTTTCAACGTGTGCTTTCCAATTAAGACGCTCGTCCAGTGTGACACCGAATAATTATTATTTCATTTTGAAAAACATTTCAGCTATGTTTTAAAAGCTGATTTTATACTTGTAGTAATTTTTTAGCGTATGGACCACTAAACTGACAAAGTGGGACACTAAGTTTTAGCACGTTTAAGTCGGAAATAAATTCAGTTCAAATTCCGTAAAAAAAGATCAAACAAACGACATAAGTATCAATGACCATTATATTAACAATTACAAACCTTTATCTCACACATAAAATGGGATTTATATACGAAAGACATACATTTCACTGAACAAGCACTAGAGTTTAATAAATCGAAAAAGTGGGACGCTCCATATAGAAAATCACTAAACTTTATTTGTATAAAAAAGTACTTAATATTTTATATTTACATACTTTTTATGCTTAATAAGTGTGTTTTTAAAGTAATCGAATGTTATACATTACAACACACATGTCATTTGTATTTTTTTATGCTATATTTTTCAGTTCATTTTTTATTAATGTTTTGATAATATAATGACTAACTAAAGGGATCCATAGAATTATTTCTATCTATTTTAGCATGAAAATACGTTGATAAATACAACTTTAAACATAAATCTGCGTGTCGTGTTATTAATATAGAAAAAAAAAACATATTAACATAAAGATATTTTCGTTCTATTTTTAGTCTGCCGCTGACGACGCCCAAACCATCAAATGCCGCAAATACGCATTTCTAAAACATAATTACGTATTTGCCGCTCTTGGGGTCAAAACCTTCGGGCCGTGGTCGTCCGACACTAACAGACAACTGCATTAACAAATATAAATCTAACTACATAATTATATAATTAATATGGCGTCCCACAGGGCAGTATACTGGGACCATTATTGTTTCTTCTATACATTAACGATTTGCCGAATAATATAACCCAAAATTGTTATCTTTTTGCTGATGACACTACGATTGTCGTTAAAGGTGATAATCCAGAAACATTCGAGTCACAGATCAACGAAACTCTGTCTAAAACTATACAGTAGCTAGAAGTAAATAATATTAAAGCTAACCTTGATAAAACTAAGATAATGCAATTCCACACTAATAAAAAAAACCTGAAAATCTGCACGTTAATTATAAAGGTCACAAAATTGTTGAAGTAAATAACATAAAATTTGTAGGAATTACTCTTGATCGATTTTGCAGCTGGCGTGATCATGTAAGAGATCTTTGTTCTAGAGTCAATCGTTTTGTCTTCGCACTAAGAAGAATAAGTCTAGTCGTTTCTAAAGAAGCAGCGCTAATTTCATACTATAGATATATACACTCAATACTACAGTACGGAATAACGATGTGGGGCAGATCTTCCGATATTGACAGTGTATTTATAATGCAGAAGAAGTGTATACGAGCTATATTTAAACTCAAAACTGTAGATTCATGCAGACCTTACTTTAAACTTCATGGAATACTCTCTCTTCCGTGTATTTACATTTTCAATGCATGTCTATTTGTGTTTCAACATGGCCATATGTTTCAACAAGTTAAAGATGTCTATAAAAATCCCACACGATCAGAATATCGTAATAAACTGTATGTTCCTTCAACTAAATTGTCACTTGTTGCAAAGAACTTCTACATTATGTGCATTAAATTGTTCAACAGACTCCCAGACACCATTAAGGACTTACCATTTGTAATGTTTAAAAAGTCTCTTAAAAAGTGGCTCACTGACATGTGTTTTATAGCATTCAGGAGTACCTAGATTATAAGTAAATAGATCTAAGATTATTGTTTGCATGCCGTGATTCGGTGGATTTTAGTGATACCCTAATGTACGTGTTTTATTAATATCTTTTCATCACATTTGCTCGTAAAAGATGGTATTACATGCGGGTGTACTGAAGGACTAAGGCCTATATAGTTCCCGCGGCAGTTATAAATTGACATAACTCCCTCGGGAGTTATGGTTTTAGTTTTAAAAATATAGTACGCACTCGCAGATTACTTCAACCCTGGAAGTTTCAATCCAGCCAAGGTTTTTTGTTGTATCAACAAAACTTGCCTACCAGCAAATTTTATTGTGTATTGAATTAATACGGTATAAATGTAACTGCATTAATATTTATGTTTTACAATTATTTATAATTTTTAATTATCGTTACAATTTGGCAGTATAGCCTGTCAAGTTTCTAAACGAAACGCAGTTCTTAGCATTATCTGTGGTAGACGACACAAAAAAAAGTAAAAAAGTTATAAAATTATTGGTTAGGAACTATTTAGTTTGTAACATATTTAAGTTTTATAATATTACGCTGTTAATTATTGCTGCATAATATTGATAATTGTTATTTGTTTAATAATAGATGGTAAGATTCTGTGTATATTTGTTTTCTGTTTTAAGCTGATGGCCGTTTTGCCAGTGCTTATAGTAAATTAAAAAAATATAGGTATACAGAAAAAAGTTGGTTGTCAATCGTTATCGTTTAATGTTTATTTTTGGCTTATTTATTTGTTATTTACTCCAAAATGTGATGAAAAATATTGTGTGTAAGGCGGGTAGTAAGGGGATTACAAACTCAGGACATTAAAAGCCCTCCGCCTTCGGCGTCGCGCTTCTAATAGACCTTCGTTAGTAATCCCCTACTTACTACCCTTATGACACAATATACTATAATGTACCTAAAATAACGCAAAATAAAGTTCATTTCTTTTCATTAAATTTTTTGTAAAGGAAGTGTCGGACAAGCTCATCGGTGCCTCTGGCGACCCGCGAGCGGGGTCTTACTTTGCGTAGCGGCTGGGGTTGGCGATTCAAAGAGGAAACGCGGCCAGCGTTTTGGGGACAATGTATTGTTCATAAATACAAATATCAATTTACAGAGGTACAGCAGCTCAGCTCACGAGAAGTCCGATCTCAATATAGACACAAACTGCACAAGCCCGCTGCAAAACTGGCACTAACTTCTAAAAATTCTTATAACATGTGTATCTCAATTTATAATAAAATTCCTGATGATTTAAAATTAAAAAACGTATGTAATTTTAAACAATCTATTAAGACATGGCTTGCAAAGAAATGCTATTACTGTATCAATGATCTCTTTAATGATGATTGCTAACTTCTTATTATTAATTATGAATATTATGTTAACCGTGACAATTCGAGACTCTGCACTCTGACATCTAATTTAGAAAAGTAGTATAGCTTATTGTAATTGTTTAAGATAGAAGATAGTAAATTATGTAAATTATGTATATGCCACCATGTATGTACGCCTGCAAAGGTAGAGTCTGGTGATTCTGTGTTATGTAACTCAACCTGCAAATGTAACCCATCTCTCACATACATCGAATAAATCATTCATTCATTCATTCATTCATAAATCATTCATTCATTCAATGCCCCGGGCGGCTCCACTGGTTGAGGGTATCCAATTTTTGTAAGTGTTATCTTCTTTTTTTTATATATATAAATTTTATATACTTAGTGTTAAATTGTCTGTAACCCGTCGCTATAAGATATTAAGTAAGTTTTTATACCCTTATGTTTAAAAGTTATGAAATAAAATTATAAAATTCTATTTTTATGTTCAAGCCTCCGTAACATTAAAACTATTAAGGATACATATATGATTTTAACTTATTTGAAATCTTTATGTTATTACAATTAGTTTGATACCAACCACTCCATAACCTCAAAGTACAAGTGTGTTTTTTGCCGTCCCAAACTTTCACCAACGTTTTCTCAGTTGCCGCTTTTTCACGTTTGCAACTTTGAAGAATTAAAAAAAAATAACTATAGCACCTAGAGACATAATTCTTTCACCAAAAGATAGCTTATGTCCTGTAGTAGGTATTAGAAACTACTCATAACTCTATATCGACAAAGTGGGACCTTTTCCCTAAAACTGTCACATATACAGAAATCGAACAAATTATTTCAGGACCCTCTCCAAGAGTAGTGTGTACCGGTGCTCATGGGCATTCCATATGGCGGCATTAGTTTCGAACTTGCTACGGACATAATGCATACAGGTCACTATTTGCGTGCCGGCTAGTAAATAGTTTGGCCTGGCGAATAACAAGTCCTAGACATCTCCTAGCTTCGTTACAAATCAGAGCTATGTGCTAATTGAACGAGAGTTGCGAATCAAAGTACGTAATTAGATCTTTCACTTCACTTACACGCTATATCATATGGTTCGTCTAGCAGCTAGTACCTGGCGTGAACGTGTATACCTATATGTCATTACCGATCAATTAAGGCATTTAGGGCCCACTTACCAACAGCATCTAACCTAGATTTTCCAAACCTTTCCAAACCTACTGAAAATATCGGTGGTTAGACCAATCCATAAGAAAAATGCAAAGACAGACCCTAACAATTACCGGCCGATTGCTCTTCTACCAACAGTATCAAAAATATTTGAGAAAGTCATGTGTAATCGCATTTACAATTTTTGGGAAAAGTATGAGATATTTGATGAACCCCAAAACGGCTTCCGCAAAAAACGATCTACCATACTAGCAGTATATAAATATATTCAAGAAATTCTTAATATAATTAATGATAAGCAATACGCCATTGGTATATTGTTAGACATGACAAAAGCGTACGATAAAGTCCAATATAATATACTTCTTACCAAACTTCAAGGGATAGGGATACGTGGATCGGCCCATAAATGGCTTACTTCGTATTTAAAGAATAGACAGCAATATGTTGAGCTAGAACACTTTAATTTCTGAACAGGTGAGATAAAACATGTACAGTCGGACATAAAAACGATTAACGCTTCGATCTCACAAGGGAGTGTTATCGGATGCCTCCTGTTTCTTATTTACATCAACGACCTACCAAAAGTAATGAAAGAGCCATGTGTGTTATTTGCTGACGATATATCCATACTTACATCGTGCCACAATACTATCAACTTAAACGGAAAAATAAATAACACGCTAAGTAATTGATCATAAGCTTCTTCTCAACAAACTGAATTCTTACGGAATCTGGGATAACGCTCACCAACTATTAGCCTCGTTTTTGTCTGATCGCAGACAAGTTGTGAAGTTGCCCTCAAATGGCAAAATGCTGCAATCTGACGCTGGATATATTAATATAGGTATTCCCCAAGGATCAGCCCTAGGAAATACCCTATTTTTACTGTTTGTCAACGACTTACCGTCGAATGTTGTTTCTGGGTTGTCTGTGTTATTTGCTGATGACACTACGGTTCTGGTTGGTGCTAAGACTTATGATCAGTTAAGTGCCAAGATTAACGAAGCCTGTGAACAACTACAGGCTTGGTTTTCGGCAAACGGGCTTTTATTAAATGTTGCAAAGTCAAACATTATGCTTTTCTCTGGCCGTAAGATCCCAATACCCCCGTGTATCTCTTGTTGTCCGATGCCTATATGTCAGGCAAGTAGATTCCTTGGGTTCATGATTGACGCGAACCTAAACTGGAAGTGCCATGTTGACGGACTTTGTGACAGGTTGGGTAGTGCTGTCTTTGCGCTGCGGAAATGAAAGCCACTTATCTCAGACGAGGCACTTAAACAAGTTTACTTCGCCCACTTTCACTCCCTACTAGCATATGGCACGCTCATCTGGGGCAATTCCACTGACGCAACAAGGATCCTAATTTTGCGAAAACGTGCTATCCGTGTACTTGTTGGAGCCAAGCCTAGGGATCCATGTCGTGGTTTTTTCTTGTCGCAGCGAATAATGACACACTACTCTCAATACTTGTATGAAGTGTTGTTATTTGTAAAGACAAAGCTTGCACGAGTAAACGTCAAAGGCAAACAGCTTCGTTCTACTGGGCGCCTTAGAACGGTGCCTCGCCGCATGGCACTTTCAGCAAAGAACCCGCGCGTAATAGGTCCGACTTACTTCGAGCACTTACCTGCCGATTTAAGGAACGAACCATGTGACAACACATTCAAGCGCCGGCTGAGAAACCTCTTGTTGGAAAACCCTCTGTACTCGGTCAACGAGTACATGGAACTCAAACTATAATAAAAATATGCTTGTATTCTGCAAACTGACATTTTGTTTATTGTTATTTTTATATTTCTTGTGTTTTTATTTTATTTTTTTTTTGTATTGGAAATCTGGTATATTTTGACATTGTGTAAATTATTTTTGTTTAATTTTTTATTTTTTTTTATTTTATTCTTAGTGTTATTTTATTATTAATTTGATTTCATTGTTATGCTAAGTTTGTGATGACGATCCTTATTGGGAGATACTAGATTCATTTATTTATATTTTATTTACCTGTTGACTTTCCCTTTTATTTTAAACTTATTTTGACATTGTAAACATTTTCTCGTATTATTAATCTGGCCTTATTTTTGACGATCATGATATTAATTCGTATAATTTTGACATTAAGCAAATTTGTAATGTAATTTTTATCGTGAAATAAATAATCTAATCTAATCTAATCTAATAATGTAAATGATTGGTTAAGTGACCACAACCTTGAGATAGTTAAATTTCTTAAAAACTAAAATCATGGCATTCCATCCGTACCAAAAAGAGCCTATTAATATATCTTGTAGCTATAACGACATTCAACTAGAAGTTGTTGATACATTTACACTTCTCGGCATCGTAATAGATAAACATATATTATCTGTTGGAAACCACACATTTTACACATTAAAAGAAAAGTTTCAAAATTTGTATATGCAATCCGTGAAATCAAAAAAACCACAGATCTAAAAACGGCACTAACAACTTATTATGCGTACGCCTTCAACTGGTTTAATAATTAGTGAGTAATTCTTTGGGGGAATAGCACAGATGCGTCATGCCTTTTTACCCTGCAGAAAAAAAATATTCGAATAATTGTAAATATAAAACCAACCGACAGCTGTAAAAACCACTTCATCGAACATAAAATACTGACTATCCCATGCATATACATTTTAGAGATATGTAAGTTTGTCCGAAAATTTCCCGAATTCTACACCAAAAGAGGAGATGTATGTAAAACGTTACGCTTTAAAAACAAATTAATGTTACCACCATCGCGAATTAAGCTTCACTCATCCGGACCTCTTGCAATGTCCGTTAAAATCTACAATAAGCTACCTAATAATATAAAAGATGAAACGAAAGATTCGATCTTTATAAACAAATTAAAGCAATTACTAACAAAAAAATCATATTACACACTACAGGAATACTTAAACGATAATTTGTCACGTTATAAAATTAAAACGAACACCTAATTAGAACTAACACAACATAACAATACAAATAGACATGCACATATACACGGACATAAACTTGAATGATAATGATAATTATGCTCATATTTAATTAATGCAAGATTTTATATAATCAATATTTGTGAATAAAATTTAACATGCACTGTACTTAGTCTATTTATATTGTAAATTGTTTTAAAGTATGCGAAACCAACATAATATCTATAAATTAAAAAATATATAATATATACTAATAATAATTGTACATACATTTTCATATCGAATTTTATTAATTTGTATATCACGTCCCTACAATAAGTTTTTTATTATTCTTATTTTTATGTCAAATCGTGTACCCAAATAGTATCTCACAAATTGCTGCGCCCTACTTCAGGGTACATGATGTGATCTCAAATTTGTAAGTTTACCACCTGTTTTGTAAAACCATTATGTGCAATAAAGTATTGAGTATTGAGTATTGAGTATAGATGAAGTAATATTTAATCCTAAGATCTGTTAACAGGCAGTGCCAAATAAACGACACTTTGAGAACTTTATTGCTGTTGGTAGGCCATTGATTGGAATTGAAAATAATAAGGGTCTAAGATTGCTTCCTTGCCTAATCCCAGAAGGTACTAAGAACCTATTTGACTTGGATACTTTTGGTACCTTTCTATAACAGTTATAGCCAGCCTTACACTATATCTTAAGTAGAACATTGCTGTCGACTCTAATCAAAGGTTGACGTGGCCTTTTTAAAATCAAAAAAGGCCACGTCAACCTGCTTCCTTTGCCAAACATAAATAATATCGTAGCATGGGGCAATACGATTGATTATTGTTGTTTACTTACAAGTGTAACTTTGGAATGCTATTGCATGTAATTTTAATGTTAAAATGTAGCCATTCATAGATTCTTCATTTTATTTCCAACAATTTTTTTTTGCACCCGGCACCATTCCAGTAACATATAGGTATTTAGTTTAGAGTTCCTTGGAAGGACACATGTGAATTTATTGTTATGTGACTGTGTGTTTCCACAGTTAAAACACTTCCAAGAAAGCAAAATTTAATTTGCAGGAGCGGAAACTTTAACGTACCTATACGACAACCGTTAGAAACAACAATAAGACAACTCTTTTTCTTTATTTCTTAGTAAATAAAAACCGAACAAGAGCACATCTTCTCAAGTTCATTGTAAAGATCCGTACCCATTATTCCAAGATATCATTAGAAGCCCGCCGTCTCTTATAGTTAGAATGAGAAAACCAAGCTATCTTATTTTCGTTCTTAGAGGTTATTTTAATATTAGTCCCCGCACTAAAAGGGATCCGCCCTCCCATCGTTCCAAACTTTCTCTCGTCACTTCAAATTCATTTATTTTCCGTTCTAATACGATATGCGATTTGAAGTGTAACTGTGTATATTTTTGTAATGCGAAGGGGGCTCCACCTCTTACATTTATCGTCTCCTTTAGTTGACGATAAAAAAAGCTGAGTATCTCATTCCCGGTCTTAGTAGTTATTTTGTTTTTGTGCGGGATACTCTACCCCTAAGTCACCTTCTCTTAATCTCATCGTTTCCTTACTTGACTACAAAATTAGAAGACATGTTTTATTTTTCTTCGTTCTTGTTTTATTGTTAGTGCTGGGGTTCCGCCTCGCCTCCGAGCCCCCGTTCCTTAACTTCTCTCGTAATTCCGAATTTCTCTGTTTTACGTTGCAGAAAATACAATTTATGGTCAAATTGAAGTGGGATTGTTGTTTTTTTTTTAATCGGGGGCTCCGCCCTCCAAACTCGCGGAAAGAGAAAACAAGCCATCTTGTTTACGTTCATTCGCAAACTTATATTCTTTACCTACTTTACACAACTAACGTCGAAGTCAGTCTTTTTCGATGGGATTTTTACTTTTCGAAGTACATTTTATCAGTTTACTGACTATTGTCCAATCACCCAACGAGGGTCCAAAACAAATGTCGTTTATTTTTTCAAAATCCATATTCTATCAGTGATTTTATACGTTTTTATTTAAGTTAGTTTAATTATGTTGTACACCTTAGAGTTCTTTCGTAATAATTGTCATAATATTAACGAGTAACTTTCTGATTAAATAGCTGTCTGGACTGTGTTAGGGTAGTTTAACGGTTCATCTCATTCTACGTGTAGGGGAGGTACCAAAATGGCAGCTTTCCGTTTTCTTACTCCTGTGCGGTCACTTAGTTAAGCCTTATTTTAAGTAGGTATTTTGTAAATCAACTACCAAATATACCAACAACTAATAAAGAGGAGAGACTGGTTAGGTAGTATTTTTAATATCTGCTTCAGTTTTTAACATAGAGGTCTGATTGTGGAATCCACCATAAAACAAACCAAACCACTTAAAAAAACAACTTAATATTTGCTGATGATTTTTTTATTGTGATGTAATTTACGAGTAACAATGATAATTTTTTTTGCAAGTTTAGGATCACTGGTCAATCAGATATCTTTTATTTGTATTGTGGAAAATGTGAGGTGGGTTGGCAAAAGAATCGGCTGACGGATCTCTTCTTCCCTAAGCCGTAGACTGTCATGAGCTGATGATAATGGGTTCTACGGCGGTGTGTATGACGATGACGATTGAGGCTCTACTCCAAGATCAAGCCACAGTGGCGCTGGCCGTGTAGCTGGTGCCCATCTCGCAGGCGTCGACTCCTCGCAACAGACGGACGTAGCCCTTTTCGCCCCAGTTCTCCCCCCAAGAGTTCTTTAGTATCCAGTACTTGGTTCCATTTTCGTCTGAAAGAAAATAAAATAATTTGTATCGTTATGTCAATACCATATTATGCCTTTATTTTTATATCATCGCCAGGTTTCGGACATTTTATAGAAAGTCGGCAGGATTTGAGAGAGCTATGGAGCTGCAATTAATAATATTAAAATGCTCATACTTATGAGTACTCAATAATATTATATTACTAGTACTCAATATACTATTACATTTCATGATTAAGTGAATTTATTGTTATTGTAATTAAAAATCCCAAGTATTAAATAAATAAAATTATTTCCCTGTAATATATCGAATATTTGACTACCTATCTTAATTGACGGTTCCAGGCTTTTTTTAATTTATTTAAATTGATTAATTTCGCAAAATCCAATTTACCGCAGAAAAAAATCTGTCACAGTTTTCACTAAATGTAGATATATAAAAACTAAATTTTAAAAATATATTAGAAAATAATTATAAGAATATTACAAAACCTTACCTAACTTTATTCATTATTATTATGTCCAATAACTTGACAAAGATCTCCATTTTCTCTTTTTCCTTCTATCCTACTTTCGATCTATAATATACCTGGCAGTATATATATCTGGCCAGTCTTTAAAGAAAGGAAACGAATCTTTTTTAGTTACTACTTTAATAATCCCACCATATTTAATATATTATTCATATATTAAAAGGCCATATTCCTTTTGTTTTTTTTTTATTATTGACAAATATATTAATAATTTCAACCAACTTTTTGTCCATAATACTTTTGCCCGAGTTCTAGGTAGTAAACATAGCTATTTCATGCTTTCATTGGGTGCAGTCGAAAATAAGTTGAAAAAACTAATTTTCTGCGTGAATTTTGTCACTTTCGAGTAGTTTTTGTAACAAAAATAATCAATGAAAAAAAACTTCTGTTTAACTGTAGGTTTCAAATCAATCCCAATAGCCGTGTTCTAGGTAGTAACATCAATAATGTTAAGCAACATGTTTGATCATAGAGAAAAAAATAATGTCTACAACAATCAGCATTTCAAAAGAGTTTCAAGAATAAGGCCTCTTAACTAGTTCAGTACAGCATATTACCAGTAGGTACAGATTTGGTACAAACCTTCTCCATACCCCACCAAGACTAAGCCAAAGGTTAAATGCCGTGCACAGATATCATTACCGGGACGCAGAATGCCTGATACGTAGCTTGTGAATCCTTCTCCTGCTGCTATACCTGAAACAAAACAGTATGGTGGAATCCAGTCAATATCTAAAAATAAATCGGGTGTGCAGTGCAGAAAGCTGGACTTTTCGCAATATCACATTCCTTTATCAACATAGCTAATTTTCCATTGCTATGCCTAGTATGAAAATAAAAAAATATATATATATCCCTAAAATGGTTCCTTTGTAAATAAAAAAGTTATATTACGTTTTTTTCCGGTGGTATATATTTTTTTTATATTTGGACTCAAAATCTAAGAATAGTTTAAATAAATAATTAACTTAAATAACAATACTTTGAAAAAATTAACTTTTTTTTGGGAAAAGTTAATCAGATGAATTCATCTGATTGTGATATTAATGGGAGCAATGATATACGTACCCACAGCCAGCGGCCCAATTTCTATCAATTTATTCAACAACATATCTTCGTTGGGGATCTTAAGCTTTTGCCCATCCAGCACGCGAGCTACGACTTTTTTTGGGTCTTCGCGACAAACAGATATAAAATCTTTATAAGGATAGTCTTCTTCCTTCATTACTCCGGCTCTGGCAGCTAATTGTCTGCGAAGAAATAATTTTCAACGGTCAATATAAAAGGCTGCCCACTGTAGATATTATGTAGACTGCGATGCAAACAACTCAACTAAAAGAACTCAACATCTCGACGCCACTCTCCGCGATATGCCGGAAACGAGCCCTGAACTTCTTCGGACATGTTATGCGGTCCTCAAATCATTGTCTAGAGAAGCAGATTATCATAGAGCAAATTGATGGCAGACGTGCGCAAGGAAGGGCACCTACTTGAAGGTCTGACACAGTGAAGAAGGCAGTGGGCGGCAGCATGCACCGGACTGTCCACGCAGCATATAACCGCACTGAGTGGAAACAGATATGTGGTGGCGATCTTCATCAGTGAGGGAACGACGAAGAAGAAGAAGAAGAAGAAGACTGTAGATATGTGTAAGGACCAATCAGGCAATCACATTCCTCAGATTTATTATTAATAATAAATAAAAACCAAGTAGCCAGGATCATTGACCAGCAACTTGCTCTTCAATACAGTCTTGTGGGGTCTGAGGTGCCGTACTATAAGTACGCACCGATGCCAGTTCTTGAGAATGGTCGTGCCACGCTTTATTGGGATCAATCTATCATCACGGACAGGACTATTGTAGCCAATAAGCCTAATATCGTTTTGGTAGATCGATCCAAGCGCCAGGCAGCGCTCGTCGACATCACCGTCCCCCATGACGAGAACCTTGTGAAGGCTAAGAAGGACAAACTCAGCAAGTACCTTGACTTGGCTCACGAGGTGACCGCCATGTGGGATGTTGATTCGACGATCATTGTCCCGATAGTCGTTTCGGCAAACGGTCTTATAGCGAAGAGTCTCGACAAACACCTTAAGAGACTCTCGTTAGATGGCTGGATCAAGGGTCAGATTCAGAAAGCGGTACTCCTGGACACGGCGCACATCGTCAGGAGGTTCCTCTCTCTGCAGCCCTAACCAATGTATTTATATTTTGTAATTAATTTATTTAATTTTACTTTTTATATAAAATTGTTAAAAACCTAGCCTCAGACGAAAGATAATAAATTGTAAATATCAGACAACCTTACACAAATTAATCTAGTCCCACAGTTACGATGACGATAATCATGCTTATATAGATAAACACATACTTAAATAGAAATAACATCCATGACCCAGGCACAAATATTCGAGTTCATCACTCAAATATTTGCCCTTGCCGGGATTCGAACCCGGGACCGTCGGCTCAGTAGGCACTGCACTACAAACGTCGACATAAGTTTAGTAGGTACAGTCGCCATCAGATATATCGCAGCATATAAAGCGTACATAAATATCTGAACATCTACTGTAACGTCTGTAACGCCCCGTCAATAAGAGTCGTCTTCAGATATTTATGAACGCCTTATATGCTGCGATATGTCTGATGGCGACTGAACGACATTTTACGAAAACGGTGAGTTATCTGGTTGCATATTCTATTGTAAATTAAAACTTTCTCAATTGCGTCATGTAAAGGTCTACTTGTTTTACACCAGCGGAAATAATAAGCAAATGATACTTGAAATTGTTTTTTTTTTTTTTATTATTGTTTGAAGTAGTAGTTAGACTGAACGCAGCGTAAAATTGGACGGAACGCTCAGTGCGTGAGACAGACTCGCACTTTAATGATATTTTTTGTTAGTAGTACTTGTTTAACGCGGCTTTTTGGCTATCCCTACGCTGCGCTGACAAACGTCGCAGTACGTTCAATATTTTATTACATTGAAAATTGTCAAATTTATATTTACTGTTAATGATTTTAAAATTGCTTATAAACCAAGTTTTATATAAAAAGTATGTAAAAATGAGGGTTTGTTTGCATTTCGTTACTTTTGAAAGTTTATTATTTTAAGTATTGCGTCATATTTTACGAGATCCTAAAAACGGGCATGGAGAATTAATTAAATATCGTCTAGCTACCCTATAGCAACACCAAACTTTGTTGAAAGTTGCAAACCATTTTTTTTTCTTAGCTCCGGGAGGTACTTTGACCCCAATTCTCCCCCACCTGTCGTGGGCTCAAATTTACATGTGCAATACCCGTACCAAATGGCATCGCTGTACACGAAATTGTATACCTCTCCATACAAGCATGCCCAATATAAAACGGACTAGGTACATTAGGTATAAAAAAAAATGAGGGAGAAGTTGAGCGTTGCTGACCCTTTACGAACCTATTTACTTCCCTCCTGAAGAACCGCATACTGTGGCCCCCGGGAAAACCTAAGCATTGAGCTCATTATCTTTTCATTCAGTGAACGCCAAAGATTTCAGAGTTATCAAAGGCTGAATAGTGTATAATTATGATCGGACTATAAGTAAGTATTTAGTATAAATATACGTACCTCATCACGATATGCATCTTCCCCCCTTCGTCACACGAACTGCAATCCAGGCAGTCTAAGGCCTGCCCTTCAGAGAGGGCTATACATTGCTTATGTTTAATAGCGTATTGCCCTTCAATATTTCCTGTAAACAAATGAAAAGAAGTTTAAGGATTCATGATGTTTTGTGATGACTTATTTTAACGTAGGTAAGAGAAACTTTAGAGACTCGTACTCGTAATAAAATATATTTTTATTACGAGTTATTAATTATTATTTTTTTGTATGAAATTTGGCATGGAGATAGTTTAAGATCCGAGGAAGGACATAGGATAGTTTTTATCTTGGTAATTATCCTTCGAAAGAATGAAAAGTGAGTAAGTAATTCATGATGACATTGATGACCCTGTAGGAAATGTAATGATTAGACCAAAAGCACAATTGCTCTTACATTTGCTTAGGCGCTTTTAATAATCCCTCTTATTAATTAAGGTGATTAGGTGGATATCTATCGTGTTGTACGAGGTTGCTCCCATACTTCCAAGTTCCACGCGGACGTAGTCGCGGGCAAAAGCTAGTATTATAAATGCGAAAGTGTGTCTGTCTGTCTGTTACCTCTTCACGCTTTAACCGCTGAATCGATTTTGATGAAATTTGGCATAGAGATATTTTAAGATACGAGGAAGGACATAGGATAGTTTTCATCTTGGAAATTATACCTAAAAAGATTGAAAAGTGAGTGAACATTTCTGTTGGGGTGCGGTGACCCAGTAGGAAATGTAATTATTAGACCAAAAGCACAATTGCTCTTACATTTGATTAGGCGCTTTAAAAATATTTCCCTTTAATCAAGTTCCACGCGTACGTAGTCGCGGGCAAAAGCTAGTAACTCATAAAAACGTTACGCCAACTGGTCGGCTTAATCTGCTTACGTGCGAATAAAATGTGGATGAACTTTAGTAGTGTACACAATGACAGAAACACACATTACAAACACACATTGGCGTTACATACCAATAGCGCCGAAGATAAAGTAAGAGACACATAGCCCTTCGTCCTTAACATGAGTCACTGCATCTTTATCTCTCCAGTCAAATGAGGGTGGCGCAACCACCGATTTATTTAAGACCACCTCAACACCTGTTTCATTGCATGGCTTGAATCCGTAATAATATTGCTCGAACTCCTCGGGTTTCAAATCAGCAAATTTGTTTACTCCAAACACAGTTTCGGGGTGCTCAGCGTTTCGGCGGTTGATACTTTTCAAGTTTTTCTTGAAGATTTCAAGCCTTTCAAAATATTCTTGGCGGCTGTAAGATTTTCCATGTTGTTTGATAAAGTCATGGAACAGCTCTTCGGCATTTTCCAGATCGTAATATGGCTTGTCGAGGGCCTGCGCCATGCCGCTCACGAGACAGACCGCCACTACGATAGCCAGCTTAGTCATGGTTTTAAAAGTTAACACTAACGTCAGTGGTGGAATTAACGATGAGTGATTCCTGCACGTCCTTTTTATACAAATACTTAGTTGACAGTCCTGCGTTTCTTACTATCGCGGTGGAATTTTATTCTTAAGTACCAATTTAAAAATACTAACTTCAAGTAAACATGCCTGCCCTTAATATGATAGAGGCTTGAAAAATGATAAAAAACCGGCCAAGTGCGAGTCGGACTTGCGCACCGAAGGTTCCGTACAAACACTTCTCATCTTGACTGGCCGGGCTAAGTTAAGTTTGCACCTGGTATTAAGTATGACGCCTTATATAAATGAGGTGGACAGTCAACGCTACCGATCATATTTGTTTTATGGTAACACCACTTAAACATGTATTATATTCTGCTCTACTCTATTTATAATATCGTGCTAAGAGCAGTTCTGAGCGTTTGCGTTTAAAGGCTTCTTCGGAATATTATTTGAATATTAAGAAAATGTATTCCTTTACATACACAATTATTTGTATTTCACTGTAGATATAATAGTATGTACATATCTAGTTGTATAAACATAAATACGTATATACATAATTGTAAATATAATACGTTTTTGATATATGTTATCCTTTCCTGCTAGAAGTAAGATTTACTTCTAACTAAATATTAGACATAAATTCGAAAGTTTGTTAAAAAGTATGCATATTTCTTATACCTTTTCATGCTTAGACTGATTTGACTGGAGGACCGATTCGGATTATATTTCAAAAACTTAATAAGGATAACAAAAAGTATTGGTTTTCGAGTGTATTTTTATTAAGTGGTAATAAATATTTTATCTGGACTACAGTCCTTTATCGTATTACTTTAATTAACTTTTAATTCTACCTCCAGGGGAGAGGGAGAGAAATTAGGGGTGAATTCGCCGTTTACTGGCACAGACCGATTTAAATGCGTGCGAACCGCGAGCACAGCTAATAACTTAATAAAACAACTTAATATTTGCTGATTTATTTTTATTGTGATGGTATTAACATGATGTTTTCGAACTTTTATAAATATACAAGTTTTTGCAAGTTTAGGATAAGTGTTCAATCAGAACTCTTCTATTTTTATTGTGGATTGGCCTGCTGTAGAGTGAAAATGTGAGGTGGGTTGGCAAAAGGATCGGCTGCCGGACCTCTCCTTCCTTAAGCTGTAGACTGTCATGAGCTGATGACAATGGGTTCTATTAGTGGTGTGTGTGACGATGACGATTGAGGCTCAAGTTGAAATTCAAGCCACATTGGAGCTGGCCGTGTAGCCGGTGCCCATCTGGCAGGCGTTGACTCCTCGTATCAGGCGCAAGTAGCCCTGGTCGCCCCAGTCCTTCCCCCACGAGTTCTTGATTATCCAGTACTTGGTTCCATTTTGATCTAAAAGAAAAATCGTTAAATTGTTTCATTATGTCTCAATAGGCTAGTTGACTCATGTTAAATTGTTTAACACTACTTATTTGATGTTTATTTCGTGTAGTTATTATAGGAAACCTAAATATTATATATTTTTTAGTTCATAGTGATGACATCGTCCCGGTCGAATTTCGAACAATTGCTTACTCGGTATTCTACGTCACGCCACAGATAGGCAAAAGGCAAAATGGCGGACGGCGTTATTTATTGATTTATTTAATCTTTATTGCACAAAAGAAAACTTATCGTACAAAAGGCGGACTTAATGCCATGAGGCATTATTGTTTTTTTTAGAGCTAGTAAGGGCCTGGGCACATCACCACGGCACGGCGCCGCGCCGTGGATTTTTACGGTGGTTTTATATACGCTGACACCGTAAAAATCCACGGCGCGGCGCCGTGCCGTGGTGATGTGCCCAGGCCCTAAGATCATTATTTAAATAGGTAAATTCGAAAAATGGGTTAACCTATTTATTTATTTGGTTTATCATCATTTTTGCTAAACAAGATTTCTCAAATAATCACTTAACAAATAACGATTCACAAACTATTCATTTCCCAAACCTGTTATTCCCTAAAATGCTCATTTTATAAAAAAATACTCGTCAAATATTCCTGCATTTAGTTACTTTAACGCTTCATAAACATATTGAAAGACAAAGTATTAATTAAAAAACTGTTCACTTCACAAATAAGTTGTTTTTAAAATCAATTATTTTGCAAAACTTTAATTGATAAACTATTGTTTCATAAAAATATATTTCTATGTAACGAAACCTTTCTGGTAGCGATTCGGTTTTAGGTATTGGGGTCGCAGTTCCAACCTAAACCTAACCTAACGGAACCTAAATTATGCTACCTTTCTGGTAGCGGTTCGGTTTTATTGGAGTCGCAATTCAAACTTAACCTAACC
Organism: Apotomis turbidana; assembly: GCA_905147355.2. Classification (NCBI taxonomy): domain Eukaryota; kingdom Metazoa; phylum Arthropoda; class Insecta; order Lepidoptera; family Tortricidae; genus Apotomis; species Apotomis turbidana. The sequence goes on from LR990285.1 coordinate 24,387,054, forward strand.
GGACCGAATCTACGCTACATTACGCCACGTAGCGGTTCGGTTTGATAGGGTTAACAGTTCACAGCTAACCTAACCTAAATAGGAACAAATCCAACCTACTATTCTGGTAGCCGATGCGTTGGGTACCTGTTGAGTATATCATTGCGTCTGTATGCTCATCAGAACAATTATACTTTTACTAAAAGTTATGATCATATTTGTACTCGTAGATAACTACACGTACGAATGGCGTACACACCTTGATGATTTATTAAACGAAGTGTTTACCAAACAATGTATTTTACAAAAAAAAAAACCATACGTTATTTTGTTAATTTCCGTGAATAGTAAATTAATAATTTGTCAAGCTCCATACGAGTTCGAAACATGCCGGGCCCTTCCTGATAATTCCACGTGAGTGTAACCCGCTTAATACAATAGTTAAATATGTCTTTAAGAAAGTATAATTTTAAGAAACAATAAAACGGAAGAAAGTTACAGAGACACGTTTCCAGACCTGTATGAGCGAAACCGCGAGTAAAAACTATTTAGTCTTCTTATATTTAATTACTAGCTGTGCCCCGCGGTGTTACCCGCTCATCCCACGGGAACACTAAATTTATTCGGGGTGAGAAGTATCCTATTTCCTTTCCCGGGTCTCAAACTATCTCCATACCAAATTTAATCTAAGTCGGTTCAGCAGTTTAACCGTGAAGAGGTAACAGACAGACAGACACACTTTCGCATTTATAATATTATATAGTTATATAGTATGGATAGTATGGATTTTGTCTGTTTTCTTACAAAATGTATGCAGGCAAACAAAAAGTAAAATACATTAAAAAATATAAGCACGAACAACTATTCCAAATCATCCCACCATCGATTTCATTCATATGATATCCTTGTCTATGAAATACGAATAAAATACCTGAATGAATATGAGTACTACAGCATATTTAACTAGTTCAGTACAACATATTATCAGTAACGATTTGGTACAAACCTTCTCCATACCCCACTAAGACTACGCCATGGTTTATCCCCTCTCCACAACCGTCTTTACCAGGATTCAGAATGCCTGATTTGTAGCCAGAAAATCCTTTACCTACTGCTATACCTGAAACAAAAACTATACGGTATGATCTAGGCATTGTCTAAAAATAAACGAGAGTACAGAAAGCTCTACTGTTCCAAACTTCATAATTTTTATAACAAATTTTCCTACATAGCTAATTTTTCATAAATCCACAAAAAAAATCCCTAAAACGGTTTTAACTAAGTTGATTGAATAGAGACTTCGTGGTCAACAAAAATACGGTGATGTAAAAGGTTTCCACAGTCATTTTGGAGGTGATAAGTGTCCCGTGTACCAAAAAGTGTTGAAATTGGTTCAGCCGTTTAGTTTAGGCATAGTGAGAGGACAAACATATCATTTTTACAATTTTATAATGGTAAAGGTATAGGACATATTTCCTACTCCTTTATTCATCTGATATAGTGGGAGCATAATATACGTACCCACAGCCAGCGGCCCAATTTCTACCAATTTATTCAACAACGTATCTTCGTCGGGGATCTCAAGCTTTTGCCCACCCAGCACATGAGCTACCACCTTATTTGTGTCTTCATGACAAGGATATTCTCTAGGTTTATAAGGATAGTCTTCTTCCTTCATTACTCCGGCTCTTTCAGCAAACTCTCTGCGAATAAATAATTTCCAACGATCAATATTAAAGGCTGTCAGACCACTACAGCGGTGCAGAGATGTGTAAAATGGGCCAATCAAATTCGTCAGATTTAAATGCACTTTATTAAGGATTCACAAAGGTGGAGGCATCTTAAAGTCCATGGGTATATATTATTTCTGACCTAATAAATATGATAGTAGGTTTAGAAAATGTAAGATACATAATATTTCTTTTTCATAATAGCACGACATGAGTTAAGTAGGTATATCCAAACTCTATAAAACAAAATCGTTTGCAAATTTTATAGTCAATAAAATTTTACTCAATGGCATCATAATTTATAATGTTATACTTCTTTGACACCAGTGGAAATAAAAAGCAAATGAGACTAGACTTTGTTTTTTTTTCAATTACGCTTAGTTCACATAATATCAAAATAGTGAAAAAAAAAATATCCGAACAGTGAACATTAAGTGTTCACGTGATTGAAGCGTAAATTGAAGTGCTTTACATTAAATAAGTGAAAATTAGACAACGCAGCGTACTTCCACTTCAAACAATATTTAGTGAATATACGTACTGCATCACCGCATGCATCCACCCCCCTCCACACGAACCGCAGTCCAGGCAGTCCAAGGCCTGCCCTTCAGAGAGGGCTATACATTGCTTATGTTTAATAGCGTATTGCCCTTCAATATTTCCTGTAAACAATTGAAAAGAAGTTAAATAATAATATTTCATAAACGTTACGCCAGCCGGTCGGCTTGAGCTGATTCGTTGCGAGTGAATAAACCCTAACAGTAAAGGCAATGAAAGAAACACGTTGGCATAGCATACCAATAGCGCTGAATATGAAGCAACTGCCACATTCCCCTTGGTCCTTAACATGAGTCACTGCATCTTTATCTCTCCAGTCAAATGAGGGTGGCGCAACCACTGATTTATTTAAGACCACCTCGACACCTGTTTCATTTGATGGCTTGAACCCGTAATAATATTGCTCGAACTCCTCGGGCTTCAAATCAGCAAATTTGTTTACTCCAAACACAGTTTCAGGGTGCTCAGAGTTTAGGCGGTTCATACTTTTTAAGTTTTTCTTGAAAATTTCAAGCCTTTCAAAATATTCTTGGCGGCTGTAGGATTTTCCATGTTGTTTGGTAAAGTCATGGAACAGCTCTTCGGCATTTTCCAGATCGTAATATGGCTTGTCGAGGGCCTGCGCCATGCTGCCCACGAGACAGACCGCAACTACGATAGCCAGCTTTATCATGATTTTAAAAGTTACTAACGTTAGTGACTGAATTGACGACAAGTAATTCTGCAAGTCCTTTTTATACAAATGCCTCTTGCTGTCAGTCCTGATTTTGTTACTATTGTTGTGGAATGTTATCTGTAAGTGACAATTTGAAATGTTTAACTTTAGTAATGTAAAAATGCCTAACATAGGTTACCCGTTAATTTGATAGCGAGGCTTGAATAGTGGTTAAATCATGGATTTGCTTCAAAATAAAGCTTGTGAGAACCCAGGGAACCCGCGTAAAGAAGATGTGAATAGACTGTAGGACCACGGATACGTAGAAAGAAATATTTTTATTAATAGATATTCCTCCGAGCCTTCAAGGATATTCCACTATACCTACCAAGAAGAGAGACGGGTACATGGAGGGGTAGAAACCGTACATTATCCTAGTTAAACATAAATCTTACAAATTATTTCTGGAACCTCTCCAAGAGTAGCGTGTACTCTGCTCACAGCTACAGGCATATGCATACAGGAGAATAATTGCTAACCAGCAAGTAAATAATTTGGCCTGGCGAATTCCAAATCCTAGACATCTCCTAGCTTCCCACTTTGCTGCGAATCAAAGTGCGTGCTTAGTTCTTTTGCTTCACTTACACCACGCTTTATGGTTCATCCACCAGCAGGTATCTGAATTCTATAGGGTGGCGTGAACATGTATACGTCATTACTGAGCATTTCTAATTAAGGAAGTGACCATTATTAAGGGCCCATCTGCCAAAAGCATATCTAGTTGAAGTAAAATTGAATCGTTAAAATACAGTTAAAGTTAAAACAGGCAGTGCCAATTTTACATCATCAGCGAATAAAAAACACTTTGAGAACTTTATTGCTGCTGGTCATTGATTAGGCTTTAAAATAAAAAGGATCCAAGATTGCTTCCCTGCCCAATCCCAGAAGTTACTGAGAACCTATTTGACCTGAATCTTTCATACTGCATGAATTACCTTTCGGAGAGGTAGCTGGGTAAAAACTCAAGCAGATGAGTGTTACAGCCAGCGCTAGACAGTTTCTTAAGAAGAACACTATTGTCGACTCTATTCTCTCTCCTTTTCACTGTCCTGTTATATATCAAAACTAGCACTAACCCGCGGCTTCGCTCGCGTGCCTATATAATATACCTACATCATCCTACGGGAACAATGCTCTTTTTTTTCAGGATTAAAAGTAGGCTATTTGTTAAGTTAGGGTATAATCTGCATTTCCCTCATGCATATCCGTCCAGCCGTTTTAGCGTGAAGAAGTAACAAAACCTACACAGACTTTCGCTTTTCTAATATTACTGGGAAATACTTTTTATTTTATCATAACTCCACTTTATCAAATCAAACCGAAAACTCAAGCACTCAAATCAAGCGATCTCAGCTTTTACTGTACCAAATAAAGTTCACTTCAAAATTCATAACTCGAAGTGAAGCTAAGACACCGGGATACGTGTGCATTTTATTTGTATAAAGCTTTTATAATGTCCCGAGCCTCCGCTTATCGACTTGGGATATTCAAGATTGGTTTAATGATTCTAAGCCATGTTCTAAGTTACGTCATGTTCTATTGTAAGATATTGAGGTTCTCTTCGTTGATGAATGAAAAATGTATTATACTGAGCCAGATAAACGTAATTCAGAATTCTGAAATGACATAACATAATTATTGAAAAGCTTGAATGTATTATTACGGATGCAGGAAGCTTCCCGATCATTACTCCTCCCGTCCCAACGCGCCGCCCGCCTATAGGTACCGATTGACGACGATCGAGATGCCACCAAATACATTTTTTTTAATCTATTAGGATAACGCGGGTCTCTATCCATACCTCAAAAGCAAAAACAGAACCCCCTTATAGGATCACGTGTAGCTGTCTGTCAGTCCGTCTGTTACAACCGATTTGCTGCAAAACTACTGGACCGATTAAATTGCAATTTGGCGCAAATGCTTTCAAGAATTTTCATTACCATAAATAAAATTTCAAAATCGGTGGCATTTTCGTAATTGACGTCCCAACAAACCTTAAAAATTACACCCATACTCATATTTAGTCATTTCAACCCCATCGCACCCCAACAGGCGAGCTTACTCATTTATCGTTAGAAATACTCCTTGGAAGTTTTCAATAAAATAGTCTAACTAATCTTGTTTCCCCATACAAACTTTGGAACCCCATTTCACCCCTTTAGGGGGTGAGTTTTAAAAAATCCTTTGTTAGCGGATGCCTACGTCATAACATCTACCTGCATGCCAAATTTCAGCCCGATCCGTCCAGTGGTTTGGGCTGTGCGTTGATAGATCACTATGTCAGTCAGTCAGTCAGTCAGTCACCTTTGAGTTTTATATATATAGATAGGTCACGTTAACATTCTTCCTTTTTCATACGTTAATGCTACCTTATCAACAGGCAATAAAATAGATTATTGTTGTATACTTAAATGTGCAACTTTGGAATGCTAATATAGCTAGTTATAATATTAATGTAGCCATTCGTACATTCTCCATTTTGTTTCCAACAAAAATATTTTGCACTCGACACCATTCCAGTATCATTGTTTAGGGTTCCTTGGAAGGACACAAATGTGAATCTATTAATGTGACTGCATGTTTACACAATGGAAAAGGAAAATTTAATTTGAAGCCACGGAAACTTTCACATTTTACAACCTTTAGAAAGAACAATAATGAGGCCGGTATTTTAACCCCAGACGGAAAAAGATGGGTGTTATAAGTTTAATATGTGTATCTGTTCTGTCTGTGGCATCGTAGCTCCCAAACAAATAGATCAATTTGAGCGCGATTTCGTTTAATCGAAAGACTTTTCGGTCGAAATAGTTCTTAGCAATATTTGGTGGAATTGGACCAGTAGTTTCCAAGATGTACAGTGAGGTGAGGTCAGCCAATATTGAAGCCAAGGATTCAATATTTTGTTCAGTTTTAGTATCATTTTCTATATCCCTCACTAAATGATGGCCAGTTAGTTATGAATGGAGCCAAATTTAAGTAGAATTGTGTTCTTTTTATAATCTGGGTTCTCCACCCTCCACACTTACCATTCCATACACTCATCGTCTCCTCACTCGACTTCACAGGAACAGAAGACAAGCCATCTTGTTTACATTTGCTACCTACTTAACAATGTCGTACAATTTTTACTCTGCCAAGTACACTTTGTTAGCTGACGAACGATATTCTCGAAAATTTTAAGATCTTCTTAAGTGTGTTTTTTAGGTACAATCTAATACCGTGACTTCTTTATAATGAGAGACTGGTTAGATAGTATTCATAAAATATCTGCTTCAGTTTTTAACATAATAGGGATCTCACTGTAGAATTCATGGAGCATTCATGGAACTCCTACATTTGTTGTGGATAGGTAAAAAAGTATTTCATTACTTAATAAAACAACTTAATGCTGATAAATTTTTATTGTGATGTTATAACATATTGTGTTTGCCAACTTTTATTAATATGTACTTAAATAACAAACTGGTAATTTTTTCTTTAAAGTGGATTTGGAAGCAGATTTATTCTATTTGTATTTATGATGGGCTCGCTGGAGAGTGAGTGGGTTGGTATAAGAATCGTATAATGGAGCTCTCCTCCCTTAAGACGTAGAGTGTCATAAGCTGATGGTAATGGGTTCAATAGCGGTGTGTCAGAACTCTTCTATTTTTATTGTGGATCGGCCTGCTGTATAGTGAAAATGTGAGGTGTGTTGTAAAAAGGGTCGGCTGATGGACCTCTCCTTCCTTAAGCTGTAGACTGTCATGATGATAATGGGTTCCAATAGTGGTGATGACGATTGAGGCTCAAGTCTTAATTCAATCCACAGTGCAGCTGGCCGTGTAGCCGGTGCCCATCTGACAGGCGTTGACTCCTCGCACCAGGCGCACGTAGCCCTGTTCGCCCCAGTCCTTCCCCCACGAGTTCTTGATTATCCAGTACTTCGTTCCATTTTCTAAAAGAAAAATAGTTTACGTGTTTCATTATGTCATAATAGGCTAGTTGACTAATGTAATTTTTTTATTTCGTGTAGAAAACCTAAGTATATAATTTTAAATTCATAAAAGTGAAAGATAGGTGAAAAAAAAGAATTTTATAATATGGTTTTTAATCTGTATTTTGAAATGTTTAACGCTATTTTCGCTTATGATAGTGATGTCATCGTCCCGGTCGAATTTCTAACATTTGCTTATTCGGCATTCTACGTCACGCCACAGATAAACAAAAGGCAAAATTAATGGTGGACGGCATTATTGTCTGTTCATGAAATTTCTAATTTTCAAATTATAAAATTTAGCTTTCTATTAGGTCTCACAAAAACACAACAGTTTTTTTATAGCTAGTAAGATCATTATTTACCATTTCAAATATATTTCAAAAACCTACTTATTTATTTGGTTTATCATAATTTTTGCTAAACAACATATCTCAAATAATCACTTAACAAACAAAGATTCACAAGCCATTCATTTCTCAAACCTGTCATTCCCTGAAATTCTAATTTTATTAATAATTACTCGACAAATACATATACATTTAGTAAATTTGACGCTTCATAAACATATTGAAAGACAAAGTATTAATTAAAAAAAAACTTTCGTGAGATATATTTCATTATTGTATTAAGCGGTTTACACTCACGTGAAATTATGAAGTTTTATCAAGTAAACAATATGTTTCATGAAGTATATGTAAAACAATATGTTATGCAACGTCTAATTTAGAAATTGTTAATTTGCCTAACGTTGCTTGTAAAATTAATATTTATTAAAAGTTGTTTAGCAATTGATTGGATACCATATTATATAATATTATTATTTAAAAATGTGGATTTGATCGTTATCAGAAATTCCTATCCTTAAGTGCATTAAACGGAAAGCCAAGGTTTGGTTCAATGAGAAATGTCGTATATTTTATTAGGTATGACGATGAACTTATGACGAAAAATTAGAATCTCCGATGGGTAAGTAGGTACTATCACTGGTAATAAAGCAGAATGATTCAAAGTTCTCTTGACGTACGAAGAAGACAGAAAAATTAAAAGCATTTTGATGGGAATTTAAGATGTTACCAACTGTTTTCATTTTTGCAATACAGAATTCCTTATTTTTTTATCGTGTTCTTTACAACAGCAAGTAAATTAATTACAAAGAGCCAAATGGAACGATATACTCCTATATTCCGAATAATAACAGATGCATTATATATTTACTTGCTTTTATTTATGACACTTGGATAGATGGACTAAGCTGTTTGGGGAGAGTTGTTTGGCACACTTTTCCGCTTCTATTAGGCAACATCACTTTTTTCTATGATTTAGTTCGGTTCACCGGAAAGTTAAATATCCCATTTATTTTTCTATACGACGTTATCCAAACCAAAAATATATATATCGACCATAATTAGCCGGCGGTCCCGGGTTCGAATCCCGGCCAGGGCAAATATTTGTGTGATGACCTCGAATATTTGTGCTTGGGTTATGGTTGTTCTATGTATTTAAGTATATATTTATCTATATAAGTACGTATATCGTCGTCTAGTACCCATAACACAAGCCTCCTTGAGCTTAATTTGGGACTAGATCGATTTGTGTGTGGTTGTCCGATATTTATTTATTTTTAATTATTAATTGAAAATATGATTTTAAGAAACAATAAAACGGTAGAAAGTTACGGAGACACGTTTCCAGACTTGTGTGAGCGAAGCCGCGGGTAAAAGCTAGTCTTCTTATATTTAATTATTAGTTAAGTCCGTTTTTTCTTTAAATGTATTTTTGTAATGTATTTTCTGTATTTTACTTTTTGTATGCCTGCACAAAAAGTAAAACATAGAAAATACATTACAAAATATAAGCACGAACAACAATTCCGAATCATCCCACCATCGATTTGATTCATATGATAATCGGTGTCTATGAAATGCGAATAAAATACCTGAATGAATATGAGTACTACTGCATATTTAACTATTTCAGTACAGCATATTATCTGTACCGATTTGGTACAAACCTTCTCCATACCCCACCAAGACTACGCCATGGTTCATCCTCTGTGCACAACCGTCTTTACCTGGATTCAGAATGCCTGATCTGTAGCTTATAAATGCTTTACCTGTTGCTGTACCTGAAACAAAACTATACGGTGTGATCCAGGTAGTTTCTAAAAATAAACGAAAGTACAGAAACTTGTACTTTTCTAAACCTCATGTTTTTATTAAAAAAAAACCTACATAGCTTATTTTCTATAAATTACAGAGCCGGGTAAATCTACGAAAAAAAAACCCTAAAACGGTTATAACTAAGTTGAATGAATAGAGACTCCGTGTCACCAAAAGTACGGAGATGTAAAAGGTTTCCACAGTCATTTTGGAGGTGAAAAGTGTCTCCAAATAAACCCCCGTGTACCAAAAACTGTTGAAATCGGTTCAGCCGTTTAGTTTAGGCACAGTGATAGGACAAACATATAATTTTTACAATAGTATAGAACATATTTCCTACTCCTTTATTCATGTGATATAGTGAGAGCAATGATATACGTACCTACTGCCAGCGGCCCAATTTCTACCAATGTATTCAACAATGTATCTTCGTCAGGGATCTCAAGCTTTTGCGCACTCAGCACATTAGCTACCTCCTTATTTACGTCTTCATGACAATGCGAATGTCTAGGTTTATAAGGATAGTCTTCTTCCTTCATTACTCCGGCTTTTGTAACAAAATCTCTGCGAATTAATAATTTTCAACGATCAATATTTAAGGCTGACAGCCACAACAGCGGAGCAGAGCTGTGTAAAATGGACCAAAGTCAAATTCAAAGTCAAAATATTCATTATTCAAGTAGGCCTAACTACAAGCACATTCAAATCGTTAGTTACCTACAGAGAGCAGAGTAATTTATTCATAGAATTATTACTAAAAGTAAATTATAAACAACATTAGATAAATAAAATAAAAATCCCAAAAAGAATCGTCAAGAAGTAAAAAATTATACAAATAAAAAACGGGGGCTAGAATATTTCCAGAATAAAATTTTAAATGTTAAAGAGTATAATAAAAATAATAAAAATTAAAATATCAGTGCCTTGATAGGTACTCGTTAAAATACATAATTACACACAAGATTGCTTTGATTTTGACTAATCCCTCGACACTTTATCATTCATGTAGTCTTGTGTGCTATAATAAGCTTTAGAAATAATTAAGTTTACGTTTTACATAGTTTTTGAATTTACCAACAGACAAAACAGTTACGCTTCAAGGAAGTTTATTATAAAACCGTACACAGCAGTTACCCATTAATGATTTTCTTATTTTATGGAGCCTAGTGGCAATCACATTCCTCATATTTAATTGTACTTCTTTAAGGCTTCACAAAGGTGGAGGCAGCTCAAAACCCATGGGATAATATCCTTTCTGACCCAATAAAATATGACAGTAAGTTTAGATAATGTAATATGTAATATTTTTATACATATTATCATGACATGAGTTAAGTAGGTATATCCAAACTCTATAAAAAAATCGTTTGCAAATTTTATAGTCAATAAAACTTTACTCAATGGCATCATATAAAGTTATACTAGTTGTTTAACACCAGCGGAAATAATAACCACATGAGATTAGACTTTGTTTTTATTTCCATTTGCGTTTAGTTCACATAATAATATGAAAATAGTGAAGAACATATATGTACGCACGATTGAAGCTAGTCAGCATACGAGTTTGTGCCAGTCGCTGTGGACACAGCAGGACCATGGAGTCTTGAAGGCTGAAATCTGTTTAGGGAACTTGGACGACTAAGGGACATGGGGCTGCGATCCCCGCTCTGACTCCTACCTGGTTCAGCAGGTCTCCATAGCCATTCAGCGGGGCAACGCTGCTGGTATTTTGGGGACCTTTGAGTCAGGTATAATGCAAGGCGCGCTTTTTCAGGTTAAATTAGTTTAAGTTAGGTTAGTTTTTAAAATACTTTGTATGTATTTATAACTTAGTTCAAGTATTTTTTATTCTGTTGTACACATATTGTAAGTCCCTATTGAGGCTTGAATTGAAGTGCTTTACTTTAAATAAGTAAAATATAGACTACGCAACGTACTGCCACTTCAAACAATATTTAGTGAGCCACCACTTTTTGTGTGTCTTCACGACAAGAACGTTTCTCAGGTTTATAAGGATAGTCTTCTTCCTTCATTACTCCGGCTCTTTTAGCAAATTCTCTGCGAAACAATAATTTTCAACGATCAAAATTTAAGGCTGCTTGACCACTGTAACGGAACGAAGATGTGTAAAATGCACCAATCACTTCCTCAGATTTAAATGCACTTCATTAAAGCTTCACAGAGACGTAGGCCGATTGGTTTACATTTGACACTTCGCGCCGAGGTAGCTTAAAACACACAAGTTATATTCCTTCTGGCCCAATAAATATGGTAAGTTTAGATAATTTAAGGTAAATAATATTTTTTTTTCATAATAACATGACATTAATTTAGTAGGTATGTCCAAAGTCTATTAACAAACCCTGTACAATCGGCGCAATTGAAAAACTGAAAATTTTATAGTTCATAAAACCTTACTCGAATGCGCCTTGTAAAGTTATACTTACTTGTTTACACTAGCGGAAATAATAAGCAAATGGGACGACTTTGTGCTTTTTTTCAATTGCGTTTAGTTCACATAATAATATCAAAACACAGTGAAGTACCTATAAATGATACACACGATTGAAGATAAATGGAAGCGCTTTAATTTAAATAAGTGAAAACTAGACAACGCTGCGTTCCACTTAAAATTATATTTAGTGAATATACGTACTGCATCACCTCATGCATCCACCCCTCATTACATGAAGCGCTGTCCAGGCAGTCCAAGGCCTGCCCTTCAGAGAGGGCTATACATTGCTTATGTTTAATAGCGTATTGCCCTTCAATATTTCCTGTAAACAAATGAATAAGAAGTTTTGTAGCGTAGGTATAAGTAGGCACATTATACTCTTAAATAATAATATTTGTCACAAACGTTACAGCTTAAAGCTGATTCCATGCGAATAAACGTGGATGAACCCTAAAAGTAAAGACAATTGGTTGTCCGATATTTATTTATTTTTAATTATTAATTGAAAATATGATTTTAAGAAACAATAAAACGGTAGAAAGTTACGGAGACACGTTTCCAGACTTGTGTGAGCGAAGCCGCGGGTAAAAGCTAGTCTTCTTATATTTAATTATTAGTTAAGTCCGTTTTTTCTTTAAATGTATTTTTGTAATGTATTTTCTGTATTTTACTTTTTGTATGCCTGCACAAAAAGTAAAACATAGAAAATACATTACAAAATATAAGCACGAACAACAATTCCGAATCATCCCACCATCGATTTGATTCATATGATAATCGGTGTCTATGAAATGCGAATAAAATACCTGAATGAATATGAGTACTACTGCATATTTAACTATTTCAGTACAGCATATTATCTGTACCGATTTGGTACAAACCTTCTCCATACCCCACCAAGACTACGCCATGGTTCATCCTCTGTGCACAACCGTCTTTACCTGGATTCAGAATGCCTGATCTGTAGCTTATAAATGCTTTACCTGTTGCTGTACCTGAAACAAAACTATACGGTGTGATCCAGGTAGTTTCTAAAAATAAACGAAAGTACAGAAACTTGTACTTTTCTAAACCTCATGTTTTTATTAAAAAAAAACCTACATAGCTTATTTTCTATAAATTACAGAGCCGGGTAAATCTACGAAAAAAAAACCCTAAAACGGTTATAACTAAGTTGAATGAATAGAGACTCCGTGTCACCAAAAGTACGGAGATGTAAAAGGTTTCCACAGTCATTTTGGAGGTGAAAAGTGTCTCCAAATAAACCCCCGTGTACCAAAAACTGTTGAAATCGGTTCAGCCGTTTAGTTTAGGCACAGTGATAGGACAAACATATAATTTTTACAATAGTATAGAACATATTTCCTACTCCTTTATTCATGTGATATAGTGAGAGCAATGATATACGTACCTACTGCCAGCGGCCCAATTTCTACCAATGTATTCAACAATGTATCTTCGTCAGGGATCTCAAGCTTTTGCGCACTCAGCACATTAGCTACCTCCTTATTTACGTCTTCATGACAATGCGAATGTCTAGGTTTATAAGGATAGTCTTCTTCCTTCATTACTCCGGCTTTTGTAACAAAATCTCTGCGAATTAATAATTTTCAACGATCAATATTTAAGGCTGACAGCCACAACAGCGGAGCAGAGCTGTGTAAAATGGACCAAAGTCAAATTCAAAGTCAAAATATTCATTATTCAAGTAGGCCTAACTACAAGCACATTCAAATCGTTAGTTACCTACAGAGAGCAGAGTAATTTATTCATAGAATTATTACTAAAAGTAAATTATAAACAACATTAGATAAATAAAATAAAAATCCCAAAAAGAATCGTCAAGAAGTAAAAAATTATACAAATAAAAAACGGGGGCTAGAATATTTCCAGAATAAAATTTTAAATGTTAAAGAGTATAATAAAAATAATAAAAATTAAAATATCAGTGCCTTGATAGGTACTCGTTAAAATACATAATTACACACAAGATTGCTTTGATTTTGACTAATCCCTCGACACTTTATCATTCATGTAGTCTTGTGTGCTATAATAAGCTTTAGAAATAATTAAGTTTACGTTTTACATAGTTTTTGAATTTACCAACAGACAAAACAGTTACGCTTCAAGGAAGTTTATTATAAAACCGTACACAGCAGTTACCCATTAATGATTTTCTTATTTTATGGAGCCTAGTGGCAATCACATTCCTCATATTTAATTGTACTTCTTTAAGGCTTCACAAAGGTGGAGGCAGCTCAAAACCCATGGGATAATATCCTTTCTGACCCAATAAAATATGACAGTAAGTTTAGATAATGTAATATGTAATATTTTTATACATATTATCATGACATGAGTTAAGTAGGTATATCCAAACTCTATAAAAAAATCGTTTGCAAATTTTATAGTCAATAAAACTTTACTCAATGGCATCATATAAAGTTATACTAGTTGTTTAACACCAGCGGAAATAATAACCACATGAGATTAGACTTTGTTTTTATTTCCATTTGCGTTTAGTTCACATAATAATATGAAAATAGTGAAGAACATATATGTACGCACGATTGAAGCTAGTCAGCATACGAGTTTGTGCCAGTCGCTGTGGACACAGCAGGACCATGGAGTCTTGAAGGCTGAAATCTGTTTAGGGAACTTGGACGACTAAGGGACATGGGGCTGCGATCCCCGCTCTGACTCCTACCTGGTTCAGCAGGTCTCCATAGCCATTCAGCGGGGCAACGCTGCTGGTATTTTGGGGACCTTTGAGTCAGGTATAATGCAAGGCGCGCTTTTTCAGGTTAAATTAGTTTAAGTTAGGTTAGTTTTTAAAATACTTTGTATGTATTTATAACTTAGTTCAAGTATTTTTTATTCTGTTGTACACATATTGTAAGTCCCTATTGAGGCTTGAATTGAAGTGCTTTACTTTAAATAAGTAAAATATAGACTACGCAACGTACTGCCACTTCAAACAATATTTAGTGAGCCACCACTTTTTGTGTGTCTTCACGACAAGAACGTTTCTCAGGTTTATAAGGATAGTCTTCTTCCTTCATTACTCCGGCTCTTTTAGCAAATTCTCTGCGAAACAATAATTTTCAACGATCAAAATTTAAGGCTGCTTGACCACTGTAACGGAACGAAGATGTGTAAAATGCACCAATCACTTCCTCAGATTTAAATGCACTTCATTAAAGCTTCACAGAGACGTAGGCCGATTGGTTTACATTTGACACTTCGCGCCGAGGTAGCTTAAAACACACAAGTTATATTCCTTCTGGCCCAATAAATATGGTAAGTTTAGATAATTTAAGGTAAATAATATTTTTTTTTCATAATAACATGACATTAATTTAGTAGGTATGTCCAAAGTCTATTAACAAACCCTGTACAATCGGCGCAATTGAAAAACTGAAAATTTTATAGTTCATAAAACCTTACTCGAATGCGCCTTGTAAAGTTATACTTACTTGTTTACACTAGCGGAAATAATAAGCAAATGGGACGACTTTGTGCTTTTTTTCAATTGCGTTTAGTTCACATAATAATATCAAAACACAGTGAAGTACCTATAAATGATACACACGATTGAAGATAAATGGAAGCGCTTTAATTTAAATAAGTGAAAACTAGACAACGCTGCGTTCCACTTAAAATTATATTTAGTGAATATACGTACTGCATCACCTCATGCATCCACCCCTCATTACATGAAGCGCTGTCCAGGCAGTCCAAGGCCTGCCCTTCAGAGAGGGCTATACATTGCTTATGTTTAATAGCGTATTGCCCTTCAATATTTCCTGTAAACAAATGAATAAGAAGTTTTGTAGCGTAGGTATAAGTAGGCACATTATACTCTTAAATAATAATATTTGTCACAAACGTTACAGCTTAAAGCTGATTCCATGCGAATAAACGTGGATGAACCCTAAAAGTAAAGACAATGAAAGAAAAACGTTGGCATAGCATACCAACAGCGCTGAAGATGAAGGAACTGCCACAACGCCCTTGGTCCTTAACATGAGTCACTGCATCTTTATCTCTCCAGTCAAATGAGGGTGGCGCAACCACCGATTTATTTAAGACCACCTTGACACCTGTTTCATTGCATTGTTTGAACCCGTAATAATATTTTTCGAACTCCTCGGGCTTCAAATCAGCGAATTTGTTTACTCCAAACACGGTTTCGGGGTGCTCAGAGTTTCGGCGGTTGATACTTTGTAAGTTTTTCTTGAAAATTTTAAGCCTTTCAAAATATTCCTGGCGGCTGTAGGATTTTCCATGTTGTTTGATAAAGTATTTAGTATTTATTCACTTGTAAAGCCATGTACATTTTGGTTAAGGTGTTACATACAGTATAAGTCAGAACATGACACCCTGTAAGGGCACACAATAGCTTAATACTAACATGCATAATTTAACTTAATATAATTCAATTTAATACAAATAGATTACTATACAAGAATATAAAATGTCAATTTGAGTATGTTATTTATAATGTATTATCATTTAAAAACTGGTCTACTGTGTAATAACATTTCTCGATTAAAAGTGCCTTTAATTTATTTTTAAATATTTTGTTGTTACCTTCCTGTTTAATTGATTCCGGGACTTTATTTGCAATTAAAATACATTTATAGTGTGGACCATTTTTATACATTGCCAAGTTAGACTTTGGTAACAATAACTTATTCCTGTACTGCGATCTGGTCGTCGCGACATCTTTTTTCTTTTCGAACAGGTATGAATTTTCGCGAACAAAAAGAGCTGCTTGCAATATGTAAATACATGGTAAAGTCAATAATTTATGTTCTATAAAATATGGACGGCAACTGTTGGGTATGTGGACGTTGGCCAAAATGCGGACGCATTTTTTTGCATGACAAACAATTGCTGGGCTTCAGTACTACCTCCCCAAAGCACCACACCGTATTGAAGCCACGAATGTGCATACGCATAATACGCAGATAATGCACACTCAAAGTTGGTATTTGATTAGGTAGAAGTCATGGAACAGCTCTTCGGCATTTTCCAGATCGTAATATGGCTTGTCGAGGGCCTGCGCCCTGCTACCTACGAGACAGACCGCCACTACGATAGCAAGCTTAATCATGGTTTTAAAAGTGTTACTAACTTCAGTGACTGAATTGACGACGAGTAATTTCTGCAAGTCCTTTTTATACAAATGATTTGCTAACAGTCCTGAGTTTATTACTATTGTGGTGCAAAGTTATCTTGAAGTGACATATTGAAATGTTTAACTTGAGTAATGTAAAAATGCCTCACATAGGTTATTCCGTTCATTTGATAGCGAGGCTTGAATAATGGTTAAAATCATGGATTTGCTTCAAAATAAAGCTTCTGAGAACTCGGGGAACCCGCATAAAATAGTTGTGAATAGACTGTAGGACCACGGATACGTTGAAAGAAATATTTTAATTAATCAATAGATATTCCTCAGAGTCTCTAAGGATATTCCACCATACCTAGCAAGGAGAGAGACGGGTACATGGAGGGGTTTCTTATTAAGGATAAGATACCATTATTAAGGGCCCATCTGCCAACAGCATATCTAGATCGAGTAAAATTGAATCGTTAAAATAAAGGCAGTGCCAATTTTACATCATCAACGAATAAAAGCCACTTTGAGAACTTTATTGCTGCTGGTAGGTCATTAATTAGGATTTAAAATAAAAACCGGCCAAGAGCATGTCGGGCCACGCTTAGTGTAGGGTTCCGTAGTTGCCCATCCTCCACAATAGACAATAAAATCAAATTTAAATTACGAGAAAGATTTCAAGTTCTATAAAAAGGTCGTAAACGCCAAAGCAACTGTAATTACTTATTACCTTCTGGAATTTATCGATCATACGCACCAGATTGAGCGAAATGTTTTAATGCAGTATAGCATTTAACTAATATGTGTAACGTGCGAAGTATAAGAACACCGCGCGGCACTTACGTAATTTTAAAGAAAACTATGAAATTTTGCGATAACTCAAAAACGGCACGACTGATTTTATTCAGAATAGTTTTCATTGAAAGTACTAATTAGGCCTTATTTTCATGAATTTTTCCATAATTTTTTGACACGTGATTGAGAAGTTAGAAGGGGGGGGGGACACTATTTTTTGGATTTCCCGAGCGAATATTTACAAAACTGCTGACTATCAAAAAATGAAGTTTAAAGACCCCTATTGTTTTTAAAAGACCTGCTCAACGACATCCCACATACTAGTGTTGGAACTATGGTCTGTGGTTGGAACGAAAAACGTTGGTACGCGTAAAAACAAAAAAAAAAATCTTATTTTACCGTTATGTCGGCGTAATACATTCACATACTCATACCAAATTTCAGCTTTCTAGCACTTATGATCACGGAGCTAAGCCGCGGACGGACAGACGGACAGACGGACATGGCGAAACTATAAGGGTTCCTAGTTGACTACGGAACCCTAAAAAGGATCCAAGATTACTTCCCTGCCAAATCCCAGATGTTACTGAGAACCTAAGAAGAACACCGTTGTCGACTCTATCCTCTCTCCTTTTCACTGTCCTTTTTTTAAATCAAAATAGGTCACGTCAACATTCTTCCTTTTCACTTTTTCCGTATCACGCCGACAAAACGGTAAAATAAACACTAAAAAAATTTTTTTTTTGGGTACCTCTCCAACACTTAAAGTGGGGATGATTTTTTTTTTTGGTTCTAACACTAGTGTGTGGGGTGTCGTTGAATATAGGTCTTAAAAATAAAAGGGGTCTCCAAACATTATCAAGTCAGCAGTTTTATAAATATTCACTCCGAAAATAAAAAAAATAGCGTCCCCCCTCTAACTTTTTAACCACGGGTCAAAAAATTATGGAAAAATTCATGAAAATGAGGCTTTATAAGTACTTTAAATGAAAACTATATTGAACAAAATCGGTCGAGCCGTTTTTGAGTTATTCTTTAGAGTTTAAATTTTCTTAAAAGGACGTAAGTTGACTTCCAGAAGGTAACAAGTAATTACAGTTACTTCGGCGTTTACGACCTTTTTTTGAGCTTGATATCTTTCCTGTAACTTAAGTTTATTGTGAAGGATAAACAACTACGGGACCCTATTATATATATTATACTCTCCAAGCCGTGTTCGGCTACAGCGACTACTTTTCTACAAATTATGAGAGCGACGCTGGTGAGCTCTCTGGTGGCTGACATAGCCGATTTTAGCCGTGAACGTGCGACCACATTCACTGCATGTCAGCACCCCTCCGACATATTTATATTGAATGGCCGCTGGTGGTCGGGCCTTGAGCTCGTCGCGCTTAGAATCGAGCTCATTACGTCGTCCCGTTTCAAATTCACGCACCTGCGTGTTCACAGTGTGCCTCCATTGTGACCGGCCTTCTGCTAAAGTCTCCCATTTAGACGGATCAATGTTAGCCCTTTTCATGTGACGCTTCAGCATATCTTTATACCGCAGGATTTGGCTACCTTGCTTTCACTTGCCATTCTCCAATTCGCAGTAAAAGATGCGCTTTGCGACTCTCTCGTCTGACATACGGGAGACATGTCCACACGACCGCAGCTGTCTTCTCATTAGATAAGCCTCGATTCCGGCGACATTGGCTCGTCTAAGGATCTCCGTGTTCTTAACACGGTCAGACCAATGAACGCCCATAATGTCGCGGAGGCATCTCAGATGGAAATTATCCAATGAGCGAATATGCTTGCGGTATAGGCACTATGTCTCGGAAGCATACAAGAGATTTGGCAGAACGATTGCCATGTATACAGCTACCTTAGTAGGGAGCTTTATGTCGTGCGAGCGGAACACCTTGGAACGAAGTTTGCCAAAAGCTGCAGTTGACTTCGTTATCAAGATGGCACTTAGCTGTCATCGTGCTGCCCAGGTATTTGAACTGCTCTACTTGTTTAAGTGAGTCTTCACCGAGTATAATGTCTAGTCGCGGACTAGCTATTATGTCTAAGGCCGTGACTTCAGTTTTTTATGACATTGATTTTTAGGCCAAATCTTTGACATTATTCATTAACTCAACAAAAGCTGCTGTAGAGCACCTGGGGACTCCATCACAAAATACAAGTCATCTGCATACATCATCTCTATTATTGTAATGTGTGAATTTTTTGTGCATGCTTTAAGTCTCGCTAAATTAAAAATGCCACCATCGGTGCGATATCGAATACGGATGCCTCCGGAGAGAGTTTGCAGTGCTTCCCTAACCACAACTGAAAAGTACAGCGCAAACAGAGTGGGCGCAAGCACACAGCCCTGCTTCACACCACAACTAACAGTGAAAAACTCTGATTGTTCGCCCTTGACTCTTACGCAACATTGCATGTTATCATGTAGTAGTCGGATCATCGTGACAAACTTCTCTGTGCAACTTAGTTTCGCCAGAACCAACCACTATGCTTCACGAGGCACGCTGTCGAAGGCTTTTTCTAGGTCAACAAAACAAAGGTACATTGGTTGACCTTGCTCCCTACTTTTCTCTTGAAGTTGGCGTACAGAGAAAATTGACTCACAGGTGCCTCTATCCGGTCGGAAGCCAAATTGGGTCTCTGGTAAAATGCTTTCCGATAGTGTGATCAAGCGGTTTAAGAGAATTCGGGCAAAGACTTTACCTGGAGAAGTCAGAAGGGATATGCCTCTGTAGGAATTACAATCAGAACGGTCTCCCTTGTTCTTATACAGGGAGCAGACGCGAGAGACTCGAAAGTCAGCGGGTACTCGCTCCTCGTCCCACATCTTTGTGAACAATTTCCAGACCGTCTGATGCAGGTCCTCCCCACCATATTTCAGTAACTCTCCAGGTAAACTGTCAATGCCCACCGCTTTTTTATTTTTTTGTTGCTGCATAGCAGCAATTACCTCACACAATGACAGAAGCTCATCCAGTTTAGTTTCTGTGGGCAAAGATGACATTGAGATAAGATGCGGCATATCTGCAGCTCGATCCACATTTAACACCCTGTTAAAGTGTTCTGCCCACCTTCCGAGTACATCAGCTTTGTCGGTAACAAGTTGTGTGCCATCAGAAGACTTTAACGGCACAGAACTTCTATTAGTCGGACCAACAAGCATGCGAACTTCGTTATAAAAAAAGCCCAGCTGGTTCGTGTCGGAGAGCCACTGTATGCGTGCGGCTTTATTGCGCCACCACTTGTCTTTCACCTCCCTGACTTTCTTTCGTAGTAGAGTGCCACTGTGCTTGACTGCGTCCCTTGATCATTACGATTCAAACGTAACAGAGCCCGGTGTTTCCTCAGGGCTTCGGTCAGAGTGACATTGTTGTCGTCGAACCAGTCCTCACGTCTACAAGATTTTACACCAAGTATTTGTGAGGCAGTATCAAGTAAGCTTGACGAAACCGAATGCCAGTTAACAAGAGGGTCACCACTGTTAATGTCTAGGGTTTGAATCGTATTACCAACAGCCTGAGCATAGATCTTCCTTGTTTCTAGAACTTCAAGTTTGTCTACGTCTAGACGCTTAGATTTCCCACCCTGAGATCTACGAGCAGGATGAAGACGGAGTCTTAATTTGGGTATGACTAGCCTATGGACGCTCCAACAATGAGCACCACGCATGACGCGGGTGACGGGACCCTGCACTGAGTGTGGCCCTCTTAGCCGGTTTTCATACGTTAATGATACCTTAGCTGATGGAAGGTTTCGGGATCACCAGATAAAAAGCACGTGCTCTGTTCAAGTAATTTATTGTGACTGAAGATGGGCCGACATAAGAAACATAAAAACAAACAAACTGTCAAGGAAATACTTATTCTATTACACAAACGAGTTTGTATAGGTTTACATAAAACCCTATGTTCCAACACTGCCCCTTAACCAATATAAACTCATATTTCATTAACCAACACAAAAAGTTAATAAAAACAACGACACATCTGCTGTCCTTACTATTAAAAACAACACAGTATCAAAAGTAGAGAAATAGTATAAATTAATAAATATAAATCCGTATCATATAAAATAGTAAAGACTAAAAACATATATGAAACGGATCTAAAATAATTTATACTAAGTACTATAAATTACTTAGATACCTACTATCTCACTTATTATTATCAAAAATAAATAAATGAGATACAACCCTATTGTGTTTCTCTTTTGGCAAAGGTTTCGTTAATACGTCGGCCACCATTTGATCAGTCGGAAGATATTTTAAAGTAACAGTTCCTTGTTTCACAATTTCCCTAATGAAATGGTGTCGGACGTCTATAGTGATTCGTTCTGGCGTGGTACATAGAATTGGTGCATAACTTTAATGCCGATTGGTTGTCATTATGCAAAGTTATGTTGTACTGTACCCCATAAATTTCGAACAGAAACTTGCGCAGAAACAGTGCCTCTTTGCAAGCATCTGACAAAGACATATACTCAGCCTCCGTGCTGGAAAGAGCTACTGTCTTCTGCTTCCTACTCTCCCATGAGATAGTAGACTTACCGATTTTAAAAACGAAACCAGTATACGATCGACGATCGACCTCACTCGCCGCATAGTCAGCATCAGCATACGCAACGATGTCTACTCCCGACTTTTGAAAGGTTAAACAAAAATCTATCGTACCTTTTAAGTAGCGAAGAACTCTTTTTGCCGCTTTCCAATGGGATTCATCAAACACCTCGTTGAACTGGCTCAGCAGACTGACAGCATGGGCGATGTCCGGACGCGAACAAATCTCGATATACATAAGACATCCTATCAGGCCTCTGCAGTCGTGAGTACAATCCTTCGAAGTGGATTTCACGAGCTTCAGTCCTGTTTCCATAGGTGTCTGGGCAGGCTTGCAATCTGACATTTGAAAACGTTCTAGTACCGTCTTTATGTAACTTGACTGGTCTAAAGTTATCTCGTTATTCTTTCTGCACAGCCTCATGCCCAATATGTGGTGCGCTGGCCCTAAATCTTTTATTTCGAAGGCCTTTTTCAACTTTTCTTTGATACCTGCCGTTCCTCGGCAATCTGGTGAAGAAAATAACATTATGTCATCGACATAAAGCGCAATTATAATCATAGATTTCCCGCTCGACTTGACATAAACAAAGTAGGTTGCCATTTCCGAAGAAAATTGCTCCGTGGATCGTAACCACGCTCTGCTACCATGATGGAAGGTTTCGGGATCATCAGATAAAAAGCATGTGCTCTGTTCAAGTAATTTATTGTGACTGAAGATGGGCCGACATAAGAAACATAAAAACAAACAAACTATCACACAAACGAGTTTGTATAGGTTTACATAAAACCCTATGTTCCAACATTAGCAACAGGCAACAGAACTGATTATGGTTGTATACTTACATGTGAAACTTTGTAATGCTAATATAGGTAGTTTTTAGGGTTCATAAACTCATTTATTGATAATTATTCAATTACATGTCAAATTTTTTATACATATTTAATTTACATTAAAAAATTCATCTACTGTGTAGAATGTTCGCTCGATAAGCCATTTTTTTAATCGCGCTTTGAACGACGTTGGACGCCGATGTGATCACCTCGGGCAGTCGGTTCCGTACCCAAAGGTTAAAAACGGGACCCTATTACTAAGACTTCGCTCTCCATCCGTCCGTCCGTCTGTCACCAGGCTGTATCTCCAGAACGGTGATAGCTAAACAGTTGGAATTTTCTCAGATGATGTATTTCTATTGCCGCTATAACAACAAATACTAAATCATCCCATACAACAAACTATCAGATAATGGTACGGAACCCTTCGTGCGAGAGTCCCACCCGCACTTGGCCGGTTTTTAATATTAATGTTCATACATTCTCATACTTCCGACACCATTCCAGTATCATTGTTTAGGGTTCCTTTGAAGGCCATAATTATGTGAATATATTAATGTGACTGTATGTTTACACAATGCAAAAAGAAGGCCAAAAAAGGAAAATTAAAATTGCAGCCGCGGAAAGTTTCGCATTTTACAACCTTTATAAAGAACAATGAGGCCGATATTTTAACCCCAGATGGAGAAAGATGGGTGTTATAAGTTTAATATTTGTGTATCTGTTCTGTCTGTGGCATCGTAGCTCCAAAACAAATAGATAAATTTGAGCGCGATTTCGTTTAATCGAAAGACTTGTCCGTCGAAATAGTTCTTAGCTATATTTGGTGAAATTGGACCAGTAGTTTCCAAGATGTACAGCTTTACGAGTGACAAGATGTCAGCCAATATTGAAGTCAAGGATTCAATATTTTGTTCAGTCTTAGTATTAATTTTTATATCCCTCACTAAATGACGGCTAGTTAGTTATGAATGGATCTCTCACACCTCTTCAATATTGAAGCCAAGAACTCCAAACTTTGTTTATAAAAAAAATGAAATTTTATTAATTGAGCGATAATGTTTATTTATATCAGTATGGAAAATCGTAAAGTGAGAAGCCCAAATGGACGTACGTAGCTAAAAGTACGTAAGAAAAAAGCCATATTGGATCCATCCGCCCGTTCGGGTAGCCGTGCCCGGTGACATCCCCGCGCCACGCCTCATGCCGCGTCCCGCCGACTGTTATATCGCTTGCTGTATGTTACATTCTGTATATTATCTTCTATACTTCACTTTTGAGTATTTGAAATTTTAACATTGTGTCACGACGACAATGTTAACGCAGTACATCAGAAAGTTCCGACCAGTCATTTTGTGACAATAAATTAAAGTGGGATTTTGTTTTTCTTATAGTTCGGGGTTCTCCGTCCTCCACACTTACCATTCCTTACACTCATAATCTCTTCACTTAACCTTTACACGACTATCAATGTCGTACAATTTTTACTTTGCCAAGTAGACTTTCTTAGCTCGCGAACGATAGGCTCGAAAATTTTAGGGTCTTCTTCTTAAGTGTGTGTTTTTTAGTACATTTAGGTACAATATAATACCGTGAAATCTTTAACATGAGAGGCTGGTTAGATGGTATTCATGCTTCAGTTTTCAACATAAAGATCTGATTGTGGAATTCATGGAGAATTCATGTGACTCCACAATTAGTTGTGGATAGGTAAAAAAGCATTTCATTACTGAATAAAACAACTTAATATTTGCTGATGAATTTTTATTGTGATGTTAAAACAGTCATGTGTTTTCGAAATTTTATTCTTATACAAATAATAATGGTAATATTTTCTTTAAAGTTCCGGATTTGTGAGCAGATTCTTCTATGTATTTGTATTGTTGATAGAGAGCTGTTGTAGAGTGAGTGGGTTGGTAAAAAGATCGGCTGACGAACCTCTCTTCCAGCGGTAGACTGTCATGAGTTGATGATAATTGGTTCTACAGCGGTGTGTGTGACAACGTCGACTGAGGCTCGAGTCAAAGATCAAGCCACAGTGGCGCTGGCCGTGTAACTGGTGCCCATCCGACAGGCGTAGACTCCTCGCAACAGACGCAAATAGCCCTTTTCGCCCCAGTCCTCCCCCCACGAGTTCTTGATTATCCAGTACTTGGTTCCATTTTCATCTGAAAGAAAAATAATTAATTTGTATCAGTATGTCTAAATTATAACTCTATAGCCGTATGCCTTCATTTTTATTTTTTTTATCAGGTTTTAGACATTTCGATACCTCCTACGTATACTGATACAAGTGCAAAATCACGATTTTACAGGAGAGCTGTTCAAAGGTATGAAGTGCCATAACTAACTCATACGTTGAAATAATGTAATGAAAATTTCAAATACTTTTAATGAATATATTTTCCTTAAATCTACATATTTACTATTTCAAAATTAATTGTACTTTTAGTAAAAAAGGTAGTTATACCAGTATACGTGAAATTTACTAGTTCTAAGTTTTTGGTATACTGATACAACTACCACTTGATCCAGTATACGTCGCAAACTATGATTAGATGAATATGGGTAATTATATTATTATTATGCCTATTATGGACATGTATCATTTATTAGATATATAAACAAACTCAAAGCTCGTGTTTGGATGGATCTGATCGGTTAGTTTCATCTGATTTGTCACTTGTACCAGTATACGCCTGAATCATTCCGTTATGTACCAGTATACTGTTAAGGTTATTTCGTATGTTATGTCCAATATAGTAAGTTCAGAGGTTGGTATTTAAGATATTTAAGCAAATTACGTTTGAAAGACAATAAATAAATCAAATTAACACTAAAATTACGTTTATTTAAAAGGTAATTGAAATCACAGCCCGCATTTAGGGAATTGTTTTTGTCTTTGTTACAGCGGTATTATCAACATTATTACTGTTTTAACATTTATATATATAGTAGATTCCGGTTCCTATTTTGTCCATCACAATTGACAACATTTCATATTTATAACAGGTGGAAATTAATATAGAGATCGACAGGGCTTTATGTCGAGTACCTTGAAAAAAAATCTTTTATTTATTCTTCTGTATTTAAAGAAATATAAGAAAATACATCAAATAACTGCAATCTAAGACAATACGGGCTGAATAGGGTTGTTGTCTAAACCAAAGACCAAAAAAAAATTTTTTTTTTAAATTTGACGTTGACAGATGACAGGATGCATACCGAGTTTTATTAAGTTTTTTTTAATAAGAAAACCGACTAAAGTAACCGTTCCATTAAGTTCTGGTTTTGGTGTTACCACATTTTAAAATGAGTATGTTTTTATAAATTAATAATTATAGTATATTGTGTCATAAGGGTAGTAAGTAGAGGATTACTAACGAAGGTCTATTAGAAGCCCGACGCCGAAGGCGGAGGGCTTTTAATGTCCTGAGTTTGTAATCCCCTTACTACCCGCCTTACACACAATATTTTTCATCACATTTTGGAGTAAATAACAAATAAATAAGCCAAAAATAAACATTAAACGATAACGATTGACAACCAACTTTTTTCTGTATAATTTTTTTTATTTACTATAAGCACTGGCAAAACGGCCATCAGCTTAAAACAGAATACAAATATATACAGAATCTTACCATCTATTATTAAACAAATAACAATTAACAATATTATGCAGCAATAATTAACAGCGTAATATTATAAAAGTTAAATATGAACAGTAAGTTTATTACAAAACTAAATAGTTCCTGACCAATAATTTTATAACTTTTTTCCTTTTTTTTTGTGTCGTCTACCACAGATAATGCTAAGAACTGCGTTTCGTTTAGAAACTTGACAGGCTTTACTGCCAGATTGTAACGATAATACAAAATTTAATTTAATAATATTATTGAAAATACACATAAATAATTGTAGAACATAAATATTAATGCAGTTACATATACCGTATTAATTCAATACACAATAAAATTTGCTGGTAGGCATGTTTTGTTGATACGACAAAAAACCTTGGCTGGACTGAAACCTCCTTAGTCTGAAGTAATCTGCGAGTGCGTACTATATTTTTAAAACTAAAACCATAACTCCCGAGGGAGTTATGTCAATTTATAACTCCCGCGGGAACTATATAGGCCTTAGTCCTTCAGTACACCCGCATGTAATACCATCTTATACGAGCAAATGTGATGAAAAATAAATAATCATCTCAGAAAATAAATAAAAACAGAGATTACTTCAATCTTTTTAAGCAGAATTCAGGAAAGTAATAAAATGATAGTCTTAAAAATATTAAATGTTGTCATTGTCAGACCAAAACCTGAATTCATCTGCATCATCTTCAAGTATTAATTTAATTAAGTCAAATAATTTGTCATTTAGTCATGTCAACAGTAGCATTCCCAAAATGCTGTGAAATTATACAGTTTAAGTTTTTATTGTAATAAAACATGCTTATATTACCGTGAGGAGATGACAAGGTTTTTGAAGGTCGAATACAGCAGTCGCATTTTTTTGTTAAGTTTGAGTTTTTTTTTCTTATTTATTTCAAGTCTCTTTCCTCCATCTGCCAATGTGTTTGGATGTTTGTTTTGCAGTAGGTGTTTTCAAATTCTCGTAAATGTGACAAACGTCAACTTAATATTTTGACTGAAAATATCACGGTATTGTCGAACAGACTAAGCTTGCGCTTCGTATTTGGTAGAATTAAACGACTCCTTGTACAAATTATACATTTCAATCAAATTCAAACAGCCGCCAGAAAAAATGTGTGTGATGAACTTGAATATTTATTCCTGGTCATGGATGTTATCTCTACATGTACTTTATAAATCGTCTTGTACCCATAGTACAAGCTTTACTTTGCTTTGGACACTGGGTCGATTTGTGTAAGATGGTCCCTTAAAATTTATTTATTATTTAAAAAAAAAACCGATCAGACACTAAAATTTAACGTAATTTTTGTCTTTTATGTTTATTATCTGTTTTCTTGGCTTTTTTTCCCGTATTAATTTTTTTATTTAAACTCATGATTAGATTTTTACTTTCTTTGTTCGTTGATCCAAATATTTTTTAAATTACACGTAAGTTACGACGCTTTTCGGTGAAGGAAAACATCGTGAGGAAACCACCTAAGCCCAATAAGGCCTAGTTTCCCCTCTGGGTTGGAAGTTCAGATGGCAGTCGCTTTCGTAAAAACTAGTGCCTACGCCAAATCTTGAGATTTAGGTTGCCGACCCCGATTGAGAATTCATTCTCAAAAAAAATGGGACAAAGGCTAGGAGGATGACGTAAGTTACGACGTCTTTTTTGCTATTTTATTTTACAATTGCCTGTCGTGCCAACTAAGCAGCTGCCATCTCTAAATTCGTTGAATACGGACAAAGACTTAAAAACCCGGACATGTGGCGTAACTTGCATTTCCCTCATTAATAAAATAAAAAAAATAATTGCTTTATTTTTTATTGACATTAAACCCCGGACGGCCCCCGGACGGCTTCGAACTAGGACAAATCCGGGGTAACCCGGTCGGATGGCAGCCCAGTGGTGACTCTGGTTTACTGTAGGTAATGGAGACATACTATGGCCATTATTGTACTCCAAACAACCATCGGTACTGATTGGAGAAAACTGTATCATAACCAAAAGTAAGCCTAACTTGATACGTAGTAGGTAGAAAAGACGTAGGCCGCATCGACTGTCCGTCGCGCGTTGTGGACATCTTACGCCCGCAACGATTACGAACAAGCATACTGAGATAACTGCCACTTGTACGTGATAAGTGTACTGCGTACAGTGGTACAAGTGACTTAGCTCAGTATACGATGTTCTAAACTAAAAAACGGTGTTAGTTGTATCAGTATACGTCACTTTATTTCGAAAACTAGCAGTAATTTTGTCATGAAAATTTTATAGCATGTAGATATAAGTATTTTGATCCTAAATATGCAAAAAAACGAATATTGTAAAAATGACAGTTGTATCAGTATACGTAGGAGGTATCGATTTTATAGCATGGCAGAATTTTAGAGAGCTATGGGGCTGCCATTAATTAATATAGGGTTCCTGCTAACTTTATGAATTATCATTACTTTTAAGTAGTGACTTCAAAGACCTTCATTGTCTTTTTTCATCTATCCCGCTTTCGATCTGTAGGTCACCTAGCCGGCCTTAAATTTGCGATTCCAAATCATCTCACCATCCAAATGATTCATATGACATCCTTGTGCATATGAAATGCGAACAAAATACCTGAATGAATATACTACAGCATATTTAACTACTTCAGTACAGCATATTATCAGAACCGATTTGGTACAAACCTTCTCCATACCCTACAATATGATTCATATGACATCCTTGTCTATGAACTGCGAATAAACTACCTGAATGAATATGACTGCTACTGAATATTTGACTAGTTTGTCAGTCCAGTATATTATCAGTACCGATTTGATACAAACCTTCTCCATACCCCACCAAGAGTACGCCATGGTTTATGTTCTGTGCACAATTTTTATAATTAGGATGCATAATGCCTGATGTATAGTATCGAAACCCATCACCTGCCGCTATACCTGAAACAAAACAATACGGTGGGATCCAGGCATGGTCTAAAACTGTTGGATCAATAGGCAGGTGCACTACAAACTGCACCAACCGTGTCATCAATGTAATAGCATTACTTTGGTCTCAGTGAAACTAACAAAGAAACAACCAACTGTCAATGTCACTACTTCTTCCTCCTTTGTTCCATTTAAATAAATATTCTAAAGTTCATTGTAGTACTGCAAGTAGGCTACGTGAGCTCTTTTAAATATTAGCTTCTTCGTTACATATTATAAGAAAATATCACTTACAATAACAATCATATCATAAAAAGTTTATCCAAACTCCATTTTACTCCATTTTTCCACCTGCTGGGACCGGTTCATGGATCCCGGCGGGGCTACAGCCACAGCAAATTTCTCCAAGGGCCTTGTAGGGTCTCTTGTTATATTAATATTGTTATGCTATTACGCGCCGGACCACCCTACTGACTCATCTGAAGGTTGCGTCAAATGAAACACGTGTTGACAGTTACTAGGTATAATTCATACTGAAACTCGAAACCACCTTATACAATATATATGTGCGCCATGCGCCTACACTATTCCTCTCTTTTTTGAAAAAAAATTTTTTGAATATAAACAATTTTTTTAAAACAAAATCAAATTTTTTTGAACATAAACAATTTTTTAAAACAAAATCAAATTTTTAACACAATTTTTCTTAAACTTACTATTCATATGTTTACAAATAAAATTTTTAATTACAAATATCTAGGTTACACAGAATTAAAAGTCATATTGTTCATTCATTTGATTACATTGTATTTGTCTTAGTCGTCATTGTTTTGTCTAAGTATTATTATATTACAACGGATGTATAGCGTTACTGTAATGGAATTTAGTTCGTAGAATTTATAAGTAACACACAATTCAATATCATGTTAGTGAAACAGAAATATGATCAAGAGTTTAAGTATAAAATATGAATGTGACTCTAAATAAATTGAATTACAATTAATAAACATGTTTTATTTATTACACTTACTATCTAATAAACAACCTGTTGGGTGTTCACCGGGACTGCCTGCGGTTGCAGGTGTTCTCGCTGGACTCTGACTGTGGCGAGCGGTGGGGAGGCCTTGTCCATTGCTCGCCGCACCCAGGACTGCGCATAATCCTTACATTTACGTCGAATGACGTACAGCAACAAAATGCTCAATATAGCACATATTACAATGAGTGCTATTCCAACGTAATTAAGTTTGGATTCCACTTGCCCTGACAAGTTCTTCACTTGGGCAATAGCAATAGTGTTATGGGATTCCTTTTCTTCTTCTTTACTCTGTCCCCAACCCATTATGTAGATTACACTTTTGACAGAGTAAAAACAATTAATACTTCAAAAAGTAGCTAAGTCTACTTGCTTCTTTAGTGGGTAATAAAGTAATAATTATATGATTAAACAATTTCTTATATAAGTAACTTATTGCTAAGTCTCAATATTTTCTGAACTTCGGTCCAGCTCAATAATGATTCGTTATGCTATTTAACTATGTCAACTTAATATTATTTAATTCAACAATATAAAACATTGCTCGTACATATTGTTGAGGTAAGCGTTATCAGCACCTGTTCATATCGCAAGGTAAGTTTTACGCGTGGTACAAGTTAAACGCTGTTGCAAATACGCTATCGCTCATAAACATTAAACAACTGAACTTTAAGCAATAGTAATTCTAATCAACGGTAATAATTAACATTCCCTTTTAAGTCTATGAGAACCATTTACCTTTATATCTAATAATTCAACCTACGCTAATTATTTACCTATTTTAGTAACTAAATGTATCTCTAAAAGTTACGGGTTTTTTAACAACGCGACCACTTCTAGTAACACGTTGTTGTGGTACTATAGGTACCGGGTCTGCGTTACCTGTATAGTCTGTCTGCTGTCTCGTGTTATCCGCCGGCGTGACGCTTGTACTTGTACCATCGTCACCCGTATTTAACACATAAGCTGGTTTCAGCCTATCTATGGAGACAGTTACATGCCTATTCTCCATTTGAATTATAAACGTCTTATCTCTCCTGCTTATGACGCTGTAAGGGCCTTCATAAGGAGGTTGAAGAGTTTTTCGCACCATGTCATTCCTTAAAAATACATATTTGCATGTTTTTAAATCCTTATGAACAAAAATAGAACGTGAATTCCCATGACTCTGCGGTTTCGGCTTTAAACTACGTATGGAGTCTCTAAGCTTTTGCAAATATTCCGAGTCCGAAACACTAACCTTACCCTGATCGTAAAACTCACCTGGTAACCTAAGTGATTTTCCGTAAGTTAGCTCAGCCGCGCTCACTCCGGTGTCACTTCTAGGAGCGGCACGCATACCTAACATAATCGTCGGAAGTTCCTCGACCCATGATGAATTATCGCATAGACGGGCCTTAAGGGCTGTTTTCATAACTCTATGCATACGTTCTACTATTCCATTGCTCTGGGGATGGTACGTTGTTGTACGTATTTTATGAATTCCTAAATACTTCATTAACTGCTGAAATAGATCACTCTCAAATTGTCTACCACAGTCACTCGTGAGACGTGTTGGACATCCAAATCGCGAAATCCAACCCTCATATACAACTCTGGCTACTGTTTGTGCTGTAATGTCTTGAACTGGGTATGCCTCAGGCCATCCTGAAAATCGATCTATCATCGTTACGCAATAACGATAACCATCACTCGTAGTTTCTAACGGACCAGTTATGTCAATGTGCAAATGACTAAAACGATCAGACTTCGAGAATTGTTCTAATCCTGACACTGTATGTCTAGTAATTTTAGCTTTTTGGCATTTCATACACGATCGTGTCCAAATAGTAATATCTCTATTCATTTTTGGCCAAAAGAATTTCTCGGTAATTAAACGTTTAGTAGTTCTAATGCCAGAATGACTAAGATTGTGTATATAATGCCACGCTTGCTTCCTAAAACTTTCAGGTAAATAAGGTCTAATATTACTCGTAGATACTTCGCAGTAAATCATTTTCTCACAGTCGGGCAAGCTAACACGCTTATATTGCAAAGTATCATGTGACGATGCCAAGCTTCGTTGTAAGTATTCGTCATCGCTTTGCTTCTCTGCTAAGTCTGTGTAATCTATTCCCGTGGGACAGTATATTGTCTCTACACGTGACAAGGTGTCTGCTACTACATTCTGCGTACCACTGACGTGATATATATTAGTAGTGAACTCGCTAATGTATGACAAATAACGAACCCTTCTAGGACTTTCCTTATCACTATTTACCTTACTAAAAGCAAAAGTAAGAGCTTTGTGATCCGTATAAATACTGAGATCACGCCCTTCCAATATATTTCTAAAGTATTTGACGGCTAAATATATTGCAAGTAATTCTCTATCAAATGTCGAATACTTAACTTGCGCGTCTGACAACTTCTTCGAAAAATATCCTAAGGGTTGCCAAACGTTGTTTACTTGTTGTTGCAACACGGCACCTACAGAAGTGTCAGAAGCATCTGTCATTAATGCCATTTTCGCATCTGGCAAAGGATGAGAAAGCGTAGCGGCGCTTTGTAAGCTCACCTTACACTTTTCAAATGCTTCGTTTGCCTTATCAGTCCACTGGATAACAGTCTTATCACGCTTTTTCGTATTATGTAAATATTTATTTAACTCGGCTTGGTAGTCGACAGCCCTAGGAATATGCAACCGATAAAAATTTAACATACCTAGAAAACGTCGCAATTGCTCAACTGTTTCTGGTTTCGGAAAATTTACAATAGCTTGCACTTTATCGTCCAAAGGTCGAATACCTGTCGTTGACACTTCATAGCCTAAAAATTTTAGCTTATTTTTGCCGAAATCACATTTAGCTACGTTAATTGTTATCCCATATTGATTAAACCTTTCAAACACTAACTTTAAATGCTCTCTGTGTTGCTGTTCTGTTTCGCTCGCTATTATGACATCATCTATATAACAAAACAAAAAATTCAGGTCTCTCAACACCACAGTATCCATAAAACGTTGAAAACTCTGGGCACTGTTTCGCAATCCGAAACATAATCTGGGCCATTCAAACAAACCAAATGGTGTTATAATTGCCGTTTTTTCAATGTCCTCTGGAGCTACCGGTATAAAATGATACGCTCTATTTAAATCTAACCGTGAGAATACCTTTTTATTACCTGCCACCAGATAAGTAAAGTCTTGTAAACGAGGAATTGGGTAACGGTCAGGTT
This sequence comes from Apotomis turbidana, assembly GCA_905147355.2. NCBI lineage: Eukaryota > Metazoa > Arthropoda > Insecta > Lepidoptera > Tortricidae > Apotomis > Apotomis turbidana. The sequence goes on from LR990285.1 coordinate 24,420,765, forward strand.
TAGTAATCGCATTTAATCTTCTAAAATCCCCACAAGGCCGTAATTCCCCATTACTCTTGGGCACAACATGTAACGGGCTAGCCCAAGCTCCTTTTGAGGGTCTACATATGCCAAGTTCTACCATTAACCTGAATTCCTCCTTTACCTTATTATAACGGTCTGGCGGTAAAGGTCTTGCTTTTGCATATACTGGAGGTCCAGTAGTCTCTATATAATGCATGACAGAGTGCTTCGGAGTATCTTTGTAAGATACTGGTTTGGTCAAATCCGGGTAACTTAATAATAACTCATGCCATGGATTTTTAATGTCTACAGACTTAATTGACAATTCGGCCGTGTCATGACTAACTATCGCGGTGAGAACATTTATATTTGTAACTTGATCTCGCAACTTTCTCGCGTTCAGATCTACTAACAGCTTATAATGGCTTAAAAAGTCCGCTCCAATTATGGGCTGTTTAACGTCTGCAACGATAAAAATCCATCGGAATGCTCTCTTTAACTTAAAATTTAACTCTAAACTGCGTATCCCGTAAGTACGTATTTCGCTGCCGTTTGCGGCATATAACTTATATTTATCTCCACTTACACATGATAACGCACACTTTTTTGACACTGGCAAAACTGACACATTGGCACCTGTGTCTATCAAAAACTTTAATCCAGAATTTAAGTCTGTAACACATAGGCGGTTATTACTTAAGCCGATACACATCTCCGCCTCCGAATGTATCGCGCTTAGTTTTCCGCTGACCTTGGCATGTCCTTCTTCCAGTCGCATGGACTGATGCATTTAGCTGCCTTCTCCTTGTATCTATAGTGATAAAAGCAAAGCCACCCTGGCTTCCGGCCTTTTACACTGGGATTTCTCGACCTTGACTTCGATCGCCCTTGACCTCTCTTATAGTTATCGTTACCTCGGCTGTGGTTTCGCGAACGCCGCAATTCGGCCACTTCGACCATGAGTCGGTCCAACTTGGCTGCCAAATCGGTATCCTTGTTGTGTTGATGTCGACCGCTTGCTACTTCTGATACCTCCATGGGACGCGTCGCCTCCATGACCTTGTCTGCCATACCGGCCAATTTCTCCATATCCTTGACCTCCGATGCAGCCAATACTGCCTGAACTGCCTGTGGAAGATGACCACTCCACATAATAATCAAGGCTGGATCCATAATTTTACCTCTGGCAAGGTCACGCATACGTCTGAGGAGCTGGGACGGCTTTTGACTGCCTAATTCCATTTCCCCTAGTAGTTTCTTGGTCTGCTGAGCATCTGATTCCTCGTACACTTGCAGTAACCGATCTTTCAGCGCCTGGTATTTTTCCGTCTCAGGAGGTGATAATAATAAATCGCTCACCTGCTGTATAGCATGCTTGCTTAACTTAGTCATGACTAAGTTTTGCTTCGCCGTATCTCCCAGTCGTTTATTCTCGATCGCGGCCTCGAATTGCAGGAACCAAATCCGCGGCATGTCGGGCCAAAAATCGGGAACCCTAGATGAAACTGATATACTCGCTAGTGCCATTGTGTCGCCTCCATTCCTGGGCTCTTGCTGCTGCTCCACCTGCTGGGGTACCTGGTTAGAACCAATGTTCGACGGTCCAGGCACTCCAGGGGCATTTCCGGGCACTTGCATCGGTATCGGCACTTTATTAGTATTATTCATCGTCCTTCACTGAAAACACAATTTAAATTCAAACGTTCGGGTCACCACTGTAGGGTCTCTTTGTTATATTAATATTGTTATGCTATTACGCGCCGGACCACCCTACTGACTCATCTGAAGGTTGCGTCAAATGAAACACGTGTTGACAGTTACTAGGTATAATTCATACTGAAACTCGAAACCACCTTATACAATATATATGTGCGCCATGCGCCTACAGGCCTCTACGTGTTGGATCTATATCCCCACGCAAGCCTTCCACGCGGGCGTTATGAGCTCGAGATACAAATAACATCATAATAGTAAAACAGTCTATACAATTACAGTAAACTTTACCTACTCATACTTTCAGAGATGTAAAAGGTCTCTAGGCGTCCAATAAGATAAAATAAAATTAAAATAATCTAATGAATGGAGTCTCCGTGATCAACAAATTACGGAGTACGGAGATGTTAAAGTTCTCCACAGACATTTTGAAGGTGAAAAAACGGAAGTGTCTCCAAATAAAACCCCGTGTAACAAAAACTGTTGAAATCGGCTTATAACTAATTAGTTTAAGCGTTATGAGAGGACAAAAACGTTATTTTTTAATTTTATAATAATATTAAGGTACAATCTTAGTAATCTGACACAAATTGACCAAGTCACAAACTAGGCAAAGCTTGTACCATGGGTACCAGACGATAATATACATAATGTATGAATACATAGGTAACTTCCATGACCCAGGAACTATTCCAGTTTATCACACAAATATTCGAACCCAGGACTTAGCGTAATAGTATAGAACATATTTCCTACTCTTTTATTCATCTGATATATAGTGAGAGCAATGATTATACATACTCACTGCCAGCGGCCCAATTTCGATCAATTTATTCAACAACACTTCTTCGGTGGGGATCCTCAGCTGTTGCCCACCCAGCACGTGAGCCACCACTTTTTGTGTGTCTTCACGACAAGAACGTTTCTCAGGTTTATAAGGATAGTCTTCTTCCTTCATTACTCCGGCTCTTTTAGCAAATTCTCTGCGAAACAATAATTTTCAACGATCAAAATTTAAGGCTGCTTGACCACTGTAACGGAACGAAGATGTGTAAAATGCACCAATCACTTTCTCAGATTTAAATGCACTTCATTAAAGCTTCACAGAGACGTAGGCCGATTGGTTTACATTTGACACTTCGCGCCGAGGTAGCTTAAAACACACAAGTTATATTCCTTCTGGCCCAATAAATATGGTAAGTTTAGATAATTTAAGGTAAATAATATTTTTTTTTCATAATAACATGACATTAATTTAGTAGGTATGTCCAAACTCTATTAACAAACCCTGTACAATCGGCGCAATTGAAAAACTGAAAATTTTATAGTTCATAAAACCTTACTCGAATGCGCCTTGTAAAGTTATACTTACTTGTTTACACTAGCGGAAATAATAAGCAAATGGGACGACTTTGTGCTTTTTTTCAATTGCGTTTAGTTCACATAATAATATCAAAACACAGTGAAGTACCTATAAATGATACACACGATTGAAGATAAATGGAAGCGCTTTAATTTAAATAAGTGAAAACTAGACAACGCTGCGTTCCACTTAAAATTATATTTAGTGAATATACATACTGCATCACGTATTGCATCCACCCCCCTCCACACGTACCGCAGTCCAGGCAGTCCAAGGCCTGCCCTTCAGAGAGGGCTATACATTGCTTATGTTTAATAGCGTATTGCCCTTCAATATTTCCTGTAAACAAATGAAAATAATTTTGTAGCGTATTTTAAAGTAAACCTCCTCTTAAATAATATGTCATAAACGTTACGCCCGCCGGTCGGCTTAAGCTGATTCCTAGCGAGTGAATGAACCCTAACAGTAAAGGCAATGAAGGAAACACGTTGGCATAGCATACCAATAGCGCTGAAGATGAAGCAACTGCCACAACGCCCTTGGTCCTTAACATGAGTCACTGCATCTTTATCTCTCCAGTCAAATGAGGGTGGCGCAACCACTGATTTATTTAAGACCACCTCGACACCTGTTTCATTTGATGGCTTGAACCCGTAATAATATTGCTCGAACTCCTCGGGCTTCAAATCAGCAAATTTGTTTACTCCAAACACAGTTTCAGGGTGCTCAGAGTTTAGGCGGTTCATACTTTTTAAGTTTTTCTTGAAAATTTCAAGCCTTTCAAAATATTCTTGGCGGCTGTAAGATTTTCCATGTTGTTTGATAAAGTCGTGGAACAGCTCTTCGGCATTTTCCAGATCATAATATGGCTTGTCGAGGGCCTGCGCCATGCTGCCCACGAGACAGACCGCAACTACGATAGCCAGCTTTATCATGATTTTAAAAGTTACTAACGTTAGTGACTGAATTGGCGACGAGTAATTTCTGCAAGTCCTTTTTATACAAATGCCTTGCTGTCAGTCCTGATTTTGTTACTATTGTTGTGGAATGTTATCTGTAAGTGACAATTTGAAATGTTTAACTTCAGTAATGTAAAAATGCCTAACATAGGTTACCCGTTAATTTGATAGCGGGGCTTGAATAGTGGTTAAATCATGGATTTGCTTCAAAATAAAGCTTGTGAGAACCCAGGGAACCCGCGTGAAGAAGTTGTGAATAGTCTGTAGGACCACGGATACGTAGAAAGTAATATTTTTATTAATAGATATTCCTCCGAGCCTTCAAGGATATTCCACCATACCTACCAAGAAGAGAGACGGGTACATGGAGGGGTAGAAACCGTACATTATCCTAGTTAAACATAAATCTTACAAATTATTTCTGGAACCTCTCCAAGTGTAGCGTGTACTCTGCTCACAGCTACAGGCATATGCATACAGGAGAATAATTTCTAACCAGCAAGTAAATAATTTGGCCTGGTGAATTCCAAATCCTAGACATCTCCTAGCTTCCCACTTTGCTGCGAATCAAAGTGCGTGCTTAGTTCTTTTGCTTCACTTACACGCTTTATGGTTCATCCACCAGCAGGTATCTGAATTCTATAGGGTGGCGTGAACATGTATACGTCATTACTGAGCATTTCTAATTAAGGAAGTGACCATTATTAAGGGCCCATCTGCCAACAGCATATCTAGTTGAAGTAAAATTGAATCGTTAAAATAAAGTTAAAGTTAAAACAGGCAGTGCCAATTTTACATCATCAGCGAATAAAAACTACTTTGAGAACTTTATTGCTGCTGGTCATTGCTTAGGCTTTAAAATAAAAAGGATCCAAGATTGCTTCCCTGCCCAATCCCAGAAGTTACTGAGAACCTATTTGACCTGAATCTTTCATACTGCATGAATTACCTTTCGGAGAGGTAGCTGGGTAAAAACTCAAGCAGATGATTGTTACAGCCAGCGCTAGACAGTTTCTTAAGAAGAACACTATTGTCGACTCTATTCTCTCTCCTTTTCACTGTCCTTTTATATATCAAAATAGGTCACGTTAACATTCTTCCTTTTTCATACGTTAATGCTACCTTATCAACAGGCAATAAAATAGATTATTGTTGTATACTTAAATGTGCAACTTTGGAATGCTAATATAGCTAGTTTTAATATTAATGTAGCCACTCGTACATTCTCCATTTTGTTTCCAACAAAAATATTTTGCAGTCGACACCATTCCAGTATCATTGTTTAGGGTTCCTTGGAAGGACACAAATGTGAATCTATTAATGTGACTGCATGTTGACACAATGGAAAAGGAAAATTTAATTTGAAGCCACGAAAACTTTCACATTTTACAACCTTTAGAAAGAACAATGAGGCCGGTATTTTAACCCCAGACGGAAAAATATGGGTATTATAAGTTTAATATGTGTATCTGTTCTGTCTGTGGCATCGTAGCTCCCAAAAAAATAGATCAATTTGAGCGCGATTTCGTTTAATCGAAAGACTTTTCGGTCGAAATAGTTCTTAGCAATATTTGGTGGAATTGGACCAGTAGTTTCCAAGATGTACAGCTTTACGAGTGACAAGAGGTCAGCCAATATTGAAGCCAAGGATTCAATATTTTGTTCAGTTTTAGTATTATTTTCTATATCCCTCACTAAATGATGGCCAGTTAGTTATGAATGGAGCCAAATTGAAGTAGAATTGTGTTCTTTTTATAATCTGGGTTCTCCGCCCTCCACACTTACCATTCCATACACTCATCGTCTCCTCACTCGACTTCACAGGAACAGAACAGAAGACAAGCCATCTTGTTTACATTTGCTACCTACTTAACAATGTCGTACAATTTTTACTCTGCCAAGTACACTTTGTTAGCTGACGAACGATATTCTCGAAAATTTTAAGATCTTCTTAAGTGTGTTTTTTAGGTACAATCTAATACCGTGACTTCTTTATAATGAGAGACTGGTTAGATAGTATTCATAAAATATCTGCTTCAGTTTTTAACATAATAGAGATCTGACTGTAGAATTCATGGAGCATTCATGGAACTCCTACATATTTTGTTGTGGATAGGTTAAAAAAGTATTTCATTACTTAATAAAACAACTTAATGCTGATAAATTTTTATTGTGATATTATAACATATTGTTTCTGCCAACTTTTATTAATATGTTCTTAAATAACAAACTGGTAATTTTTTCTTTAAAGTTCCGGATTTGGAAGCAGATTTATTCTATTGTATTTATGATGGGCTCGCTGGAGAGTGAGTGGGTTGGTATAAGAATCGTATAATGGAGCTCTCCTCCCTTAAGACGTAGAGTGTCATAAGCTGATGATAATGGGTTCTATAGCGGTGTGTCAGAACTCTTCTATTTTTATTGTGGATCGGCCTGCTGTAGAGTGAAAATGTGAGGTGTGTTGTAAAAAGGGTCGGCTGATGGACCTCTCCTTCCTTAAGCTGTAGACTGTCATGATGATAATGGGTTCCAATAGTGGTGATGACGATTGAGGCTCAAGTCAACTGACTTGGCACCGTTGGTTTCTCGTCAGTTGCCATTGCGACTTGGGCTCCCCTTTTTGCTTACCATCAGGCGAAGTGGAGCCACTATGTTGTGCCGTTATAAAAAAAAAAAAAAAAAGTCTTAATTCAATCCACAGTGCAGCTGGCCGTGTAGCCGGTGCCCATCTGGCAGGCGTTGACTCCTCGCACCAGGCGCACGTAGCCCTGTTCGCCCCAGTCCTTCCCCCACGAGTTCTTGATTATCCAGTACTTCGTTCCATTTTCTAAAAGAAAAATAGTTTACGTGTTTCATTATGTCTTAATAGGCTAGTTGACTAATGTAATTTTTTATTTCGTGTAGAAAACCTAAGTATATAATTTTAAATTCATAAAAGTGAAAGATAGGTGAAAAAAATGAATTTTATAATATGGTTTTTAACCTGTATTTTGAAATGTTTAACGCTATTTTCGCTTATGATAGTGATGTCATCGTCCCGGTCGAATTTCTAACATTTGCTTATTCGGCATTCTACGTCACGCCACAGATAAACAAAAGGCAAAATTAATGGTGGACGGCATTATTGTCTGTTCATGAAATTTCTAATTTTCAAATTATAAAATTTAGCTTTCTAAATATTAGGTCTCACAAAAACACAACAGTTTTTTTAGAGCTAGTAAGATCGTTATTTACCATTTCAAATATATTTCAAAAACCTACTTATTTATTTGGTTTATCATAATTTTTGCTAAACAACATATCTCAAATAATCACTTAACAAACAACGATTCACAAACGATTCATTTCTCAAACCTGTCATTCCCTAAAATTCTAATTTTATTAACCCTTAACCACCTACCTCCCGTCTCACAGACTCATTCAAACCTAAAATTGTTAAGATACCTATGTGCGAGCATCCTACAAACGTCTGTTTCCTTGTACCTTCTCCCCTCCTACCTCAGTGCCGCATCGTCGCTCGACAAGGTCGGTCGTGGACGCATTTAATTTTGGTGAGCATATTACTGTCTCCGACCGTCTCTGAGACGGGTGGTAGGCGGATACGTAATTTTTCTTAAGGGTCTCGGAGACGGGTGGTAGGTGGTTACGTGACTATGGATACTTTTTTTCTTTACTTAGCCGACCGCCTACTCTGGTTGGTAGTGATTAGAAGTACGGAAAACCTGTTCTACTTGTGACCCGAAGAAAATACAGGACCCAGTACGCATGTTTCTAATGCAAAAAATCTGTTTGCCTAGAATGTGCAAACAAACTTACATTCATTGTGGTGAACAAATTGAATAAATTAGTGGTCTGCAATTTTATTAAAATATTACCTTTATTTTAACGAAAGTTATTGATTCAGCATTGTTAATTATTGAATAATTATAAATAATTACTTAGATATTTATATAAAGTCAAAATTTTTGTTAATCTAACCTTCCAAAGGATATATAGTTCCTAAATTAGAAATAAGGAGCGTTCCCATATGTTTAAAGTAAAAATTTATTTTGTTCATGTTTCCAGAATGATTATTAGTTTAAAAAAATATTTTAATATGTCTATATTGCTATTATTTTAGATTTCTCATCCAATCTATACAATTTAACATATAAGGCCAACATTATGTATCCGTCCTGGGGACGGGAGGTAGGTGTTTGTGTGACTAAATAAGCAAGTAGGTAGTTAAGGGTAATTACTCGACAAATATACATTTAGTAAATTTGAGGCTTCATAAACATATTTAAAGACAAAGTTAATTTAAAAAAAACTTTCGTGTGACATATTTCATTATTGTATTAAGCGGTTTAAACTCACGTGAAATTATGAAGTTTTATCAAGTAAACAATATGTTTCATGAAGTATATGTAAAACAATATGTTATGCAACGTCTAATTTAGAAATCGTTAATTTGCCTAACGTTGCTTGTAAAACTAGTATTTATTAAAAGTTGTTTAGCAAGTGATTGGATACCATATTAGGTATATAATATTATTATTTAAAAATGTGGATTTGATCGTTATCAGAAATTCCTATCCTTAAGCGCATTAAACGGAAAGCCAAGGTTTGGTTCAATGAGAAATGTCGTATATTTTATTAGGTATGACGATGAACTTATAGAATGGAGATATGAATAGTTTATTTTCGAAAAATTAGAATCTCCGATGGGTAAGTAGGTACTATCACTGGTAATAAAGCAGAATGATTCAAAGTTCTCTTGACGTACGAAGAAGACAGAAAAATTAAAAGCATTTTGATGGGAATTTAAGATGTTACCAACTGTTTTCATTTTGGCAATAGTAAGTCACAATTTTTTTACAGAATTCCTTATTTTTTTATCGTGTTCTTTACAACAGCAAGTAAATTAATTACAAAGAGCCAAATGGAACGATATACTCCTATATTACGAAAAATAACAGATGCATTATATATTTACTTGCTTTTATTTATGACACTTGGATAGATGGACTAAGCTGTTTGGGGAGAGTTGTTTGGCACACTTTTCCGCTTCTATTAGGCAACTTCACTTTTTTCTATGATTTAGTTCGGTTCACCGGAAAGTTAAATATCCCATTTATTTTTCTATACGACGTTATCCAAACCAAAAATATATATATCGACCATAATTAGCCGGCGGTCCCGGGTTCGAATCCCGGCCAGGGCAAATATTTGTGTGATGAACTCGAATATTTGTGCTTGGGTTATGGTTGTTCTATGTATTTAAGTATATATCTATATAAGTACGTATATCGTCGTCTAGTACCCATAACACAAGCCTCCTTGAGCTTAATTTGGGACTAGATCGATTTGTGTGTGGTTGTCCGATATTTATTTATTTTTAATTATTAATTGAAAATATGATTTTAAGAAACAATAAAACGGTAGAAAGTTACGGAGACACGTTTCCAGACTTGTGTGAGCGAAGCCGCGGGTAAAAGCTAGTCTTCTTATATTTAATTATTAGTTAAGTCCGTTTTTTTTAAATGTATTTTTGTAATGTATTTTCTGTATTTTACTTTTTGTATGCTTGCACAAAAAGTAAAACATAGAAAATACATTACAAAATATAAGCACGAACAAAAATTCCGAATCATCCCACCATCGATTTGATTCATATGATAATCGGTGTCTATGAAATGCGAATAAAATACCTGAATGAATATGAGTACTACTGCATATTTAACTATTTCAGTACAGCATATTATCTGTACCGATTTGGTACAAACCTTCTCCATACCCCACCAAGACTACGCCATGGTTCATCCTCTGTGCACAACCGTCTTTACCTGGATTCAGAATGCCTGATCTGTAGCTTATAAATGCTTTACCTGTTGCTGTACCTGAAACAAAACTATACGGTGTGATCCAGGTAGTTTCTAAAAATAAACAAAAGTACAGAAACTTGTACTTTTCTAAACCTCATGTTTTTATTAAAAAAAAACCTACATAGCTTATTTTCTATAAATTACAGAGCCGGGTAAATCTACGAAAAAAAACCCTAAAACGGTTATAACTAAGTTGAATGAATAGAGACTCCGTGTCACCAAAAGTACGGAGATGTAAAAGGTTTCCACAGTCATTTTGGAGGTGAAAAGTGTCTCCAAATAAACCCCCGTGTACCAAAAACTGTTGAAATCGGTTCAGCCGTTTAGTTTAGGCACAGTGATAGGACAAACATATCATTTTTACAATAGTATAGAACATATCGTACTCCTTTATTCATGTGATATAGTGAGAGCAATGATATACGTACCTACTGCCAGCGGCCCAATTTCTACCAATGTATTCAACAATCTATCTTCGTCAGGGATCTCAAGCTTTTGCGCATTTAGCACATTAGCTACCTCCTTATTTACGTCTTCATGACAATGCGAATGTCTAGGTTTATAAGGATAGTCTTCTTCCTTCATTACTCCGGCTTTTGTAACAAAATCTCTGCGAATTAATAATTTTCAACGATCAATATTTAAGGCTGACTGCCACAACAGCGGAGCAGAGCTGTGTAAAATGGACCAAAGTCAAATTCAAAGTCAAAATATTCATTATTCAAGTAGGCCTAACTACAAGCACTTTCAAATCGTCAGTTACCTACAGAGAGCAGAGTAATTTATTCATAGAATTATTACTAAAAGTAAATTATAAACAACATTAGATAAATAAAATAAAAATCCCAAAAAGAATCGTCAAGAAGTAAAAAATTATACAAATAAAAAACGGGGGCTAGAATATTTCCAGAATAAAATTTTAAATGTTAAAGAGTATAATAAAAATAATTAAAATTAAAATATCAGTGCCTTGATAGGTACTCGTTAAAATACATAATTACACACAAGATTGCTTTGATTTTGACTAATCCCTCGACACTTTATCATTCATGTAGTCTTGTGTGCTATAATAAGCTTTAGAAATAATTAAGTTTACGTTTTACATAGTTTTTGAATTTACCAACAGACAAAACAGTTACGCTTCAAGGAAGTTTATTATAAAATCGTACACAGCAGTTACCCATTAATGATTTTCTTATTTTATGGAGCCTAGTGGCAATCACATTCCTCATATTTAATTGTACTTCTTTAAGGCTTCACAAAGGTGGAGGCAGCTCAAAACCCATGGGATAATATCCTTTCTGACCCAATAAAATATGACAGTAAGTTTAGATAATGTAATATGTAATATTTTTATACATATTATCATGACATGAGTTAAGTAGGTATATCCAAACTCTATAAAAAAATCGTTTGCAAATTTTATAGTCAATAAAACTTTACTCAATTGCATCATATAAAGTTATACTAGTTGTTTAACACCAGCGGAAATAATAACCACATGAGATTAGACTTTGTTTTTATTTTCATTTGCGTTTAGTTCATATAATAATATGAAAATAGTGAAGAACATATATGTACGCACGATTGAAGCTAGTCAGCATACGAGTTTGTGCCAGTCGCTGTGGACACAGCAGGACCATGGAGTCTTGAAGGCTGAAATCTGTTTAGGGAACTTGGACGACTAAGGGACAGGGGGCTGCGATCCCCGCTCTGACTCCTACCTGGTTCAGCAGGTCTCCATAGCCATTCAGCGGGGCAACGCTGCTGGTATTTTGGGGACCTTTGAGTCAGGTATAATGCAAGGCGCGCTTTTTCAAGTTAAATTAGTTTAAGTTAGGTTAGTTTTTAAAATACTTTGTATGTATTTATAACTTAGTTCAAGTATTTTTTTATTCTGTTGTACACATATTGTAAGTCCCTATTGAGGCTTGAATTGAAGTGCTTTACTTTAAATAAGTAAAATATAGACTACGCAACGTACTGCCACTTCAAACAATATTTAGTGAATATACGTACTGCATCACCTCATGCATCCACCCCTCATTACATGAAGCGCTGTCCAGGCAGTCCAAGGCCTGCCCTTCAGAGAGGGCTATACATTGCTTATGTTTAATAGCGTATTGCCCTTCAATATTTCCTGTAAACAAATGAATAAAAAGTTTTGTAGCGTAGGTATAAGTAGGCACATTATACTCTTAAATAATAATATTTGTCACAAACGTTACAGCTTAAAGCTGATTCCATGCGAATAAACGTGGATGAACCCTAAAAGTAAAGACAATGAAAGAAAAACGTTGGCATAGCATACCAACAGCGCTGAAGATGAAGGAACTGCCACAACGCCCTTGGTCCTTAACATGAGTCACTGCATCTTTATCTCTCCAGTCAAATGAGGGTGGCGCAACCACCGATTTATTTAAGACCACCTTGACACCTGTTTCATTGCATTGCTTGAACCCGTAATAATATTTCTCGAACTCCTCGGGCTTCAAATCAGCGAATTTGTTTACTCCAAACACGGTTTCGGGGAGCTCAGAGTTTCGGCGGTTGATACTTTTTAAGATTTTCTTGAAAATTTTAAGCCTTTCAAAATATTCTTGGCGGCTGTAGGATTTTCCATGTTGTTTGATAAAGTCATGGAACAGCTCTTCGGCATTTTCCAGATCGTAATATGGCTTGTCGAGGGCCTGCGCCCTGCTACCTACGAGACAGACCGCCACTACAATAGCTAGCTTAATCATGGGTTTTAAAAGTTACTAACGTCAGTGAGTGAATTGACGACGAGTAATTTCTGCAAGTCCTTTTTATACAAATGCCTTGCTGGCAGTCCTGAGTTTGTTACTATCGTGGTGGAATGTTATCTTTAAGTGACAATTGGAAATGTTTAACTTGAGTAATGTCAAAATGCCTCACATAGATTATTCCATTCATTTGATAGCGAGGCTTGAATAATAAGTTAAAATCATGGATTTGCTTCAAAATAAAGCTTGTAAGAACCCGGGGAACCCGCATAAAATAGTTGTGCATAGACTGTAGGACCACGGATACCTTGAAAGAAATATTTTAATTAATTAAAAGATATTCCTCCGAGTCTCTAAGGATATTCCACCATACCTAGCAAGGAGAGAGACGGGTACATGGAGGGGTTTCTTATTGAGGAAGAGACCATTATTAAGGGCCCATCTGCCAACAGCATATCTAGTTGAAGTAAAATTGAATCGTTAAAATAAAGGCAGTGCCAATTTTACATCATCAGCGAATACCTAAAAGCCACTTTGAGAACTTTATTGCTGCTGGTAGGTCATTGATTAGGATTTAAAATGAAAAGCACCCACGATTGGTTCCCTGCTCAATCCCAGAAGTTACTAAGAACCTATTTGACCTGAATCCTTCATACTGCTAGAATTACCTATCAGAGAGGTAGCTGGCTAAAAACTCAAGCAGATAAGTGTTACAGCCAGCTCTACACAGTTTCTTAAGAATATCATCATTGTCGACTCTATCCTCTCCCCGTTTCACTGTCCTATTTTAAATCAAAATAGGTCACACCAACATTTTTTCTTTTCATACGTTAATGATACCTTAGCAACAAGCAATAAAATTGATGAATTTTGTATACTTACATGTGCAACTTTGGAATTCTAATATAGGTAGTTTTAATATTAATGTAGCCATTCATAGGACATTCTCCATTTTGTTTCCAAAAAAAATATTTTGCACCCGACACCATTCCAGTAACATAACATAAGGTACTTTGTTTAGGGTTCCTTGGAAGGACACGTTTGAATCTACTATTTAGTGACTGTATGTTTTCACAATGCAAAAAGAAGGTCATAAAAGGAAAATTCAATTTGCAGCCGCGGAAACTTTTGCATTTTACAACCTTTAGAAAGAACAATGAGGCCGGTATTTTAACCCCAGACGGAGAAAGATGGGTGTTGTAAGTTTAATATGTGTATCTGTTCTGTCTGTGGTATCGTAGCTCCCAAACAAATAGATAAATTTGAGCGCGATTTCGTTTAATCGAGACTAAACTTGTCCGTCGAAATAGTTCTTAGCTATTTTTGGTGAAATTGGACCAGTAGTTTCCAAGATGTTCAGCTTTACGAGAGACAAGATGTCAGCCAATATTGAAGTCAAGGATTTAAAATTTTGTTCAGTTTTAGTATAATTTTTTATATCCCTAACTAAATGAGGGACTCATGATGGCCAGTAAGTTATGAATGGATCTCTTAGATCTCCTCAATATTGAAGCCAAGAATTCCAAACTTTGTTTATAAAAATTTTTAACAAAAAAAAGAACCGACTTCAGTAAAACTAAAAAGCCGAAAATAACCCGTTCAAGTACAGATTACCACTTACCACTCAGTTATTATATTTATATATTAAAGTTTACGTGAGGTTTGGCACCGACTTCAAAGGGTGAGTCAAATGTAATCTGTACTTGAACGGGTCATTTTCGGCTTTTTAGTTTTACTGACTCGGTTCTTTTTTTTGTTAAATTTTTTTTTTCGCTTTTTAGTGATTCATATAAAATACTTATGGCGGGGTGATCAGGGAGGTCTTGAAGGCATGCATCTCGTTTGAATTATCTCCTAACTCCTAACCGTTAAGGAGTTGTACCTTCCATCATCAGTTCAGCATGAGAAGATGATGACTACCAAATACTTAAATAGTTTTAGAAAATACATGAAAAATATTATGAGTGCCTATTAAATTTCAGGAATTCCTTCGATTCCTCATGGATCTCGTCATCCGATCTTCACCAAAATTTTATGGGACCAACCTTGAGATGTCTATTCATGAACCTAATTTTCCAAATCGACTCATAAATGACGGAGTTATGAGGTAACAAACATTAAAAAAACATACAACCGAACTGAGAACCCCCTCCTTTTTTTGAAGTCGGTTAAAAATAAAAGTAATTTTATTAATTGAGCGATAATGTTTATTCATATCAGTATCGTAAAGTGAGAAGCCCAAATGCACGTATAATTCGAATCACATCTGGTAAGCGAATCCCATTAGCTTTGTACCCGATGAACAATACCCATTATCTGTATTGTTAGCTGCGGCCACCACTGCCACTTCACTGTTCAACTGCGGCTTCAAAATGTAAGGCGTTATAAGTGCAAATTACTTTTACACTAAATTAGTCTTAAAGTCAAACGAAATAAGGTTTACTCTTAAACAAAGAGAACACAGATGTTGGTCACATTTCCTACACACTATACTGACTACACGTTTAACACACATATTTTAATATTGGTATTGGTACACAGATTTGTCTCTGTTTAAAAATAAATACTGAGGCAGGTCTGTCTTGAAGGTATAAGGTATGTGGTAGACTCTCTCCTTCAAACAATGTCAATGAACAGAATGTTCAGCTTGGAGAAATATACTACTTTGGTAGTCGTTTGGTTGTCCGTTCCAGATTGACATTAGAGGCTCAGCTGATATGGTGACTGGTTTGCAAAGACCTTTGCGTCATACATAGTACCAGGATCGAAGCGTATTGCTGGTCAAAGGAGTCCTCTATAGAGCAATTCCGGAGATTGGCTACAGGCTTTTATCTTCGGTAGGCTCGGGTTCTGCACTGTTGGGTCTAATTCCATCTACTAAAGACTTGGAGGTTTCTCTGACGAGGGAGATGGTTGGCGACTATCGACTTTGTAGAGTCCCTTTGTCAATCGACTATAAGTCTTAATTTGGGGCGACGACTAAACCCATATTTGATCCAAGTTGAATATGATTTCTAATAATTAGAAGAGTGCTGATGGAAAGAGTTTTGGTATGGGTAAAGGTTTTACAAGGTAAAATATCCTTCCTTTCCCTCTGACTGTCCTGGCACAATTTTCATATTTTTATCATAAAGAAACGGCTGGTTTCATTGTTATATCAAATTATTATCATTACCCAACCATGTTGTGTTAATCTATTGCTATGGTCTGGTATTACTTAAGTGTCAATTCTCAGTTGTGATTCTCTTGTGAGATGGATGATCTGTCTATATACCTAATAAAATAATAGCTGAAACAGACACTACCAGTATTTTCATACTGCACTTACAAGCGACCATTATAGCAGAATATATTGATTTGGTTTATTAGCCATTTATATTGACATAACTTGGTGGCGAGATATTAACATGAGGAAATGGCTGAGTCCATCTTCTGGTTTACTTATCCAACTCAGCTGTCAGGTTGTGTACCTTACTGCTTTGGTCTTGTGCTCCTTTTAGTGTCATGTATCAGTTGCATGTCTCCTGGGACAGATTATCTATCTATATGTTTAATAACTGAAAGAGACACTAGCAATATTTTATATTACATCAACATATGACCATTTAGCAGAATATATTTATTTTGGTTTATTAACCATTTTTATTGACATAACTTGGTGGTGAGAAATCTCTATCAATAACTTATAATGGAATTAGCTGTTTATTATAGCGTTCCAAATATGTGTCTTCCCTTTATCCTGTCAAGGACGGATTTTATTTTATTTGTGGGTCGAATCCGACTACCGGACAGCGGGGTGGTGCTGTCCTTTCCTAAACAAACAACCCCTTTAGTTATATATAATTATATATATGTATTCTATTGAACACTAAACAGCCATACACTAGCCACGTTCCTGTCCAAGATGTATGTTTAGAATCATTAACCTTCATTATTGCTTCTGCGATTAATTATTAAATAATGTTGAATTGTCCTAAGGAACTGCTAATGTCGTCTAATTTGTATCCCTACCGCAGAGAATCTGGTTATTACAACACACAACAGGTCATATAATCCACTAGACATGATCACAATATATTATTATTAATCAAGGTCAAAACATAATCTAATTACTATATCAAATACTGAATTCTGCTATTGAGTCCGGTAAGGTGACTGATCCTTGCTCCATTCGCTTCTTCCGGTTGAAGTTATTACTTCGTGACTTCGAGCTTGTCTGTTTTCCAGTAATTGCAATGTATGGCCAAATTGAAGTAGGATTGTGTTTTTTTTTTATAATCGGGGTGCTCCGCCCTCCACACTTACCATCCCTTACTCACTCATCGTCTCCTCACTTGACTTCACAGGAACAGAAGACAAGCCATCTTGTTTACATCTGCTACCTACCTTATACGACTAACAATGTCGTAAAATTTTTACACACTACAGTACACTTTGTTAGCTGACAAACGATAGGCTCGAAAATTTCAAGATCTTCTTAAGTGTGGGTTTTTTTTTTCTACTAAGATGCAACCTAATATGAGAGTTCTTTAACATGAGAGGCTGGTTAGATAGTATTCATAAAATATAGTCTGCTTTAGTTTTGTTTGAGCATTCATGGAACTCCTCAATTGGTTGTGGATAGGTAAAAAAGTATTTCATCATCACTACATAGTATAAAACAAAGTCGCTTTCTCTGTCCCTATGTCCCTTTGTATGCTTAAATCTTTAAAACTACGCAACGGATTTTGATGCGTTTTTAGGGTTCCGTACCTCAAAAGGAAAAAGAGGAACCCTTATAGGATCACTTTGTTGTCCGTCTGTCCGTCCGTCTGTCAAGACCCTTTTTCTCAGGAACGCGTGGACGTATGAAGCTGAAATTTATATCAATTACTCAGGTCTACTGTCCCTTGAAGCTGTGAAAAAATCAAACTTCTAAGCCAACGCAATCAAAAGATACAGCCGTTTATGCCGCAAATTTTCGACACTTGCAAGGGAATCAAAACCTACAGGGTGCTTCCCGTGAACTCAGAATCTTGAAATTTGGTACGAAGCAACGTCTTATAGCATAGATAAAGGAATAATTACAAAAACCATAAATTTTTTTTTTATACCTAACTTTGCACCTAATTTGCATATTTTCGACACTTGCAAGGGAATCAAAACCTACAGGGTGCTTCCCGTGAACTCAGAATCTTGAAATTTGGTACGAAGCAACGTCTTATAGCATAGATAAAGGAATAATTACGAAAACCATAAAAAAATTTTTTAATACCTAACTTTGCACCTAATTTATATGGGGCGCTATACATACCAGGTGCAAACTTAACTTAACCACTTAGGGATGGAAAGTGTTTGTACGGAACCCTCGGTGCGCGAGTCCGACTCGCACTTGGCCGGTTTTTTTTTTTAATAGATAGAGTGATTCAAGAGGAAGGTTTATATGTATAATACATGCATAATTTATCAGCATTGCACCCGTGCGTTGTACTTATATGATGGAAACGTATGAACGCTAGCCCCTGCTCTTATTTAATAGCAACAATGATCACGCCCTCACCTGTCGTTATGACATTCCATAAGGAATGCGCTCTATAATCTTGCCATGTCATTGTGTGCTCTGTAAGGTTTCTTTTGCTTTAATAATTATGTTTGAAGAAAGTTAATTTATAATTTTATGAAACATGTAATGTCTCATTTTTTAATGTACACCACATTTTTTATTTAAACCATGAATACAAAGATCAAAGCTTAAAGAAAATTTTAAAAAGGAGCTACCTGGTGGAAGAGACCGGAAATCGAACCCGGTACCTCTGGATTACCGGTCCAACGCCTTAGCCACTTCGCTACCCTCGCGAAGAGGAAGCTTGTGGAGCGAGAGTAGCGAAGTGGCTAACGCGCTGGACCGGTAATCCAGAGGTACCGGGTTCGATTCCCGGTCCCTTCCACCAGGTAGCTCCTTTTTCAATTTTTCTTTAAGCTTTGATCTTTGTATTCATGGTTTGAAAGTTAATTTCTTTTGTTTAATTTATCAGGTTATGGGCCCAGCCCTACCTTTAAAAGTTATTAAGTCAATTTGTGCAGTTTTAAAATAGTAACGAAAATAATTTGTTAACTTAACCCCAAAGTTAGTTCGGTCGCTGGATTTTTTTTCAGCTTGTGTATAATAAAGTATAAATAATGGGATCAAGCAATCATATGATGACAATTGAAAAGCTCACTGGCCGTGACAACTGGACAAGCTGGAGTTTTGCCGTCAAAGCTTACCTACAACATGAGGACTTGTGGGAATGTGTGGAAAATTAAACAACAGACTCAAAGAAGGATCTTAAAACGAAATCAAAGCTCTTAGTGGACCCTATGCTATATGTTCACATACAAGAGGCAAAAACAGCGAAAGAGGTTTGGAACAATTTATTACATGCATTTCAAGACTCAGGTTTACTCCGTAAAGTCGGTTTATTGAAAAACTTAATAAATACTACATTAGAAACAAGTACAAACGTGGAAGATTACGTAAATAAATTAATGTCATCAGCTCATAAGTTGCGAAATATATCATTTCAAGTGGATGATGAGTGGCTCGGGACACTGATGTTGGCAGGCTTGCCAGATGTTTACAAGCCAATAATAATGAGCATAGAGTTCGGGTATAAAAATTAGTGCCGATTTAATCAAAACTAAGCTCTTGCAAGAGGTAACGAAAACAGACACTACCGTTTTTTACACAAACTCCAAAAATGTCAAGCCAGGTTATTCATCCCAGTCAAAATCAAAAGGCCCCCGATGCTTTCAAAGTAATAAGTATGGGCACTCAAGTAAGAATTGTTGGCATAGGAAAAATAAGTCTGAGGTTAGAAATAAGAAAGAATAATGTTTTTATAGCAGCCTTTTCAGCCATGCAGGTGAATGATACAATGAACTGGTACGTGGATTCTGGCGCGTCAACCCACATGACGATGCACCGGGAATGGTTGGTGAATGAGACAGCTCCACCTGTTAACCACATGAGAATAGCTGACAAGAAGGTGCCACATGTCGAAAGCTGTGGTGATGTTATAATACAAGTACCCAATAAGACTGGCAGTGAAGCAATCCTGGTGAGAAACGTTCTATTTATACCAGAACTATCCACAAATTTGCTGTCTGTGAGTAAGATAATTAAAGCAGGCTGTAAAGTAGAATTTAATGTTGATGGCTGTCAGATAAAAAATCAAAATGGGCAAATGGTAGTAAGTGCTACACTGATAAATGATACCTACAGACTTAAAGCTTATAATAATGAGAACCGAGCGATGGCAGCTTCTACAGCTGTAAAATAGAATTTAATGTTGATGGCTGTCAGATAAAAAATCAAAATGGGCAAATGGTAGTAAGTGCTACATTAATAAATGATACCTACAGACTTAAAGCTTATAATAATGAGAACCGAGCGATGGCAGCTTCTACAGAGACTGATACCTACTTGTGGCATCAAAAAATGGCACATTTAAATTTTAATGATGTTGATAAAATGCCAAACTGTACTACCGGCGTAAAATTGTCACCGCAATCTGAAAGTTGTGTATGTGTTACATGTTTAGAAGGAAAACAAACCAGGAAACCTTTTCCAAGTAATGGTTCCCGGGCAAAAGAATTGCTAGAGATCATACACAGTGATGTATGTGGTCCGCTACAAACCACATCAATTGGAGGTTCAAGGTATTTCACAGTTTTTATTGATGACTATTCACGTAAAGTCTTTGTGTATTTTATGAAAAGCAAAGCGGAGGTATTTAATAAATTTATGGAATTTAAAAGTCGAGGAGAAAATGAACTGGATAAAAAGATAAAAGTATTTCTAAGTGATAATGGGAAGGAATATGTCAATAAAACTTTTAAAGATTATTTAAAGAAAAATGGTATATTGCACCAAACTTCAAATCGCTTTCTCTGTCCCTATGTCCCTTTGTATGCTTAAATCTTTAAAACTACGCAACGGATTTTGATGCGGTTTTTTTAATAGATAGAGTGATTCAAGAGGAAGGTTTATATGTATAATACATGCATAATTTATCAGCATTGCACCCATGCGAAGCCGGGGCGGGTCGCTAGTTACTTAATAAAACAACTTAATGCTGATGAATTTTTATTGTGATTTTAACATGTTTTCGAACTTTTATTAATATGTAAATAATAACTGGTAATATTTTCTTTAAAGTTCCGGATTTGTAAGCAGATTTATTCAATTTGTATTTTTGATGGGCCCGCCGAAGAGTGAGTGGTATAAGAATCGTATAATGGAGCTCTCCTCCCTTAAAACGTAGACTGTCATAAGCTGATGATAATGGGTTCTACAGCGGTGTGTGTGACGATGTCGACTGAAGCTCAAGTCCAAGATCAAGCCATAGCAGGCTATCCCCACGCGTTTCGGCCGCGCGAAACATTCTAATCTCTAAGTGGCTACCCGGCAGGACAAAATGCCAGTGGGCTGCCACGCCTCGCGGCGAGCGGACGGCGTAACACAGTTAACGTTTCCCGCGCAACCTGTGCTGTACGATGTCGAAAAATAAAAGTCGGGCATATTGTTTTTGTGGCAACAAAGACGATTGAAAATGATTTCATTTGTTCCAGAACACATTAAACTCTCCGGAATAAAAGATTTTGTTTAAGAATTAACTTTTACTGGGGCACTATTGACGCGTAACTATTAAAGTCTGGGTATTTCTCTAAAAATCTTTTCTTCTTTTTTTCGGATTAATTGTGTTGGTTTGATTCCATGCTGTGTTGTTATTACTGAATGTTTAGTTATACAATCAATAAGTAAAATATTTAAAGATTCACTCTATTATTCGTTATGTTTTAGAAACACGATTACTTGTAGTTTCCTCGATAGTTTTTTTTTTAAGTTACCTCAAAAAAGCAACATAAACCCTTAGTATGTCATAAATACTGCAAGGAAAGTTATAAATTTTTTTAATATGTAATAACATAACGAGATGTTAACTATAATGTATACATCTTACATTTTCAAAATCTGTATTATTTTAATAATTAAGAGGCCTTATTCCTTTTAAAATGCTGATTGCTTAGGCATTTTTCTCTATGATCAAACATGTTTTTTTAACATACTATTGATGTTACTACCTAGAACAGGGCTATTGGGTTTTAGTGGTATATATTTGAAAACCACAGTTTGGATTTTTCATTGATAATTTTTGTTTCAAAAACTACTCGAAATTGACAAAATTCACACGGAAAATTAGTTTTTTCAACTTATTTTCGACTGCACGCAATAAAAGCATGAAATAGCTACGTTACTACCTAGAACCCGGGGAGAAGTATTATTCACTTCAAAAATTTGGTTGAAATTATCAATATAAGTATTAGTCAAAATATGAAAAAAATATTTTTTAAAGGAATAAGGCCTCTTAAACCGAAAAAACATGATTTCCGCGCTCCCAGCAGAGATGGGCAAAAGTTAATCGATTAACGATTAAGATTAACTTTTTTAATCTCGATTTACGAATAAAATTGACGATTAGTTAATCTAATCGTACGAGTTCCGATTAATTTAATCTCGAAAGATTAAGTTAATTGTCGATAAATTTTTAGCGATTAAATTTTTAATCGATTAATTAATTCGATTAACGTTCTCTCGATTAATATTAGGAAAAATAAGATAAGACTTTCTGTAAGTCGAAGTCCCTGCCTAGAATATCTTAGACTACCGCCCCATAAAAACCATCTTGTATTACTGTAACAAGAGGGAAGAGGGAAGAGCGGAGAGCGGCGATCGGAGAGCGGAGAGTGGCGTGCGGAGAGCGTAGTGCAGCGTGCGGAGAGCGGAGAGCGGTGCACGGAGAGCGGAGAAAGGCGTGCGGAGAGCGGAGAGTGGCGTGCGGAAAGCGGAGAGCGGAGGGCGGCATGCGAAAAGCAGAGTGCGGCGTGCGGAGAGTGGAGAGCGGCGTGCGGAGAGCGGAGTGCGGCGTGCGGAGAGCAGCGAGCGGAGAGCAGGGTGTGGCGTGCGGAGAGCGGAGAGCGGCGTGCGGAGAGCGGAGAGCGGCGTGCGGAGAGCGCAGAGCGGCGTGCGGAGAGTGGCGTGTGGAAAGCGGCGTGCGGAGAGCGGAGAGCGGCGTGCGGAGAGCAGAGTGTGGCGTGCGGTGAGCGGAGTGCGGCGAGCGGAGAGCGGCGTGCGGAGAGCGGCGTGCGGAGAGCGGCGTGCGGAGAGCGGAGAATGGCGTGCGGAGAACGGAAAGCAGAGAAGCGGAAAGAGGGAACGGTCGGATGCAAAGGTAACCAAACGGATTGAACAGGGTATTTTTAAAGAAAAAGACCCTGTTCAAACCGTGTAGAGAATGGTGTTTATTCGCCCTGAAGTGGGCAACCCAGTGGGAATCGGGTTGTCTGGACGCCACGCCTCTGCTGACTAGACTGGTTGACCAAACGAGCGAAGGCACGAGAAAAAGCTAGCGTTTACATAACGGAGGCAACCCTAGCGCACATTCCAATGACGTTGCGTCACCCGCGGGAGGGGGCATCGATAGCGGTGGCAACGCCTGCCGTCCAAACAAGTGGTGTATCTGTTACGTAGTAACTTGTATATAATCTGTGGCCATAGTGGCGCTGGCCGTGTAGCTGGTGCCCATCTCGCAGGCGTCGACTCCTCGCAAGAGACGCAAGTAACCCTTTTCGCCCCAGTCCTCCCCCCACGAGTTCTTGATTATGCAGTACTTGGTTCCATTTTCATCTGAAAGAGAAATAAATAATTTGTATCAGTATGTCTCAATTTTATTATAACTCAATACTATATGCCTTTATTTTTTTCATTTTCACCAGATTTACGAGATTTTATAAAAAATAAATAAAATAAAATAAAATGTATTTATTTCGGACAACAAACGATCCATAGATTGTTAGTAACAAAATAAAACTTATATAACAATGTTAGTACGAAAACTTAAATGTAGGGTAGTGCAGTGTTTCAACAGGCCACTGTCCCACCTATCAGCTACGGCGGCCAGGAGACTGTGGCGACTGGCGCGTACTCTGCGCAGCGTCGTGGCGCACCGCCTGCGCAGCGTCGCAAAAAAACCGTCTACGTGCGCGTCCGCAAACATACCGGACGCGCTACAGTGCCGCGGCAGTCGCAACAGGACCCTGAACGCGTCATTATACTGGACGCGCAGAGCATTAAGAGATCGCTGCGTATATTTGTTCCATAAGCTGCAGGTATACAGTGATGTACAGTACGCTTTAAACAACGTGATCTTTACTTGCGCTGTACATCGGCTAAACCTGCGAGCTATCATATTCGCTCTCATTGCTAATGCTCTGCGCTCCCTCTCGATGTCCGCATCATCACGCAGATCTTCGGTGACCAGATGCCCCAAATATTTGAAAGCCGCCACCCTTTTCAGTTGCACACCGTTAAGAGGAATGGGGGGGGACGTATGAAGGGCACTTGGTTCCCGCCTTAAAAACCATGTACTCACTTTTAGCCACATTATACTTGAGATCGTGCTTCAAGGCGTAAGCCTCACAAATACTTAAGAGCACCCTCTGCCCCCCGACCGAAGGGCTCAGCAGCACCATGTCGTCGGCATAGCTTATAGCACGCCAGGATTTTAGAGAGCTATGGGTATGCCATTAATTAAAATAGGGTTCCTGTTTTTACTTTTAGGTACACAATAATTATTTTGGTTAGAATTCCCAACTTTTAACTAAATAAAATTAAAATTCTATAATATTTTAAAGTCGTACATTTGACTTTTTTATTTGAAGATTCCAGGGTTTTTGTCACGGCTGGATGAATTGAACAAAATTCGATGCAACCACAAAAATATATGCAGTATATAAAAAGTAAAATACAAAAATACATTTCAAAAATAAAAGCACATTACAAAAAACCTAACCTAATTTTGTTGATTATCATTAATAATAATAATTAATAAAGTTAGGAAGAAGGTTTTTGAAGTCACTACCTACTTTTTGCCTTAGTCATTGTCTTTTTCCATCTATCCCGCTTTCGATCTGTAGGTATCTTGGCCAGCCTTAAATAAACGATTCCAAATCATCCCAACATCGAAATGATCCATATCCTTGTACATATGAATTGCGAATAAAATACCTGAATGAATATGCATACTACAGCATATTTAACTAGTTCAGTACATCATATTATCAGCACCGGTTTGGGTCAAACCTTCTCCATACTAAATCAATGAATCACATGATTCATATGACATCCTTGTCTATGAACTGCGAATAAACTACCTGAATGAATATGAGTAATACAGCATATTTAACTAGTTCGTCAGTACAGTATATTATCAGTACCGATTCGGTACAAACCTTATCCATACCCTACCAAGACTACGCTATGGTTTATGTCTCGTGCACAATTTTCGTAATTCCTGATGTGTGGTATCGAAACCCATCACCTGCTGCTATACCTGAAACAAAACAATATGGTGGGATCCAGGGATGGTCTAAAAATAAACCGGGTGCTCTATAACTAATTTTTCAATTACATATTTCCATAGATTTTGTAATCTATCTAGCCCAGTATTAACATGTACAAAAAAATCATTATATGTCCCTAAAACAGTTAGTTAATAAATCGTTTGAAAGAGACAAATTAGGAGCATACATTATGTTTTTTTTCCAATAGTATATTTTTTTTATTTGGACTCAGAATCTACGAATAGTTTAAATAAATAAATATTTAGGGACAATCTTTCACAAATCGGCCCAGTCCCAAACTAAGCAAAGCTTATACCATGTGTACTAGACGACTTATATAGATAACATCTATGACCAAGGAACAAATATTCCAGTTTTCATTCATTCATAATTTAAGAGCTTCGCTCTTGTCGGTGGAGTAATCGCCACTCTTCCCTATTTCTTGATAGTGTTTTGGTCTCTTGACACGACACAGTGCCACTTTATCTCACAAATATTCGAACCCACGACTTATTTCCTACTCTTTTATTCATCTAATATAGTGAGAGCAATGATAATATACATACACACTGCCAGCGGCCCAATTTCTATCAATTTATTAAACAACACTTCTTCAGTGGGAACCCTCAGCCGTTGCCCACCCAGCACGTGAGCTACCACTTTTTGTGTGTCTTCACGACAAGAACATTTGATTTCTCAGGTTTGTAAGGATAGTCTTCTTCCTTCATTACTCCGGCTCTATTCGCTAAATCTCTGCGAAGAATATTAAGCAAATGAGACTAGACTTTGTTTTTTGTTCAATTGCATTTAGTTCACATAATAATATCAAACACATGTATCTGTACAGTGAACATCTAAGTCTACACACGTTTGAAGCTTAAATTGAACCGCTTTACTATAAATAAATGAAAACTAGATAACGCAGCGTACTTCCACTTCAAACAATATTTAGTGAATATACGTACTGCATCACGTAATGCATCATACCCCCTCCGCACGTACCGCTGTCCAGGCAGTCCAAGGCCTGCCCTTCAGAGAGGGCTATACATTGCTTATGTTTAATAGCGTATTGCCCTTCAATATTTCCTGTAAACAAATGAATAAGAAGTTTTGTAGCGTAGGTATAAGTAGGCACATTATACTCTTAAATAATAATTTAATATTTGTCACAAACTTACAGCTTAAAGCTGATTCCATGCGAATAAACGTGGATGAACCCTAAAAGTAAAGACAATGAAAGAAAAACGTTGGCATAGCATACCAACAGCGCTGAAGATGAAGCAACTGCCACAACGCCCTTGGTCTTTAACATGAGTCACTGCATCTTTATCTCTCCAGTCAAATGACGGTGGCGCAACCACCGCTTTATTTAAGACCACCTCGACACCTGTTTGTTTCATTTGATGGCTTGAACCCGTAATAATATTGCACGAACTCCTCGGGCTTCAAATCAGCGAATTTGTTTACTCCAAACACAGTTTCAGCATGCTCAGTCTTTCAAAATATTCTTGGCGGCTGTAGGATTTTCCATGTTGTTTGATAAAGTCATGGAACAGCTCTTCGGCATTTTCCAGATCGTAATATGGCTTGTCGAGGGCCTGCGCCATGCCGCTCACGAGACAGACCGCAACTACGATAGCCAGCTTTATCATGATTTTAAAAGTTACTAACGTTAGTGACTGAATTGACGACGAGTAATTTCTGCAAGTCCTTTTTATACAAATGCCTTGCTGTCTTTCCTGATTTTGTTACTATTGTTGTGGAATGTTATCTGTAAGTGACAATTTGAAATGTTTAACTTCAGTAATGTAAAAATGCCTAACATAGGTTACCCGTTAAATTGATAGCGAGGTTATTCAAGAATAGTGGTTAAATCATGGATTTGCTTCAAAATAAAGCTTGTGAGAACCCAGGGAACCCGCGTAAAGAAGTTGTGAATAGACTGTAGGACCACGGATACGTAGAAAGAAATATTTTTATTAATAGATATTCCTCCGAGCCTTCAAGGATATTCCACCATACCTACCAAGAAGAGAGACGGGTACATGGAGGGGTATAAACCGTACATTATCCTAGTTAAACATAAATCTTACAAATTATTTCTGGAACCTCTCCAAGAGTAGCGTGTACTCTGCTCACTGGGATTCCATATAGTGGCATTAGTCTCGAACTTGCTACAGGCATATGCATACAGGAGAATAATTGCTAACCAGCAAGTAAATAATTTGGCCTGGCGAATTCCAAATCCTAGACATCTCCTAGCTTCCCACTTTGCTGCGAATCAAAGTGCGTGCTTAGTTCTTTTGCTTCACTTACACGCTTTATGGTTCATCCACCAGCAGGTATCTGAATTCTATAGGGTGGCGTGAACATGTATACGTCATTACTGAGCATTTCTAATTAAGGAAGTGACCATTATTAAGGGCCCATCTGCCAACAGCATATCTAGTTGAAGTAAAATTGAATCGTTAAAATAAAGTTAAAGTTAAAACAGGCAGTGCCAATTTTACATCATCAGCGAATAAAAACTACTTTGAGAACTTTATTGCTGCTGGTCATTGCTTAGGCTTTAAAATAAAAAGGATCCAAGATTGCTTCCCTGCCCAATCCCAGAAGTTACTGAGAACCTATTTGACCTGAATCTTTCATACTGCATGAATTACCTTTCGGAGAGGTAGCTGGGTAAAAACTCAAGCAGATGAGTGTTACAGCCAGCGCTAGACAGTTTCTTAAGGCGACTCCGTACGTGGAATGGTGATTTTTAAAGTCCTAAGGCTCGTAATTTAGCCAACGGAAAAATCTGAAAAAAATATATGTTATTCTTGACTATTTCTTCTAAAAAATTATAGTTGGATTTTTTTTTAAAGCAATAATTACTATGGAAAAAATTGTGTTGAAATAGGGTCGTTTTCAATTTTCAATTCCCTAAGGCTTCTAAACTACAAGTGATATTTACACGGCTCTTTCGCAAGAACATTGACAATTCATTGATCTTTAATCGTATTGTTTAAAAGTTAGTAAAATGGAAATTCGGTCTAATAAAGCATCAAAAAAACTGAATTTCCGCGAGCGCGGCCGTGCCCGGGCTGCGAGCTCAGTGTAAATCTAACCGTCGAAGGGGAAGGCTGTGTCACTTGCTCTCGCGATCCATCTAGTTACGGAAAATTGTTATAGTACCGGATCCCGCGGAGGTTCTATCTGTCTTCGTGCGTTTGAAGTGTATTTTAAGAGAGTGTAGTTCGTTTTGTCACACGACTACGCTATGCGACATAACAAAAAACACTCATTTTCATATAGAATTAAATTCAACTGTTTTTTTTTTTTCGTATTTAGGTATCTATTAATTTTAAGTACTTATAAAAAAAATTGTCATTGCTTAGCATTCCCGGACACATTTGGATACTTAGATATTCTCAGTCATGGGCCCACACCAGACAGGATTCCCAGAAAATAACACTTTTGGTGTTGGTTTTAGGGCCCTTCTCTGTGTAATATTAGAGTACCTTAGGTATTTCGGTTAGTAAAAAAAATCTGATGATACAGATATTTAAGTATGATAACGTCTAATGATCTTTATTAATTCAACCCCACAGACCAATAAACCTAGGTTTATTGGTCTGTGTTCAACCCTAAGAGATATGAATATCGTAATGCAGAACAAGTATTGTTCGTTTGAATACCATTGTAATATTCGGTAAAACGCTAATTTACGAATACGAATATTTATTGTAAGTATTCACATTCGTTGTGTCACTAGTATGGTATGACATATGATATAAAAATACATTATCAAAAATTACAATAATTTTCTAGTTCAAGAAGGCAAGTGACAATTTTGGCATGAGGGCTTATTTATGTAAATATAGTCAGAATACATATGCATCAATAAATTTCCCACTTCATATTTAAATCTAAATGAGCGTTAGTAATTATTGACATATCCGCCGGGCCTAGCTAGACATACCTAGCCTGGCCATAAGTTCTGTTCCAATTGTTTACCGTTTATAAAATTAAAACCTGATTTTTATTACATATCGTTTAAAAGCCATATATTAATGATCGGATTACAGTTGAATTTAATGAAAAAATATATAACTTTATTTAGATTCATCGTAATGCCCGGACTTGATTTTTGACTAATGCTCAGAATTTTTCTCTCTAAGTTTGCCAGAGGGCAATGAAACGATCTTGGATCAAATTAATCGATCGCGGAAGGAATGCCAAAGCCCAAATAGCTTACGTAACTCAGACAACCGCTAAACTAAAGTAGGGCTGACACGTTTGCCGCATGTCAACCTATCTGCAGATCAAGAAATCTACACCCACTTAATAAAATTCAGAAACTTGTAAGTTAACGTAAAAAAAAACCGGCCAAGAGCATGTCGGGCCACGCTCAGTGTAGGGTTCCGTAGTTGCTTATCCTTCACAATAGACTTAAGTTACGAGAAAGATTTCAAGCTCTATAAAAAACTCGTAAACGCCAGAGTAACTGTAATTACTTATTACCTGGAAGTCAACTTACGTCATTTTAAGAAAATTATGAAATTTTGCGATAACTCAAAAACGGATCGACCGTTTTTGTTCAATATAGTTTTCATTGAAAGTACTTATAAGGCTTCATGTTCATGAATTTTTCCATAATATTTTGACCCGTGGTTGAAAAGTTAGAGGGGACGCTATTTTTTTTATTTTCGGAGCGAATATTTACAAAACTGCTGACTTTATCAAAAAATTATGTTTCAAGACCCCTATTATTTTCGAAGGACCTATTCAACGACACCCCACATACTAGTGTTGGAATGAAAACAAAAATTCACCCCCACTTTAGGTGTTCGAGAGGTACCCGAAAAAAAATATTTTTAGTTTTTATTTTACCGTTTTGTCGGCGTGATACATACCCATACTCATACCAAATTTCAGCTTTCTAGTACTAATGATCACGGAGCTAAGCCGCGGACGGACAGACGGACATGGCGAAACTATAAGGGTTCCTAGTTGACTACGGAACCCTAAAAAGATACGGCTCTTTATGCCGCAAAAAAACGTATCTACGCTGGAAAGGAAAATTATCCAAGAGACACGGAGCTAACTTTACAAGAGATTTAAAAAACTACGAACTTTTTCAAAAAAATAAAAAGTTATTAAAATATTCTGTGGACCTACTTTTTAAATGAAGCATTTTATAATGTCGCTTTTGTTATTTTGTCTATTAATGGAATAATTTAAAATTTAGCATCGCTTACGCAAAATGGCTGTCAAAATAGAATTAGGTAAAATTATCTAAACGACACATTTCCCGAGATATTAGTCAGGTAAAATAGTATAATCTACATTTAACACAAAATTCAACACAGTAAACAATATCTATGTGCATACGATGCTCATTTTATATAAACAATATCATGTTTTTTACATGTTGCTTTTGTTATTTTGTCTATTAATGGAATATTTTAGGATTTAGCGTCGCTTACGCAAAATGGCCGTCAAAATAGAATTAGGTTAAATTATCTAAACGACACGTTTCCCGAGAAATTATTCAGGTAAAATAGTATAATCTATTACACAACAATCAACACAGTTAACAATATATATGTGCATGCTCATTTTATAGTCAGGTAAATATATAAATGTGCATAAGTCAGCATGAAATAAATCAAGAAAAATTATCTAATCGCCTTTGTAGGAAATATTTCAGACATGAAAATCTATTTATCGTACAATAAAGCCTCACGATTAATGTTTTAATTAGAGGAAAATATTTATTTTCAAACATTAAAATTAATGAAGTGACATTTAAAGTTCTCTAAGACAAAAACTTATGGTCCAATTACGCAAATACAAAAAAAAACTGCTTTAGAAATGTTAAAGATTTATTCATCAGATATCACGTGAAATTTCAATTTTATCAATTTTTATGTGTCATCTGCTGAAAGATTTCTAGTAGTTCTAGACCAATGTATGGTAGCAAACGATAGCTATGGCTAATAAGAACAGTACAAGAGTTCTCAAGACTGCAGTCACTCGGTACTCATTAAGGAATTTTAAATCACGAACTACGTGATATTTCAAGTTTTACAATTGCAATGAGATAATATCCTATCCTAACAAGAATAACAAAACTACCCACAACTCTGTGTGGTATAAGTGTCGTCTCGTAAGACACTGTTTGAGTGAGATGGCGTTTGGGTCCAATAAGCGAGTCCAAAGTAATGCCTTAGCGCCACAGACACAGATTTACACCGCAGATGGCGGCCTAACGGCCTTTATAAATATATTGAATTACTACTAAATGTGTGATAATAAAATAAAATAAATAATAAATAAATGATATTTTATAAAACAGAACCGGTAAAGTTGCCTAACTACCAATTTAACGAAAATATTTGTTTTTTAGTACATTCTATGCTACAAATACGACTCAATTGTCATTCAAGCAATTCAAGATAAGCGACAGTAGTCGATCAAAGTCATATCAGGTAAAAAAGGATAAGCGACAATGGTTTCATAGTATCAAAGCAGGTAAATTTGGATAAACGCCAATAGTTAAGATACGACAATACAATCAGGTAATTACTGTTATTTTTTTTATAGAATCTTATATCGATTCTGTTTAATAATGTGGAAATACCACATTTTTACTTTTTGGCTAATGCGCATAAGCATTTTAAACACACATGACACAGAGGGCGCTCCAGTAGCGAAGAATTATGGAATCAAAGATTTAGTATGATTGACGTAACGATATGAGAGCTCAGTTGGTAGAGCACTACGCCGGAAACTTAGGGTCGCAGGTTCGAGTCCTGCTTACATTGCAGTGGATCACATTCAATTTTTCTTTCATAATTTACCTTTATGTTAATTTTATCATAAAGACATAGGTAAAATGCCTCAAACGACATTAAAATATATTTTACGATCAGGTAAAAACAGTTAACCAACAAGTGCAAGGTTAGTTGCATTGCAATAAAGAAAAATCTTCCAAGTTGTTTGATCTGTTTTGACAAATAAGTAAAAAAGCTCTAACGTTCATTATTATGCAAATGAAAATTGGGCAAGTGCGAGTCGGACTCGCGCACCGAGGGTTCCGTACAAACACTTTTCATCCTTAAGTGGTTAAAGTTAAGTTTGTACCTGGTATGTATAGCGCCCCATACAAATGAGGTGCAAAGTTAACGCAACCAACCCGTTGGTTGTATGGGAGCCCCCCTTAAATATTTATTTTATTTTATTTTTAGTATTTGTTGTTATAGCGGCAATAGAAATACATCATCTGTGAAAATTTCAACTGTCTAGCTATCACCGTTCTTGAGATACAGCCTGGTGACAGACGGACGGACAGCGAAGTCTCAGTAATAGGGTCCCGTTTTTACCCTTTGGGTACGGAACCCTAAAAACTTTTTATGTAATCTCCATTTTGCTAAAAAACATCAAAAATCAAGTCGTTTAGTAGAAAAAAAAGTAGAGATTCTCTAAATCACCGACGGGATAAGCGATACAAAAGTCGTCATACAGATGTATACGAGACCCAACCCATTCGATGCAGAAAAATCTGCCGATCCCAACAGTGTGTACAACTCAATATCCCCAAAAATGTCGCTTAGATAAGTTCTCCTTTCCAGAATCGGCATATTTTGACACTCAAGTAAATTAACATTTATAGGGTATCCATTGACCTTGAACATTGAAATTAGCCAAAAAATTCGTCTAGTAAAATATCGTCAATATCAACAAGTATAGGGGAAAATCTGAGAACATTACTAATGTAGTCATAAAAAACTATCACTGTTTATAAGTAGGTAAAGGACGTAAATCCGTTTTCCAACGGTAAAGTTGAGTTGTTCGCTCTATTATTTATAGTTTATCTTTTCATTAGAGCAGCATGACCCGGGGGATAAAGCTGTGCCTCCACTACTATGTTAAAATATCGGTTCATTCGCTGGGTCACGATGTGATTTATTTATTAAAAAACGATATTTTTTATTTCTGCATGATTTTACACGTATAATCAAGAATCTTGTCGGCATTTTAACTATTTTTGGTAGGTACCTACACATACAAAAGAAACTAAAAAGTATTTTTCGATGCGAGACTTCCAAATGGCCAATTTCACTTATTTTTTTGGAAAATAGCTTTAACGCATTTTATTTTTAATATTCTACTGTAGTGGGTAAATAGATATTTAGTAATCCGCAATAATTATATCATTGTTTAAATGATTTATTTTACTTCGAGATTTTTCAATGCCTTTAAATATTATAAGGTTTATTCGTCTTCAACTCTCGCTCGGACTATGCGAGTGTATGAAGCTGCTTGGACGCCACTCAACGAGATTATGAACGAAGTAATGTTCCGGGGGCGCACGGTCGGCGGGGGGAATAACTTTAGGCTCCGCCCAGATCCTCAGTCGGTGGTCGGTGGTGGCGATCAGTTGGTGGCGTCCAAGCAGCTTCATACACTCGCATAGTCCGAGCGTGAGTTGAAGATCAACAAACCTTATACCTTATTTAAAGGCATTGAAAATCTCGAAGTAAAATAAATCATTTAAACAATGATATAATTATTTCGGATTAGGTACTAAATATCTATTTACCCACTACAGTAGAATATTAAAAATAAAATGCGTTAAAGCTATTTTCCAAAAAAACAAGTGAAATTAGCCACTTGGAAGTCTCGAATCGAAAAATACTTTTTAGTTTCTTTTGTATGTGTAGGTAACCTACCAAAAATAGTTAAAATGCCGACAAGATTCTTGATTATACGTGTCATGCAGAAATAAAAAAATACCGTTTTTTAATAAATAAATCATATCGTGACCCAGCGGATGAACCGATATTTTAACATAGTAGTGGAGGCACAGCTTTATCCCCCGGGTCATGTTGCTCTAATGAAAAGATAAACTATAAATAATAGAGCGACAAACTCAACTTTACCGTTGGAAAACGGATTTACGTCCTTTACTTATAAACAGTGATAGTTTTTTTATGACTACATTAGTAATGTTCTTAGATTTTTCCCTATACTTGTTGATATTGACGATATTTTACTAGACGATATTTTTTTTGTTTTTTTTTCTATGTTTAAGGTCAATGGATACCTACCCTATAAATGTTAATTTACTTGAGTGTCAAAATATACCGATGCTGGAAAGTAGAAATTATCTAAGCGACATTTTTGGGGACATCGAGTTTACACACTGTTGGGATCGGCAGATTTTTCTGCATCGAATGGGTTGGGTCTCGTATATAATAATATCTGTCCGACGACTTTTGTGTCGCTTATCCCGTCGGTGATTTAGAGAATCGGTTTTTTTTTTGCAAAATGGAGATTACATAAAAAGTTTTTTGCATAATAATGAACCTTAGAGCTTTTTTACTTATTTGTCAAAACAGATCAAACAACTTGGATAATTTTTCTTTATTGCAACTCACCTTGCACTTGTTGGTTAACTGTTTTTACCGGATCGTAAAATATATTTTAATGTCGTTTGAGGCATTTTACCTATGTCTTTATGATAAAATTAACATAAAGGTAAATTATGAAAGAAAAAAATTATGTGATCCACTGCAATGTAAGCAGGACTCGAACCTGCGACCCTAAGTTTCCGGCGTAGTGCTCTACCAACTGAGCTATCATATCGTTACGTCAATCACACTAAATCTTTGATTCCATAATTCTTCGCTACTGGAGCGCCCTCTGTGTCATGTGTGTTTAAAATGCTTATGCGCATTAGCCAAAAAGTAAAAATGTGGTATTTCCACATTATTAAACAGAATCGATATAAGATTCTATAAAAAAAATAACATAGTTAGATTAAATTACCTGATTGTCGTATCTTAACTATTGGCGTTTATCCAAATTTACCTGCTTTGATACTATGAAACCATTGTCGACTATCCTTTTTTACTTTGATCGACTACTGTCGCTTATCTTGAATTGCTTGAATGACAATTGAGTCGTATTTGTCGCATAGAATGTACTAAAAAAACAAATATTTTCGTTAAATTGGTAGTTAGACAACTTTACCGGTTCTGTTTTATAAAATATCACACATTTAGTAGTAATTCAATATATTTATAAAGGCCGTAAGGCCCACCTGCGGTGTAAATCTGTGTCTGTGGCGCTAAGGCATTACTTTGGACTCGCTTGATGGACCCAAACGCCATCTCACTCAAACAGTGTCTTACGAGACGTCACTTATACCACACAGAGTTGTAGCTAGTTTTGTTATTCTTGTTAGGACAGGATATTATCTCATTGCAATTGTAAAACTTGAAATTTCACGTAGTTCGTCATTTAAAATTCCTTAATGAGTACCGAGTGACTGCAGTCTTGAGAACTCTTGTGCTGTTCTCATTAGTCATAGCTATCGTTTGCTACCATACATTAGTCTAGAACTACTGGAAATCTTTCAGCAGATCACACATAAAAATTGATAAAATTGAAATTTCACGTGATATCTGATGAATAAACCTTTAACATTTCTAAAGCAGTTTTTTTTTGGTATTTGCGTAGTTGGACCATAAGTTTTTGTCTTAGAGAACTTTAAATGTCACTTCATTCATTTTAATGTTTGAAAATAAATATTTTCCTCTAATTAAAACATGAATCGTGAGGTTTTATTGTACGATAAATAGCTTTTCATGTCTGAAATATTTCCTACAAAGGCGATTAGATAATTTTTCTTGATAATAAATCAAGAAAAATTCATGCTGATTTATGCACATTTATATATTTACCTGACTATAAAATGAGCATGCACATATATGTTGTTAACTGTGTTGATTGTTGTGTAATAGATTATACTATTTTACCTGACTAATTTCTCGGGAAACGTGTCGTTTAGATAATTTTGTCTTATTCTATTTTGACGGTCATTTTGCGTAAGCGACGCTAAATCCTAAAATATTCCATTAATAGACAAAATAACAAAAGCAACATGTAAAAAACATGATATTGTTTATATAAAATGAGCATCGTATGCACAAGGATATTGTTTACTGTGTTGATTGTTGTTTAAAATGTAGATTATACTATTTTACCTGACTAATATCTCGGGAAACGTGTCGTTTAGATAATTTTACCTAATTCTATTTTGACAGCCATTTTGCGTAAGCAATGCTAAATTTAAAATTATTCCATTAATAGACAAAATAACAAAAGCGACATGTAGAGAACATGATGTTGTTTATAATTATAAAATGCTTCATTTCAAAAGTAGGTCCACAGAATATTTAATAAATTTTTATTTTTTTTATTAAGTTCGTAGTTTTTTAGATCTCCTGTAAAGTTAGCTCCGTGTCTCTTGGATAATTTTCCTTTCCAGCGTAGATACGTTTTTTTGCGGCATAAAGAGCCGTATCTTTTTTTTACGTTAACTTAGAAGTTCGACTTTTTACAGCTTCAAGGGACTGTAGACCAAAGTACGACGTGTAGACGGTTTTAATTTCAACTCGACACCTACACGCGTTACCGAGATAAAGAGTCGTGACAGAAAGACGGACGGTCAGCAAAATGATCCTATGGGTTCCGATTTTTCCGGTAAAAATACCTAAATCTATAAATAATGAGGTTTATCACTTTTAATCAGTATATATGAAATTTAGCCGATAAAAATAAAATTTCAAGATGGAAAATGTTATTCATAATCAGGCTAGTTTTAAATATTTACCATTTTATAGTGCAAAGGTAGGTTTTGAAGTTTAAGAAGGTAATAACATATTTTGACGGTGTAATGTGATATATGAATACAATAAATAGTACTTCATGTGACTGTACACAATGAAGCGTATTAAACACGAGTGTGGGTTTATGAAACGAGCCGAAGGCAAGTTTCATAATAACATCACACGAGTGTTTTAATGCCTAATTATGTACAGTTACATATACTACTTTATCTAGCCACATATCATAAGCCCCCATGATGCATTCAGAAGTCGCACATTATAACAAATATTACCCGGTAATAGCGGTAATGAAGTTTTCTGGCAGCTGTCATTGTTTTTATTTTAATTCAGAGACAAACTAGAGTCGGCCCTAACTATCATATCGTTCGATATCTTACTTACGTGTGACATTTGTCAAATTTTATTGAAAATTGACAATTCATTTCGAACTAAACGTCATCTCGATTGATATTAGAATAGAGATCAAATCAAATTTCTTTGTTTTCCAGAGATGTTCGAAATTTGAATAAATAATACTATCGAAATAAGAAATTTGTGCTAAAAAACAGTCTATTTTTATGGTGGTCATAATGTGCCGTTCTTGAACGCATCATGGAGGGTTTATGATATTTGGATAGATAAAAGATTTAATAAAATAACAAGCTTTCGATAACTGAATGTACTTATACATGACTCAAAAGTTTTTTTTTTTCAGATTATTATGCATATAAGCCTGTGCCGTCCCTTTGTCGGGTAAAGGCCTCTATCTTTTTTCCACTCGTCCGTATTTAGATCAGCAATGTCGAACCCTTTTGTAATACATCCAGGTAGTCCCACCATCTCCATCGTGATTTACCGTGACGCCGAATTTTATTGGGTGAGTGTAGATTTCTTGATCTGCAGATCGGTTGACATGCGGCAAACGTGTCAGC
Organism: Apotomis turbidana; assembly: GCA_905147355.2. Taxonomy (NCBI): domain Eukaryota; kingdom Metazoa; phylum Arthropoda; class Insecta; order Lepidoptera; family Tortricidae; genus Apotomis; species Apotomis turbidana. The sequence goes on from LR990285.1 coordinate 24,458,429, forward strand.
TCTACTTTAGTTTAGCGGTTGTCTGGGTTACGTAAGCTATTTGGGTTTTGGCGTTCCTTCCAAGATCGTTTCATTGCCCCCTGGCAAATTCAGAGAGAAAAATTCTGAGCATTAGTCAAAAATCAAGTCCGGGCATTACGATGAGTCTAAATAAAGTTATATATTTTTTCATTAATTCAACTGTAATCCGATCATTAATATATGGCTTTTAAACGATATGTAATAAAAATCGGGTTTTTATTTTATAAACGGTAAACAATTGGAACAGAACTTATGGCCAGGCTAGGCCCGGCGGATATGTCAATAATTACTAACGCTCATTTAGATTTAAATATAAAGTGGGAAATTTATTGATGCAAGTATGTATTCTGAGTATATGTACAAAAATAAGCCCTCATGCCAAAATTGTCACTTGCCTTCTTGGACTAGAAAATTATTGTAATTTTTGATAATGTATTTTTATATCATAATATGCCATGTACTGTACTAGTGACGCAACGAATGTGAATACTTACAATAAATATTCGTATTCGTAAATTAGCGTTTTACCGAATATTACAATGGTATTCAAACGAACAATACTTGTTCTGCATTACGATATTAATATCTCTTAGGGTTGAATTCATAAAGATCATTAGACGTTATCATACTTAAATATCTGTATTATCAGATTTTTTTACTAACCGAAATACCTAAGGTACTCTAATATTACACAGAGAAAAAAAAGACCCACACCAAAAGTGTTATTTTCTGGGAATCCTGTCTGGTGTGGGCCCATAACTGAGAATATCTAAGTATTCAAATGTGTTCGGGAATGCTAAGCAATGACAATTTTTTTATAAGTACTTAAAATTAATAGATACCTAAATACGAAAAAAACAGTTGAATTTAATTCTATATGAAAATGAGTGCTTTTTGTTATGTCGCATAGCGTAGTCGTGTGAAAAAACGAACTACACTCTCTTAAAATACACTTCAAACGCACGAAGACAGATCGAACCTCCGCGGGATCCGGTACTATAACAATTTTCCGTAACTAGATGGATCGCGAGAGCAAGTGACACAGCCTTCCCCTTCGACGGTTAGATTTACACTGAGCTCGCAGCCCGAGCACGGCCGCGCTCGCGGAAATTCAGTTTTTTTGATGCTTTATTAGACCGAATTTCCATTTTAGTAACTTTTAAACAATACGATTAAAGATCAATGAATTGTCAATGTTCTTGCGAAAGAGCCGTGTAAATATCACTTGTAGTTTAGAAGCCTTAGGGAATTGAAAATTGAAAACGACCCTATTTCAACATTATTTTTTACATAGTAATTATTGATTTAAAAAAAAATCCAACTATATTTTTTTAGAAGAAATAGTCAAAAATAACATATATTTTTTTCAGATTTTTCCGTTGGCTAGATTACGAGCCTTAGGACTTTAAAAATCACCATTCCACGTACGGAGTCGCCTTAAGTAGAACACTATTGTCGACTCTATTCTCTCTCCTTTTCACTGTCCTTTTATATATCAAAACTAGCATTAACCCACGGCTTCGCTCGCGTGCCTATATAATATACCTACATCATTCTACGGGAACAATGCTCTTTTTTTTTTTCAAGAAAGTGAAGCTAAGACACCGGGATACGTGTGCATTTTATTTGTATAAAGCTTTTATAATGTCCCGAGCCTCCGCTTATCGACTTGGGATATTCAAGATTGGTTTAATGATTCTAAGCCATGTTCTAAGTTACGTCATGTTCTATTGTAAGATATTGAGGTTCTCTTCGTTGATGAATGAAAAATGTATTATACTGAGCCAGATAAACGTAATTCAGAATTCTGAAATGACATAACATAATTATTGAAAAGCTTGAATGTATTATTACGGATGCAGGAAGCTTCCCGATCATTACTCCTCCCGTCCCAACGCGCCGCCCGCCTATAGGTACCGATTGACGACGATCGAGATGCCACCAAATACATTTTTTTTAATCTATTAGGATAACGCGGGTCTCTATCCGTACCTCAAAAGCGAAAACAGAACCCCCTTATAGGATCACGTCTAGCTGTCTGTCAGTCCGTCTGTTACAACCGATTTGCTGCAAAACTACTGGACCGATTAAATTGCAATTTGGCGCAAACGCTTTCAAGAATTTTCATGACCACAAATAAAATTTCAAAATCGGTGGCATTTTCGTAATTGACGTCCCAACAAACCTTAAAAATTACACCCATACTCATATTTAGTCATTTCAACCCCATCGCACCCCAACAGGCGAGCTTACTCATTTATCGTTAGAAATACTCCTTGGAAGTTTTCAATAAAATAGTCTAACTAATCTTGTTTCCCCATACAAACTTTGGAACTCCATTTCACCCCTTTAGGGGGTGAGTTTTAAAAAATCCTTTGTTAGCGGATGCCTACGTCATAACATCTACCTGCATGCCAAATTTCAGCCCGATCCGTCCAGTGGTTTGGGCTGTGCGTTGATAGATCACTATGTCAGTCAGTCAGTCAGTCAGTCACCTTTGAGTTTTATATATATAGATAGGTCACGTTAACATTCTTCCTTTTTCATACGTTAATGCTACCTTATCAACAGGCAATAAAATAGATTATTGTTGTATACTTAAATGTGCAACTTTGGAATGCTAATATAGCTAGTTTTAATATTAATGTAGCCATTCGTACATTCTCCATTTTGTTTCCAACAAAAATATTTTGCACTCGACACCATTCCAGTATCATTGTTTAGGGTTCCTTGGAAGGACACAAATGTGAATCTATTAATGTGACTGCATGTTTACACAATGGAAAAGGAAAATTTAATTTGAAGCCACGGAATCTTTCACATTTTACAACCTTTAGAAAGAACAATAATGAGGCCGGTATTTTAACCCCAGACGGAAAAAGATGGGTGTTATAAGTTTAATATGTGTATCTGTTCTGTCTGTGGCATCGTAGCTCCCAAAGAAATAGATCAATTTGAGCGCGATTTCGTTTAATCGAAAGACTTTTCGGTCGAAATAGTTCTTAGCAATATTTGGTGGAATTGGACCAGTAGTTTCCAGAAGTACAGCTTTACGAGTGACAAGAGGTCAGCCAATATTGAAGCCAAGGATTCAATATTTTGTTCAGTTTTAGTATCATTTTCTATATCCCTCACTAAATGATGGCCAATTAGTTTTGAATGAAGCCAAATTGAAGTAGAATTGTGTTCTTTTTATAATCTGGGTTCTCCGCCCTCCACACTTACCATTCCATACACTCATCGTCTCCTCACTCGACTTCACAGGAACAGAAGACAAGCCATCTTGTTTACATTTGCTACCTACTTAACAATGTCGTACAATTTTTACTCTGCCAAGTACACTTTGTTAGCTGACGAACGATATTCTCGAAAATTTTAAGATCTTCTTAAGTGTGTTTTTTAGGTACAATCTAATACCGTGACTTCTTTATAATGAGAGACTGGTTAGATAGTATTCATAAAATATCTGCTTCAGTTTTTAACATAATAGGGATCTCACTGTAGAATTCATGGAGCATTCATGGAACTCCTACATTTGTTTTGGATAGGTAAAAAAGTATTTCATTACTTAATAAAACAACTTAATGCTGATAAATTTTTATTGTGATGTTATAACATATTGTGTTTGCCAACTTTTATTAATATGTATACTTAAATAACGAACTGGTAATTTTTTCTTTAAAGTGGATTTGGAAGCAGATTTATTCTATTTGTATTTATGATGGGCTCGCTGGAGAGTGAGTGGGTTGGTATAAGAATCGTATAATGGAGCTCTCCTCCCTTAAGACGTAGAGTGTCATAAGCTGATGGTAATGGGTTCAATAGCGGTGTGTCAGAACTCTTCTATTTTTATTGTGGATCGGCCTGCTGTAGAGTGAAAATGTGAGGTGTGTTGTAAAAAGGGTCGGCTGATGGACCTCTCCTTCCTTAAGCTGCAGACTGTCATGATGATAATGGGTTCCAATAGTGGTGATGACGATTGAGGCTCAAGTCTTAATTCAATCCACAGTGCAGCTGGCCGTGTAGCCGGTGCCCATCTGACAGGCGTTGACTCCTCGCACCAGGCGCACGTAGCCCTGTTCGCCCCAGTCCTTCCCCCACGAGTTCTTGATTATCCAGTACTTCGTTCCATTTTCTAAAAGAAAAATAGTTTACGTGTTTCATGATGTCTTAATAGGCTAGTTGACTAATGTAATTTTTTATTTCGTGTAGAAAACCTAAGTATATAATTTTAAATTCATAAAAGTGAAAGATAGGTGAAAAAAATGAATTTTATAATATGGTTTTTAATCTGTATTTTGAAATGTTTAACGCCATTTTCGCTTATGATAGTGATGTCATCGTCCCGGTCGAATTTCTAACATTTGCTTATTCGGCATTCTACGTCACGCCACAGATAAACAAAAGGCAAAATTAATGGTGGACGGCATTATTGTCTGTTCATGAAATTTCTAATTTTCAAATTATAAAATTTAGCTTTCTATTAGATCTCACAAAAACACAACAGTTTTTTTATAGCTAGTAAGATCATTATTTACCATTTCAAATATATTTCAAAAACCTACTTATTTATTTGGTTTATCATAATTTTTGCTAAACAACATATCTCAAATAATCACTTAACAAACAACGATTCACAAGCGATTCATTTCTCAAACCTGTCATTCCCTGAAATTCTAATTTTATTAATAATTACTCGACAAATATACATTTAGTAAATTTGACGCTTCATAAACATATTGAAAGACAAAGTATTAATTAAAAAAAAAATTCGTGAGATATATTTCATTATTGTATTAAGCGGTTTACACTCACGTGAAATTATGAAGTTTTATCAAGTAAACAATATGTTTCATGAAGTATATGTAAAACAATATGTTATGCAACGTCTAATTTAGAAATCGTTAATTTTCCTAACGTTGCTTTTAAAATTAATATTTATTAAAAGTTGTTTAGCAAGTGATTGGATACCATATTATATAATATTATTATTTAAAAATGTGGATTTGATCGTTATCAGAAATTCCTATCCTTAAGTGCATTAAACGGAAAGCCAAGGTTTGGTTCAATGAGAAATGTCGTATATTTTATTAGGTATGACGATGAACTTATAGAAGGAGATATGAATAGTTTATTTTCGAAAAATTAGAATCTCCGATGGGTAAGTAAGTAGGTACTATCACTGGTAATAAAGCAGAATGATTCAAAGTTCTCTTGACGTACGAAGAAGACAGAAAAATTAAAAGCATTTTGATGGGAATTTAAGATGTTACCAACTGTTTTCATTTTTGCAATACAGAATTCCTTATTTTTTTATCGTGTTCTTTACAACAGCAAGTAAATTAATTACAAAGAGCCAAATGGAACGATATACTCCTATATTCCGAATAATAACAGATGCATTATATATTTACTTGCTTTTATTTATGACACTTGGATAGATGGACTAAGCTGTTTGGGGAGAGTTGTTTGGCACACTTTTCCGCTTCTATTAGGCAACATCACTTTTTTCTATGATTTAGTTCGGTTCACCGGAAAGTTAAATATCCCATTTATTTTTCTATACGACGTTATCCAGACCAAAAATATATATATCGACCATAATTAGCCGGCGGTCCCGGGTTCGAATCCCGGCCAGGGCAAATATTTGTGTGATGAACTCGAATATTTGTGCTTGGGTTATGGTTGTTCTATGTATTTAAGTATATATTTATCTATATAAGTACGTATATCATCGTCTAGTACCCATAACACAAGCCTCCTTGAGCTTAATTTGGGACTAGATCGATTTGTGTGTGGTTGTCCGATATTTATTTATTTTTAATTATTAATTGAAAATATGATTTTAAGAAACAATAAAACGGTAGAAAGTTACGGAGACACGTTTCCAGACTTGTGTGAGCGAAGCCGCGGGTAAAAGCTAGTCTTCTTATATTTAATTATTAGTTAAGTCCGTTTTTTTTTAAATGTATTTTTGTAATGTATTTTCTGTATTTTAATTTTTGTATGCCTGCACAAAAAGTAAAACATATATAGAAAATACATTACAAAATATAAGCACGAACAACAATTCCGAATCATCCCACCATCGATTTGATTCATATGATAATCGGTGTCTATGAAATGCGAATAAAATACCTGAATGAATATGAGTACTACTGCATATTTAACTATTTCAGTACAGCATATTATCTGTACCGATTTGGTACAAACCTTCTCCATACCCCACCAAGACTACGCCATGGTTCATCCTCTGTGCACAACCGTCTTTACCTGGATTCAGAATGCCTGATCTGTAGCTTATAAATGCTTTACCTGTTGCTGTACCTGAAACAAAACTATACGGTGTGATCCAAGTAGTTTCTAAAAATAAACGAAAGTACAGAAACTTGTACTTTTCTAAACCTCATAATTTTTATTAAAAAATTTCCTACATAGCTTATTTTCTATACATTACAGAGCCGGGTAAATCTACGAAAAAAAAACCCTAAAACGGTTATAACTAAGTTGAATGAATAGAGACTCCGTGTCACCAAAAGTACGGAGATGTAAAAGGTTTCCACAGTCATTTTGGAGGTGAAAAGTGTCTCCAAATAAACCCCCGTGTACCAAAAACTGTTGAAATCGGTTCAGCCGTTTAGTTTAGGCACAGTGATAGGAAAAACATATCATTTTTACAATAGTATAGAACGATTCATGTGATATAGTGAGAGCAATGTTACGTACCTACTGCCAGCGGCCCAATTTCTACCAATGTATTCAACAATGTATCTTCGTCAGGGATCTCAAGCTTTTGCGCACTCAGCACATTAGCTACCTCCTTATTTACGTCTTCATGACAATGCGAATGTCTAGGTTTATAAGGATAGTCTTCTTCCTTCATTACTCCGGCCTTTGTAACAAAATCTCTGCGAATTAATAATTTTCAACGATCAATATTTAAGGCTGACAGCCACAACAGCGGAGCAGAGCTGTGTAAAATGGACCAAAGTCAAATTCAAAGTCAAAATATTCATTATTCAAGTAGGCCTAACTACAAGCACTTTCAAATCGTCAGTCACCTACAGAGAGCAGAGTAATTTATTCATAGAATTATTACTAAAAGTAAATTATAAACAACATTAGATAAATAAAATAAAAATCCCAAAAAGAATCGTCAAGAAGTAAAAAAATATACAAATAAAAAACGGGGGCTAGAATATTTCCAGAATAAAATTTTAAATGTTAAAGAGTATAATAAAAATAATTAAAATTAAAATATCAGTGCCTTGATTAAAATACATAATTACACACAAGATTGCTTTGATTTTGACTAATCCCTCGACACTTTATCATTCATGTAGTCTTGTGTGCTATAATAAGCTTTAGAAATAATTAAGTTTACGTTTTACATATACGCGTCGACGACGCGTTTGGCTCGGTTGGTAGACACCTGCCTACTGAGTCGGCGGTCCCGGGTTCGAATCCCGGCCGGGGCAAATATTTGTGCAAATATTTGTTCTTGGGTCATGGATGTTATCTATATATGTATTTATATATTATGTATATCGTCGTCTAGTACCCATAGTACAAGCTTTGCTTAGTTTGGGACTAGGTCGATTTGTGTAAGATTGTCCCTTAATATTTATTATTTTGACACAGTGGTCACCTCAAGGCCGGAGATTCTCTCGCAAGTTAAGGATTTCTACAGCCAGCTCTACGCCTCACACGCACCCCGATCTGACCCACAGGATGATGATCCCAGAGCCACCCTCATACGCCACTTTACAGAAGACCTGCCTGAGATCAGCCTAGACGAGGTCGTATTGGCCCTAAAACAGCTTAAAAATGGAAAAGCCCCTGGAGAGGATGGTATCACGACAGAGCTCCTGAAGGCAGGGGGTACCCCCATACTAAGGGAGCTCCAGGAGTTGTTTAATACTGTCCTCTTCAATGGGAGAACTCCGCAAGCGTGGAACAGAAGCGTGGTTGTTCTGTTTTTCAAGAAAGGCGACACCACCCTGTTGAAAAACTATCGGCCCATATCGCTTCTGAGCCACGTATATAAGCTGTTTTCAAGGGTTATTACGAACCGCCTTGCCCGAAGACTCGACGAGTTCCAACCCCTGGAACAGGCCGGTTTTCGAAGTGGGTACGGCACCATAGACCACATTCACACAGTGCGGCAGATTATACAGAAGACCGAAGAGTATAATCGGCCCCTGTGTCTGGCCTTTGTGGACTATGAAAAGGCCTTTGACTCAATCGAAACTTGGTCTGTTCTGGAGTCCTTGCAACGATGTCAAGCCGACTGGCGATACATCGAGGTGATGAGATGTTTATATTCAGCCGCCACGATGACTGTGCAAGTACAGAACCAGCAGACAGAACATATCCACCTGCGTCGAGGAGTGCGACAAGGTGACGTTATATCACCGAAACTGTTCACTAACACACTGGAGGATATGTTCAAGACGCTGGACTGGAAAAATCGTGGCATTAATATAAATGGCCAAAACATCTCTCATCTACGATTCGCAGACGACATCGTGATCATGGCCGAGACGTTACAGGACCTGAATCACATGCTAGACAGCCTGGCAAATTCGTCTCAGCGTATCGGTCTTCGGATGAATTTGGATAAAACCAAAGTTATGTTCAATGAACATATCGATCCGGGACCGGTCGCCGTAAATGGAGTCTCCATCGAAGTTGTTTCCAAATACGTATACCTAGGGCAAATGCTCCAACTAGGTAGAGGCAACTTCGATAAGGAGGCTAAGAGGCGAATACAACTGGGCTGGGCAGCGTTCGGAAAACTGCGTCGAGTCTTCACGTCGCCCATACCTCAAAGTTTAAAAACTAAAGTTTTTAATCAGTGCGTCTTACCTGTTATGACCTACGGAGCCGAGACGTGGCCACGTGGTCCACCAATTCAAAGTCGCTCAGCGAGCCATGGAAAGAGTCTTGGTGTGTCTCTTAGGGATCAGATCCGAAACGAAGTAATTCGACAGAGAACCAAAGTTACCGACATAGCACAGCGGATAAGCAAGCTGAAGTGGCAGTGGGCTGGTCATATCTGCCGTAGAGCCGATGACCACTGGGGCAAACGAGTTTTGGAGTGGAGGCCACGAATCGGTAAACGTAGTGTAGGGCGCCCTGTAACAAGGTGGAGCGACGACATTCGTAGGACAGCGGGTAGTAACTGGAGGACGAGAGCTGAAAATCGAGCTCAGTGGCGTGCCATGGGAGAGGCCTATGTCCAGCAGTGGACTGAAACAGGCTGATGATTTATTATTTTATTTATTTTATTAACATAGTTTTTGAATTTACCAACAGACAAAACAGTTACGCTTCAAGGAAGTTTATTATAAAATCGTACACAGCAGTTACCCATTAATGATTTTCTTATTTTATGGAGCCTAGTGGCAATCACATTCCTCATATTTAATTGTACTTCTTTAAGGCTTCACAAAGGTGGAGGCAGCTCAAAACCCATGGGATATATCCTTTCTGACCCAATAAAATATGACAGTAAGTTTAGATCCGTGCCTGGCGTGAAGAACTTGATAACTCGACTTATACGTTTTTTTTTTTATTGGCGTAATGGCTTTCTACGGCCAAGGTTTTGTGGGAAAAAAATTGACAACTCGATATCTATGATACTTTTGAAGATATGGCCTGTGACATCATATTGATATCTCGATATTTAGCGGATTTTATTTAACAAAACGAGATATCAGCGCGATGAGGCACAAAAAATATTGCATATCAACTTATCAACGTATACTCAAAAAAAAAAAAGCGTTCGTAACTTGACAAATCAAGATATTAGAATGAAGACAAGCACACTTTAACGATAACAAATGAATATATCGTTTTATCTCATTATACACAACTACCGTAAATTAATATGTCGATTTATCATTTTTAGGTTGATGGACACAGCAAATAATAAGTTGACATAATTAATTATTCATAATTTATCGAAATGTATATTTCGATTTGTCAAGTTATTCTCACATCTGAGGTGTACTCTGGTACAAAGGAAAACACTGATAACTGTACATTTGTGAACATAATATAAATCTCAGTACAACGTGTTAAGGTCCATGGGGTATAGTTAACAGTGTCTTCGTATGTATCATTCACATTACCGGTACCTTGTCAACCATCGACCAGTTTTATTTATTGGATCAGAAAAACAAAGATGTTGCCAGTTAAAAATAAGATAAATTCATCTAGTTTTTCTGTAGAATAAGTGCTTTTGCATTACTGAATTAAAGACGATTCATTTACTACAATTTATTCAATATTTTTATAACTTTTAATTTTATTTTCTTCGGGTTTCGTGACTAAAATAAAACAATTCAAACGGATTGTATCATATTTATTCATTGTTTGTACGTTTCTGACGTATTTGGCACCGAAAATTTGTGTTTTTCTCATCAAAAATAGTTGCCGTAACGTCAGGAGACTCAAACAACGAACACACGCGATATAATTCATTTAAATCGCCTTATATAAACAAAACAGTTGTATAGAAACGATAGAATTGTTTAATTGATACCCTATATTCTATGGTGAATATGTTGATAAGTCTAATATCTCACAAAATAAAATGATTCTACTAAAATAATAAGATAATTGAAAAGTTTGCATAAAATTACCCTTAAATCAATTTAGACATTTCAATTATACAGAAAAACTGATTTTTAGGGATTAGGGGAAGATTGGCACCATTCGTACACTTTTTACATTACGGTTTTTGTAATTTTTATTTTTAAAGATAGATTCGTCCATCGGCCGCTATAATATAGCAGATACCATTTAGCTTCCTAATTAAAAAGTTAGAAGTCGCCTACTTTTACAACAAACGAGTAGATCGACTTTTAGTAGAAGCTGTCAAATGTCCGAATCTACCCCACTGAAGGGGCACATTCGTACATGGGTCGGGGAACATTCAGACAGTATGAGATAACTTCGTATATGTTAAATAGAACAGCAATGATAATATCAAAAATAGTTTTAATGGTCTTAAAAAACAAGTAAATACCCGCCAATCCCATTGGCAGATATTTCCGTTTCAATTCTTTGGCATAATCATATGACAGCTAACTGACTTTTGAGCCCGCAATGCATTTTCGAAAATTTTCAATATATTCGATCAATTGTGACTCTATTTCGTTAGAAAACTATTTTTCGTATAATCCCGCACTATTTTTGCTAATTTTCTGAAATAAAAAGAAACATGTTAATAGGGGGTACATGCATGACGTATATGAATGTGCCCCAGGTGTAGGCGTACGAACCTGCCCCGAAGGTCAAAATTAAATATTGCTAACTACACAAAATTCATGAAGAGATATACACAAAATATGTACTTTATCGTGGAAATGATAGTATTTACTTACCGTTGATCAACCAAATTTTCAGATTTACCGCTCCACTCAAGCACGATACATCCGAGAACATCGACGAAAAATTTACTTAAAGGGTGCGAAAACAAATAACGCCCTCTCGTGTCGCTCTTGGTAACCGCACTGACAGCTAACTTCGTGGTCCACCGGTCGCCGTCAGCGCCTACCCACACACACACAAACCCGTAATAAATATATTGTCCTGATAAGCTGTAATAGTGACTGTATGCAGCTGCCCCGTGTACGAATGGTGCCAATCTTCCCCTAAATTAAAAAACATTTTCATCAATTTGGGCACTAATGTATGGGGAATAACTTGATAAGTCGATGGTGAACTTGATAAGTCGATGGTGAATATGTTGATAAGTCTAATATCTCACAAAAAACAATGTTTCTACCAAAATAAGTAAAATAATTGAAAAGTTTGCATAAAATTACCTATAAATCAATTTAGACGTTTCAGTTACTATGAAAAACTGATTTTTAGGAATTAAATAAAAAATCATTTTCACCAATTTGGGCACTAATGTATGGGGAATAACTTGATAAGTCGTTGGTACCTATGTTGATAAGTCTTATATCACAGAAAATAAGAGGATTTTACTAGAATACGTAAGGTAAATGAAAAGATCGCGGAAAATTATCCATAAATCAAGCTTTAAACACGAGTTAAAGATGAAAATGGATTTTGGAGAAAATGTCAAACTTTAAAATCGACGCCCTGAACAATTGCCATTTTGGACTTATCAAGTTCTTCACGCCATGCACGGAGATAATGTAATATGTAATATTTTTTTACATATTA